>OY728121.1:351297318-352547318 GCA_963277665.1 Viscum album | reverse complement strand
CTTACTTCCTTTTTAGTAAACTTAAAAATCTCATATCACTTTCATTTGGACTTAGATTTTAGCCTGCGAGTAGCCAACCCTGAGTGTTTTTCTGCATAGAATGTAATGGTTTCCTTTTTGTGGATTTTAAGATATGATGTGATATGTTCTATGCATGGAGATTATTTAGGCAATTATTGATGACTAAGTGATCCCATAGGATCACCAGAGGCTTTTCGAGTGGAACCCTCCAGCTGTTCTAGGCATGGGTCCTCAATCATGAGAGTGGAACCCCATATTTGGACAAGTAATGGGTCCTCTATATTTTTTAGTGGAACCCTCTCATGGTATAGGGAATGGGTCCTCTACCTACCTATCAAAGTGGAACCCTCCTACTGGGACAGGGCATCGGTCCTTCATATTTCAGAGTGGAACCCTCCAGCTGATATGGGAATGGGTCCTCTATCAACTACTAGAGTGGAACCCTCCAGCTAGACTAGTCATGGATCCTCTCTCAACCACAATAGTTGAACCCTCCTTCTTATCAGGGCATGGGTCCTCTACCATTAGATTGGAACCCTCCTATTGGAATAGGGTATGGGTCCTCTATCAATCGACCATTAATGTGGAACCCTCCTATTGGAACATGGTTTAGTTTCTCTATCTATCGACCATTAGAGTGTAACCCACCTACTAGGAAGGTTGTAGTTCCTCTATCGACTATTAGAGTGGAACCCTCATGTTAGAACATGGTATTGGTCCTCTATTATTCCACTGAGTGGAACCCTCTTGTTTTAATAGGTAATGGGTCCTCTACCTATAGATTTTGGTCCCTTGACTATGCCACACAGTGTTGAGGTGATGCTTCACTTGGATGTTTTCTACTAGGCATACATGCGAGAAGTTGGGTGTTATTGTTGGACTTCCAAAACAGTTGGTGAATCTTTTCCTGGTATGGGATGTGATATAGAGATCCCCTTAATCTCTCATTCCGGATTATTTTTATTGATAATATATATATATATATATATATCTGTATCCATGCCTTTGGATTTGATTACTCTCCTGACATGGGTTGTAAAGACACACAGGTTATTCCATGTGCTTTTCATGTTTAGCTTCTCATGGTTGGATGAGGTTACTCTCCTTCTATGGGTGAAAAATTCTCAATGTGTTTTCTATATACACACTATGTTGATCCCCTTATGCTTGGATGAAATTAATATTTCTCTTTTTTTGGGTTGAGTTATATCATGCATCTTATTTACTATATACTATCTTTATATTCTTATTTTGTCTCTCATTTCTCCCCCTTTAATCTTTTGGGGAATCCTACTGGGTATGTATATACTCAACCCTACATGGTATTTTCCTGCATTTATAAAGAACATGATGTGTTCCATGTCTCATTATTAATAAAGTACATACCAGACCCAACACATGTGATCACCACTAAGGAAACAGAATTGGACAGTTATCTCTCTTATTGTGAGTAGCCTATCTAGATTATGTACCCTAGAGATCAAGTGTTGTGGAATCGAATGGCTCAAAAGGTAAAGGTACTTTAGAGAAATCATATGATAGAAGAGACAACATGGGAACCTAAAAAAATTATGATGAATAACTACCCAAATATATTTATAAGTTGAAATTACTGAAATTTTGAGGATAAATTTTTTTGAGGAAATAATGTAACACTCGAACTTCAAATATAGTAAGTTTTTATTTTTAAAGAAACAATAGCATAATATACATAGTTTTATTCAAGAATGTGATTAAAACCTAAATTATAAAATTTTATAAATTCAATTTTCTTAAATTAATAACATTTTTTAAATCATCATATCAAAAATAACATAGGGTAAAATTTTGGGATTTTTAAAAAATGATTGATTTTTCAGTGAATAGTGGAAAATACTGATTTTTCAAATACTGTCATTCCATTTCATTAAATCAAGTAATTTAAAAGTATAATTATATTTTGTATTTGTTATTAAATTAAAAAAATGATCCATATTATTTTTAATAATCTAATTTTAATCAAAAAATTCTAGTATTTTGATATAAGTTGATTTTTATGCTTAAAACATATTTTTCTAAAATTTCTTTTTCATTGCGTTTTATGCATTTATATTAAAATTAATTTTTTCCAATTTTATAAATTTAATATTTAAAAATGGATACCATATTTGGAATCATTATTTTCAAATTTCGTAAATATAACCCTTTTATTTTTAGGCATTATGAATAGTAACTGTGGTAAAATTTATCACATCAATAAAGGGTAAATCAGGTAATAAAGGTTAAAAGTATTGAGATAAGGCCCAAAAAATTATCCAAAAACTTGATTGTATTTCAATGTATGGGATCAATTTTTACATATACATCCAAAATTATAATAAATTACATTTTTGATCCATTTGACCTTGGTAACGACATTTATATTATTTTAAGTAAACAAAATTCCAAAGTGTCCCTCTCTTACTTTTAATTTATTTTATATGTTCACATAAGGATATGAATATTTTATGAATGAATATAAAAATTTATTTTTAACATAATTTATTTATTTTTATCAATGTAATTAATTTTTAATTTTTATTGATTGAATAATTCTCTTAAATGCTTGCACAACACCGACACGATATTTATTCAATTAATAGAAAAATAAAATAAATGATTTTAAAAATATAAAAAGTAATAAAATTTAGATAAATTATTGTATCCCGTTAATATTATATATAAATATATAATATTATTGGTTTTTTAAGTTATTATATTTTAATTACATCCTTTTCTTGATGTTTTTAATGTCAAAATAAACGAATAGTTCAAAAATGATATTAATGATATTTAAAGAAAATAATATTTTATTAAATTATTTAAAAATTATAAAAATATTGAAATAGGATAAGGGAGATAATACATGGTTTCAAATTTCATCCCTTTTCCATTTATAGGACAATTTTCTTTTTATGGTAACTTTTTTGGCTCCTATAGTGTAAATAAAACTTTTGTATCGTGGTGATTGTCAAAATGGTTAGTCGGGTTTAAAACAAAGAGATAAGGGTGAAAAAATCACCTAAAATTGTCCAAATTTTATTATATGAGATTATTTAAAATAATAATAATATTAAATTATAATTATATCAATTTTGATCCATTTGGAGAAGAAAAATAATTTATATTTATTTAATATTTAAAGAAATTCTAAGAATTCCCTTCCCCTCACTTATAAAAGGGAACCCCATATCTATTTTCTTTACACCAAATTTAGAAAAATAGCTCAACAAAACCCTACCCATTTATCTTATAATCATTCTTATCCAAGTTTTATAGGTTCTTTTCCTTCCAAAATACTAACCCTATGTCCCTTAAGATGAGATCTAAAGGAAGTCTACTGAAGAAGAGTTAATCGTCTTTACCGACTCTTTAAAATCTGTTTCTTCTTATACATCATATAAATATTTTTAAAAAATTATAAAATAATTAACAAATTATATTACTAAGATGTTATTATTATTATTTTAAAACCATTTTATACTTCTTTTCCATCCTATATAAAGTAAAAAATGTCGTTTGTGTGTACGTACGTCTTACCCTCTCCACATAGCGGTGTAATTTTTTTCATCACAATTTTACTTGTATAGTTATAGATATGAAACTAATATTTATATATGTTATTTATAAAATAATTTCACATCTATGATTATAATATAATATCTACCTTATTACCTTCCAATCCATTGTAAAATAATAATATCGCGTGTGTGTACGTGTGAACTACCACCTCCACAAAGCGATGTGATAAATTTTTCATTTCTTCATTACATGGATGGTAATATGGATAGATTTAAGAATATATATCATATATATAATATAAAAATTATTCTATAAATTTGAATTGTTATTTTCCTTCCTTTCATTCAATTCTTTGAAAAGTGATAACAACATTCATGTGTATGTACGACATGTCATCTCTATGAATGGTGTAATTCATTTTTCTACCTATAACTTTTATGGATGATTATAAATATATATATAATGAATATATATTTTATTTATATATTTATTAATATTTTTTATATGATTTAACAATAATCAAATTACAAGGATTGGAACGTTCAAGATAAACAAGCATGATAAAATAAAGCAATTAACACCCAAAACAATGATAATAATGATAAATTGTTAATGAATGGGTGATAGTATATTATAAGAGGTTCATATGTGATATTATAAATATTAATATAGTTATTTTATAAATTAATAAGATTTTTTAAAACATTATACATGAGGTTAAATAATGTTCAACTAAGGGGAAATGCTAGGTAAGGGATTTCGTCTCAATTTCTACTTCATTCAGACATATTTGGTATTATGAACCTATTTATTTTTATGTGGTGTAAATAATTCCCCTTTGATTCATTTAACATTAATATATATTTCTTCATAATGATTAAAGTTTCAATTTAAGTTTATTACATCAAGTTTTTAAATTTTAAAAGTTACCAAAGAGGTAAGAATTTATTTTATGATCTCATATTTTTTGGATTATGCTTATTTTCCTTGATGAAGTATTTATAAACACCATCTATTCTGGTATACTATGAATTTTTAATGATTTTAAATATTTTATTCCAAATTTTACTCTCTTTTAAACTTTAATCTATGAAATTAATGTTTAAAATGAAATTTAATCTTATTTCTCTTTTGATCGGTTTTATTTTTATTCCATGTCCATATTTTTCAAAATTATTTTGCTAAAGACATTTTTATTTACTCAAATTAATTTTTATGTTATCTTTGAATTTTTAAAGGTTTGAAAGGAATATTTCTAATATTTTTAGTAATTTTCATTTTCAATTTTCATTATAAAAATTCAAAAGGAATGTTTTTTAATATATAAAGCATTAATAGATTTTCCTACTTCCATAATCATTTTAAACTCTTAGATGCTTCTACAATTTTTCAACGGTCTTAAAAATAAAACTCATTAACGAAATATTATTTTAATATTTCACTTAAATTTTCTTAATTTATCTAAATTATTTTATTTCATTACAAAAACTATATTTTTTATGAATGGATGGTTATATTTTATCTCTTATTAATTTTTTGGTCATTAACTTTATCTTGAGAAAATAACTTTCTTGTGATCATTGTACATTACATTTATCTTAAATATTTATATTACTTATGTCATAGATATTATTATTTCATAAATCATATACCATTTATACATATGGGTTTTTAATTTGAATTTTATTTTATTAACTACAGAAATATTGATATTATGTATTCTTTATCCATTATGAACATTTATTGATAAGGCAGATTGTTTGTGAATTAAATTTATAATTCAATGTACAAGAAATTAATTAGACATGAATAAATGAGTGTGGACCTAAATTATATAACCCCACAATGCATCTAAATGTCTCATGAGACAACCCATTTGGTTGGCCTTACTAAATGGGTTTTTGGTTTATGTCTAAACATAGTTTAAACTGTCTTGGCGTGTGGATTTAGAGGTAAAGATATCATGATTTTTTAGATCATGATCACCAATAATATTTATTTCCTTCATTGAGAATTTATTTATTGTTATCCATGATATTATATCATTTGATATTATCCATGGATTCAATTAGATCTCAAGTTATTGATTAAATGACTTTTTTTAGTTATTTATATTTCCATATTAATTATTCCTTATTTAATCATAATAGCTTCCATTGTACTTAACCCTTACTAATAATTTTATATCACCATTATTATTTTTCTTTTACCTAAGATATGAAGAATAAATATTTGAATGAGTGTCAAGGATGTTGAACATTCACTTTTGTTATGTTTTATATTTTATTTACAATATAAAATTGAAATTAAGTATGTATATAGTTATTCAAGGCTAATAAACTAATTGATCCTTTGGGATGAGATCCCTTGTATCTTATGATAATTTAATAAAGTAGACACTAGATTTGGGTTACTGTAGTTGGTGTTATTTCACACAGACCCAAAAACATTAAAAACACCCAAAATTTCACCCGAAACAACCTAAGAAAATCCCAAAACAAGATATGGTGAAAAAAAGGATATTTTTACTTAAATATGATGTTAGGTTGTGATAGATATTTGATGTGTAAAATTTAATTCAAGTTTTTTTATTTATTTAATTTATTTATTATAAAAAATTATCCCTAGTTATTGAATTTGATGTTAATGATGCTTTTCATCAGCCTAGGGGGATTGGAGACAGCCCTTGAGTATGTCATGGTATAGCTTGGGTGTCTGATAAAGGGACAACTTGAGTTGGGTCATGAAAAAATTGTATCATATACTAGGTTATTTAGAGTTACTAGAGTCACCTTTTGTTATTTGGGGTGTATGGTATACTAGAGATAGGGATGTTGAAACTCAAGAATTATGTGTGGGGAGAACCTTACGAGCTCTTTCTCACTCAAATCCTCAAGTTTCCATGTGAAGTTGGGTGTTGTGACTTTTTTTTACTTCTATTTTCTCTTGTATTAATAGTTCTAAAAAAAATTACTAATTTTTTATGAGTTGATTAAATATTTTTTATGTTTTAAGGGATGATAATGGGAGTGAAATAGAATCATGTGGTGAGATTTAATGAACTAAAAACCCATGTGGAGACTAATTGAATAGTTCAACATGAATCATCGTGGTGGTTCCATGATTAGAACATGGTTTTATAAACCATTTGTCTCAATCATACACAACCATTAGTCCCTCTTATGGAAATTTTGGTGTTTCATAATGTAATTGATAGGGTTTTGGGTTGTCTTGTGTTAGTTTTAAAAAGAAAAATAATTTAGGTTTTGAGATGGTTTCAAGAAGGAATTTATGAAAATATAAAATAGTTATAAAAGGTATTTGAAATTAATAAAGTAACTCTCTAAATAAATTTAAATGAACTTGGTACATGGATTTTCAAAATAACCTTAAAAATATAATTTTTGTTTTGTGAGCTAATTTCTAAAAAATATTGAAATTTCAAACCAAATATGAACTAATTTAAATTTTAAATGGTAAAAATGATTTTAAATAAAAAATAGGTTGGTTTTTGAAAGAAAATTTTGTTTTAAATGGTTAGAGTTAGTTCTTTAAATTTTTAAAGGAGCCTCATGAAGTAAAATTTAAATGGTTTTCATTTGTTTTTTGAAATGAGACAAATGATTTTAAGGGCCTACTTATTCCTTTAAAAAGGAGGTAACTTTATGTTTTTGGAAGGATTTTTAAAAGATCCTTTAAAATTTTCTTTTCGTATTTTAATGGGGCGTTGATTTTTTTTTGAACTTTATGGGTGGTGGTGATCATAATTTGTTTTATTGGGTTTTCATTATGCCTATGGTTTAACCAGTTTTGGAAGAGTTGATGTTTAGGTGAATCTTTATTTAAATTAAATGTTACTTTTTTAATTAGTTTTCCCCTAGAAAAAAATTGATGGTTTGAGGGAATCTCACATTTTATGGTTTTTATGTGTTCTATCTCCTATGGCTGGGATGTGTTACCTATTGGTTTATGGTCCTACTAGAGATTTCAAGGTTAGTTTCTAGATTTATTTCATTAAGGGGGATTCTTTTTATTGATTTAATGGTTAAATACTCGTGATATGTTTGATTTTTGATAGAGGCCTTCATCTGGGCCCTATTTCATAGTTGTTATAATTTAATTTGTCTCCATTTCATAATTTTATCAATGGATACATGGAACTAAGATTTATTTGGAGGGGATAGGCCAGAATGGGTAGTGAACCTATTTTATTCAATTTTTGTGAAAGTACTCTATCCTAAGAGGGGCATATTCCTTTTATGATTTGGTTTGTTTGTCTTGGAATGTATAAGTTCCTTCCTTTTTATCTTAAAAATATTTTTTTATTGAGGAAGGTTGAGTTGTTTTTAGGGATTTTTGTTTTTGGAGTATTGTATTTTGGGTTAGGCAATGGTTTTTGTGAGTATATCTGAGGTGGTTACTTATGTCCCTTTATATTCCTTTTCTCATTTCTTGATCTGTGGTTTATAGTTTGGATTCTCTTAAATGTAATTTTTGTAGACCTAAATGTTTTGGTTGATGGAAATTTTTTATGTTTATATGATTGAGTATTTTGGTTGAGCTCCCTTGTTTTGGGACCTTTTTTGGTCATGGTGTTCCTTAGACCTTTTGTGTTTGTGGAATATTTATAGTGGGGATACCGAGTATCAGTCTTATTTCCCTTTTTGATAATCCCCTTAGTTTTTGGGAATTTGTGTTGGGGATCTAATTATGGCTCCAAATTTACGTATGTTCATAGATTTGGAGACATGTTTCAATTAGGTTGGGTATCAAGCCTTAAGTATAGTTAAGGATGATTGTTTTGGGGGAATTATAAAATGATGGTGAAACCACCATCATCATATGATCTTGGCTTATTTGATGATTTGGTTTAGAATCCCTTATAGATGATTATTTTGGTGAGAGAGTGTTCAATAGTGGGTCGTGGATTTAGATGTTCTTTGGGTGATGAATTGAGTTCGAGAGTTGTGTGTGGTATGTTTCAGTTTAATTCATGGGTCTCATCTTAGTGGTGGTCATGGTGTTCCTTGGTTTTAGTGATTGGTTCACATTGAGAAGGTTTGGTCTCATCCCCTTTTAATTGATCAGTTAAATATGTTAAATATTTTTTATGGTAGAATGAATTATGGTGGGATGTATTATCACACCCTATCCATATTTTTTCTTATTATTTTACTTATTTAATGATTTTTTATCTTGTCCATGTTTTTTGGGTCAAATCATTTAATTTTTTTAAAATTTAGAATTTTGACATAGGAGCACTATTAGTATAAATTGTGAATAAACCAAGAAAAAACATTTGAAGTTTAATAGATTCATAAAATTTTTGGGGCATGGTTTCCCAAACCATTTAGGTTCCCAATTTTTTTCATTAAGGGTGAATAGTAGTCACATGGTTTGGTAAACCGTACAACCAAACTGCGCGCCTTTCCCAGAAAATTAAAATTGTTGAATTTAACTATTTTCTCTCCCATATTTTTACCCTAAATCTCATGTTACCCCTTATCCATCCTTATTTTCAGGATGCATCACACAAGAGAGATCAAACCACACATATTCCTCTGATTCCTCCTCCTCCATAGTGATTCTAAGGTTATTTCTTTGTGATTTAGGGTTGGATCTCCAAGGTTGGGTTTCCTCTTACATATTTTATTCTCTTCCTCTCATTTCCTTCTTATCCTCTTCCCCTTACCTCACAGTGTACATGGTTGGTCAAGAAATATGTGGGTCTAGGTTTTAAAATCCATAATATTTTGATTCTTAGGGTGTGTGAAGTCTCTCTCAGGTCTCATTAATCCCATATTCGGAACTTTGGAGCATTTGCCATTTATTTAAGGTAGGTTTACCTATGTTTTAAGACTTAAATTTTAGAACTATTGATTTATTATACTTTAAATTCGTTTTTTAAATGTATTTTGATAATATTATATGTATTTATAATTATTTTTGAAAGGGAAGCCAAGTTTCACTGGTTTTCATTTAATGTGTTAGATTTTCCCTTTAAAATGTGTGATTTTAATTTATTTGACTACTATCATGCACGCTAAGTGTTTGATAAATTCTTAAATGGACTTTATTAATGTGTTTCAAATTTTTAAGTGATTTTTTGGATTTTAAATGTTTATTTAAAATTTTATTTAAATTTTTAATGGTATTCTTAGTTCTTAAAATGGGTTTATGAGACAATAAAAAAAATTAAATGTTTTATGAAGCTTTGTAATTATTTTTAAATATAGTATCATCAATTTTTTTTTCTAAAATAATAACATAGGGCCTAGTTGGAACTTTTGAATGAGTTTTCTAAAATTAATGGGGACCTTTGATAATGCCCCTTATGGTTGATAGTGTTGAGTCCCTATCATGGGAGGTAGTGATTATATTGGAATCAAGGAGTGGCTTCAGAGAGAATGTTTCTGAGGTGTGAGTGTTCTTATGATCCCAATTGATATATTTATGCTACAAATATTATTATTACTCTATATATGTGTGTGTGTGTTTGTGTGTGAATATACATGGATACCCTTGTTGTTATTGATTTTCCCACCTCCATTTAAAATTTCATGGGAAACCAAGTGTAGTTAGAGGGATGTTCAGATACACATGGAATACTAGATGAGTATCATGCTATTTCCATTAGACCATATTATGGATCATGTCTTTCTTTGGGATTATTCCCCAATGTTAGTCTAAGTAAGGTAAAATTAAGCATTTGGGAAGTTAGATTGCATAAAGAACACCGATGGGATGGATCATGTATATTATTTCTATCGATTTCCCTACTAGCTCTAATGTGTTCCCATTTTTACTTATGCTTGTCTTTATTGTTTTTTTATTTATATTATTATAATTATTCTCATTTTTTATGTTTACACATCATCGTCTTGTTTTTTTAAGGAAAAACTAATGGTTTAATTTCTTCAAATTAGCACGGATTTTGAAATTAAATGCCTCTTTATTTTCTTTTAAAGAAAAAAAGACTAATTTACTAGAAATATATAACTCCAAACTTTAAAAATAAATGGTATTATGAGGATGACTTCCTAAATTTGTTTTTAAATAAAAAAAATAGTATCTTACTTTTTAGTTATATTTTAAACCATCGTGGAATTGGATCTTTCATTTAAAGTTTATACTTGGGGTGTGGTTTACTTGGAACTCCTACTGGGCCTTAGTTCTCACACCTATTAACATTTTTGGTCCTATTTCATATATTTATTGATCTTGGATAATTTTTTGTTTGTTTATTAATGTTTAATCATGGATTCATGTGGAGATATATTGGTTTTTATTTGTTTTATTTTGTTTCCTTTATTGTACCATCTAAATTGGTGTTTCATGTTTTCATTTTCATTAATTGGTGGGGAATTATATATGAATAGACTTTATGATGGGTATTAGGGGAAATTTACATGGTGAGAGTTATAGGTGAGATGATGGATCATTTTTTTATAATTATTTTAAATATTTTAACAATTTATATTGTTTCTTTTCTATTTCTTCATGAACCTCTGGCGTGCAGAGGGGACATGTCAATTTTTACACTATTATATTAATTTATTTATTGGAAGAAATTATTCAAAACAATTTTATTTTATGACAATGACACTTTTCTTCAACCCTGTGGGATTGAAGATTCCCTCGGGTATGTCTCAGGCTAGATCGGGTGTCCAATATAGGGACATCCAGGATTGGTTTGTGAAAGAGGGAATTATTTTGGTAATATTGCAAAGTTATAAGTATTTTAAAACAAGGTTTTGGAAAAACATCATGAATATTACATTAAATTTATAGTACTAAATTGGATTATAGGTATAAATAAATAAGAAACTAAAATTAAAAATTGATTTTTATAAAAAGAAACTAAAAAATAAACAGATTAAAGTGGATGAAACTATTATCTTTTAGTTTTACTCTAACTTGATAGATAGCCTTTAGAAATATTGGAAATATAATAATATTTTAAAAAAAATCATAAATAGTTTCTTGAACATATTTTTTACTACAACACAATGATAATTGATAAAAAAACTATTTTCTTCACTTCAAAATCTTTCAAAACCAACATATATCTTAAATAATAAACAATATAGGAGATTAAATATAAAATAATAGAATGTGTTTTTTAACAAAGATGAAATTATGTTCCATCCCATGATGATTCCTCAATCCAATTACATGGGTTGAATCATTTAATGGATTATTATGTGCCTTCAACCCAAACACTTGCATTGTTGATGAGTGGCCATTCATGGAGAAAACCTAACTAAATGGGTAAATCATTCAAACCAAAATAAATGAATCACCTTAACTTAAATTTAAACACAAAAACACTAAAACCAAATAAGTAGAACATCACAACTCAGTCCATTCATGACCTTCATTTCCAATCTTCAAAATTGGCACCCCAAGGATGATAGAAATAGGGCATTCAGAGTCAGGCCTCTCTATACTAATCACATTCCATCACTCACAAACTCTCCACAATCAATAAAAAACATTCCAACATGAAGAACGGGTAGTTACAGTAAAAAATAGACAAATTAATACACTAAAAAACACCTCAAACCCAAATAAATGATGATATGATTGAAAAATCTTAATCCTTTCTTCCTCAACATCTAGTAGTCAGTTTTACCTATTCAAATAAGACATGAATGTGGAATGAAATATGTTTTACCTTTTTGAAAATTGAATTATGATTGGGTGGTTGAGTATAATATTTAAAATAATTTATTTAACCAATAATATATATTTAAATTCAGGAAAATGATAATCACATTTATTAAATCATTTTTACACTCATAAAATATACAATATTCATATATCATATTTTAATATTAAACAAAAAAACATTTGTTTCCAAAAATTATCAAAATTTTACCATTACCTATTTTTGACATGCTGGTTTAAAATTTGATATCCATTTTATTAAAATTCACATATAAATATTATAAATTTAATTATTAAATATATAATAAATGAAAATGATATTTGAGTGATATATGTTATTTTTAATGAGTACATTATTATTATAGCACTAAAAAAATTCCAACTATTTCCTTATCCATTTTCATAAGTTATGTAATAGGCACATACTCATTTAAATTCCTATAGATTTAATCCATTACCATCATATTTATCACTCCCACATTTAGTTTCATTCTATGAAATATCTATTCTATAACTTATACCACTTATTGTTAACTCTTACTCCTAGAAATATTGTATTATGGTTTACTTTGGTATTAAAACACCTTCAAGAATCCATATTGGGGAGTCAATTAGGGTGAGTACAATTTAAAACCTTTCATCTTATTTACTAATTTTCCTTTAGGTATGTTGTTCCCACATTCATAGAAACTATTTTCAACCATTCTCTTGACCCACAACCTCACTGGATTCTTATATAAATACATTTATATAATTCATGTGGGGACATAAATATTTTTTACTTGGTTCACATACACTAGTATACTCCAAGAAGAATGTTATTAACATTTTTTTAATGCCCCAATTTACCACTAGGATCACTTCTTTTAGTGGATACAAGGTTTTGGTTCGGATCACTATCACCTAAGTATTACTTCCTTTCTTCATATGTACACTACTTCAGGATAAAACTTCACTTAATCTCACTGCTCTATCTTCCTCCATTTCTCATACCTCTATGGAATGAACACCACATAGTTTATAGAGTTTGAATTCCCTTCATCTTCAGTATCATCTAGGTTGAATTCATCCTTAGTTCTGGAAGGACGTCCTGATGAACTCAGTGTTTCTTTCATAGTGTTGGATATGAACTCCTCCTAACAACTTTTTTTCTTTCCAGATCATGTATAGAATTATTATTCTTAAATTAACAATAGTGATTCTCCATTCTTCACCTTGATGAAATGCAGAAACTCTTTCTTATTCACTAAGAATGTAGATCTTCAATAATCTTATAGGATCTCTTCTACTTTAATGTGAAGGAATGTTTTCTTTAAGAACAACATCATTGAATTATTATTCATATTCCTTCAAGTGTGTCTATGAATACTCATAGATACAACTTGTATTAATGTATCAATGAATAATATCAGAGACTTCTTATATCTTCTGTTATTCTATGTTGAAGACATAATATCTCCCTAAAGATCTCCCTTTTCACTTTCTTGATCCAATTGAAAAATATGTCAATAAGAAGTGATTTGCCATTTTCCAAAAATCGAAACCCAAAAAAATTTCCTATAAAGCACCATACTAAAACTCCCCTTCTTTGAATAACTCTCCAAATTTCCAAGTGATATGAAAAATGTGAATTAAAAATACACACAAGTCATTTGGCCACTGTAACCTCCACATTGGAACTTCCCTTATTTGTGTTTGGCATTCATCGTAGATAACACCAGATCCTCCCAAAATCACAATTTTACTATCACATTCATCTTTATAAAATGATATCTTGAATAAATAAAATAATATCCATGATATTTATGTAGAAAGATGGATTCACTGATGGATCCTTCATTTTTAGTGTCAAACACTGCACTATAGCATAAAAACATTCATTTAATTCACTACATCTCACCAAAAAACATCCTTCTTCATTCTCAGCTTAGATCATGTGTTACATTTAAAGTTACATGATTTTTTGAACACCTTAAAATAGATCCTATATCATGTTAATTAATTTCACCACAATCTAATGTTCCTAAAAAACAGATAGAAAATACCATATGTCACTGAGAAATTCCCACACATTAGGCCAAAATCACATGTGTGTCCAGATTCAGCTATATAGTCTATCATATATTAAAATTTTATAGATCATAGGATTAGAATATATGAAATTATTTATATATCTAGGTTCACTTATGTTTATAATTTGGATTCATGAGCACCCTCATTTATCCAAATTCACTTATGTTGGAATTTACATTTTTGGTATTCCTTGCAAAGCCAAATTTACTAATGTCATTATAATTATCTTACATGGATCCTCTGTATAGTCGATTTTTCATACATGATCCTCTTTTGAAATTATCTACATGGGAAATCTCATATGTTGGTACTTGGGTAGATTTCTGAAAATCTGTTTCTCTTACGGATTTGAACTAAACTACTTTAAGATCTCCTTATCACGTCTTCTGGCCATTATGGATTATCCCATGAACGTCTCCAAAGGTTTTCTCATGGATTTATTCAAAGATATAATCATTATTCCTCCATTACAAGCTCTATACACCACTTTAGGCTCCATGTTTCTTTTTCAACAAATCGAACATGTTGATTGATCAAGATCAATCTATTAATAACTCCAAAAACAACACTATACACCTTATCAATAAACCCAACACACATTTAGTGGTGTCCAATGTAACGACCCGGACCCGGTTAGCCACCCGAATAGTGCCGAACGGGTCGGGTGTTACTACCTTGGGTGAACCTCCCCTGAATGCCAAAGGCTACTGACTAGCAGCGAGGGTGTGAATAAGTATAGTGGGGTGGTTATACCCTCTCGGAGGAATAAAATGGTACTGGTCTGAGCATGAAGCTAAAAGTACAGCAGAAATAAATGACTCAGCAGACTCGAACCAGACCCGCATAGCGGAAGAATATCAAATATCAATAAACCAGCAGAAGCAATATAGAAACAACAGCAGTGAAAGTAAACAGAACAACATTTTGAAGAGTACAAGAAACTAACACTGTAAACAAACAAGGCATGCATCAAAAGCAAGTCATACAGCTCAATATATAATCGTGCCAATGTCTAACCAATAGTTTCTACATAATAAAGTAAGCATGCTGATACAATGTAAAGGAAACTAAACAAATTAACTCCAGCAAGGCATGACCTCAAGGTCCATACCAGTCTCCATGCCAACAACACTAAAGTCCAACTCTTGAGGCTGACCCTCTACCTGCATGCAATTTCATAAGGTCTACATGCGTCCCAAAGGGCCTGTGTAGGGTGTGAGACAAGTCTCAGTAGGATACCACCCAAGGGTGTGTACCTAATATAAGTGTTTAGGCAGACATACTTAGATAAGAAAAATAGTAAACAGTACAATGCCCAAAAGTAAACACGAACTTCTCTAGTGCTCAGTAGCCACCAGGAAGTGTCACCTGCTTCGACCAACGCCGGAATCTCTGGTCTATAGCCCAGCACCTCGTGCCACCTGACACCTTGTGTCTCAAGTACCAACGTCCCAAAGGCACGCCCAACCATCGTAACCCAGCTCAAAAGCTCAACCTGCTCATGGCACAACATCCGTAGGAACAGCAATACCTGTCCTCAAATGATATCTAGAGGGATAGCGATATCTGCCCTCAAATCACGGTGAGCCTCTACCCCCAACCTGACTGCCTCAAAGTTTTCTCCTGAAGGCTCCTCACCTTCCATGTGGCTTCCTCTGGAAAGCACCCCCAAACCAAAAATACCTAACCGTATCTACCAAGGGCCTCTACCTAGCGAGTGGTCATACCACCTCATCTCGGAGTTTATCTATGTGCACACTACTCAAAAGTACCTGGTGAACGGTAATCACCTCAGTATGTCCCCAAGCCACAACACCTCTTACACCTCATGTCCCTATGAACTTATCTCTCAAGTTTGATGGCCTTTCCATCCAAGTAACCTGATCCAAGCCCAACCTGACAGTCCAACTGCCTCAACCGACGTCCATGACGCTCAATCCCGTGGTAGCAACCACCCAAAGTAACCTGAGAAAAAAGCCCAAACCTGTGATCCTCATCACACAAAAATATATCCGGGCAACGCCCAACACAACAAGCAGTTCAACACAAGCAATATCACACATTTCATATTCATACTTGAAAACATTACATTAAACAGGAAATCACTAAACAGTCAAATTGCACTAACTTGTACTATTCCAAACCAGCACTTAAGGTCTTAAACACCTTGAAAAAATTAATAACATGCTTTAAAAAATTGAACTTAGTATTTTAATCCAACAACATCAAAAGTAGTCTAAACTCAACAGTTAACACAATGGTCCAGTTCATACGTAATTCGGCACCCCCATCCGAATTTCCCCAAACGAGCAACGACCACTAACCCAGCCTCTCTCAAGCACAACAAGGGTCAGAGAATACCCAGAGGCATCCCAAAATTCAGATAAACTATTAAGATAAATAAAAAAGGGTTTCTCTCAATACCCAATGTTGCACCCGAAGGTTGCAACCCCCAATTGTCTACGAAAACACGAAAGAAGGTATGCACCACCTACCTCGTACTCATACGGTGACACTCCTTCGATATCAGCCTCTGAATCAGCCTAATTCACGGTAGATCTATGTTTCCGTCAAATCTGGAAATTCTATTCGGATGGAATCTATGGATAAATTGGCGAGGAATCAAGGGCGAAGATGGGTGA
This sequence comes from Viscum album, assembly GCA_963277665.1. NCBI lineage: Eukaryota > Viridiplantae > Streptophyta > Magnoliopsida > Santalales > Viscaceae > Viscum > Viscum album. Next base: position 352,530,372 of record OY728121.1, on the reverse strand, counting down.
GTGGGGTTAGCCTTTCCGATGTGGTCCTGCATCCACCGACAGATCGAAGAATGGAAAACGGATGAAGAATCTAGCAGGGTTTGTGTTTTTCGGTAGTTATCGGACGAACTAATCATCCAAAGGGGAAGAAGAATGGTTTTCTGGAAATAAGACGCGACGACGTCTCGAACGATCAAATAAAAAAAAGTACACTATGTGTATTTCCAAAGTACACGCCGTGTAGATGGGTTTCCATACACCGACTTAAGCGGAGTCCAGCACACGGCTTGGACTGTGTGCATAGTCAACAAACATCTAGGGACTTAGCCACTACACGGAACAATGTTACATGGCGTGTCAAGAAAAACTACACGTCATGTAGATTGAAATTTATACCTGGACACCACACGGCATGTACTTGGCCTTGCATGGATAAGGATACACAGTGTGTCTATAAATACACGCCGTGTAGTAAGAAACTTCTACACGGTCATCACACGGCATGTACTTAAAGTACACGGCGTGTAGTCTGGAAATTTTCAGAAACTGCCCAGATTTTCTAGACTTCTCAGAAATCAGAAAAAAGCTCAAACAGGGTCGGTATTTTGACCCATTTCTAAAAAAACCCAAGTTCTTAAAAACTCCCCACCTTAACGTAGCTCGTCCCCGAGCTACCGAACGAAACCAAGAGATGTCACCAAATACACCCATCCCGGTTAAACAACCAAGACTACCCCGATCTCAAGGTTCTGGCTAAATTCCAAAAAGGGCTCCCCACCTTAGTAATTTCTTACTCGGTCTCAACCCGAAAAAAGCTCAAGGCAATCAAATAAACAAGAAATTCCCAACAACCTATTTCCTGGACCCATGGTCTTCTCGTGACGCATCGTTACCCCCGAACCTCCTCGGTGCTCCCGTGTCGCTTCCGACACTCAACGTAACCCTCACCGCATCGGTGTCCACCTCCCTGAGGTCCTGCATCTAATAGATGCTCAAATCGAAACCTGGTGCCTTGCACCTCAAGTATCCCGCATCCCCAATGCCCCGATGCCCATGGAACCTCACGTAACATGCATCTGTGATGCTCCTGATGCTACGCATCTCAAATATATATAAGTAAAATATATAACACATCTGATATGATGTCAATCCCACTAACTAGCATCTAGTCAGTCCACAAGTATCTTGTGCAACTTGTGAACTCAACCAGACATGCCTCAAGAGGCCATGCCAAAATAAAGTAAGGAAAACTCACGGCCACACCCACAGTGTACCTATAACCGTAGTCAGCTCACCAACCTGCTTAGTCCTTGGCATCTCCACCGCGTGCACCTGGCCTGATGTACAGCTGCCTGATGCCTGACCTCCCTGCAGTGTTGCTCTAGTCACCAGCCACTGACCCCTCAGTTGGGTCCCACCGTCTCTATCATGTCCTCCGAGCATAGCTGAACCTCGACTACTCTCTCCTGGCACTGAACCGGAACCAACTCCAGATGCCACCGTCTGTCTTGGTCCCTGCCTACTGGCTATCTGAGAAGGCTTCCTGCAAAACCTCTCCAGGTGCCCGACCTGTCCACACGCCCGGAACTCCTTAGGAGGCCTATCGCACTGAGTCCGAACATGTCTCGGTTGTCTACACTAAAAGAAAATCACTGAAGAGCTACCATGAGGTGGCCTAACTGATTCATTGGCCTTCCCGCCCTACTGGAACTCATCTCTACCTCGCTTCCTATTGTCCGAACCATCACCTAAAACTATTGCCCTACCAATCTAGGGCTTATCCCTCTGGTTTCCCTCTTCTATAAGCGCCTGGTTCACTACCTCGGAGAAGGAACCCAGCCTAAAGATTTTCACTTGTACCCAAATGGCGTGTCGTAAGCCATCCTCAAAGCATCTCACCCTAGCTACGTCATCGCTTATTATACCAGGTGCAAAGAGAGACAACTCTGTGAAAGTGGCTGCATAGTCCATGACGAACATGTCCCCCTACTGAAGACTCAAGAACTCTCGAGATCTCTCTGCCCTCAGTGTCTCTGGATAGAATTTCTCAAAGAACCTGTCCTCGAAGTCCTTACAAGCCATCTCCTTGTGCCTACGATCCTGTACTTGTATGTCCCACCAACGCTTCTCTGGTCCTCTCAGCATGTACGTCGCCATCTTGACCCTCCGCCCTGGAGGTGTCTCGAGCTGCTCAAAGATCATCTACATACTTTCAATCCAATTCTCAGCTACCTACGGACCACCCTCACCCTGAAAAAGCGGTGGGTGATGCGACTGGAACTCCCGCATCAGTTATTCCATAGAAGGCTTTGTACCCTGCGTGCCTCTGTCAATCCCCTGCAAGACACGTACCAGGCTAGCTCGGAGCTGTTCGTCGAGCCATGGTCCAAACGCTACCAAACCGGGTTGTTGTCCTGCCTGCACTGAATCCTGACCCGGATCCTGTCCCTGAGCCTGTATCTGCGGCTCATGCACAGCTTGTACCAAATCCTGAACCTAATCTGGAGGCACTGTATCTTCTCCTGCCTGACGCTCCATCAATTCATGAAGGAGTAACCCGCTGAATACCATAAATGGTCAGACAGCCCATATATATATATATATATAACAATATATTCTACAAAGATAAGGAAAATAGTAAAGAGGCAGTGTATAACAAATACCCTTACTCTCCCCTATCGCAACCCATGCCCTCGGCATCCCGACCTCACGGCCTCCTTACTCACCCTCAACAGATCCAAGTATCAATAGTACCTCAGGCCATGCTCGTCCTAACAACCAAGTTGCCTCAAACCGACGACCAAGTCGCCCAATCCTGACATTTACACTGCCTCAAATCATAGCACATGTCTGCTCTCATAAGAGCCAGACCCAAATACCCTACAACATGTAATTTTTCACAAATATACAAGCATGGCATATCACATTTCAAATAACAAGACAATTCTATTAGGAATTTCACCTATTCATTTTTCATAAGCACACAAATCATGGAAATTGATTATATTCACATGGTATTATCACTTCACAAAGAATACGTGCAGTTATGAAATTGAAATACCCTAAAATGTTCCTATCAAAATCCAAAAAACAAGCCCTGCCATACTGGCCAAGGTTTTCATATCATAATCAATAACATTACACAACAAGTGAGCCACTGAGGTGGAAATCATATCAAGTATAATCTGAGCAAAAAGCAAACAGCAATTCCTACCCACGGTAACTCAATCCATCCCTCGTACATGGGGCTGCAGGCACCCAAGAACGAGTTCAAAATCCAGTTCCATCAACCACCTATCTCCAGTCTACCATATCCCAAATAGTAAAACCAGCAGAAATAAAAAAAATAAGTCTCAAACTCATTAGTAGCCAGAAAAACACTGCTACTAAATCCCTGTCAAGAACCGCTCTGATACCACTTTGTAACGACCTGGACCCGGCCAGCCACCTGAACAGTGCCGAACGGGTTGGGTGTTACTAACTTAGGTGCACCTCCCCTGAACGCCAAAGGCTTCCCACTAGCAGCGAGGGTCTGAATAGGTATAGTGGGGAGGCTATACACTCTTGGAGGAATAAAATGGTACTGGTCCAAGCATGAAGCTAAAAGTGCAGTAGAAATAAATGACTCAGCAGACTCGAACCAGACCCGCATAGTGGAAGCATATCAAATATCAATAAACCAGCAGAAGCAATATAGAAACAACAGCAGTGAAAGTAAAAAGAACAACATGCTGAAGAGTACAAGAAACGACTACTGTAAAAAACCAAGGCATGTATCAAAATCAAGTCATACGGCTCAATATATAATGGCTCAAATGGCTAACCAACAGTTTCTACATAATAAAGTAAGCATGCTGATACAATGTAAATGAAACTAAACAAAGTAACTCTAGCAAGGCACGACCACAAGGTCCATACCAGTCTCCATGAAAACAGCACTAAAGTCCAGCTCCTGAGGCTGACCCTCTACCTGCACGCAATTTCATAAGGTCTACACGCGTCCCGAAGGGCCCGTGTAGGGTGTGAGAGAAGTCTCGGTAGGATACCGCCCAAGGGTGCATACCTAATATAAGTGTTTAGGCAGACATGCATAGATTAGAAAAACAGTAAACAGTACAATGCCCAAAAGTAAACATGAACTTCTCTGGTGCTCAGTAGCCACTAGGAAGTGTCACCAGCTTTGGCCAACGCCGGAATCTCTGGTCTATATCCCAGCACCTCGTGCCACCTGACACCTTTTTTCTCAAGTACCTATGTCCCTAAGGCATTCCCAACTGTCATAACCCATCTCAAAAGATCAACCTTCCCATGGCACAACATCCGGAGGAACAGCGATACTTGTCCTCAAATGATATCCGGAGGGACAGTGATATCTACCCTCAAATCACGGCGAGCCTCTTCCCCCAACCTGACCACCTCAAATTTTTCTCCCAGTGGCTCCTCACCTTCCACATGTATTACTATGTAAATCACCCCCAAACCAAAAATACCTAACTGCATCTACCGGGGGCCTCTACCCAGCGAGTGGTCGTACCACCTCATCTTAGAGTCTATCTATGTGTACACTACTCAAAATTACCTGGTGAGTGGTAATCACCCCAGTATGTCCTCAATCCACAACACCTCTGACACCTCGTGTCCTTGCGAACCTGTCTCTCAAGTCTGATGGCCTTTCCATCCAAGTAACATGGGCCAAGCCCAACCTGACAGTCCAACTGCCTCAACCGACATCCATGATGCCCAATCCCATGGTAGAAACCACCCAAAGTAACCTGAGAAAAAAGCCCAAACCTGTGATCCCCATCACACAAAAATATATTTGGGCCACTCCCAACACAATAAGCAGTTCAACACAAGAAATATCACACATTGCATATTCATACTTGAAAACATTACATTAAACAGGCAATCACTAAACAGTCAAATTGCACTAACTTGTGCTATCCCAAACCAGTACCCAAGTTCTTAAACACCTTGAAAAAATTAGTAACATGCTTTAACAAATCAAACATAGCAGTTTAATCCAACAACATCAAAAGCAGTCTAAACTCAGCAGTTAACACAATGGTCCAGTTCATACGCAATTCGGCACCCCCAGCCGAATTTCCCCAAACGAGCAACGACCACTAACCCAGTCTCTCTCAAGCACAACAAGGGTCAGGGAATACCCATAGGCATCCCACAATGCTGATAAACTATTAAGATAAATAAACAAGGGTTTCTCTCAAAACCCAATTTTGTGCCCGAAGTTCGCAACCCCCAATTGTCTAAGAAATCACGAAAGAAGGTATGAACCACCTACCTTTTACTCGTATGGTGACACTCCTTCGATATTAGCCTATGAATCAGCCTAAATCGTGGTAGATCTGTGTTTCCGTCAAATCCGGCAATCCTGTTCAGATGGAATCTGCAGATAAATAGGTGAGGAATCAAGGGCAAAGATGGGTGTATGGGGTTAGCCTTTCCGATGTGGTCCCGTATCCACCGACGGATCAAAGAACGGACAACGGATGAAGAATCTAGGAGGGTTTGTGTTTTTCGGTAGTTCTCGGATGAATTGTTTGTCCAAAGGGGAAGAAGAAGGGTTTTCTGGAAATAAGACGTGACGACATCTCGAACGATCAAATAAAAAAAAGTACACGGCGTGTATTTACAAAGTACATGCCGGGTAGATGGGTTTTTGTACACCAACTTAAGTAGATTCCAGCACACGGCTTGGACTGTGTGCACGGTCAACACACGGCCAGGGACTCAGCCGCTACACGGAACAATGTTACACGGCATGTCAGGAAAAACTACATGTCGTGTAGATTGAAATTTATACATGGGCACCACACGGCATGTACTTGTCCTTGCACAGTTAAGGATACATGGAGTGTCTATAAATACACGTCGTATAGTAAGAAACTTCTACACGGTCATCACATGGCATGTACTCGGTGAGCACATGGTCGGTCACCTGGTTAACACATACAAGGCGTGTACTTAAAGTACACAGTGTGTTGTCTGTAAATTTTTAGAAACTGCCCAGATTTTCTAGACTTCTCAGAAATTAGACAAAAGTTCAAACAGGGTCGGGATTTTGACCCATTTCTAAAAAAACCCGGGTTCTTACATCCAAAAATCTCCCCATCTTTTCAACAGAGAACCTTGGGATGATTCCTTACCTCTTGTCAACAAATAGAACACTCACCAAAGGGTGTTCAAAAATCTCTCCCTTTTTTATTTTGTTGATAAGACTCTCCCAGATATATAATCTCCTCATTTTTTAATAAAATGAAAAGGGTTATATCTAAGATAATAATTTGTTCTTACAATATCTCTCCCCCTTTGGGTGTGCTCAAGTTAATTCCCTGTTCATTGATAAATGTTTCTAGTTGAAATTATTTTAGAATGGAGCCAAAACTGGTACAACTGGGGTTCATGATGTCTTAGTAAGTTCATTTATGATCGATATATGGGTTTTTATTACTTCTATGTGAATTGGTGATTCTATGTTATGATTTTTTAGTTTATGTATTGTTTATTTACTTTCTTATAATATTTTCACTTGTACGTACAATGTATATACTATTTTGGTATTAGAACATGTGGGTTTTACCCTATTGAATTGTAATCACACCCTAATTGGGTGGACATGGCACTTCAGAACCCGAGAATCCCCAACTTATTGTAGGTAATGGTTGGGTTGAGTCTTCAGTTTAATCATCTAGTGGGATAGATCACTTTTAGTATATATATTGGGATGATATGTGTCTTGGGGTTGGAGTAAATCTCGTTCTAATTTTATTATTTCTATCATGTATATGACCAGCCTGATGAGCGATCAGAGACTTGTTTCTAGTTTTTACTATTAAGTATATTATTTCTGCACTTATACTTTGCTGGTGATATTTTGTTGGTTTATTAATTCATCTAATTATATTCCAATTACATTTTTGGTTGTTTATTTTTTATTGTTTATACTAATTAAGGGTATATTATCCCCACATTTCCACCTCATACCCTCGCTACTAGTTTGAATCCTCTAGCATATGAGGAGACATGCTTGAGGTTATGTGGCATTCTATCTCTGACCCCATGATTCGGTTATGGATATTAGAAAATTTCATCAAAGAATAGGCTATCCTATTTTTACTATTTTGGGGAGTTGTTAGATAGGATACATAGGAATTTATTAGATATTGTGATGAAACTCTATTTTGTGCATCATGAATACCTTTCTCGAGGGAATTTTAGGTTACGAGGGTATGAGATTAATGTTCTTGGTTTGTGCTGTTATGATCATATGTTTTCACCTTATGTGATGCACATGGAATTTACAGTTGTTATTTCATATAGATTTGACTCTTAACCATATAGGAAAAAATCATCACATGCATCATATTAAAAACATAATTTTTTCATGACATATATGTTTCTTGTGTGTTCTTGTACTTCTAATGGAGGGGTCAACTACATTAAATTCGACAACTTGTATTATGTTCACAAATATAAGTTCTTTGTGATTTTCTATTTGACTGAACCCATGTGTATGTATATTCTGATATCACTCCATAAGGGACTACATTATAGTGCACCGGGGTGATGATTATGATGATGAAAATTATGGTGAAAATGTTGGTGGTGATGACGCAACCCATCACTTGTTAAGTCTTTGTTGGATGTTTATTTTTTTAGTAAAGAAACTTCTACGAGTAGCCAATGGATAGGTCCAGTTAATTGAGGTTCCCACTTTAGCCTATGTGAGGTTGTCTATATAGCACCAAGTTTTATTTTTTTTAACCTATATAGGTGTCTATGACCTCTAAAAATGGTTAGCCTAAGAGAAAAGTTTCCTTGTCATATTTGGATATATGTATCTTGATGACATTATATGGTTTGTAACCCTACTGAAACCTTATTTTGGGTTATTTGTAAGACCTTATGGCCTTAATGGTGCAAATCTAGTTACTAGTGAGTTAGTGTTTCATGATTTATGAAAGTATCCTGAGTGAGAATATTCCTTGTGAAGGAATAATCAAGGTTAATGTCTTAGGGACAATTTTCATTGATGAGAATTCCTTATGCATGTGAGTAAACTTGGGAAGGATTCAAGGACATTCTTATATGTTTCCTTGTGATCTAGTGGTATGGATAACCTCAAGTGCTAGTACTCATGATACAAGGCTGGGTTTCAGAGTTCTTGGGCACTTGGTGCATCAAGTATAGGACCAGGGTTTGTTTGGCATGTTGGTTTATAATGAAACTCTTGTCTAATGAAAATTGAAGATCTTGGGTGGTTAGACCTATGAATATTAGAGCGTGGGTGGATGCTCCATAGCTCGAACTGATACCAACCAGTTTGATGATGTGTTATGAATATCAGTAATAAAGATTTACCCATTCAGAAGTAGAGCATTGAGAGTGATCAAGTTAGTGTGTTAGTGCCTGGTTGATTAGATAGTTAAAAGGTGTATGAGTTCATCTCAAAAGTCTGTGAATCATGAATAAATTATTATATTGAAGTAAATAGTGATGTTTCCATACCTTACTAGGAAACCCTTAATGTGTGAGTGCTCAAGAGGTGGTTACAGGTGAGGTCGGTTGAACCTTTGAAAGTGGGGTAGTGAGTTAACCATTGATAATTCTCTTGGTTCTCTAGACGAACCCAGAGGAGATAATGATGGTATATCACTGATGAATTTGGTTTAGGGACACCCTTTATATTATAAAATGGGGAATTTGGTGTGAATATTATAGGATTTTGAGGCCCGATTGTTAATACTTGTAGATTTTTCTCTATTGAGGGAGATTGAATAAACAATTGATCAAGGTATTTTTGTTCAATAAACCTGAATTGGTCATCAATGGAGCTATCATGGTTCAGTGTAGCATATTTTTTGAGGGGAAAATAACTACTTGGGTTAGAATTCATAACCCACATATAGGCTACTGGAGGAAATTTCACATCAATAATAGTTCTCTGAATGTAGTGGAGTACATTTTAATAATCTAGGTGTGTGTAGTGATTTTTTTCTTAACAATCAAGTCTGATTGCATATTTATCCTTATTTATCATGTTTAGTGATAAAATAGTTGAGGATCAGGTGAGTTGATGTAATCTCTTCAAGACGAGGATAAGGATACTTCTATGTTGGTGAGAATCAACCTTGTCATATGTGAAATAACCCCTCTTATAGGAAGGGACATAGTCTTGTGTAGGATTGACCATTGAATGATTATGGTGACTTTGGGAGACCGATGTGTAGAAGAACTGAGAGTATCTAGTTCTATGTTAAATTTCAAATGTTTTTTTTGGATTTATTGATTGATGGAGACCATATGTAGTCTTTGGCCTCAAGATAAAATCAATGTAAGCTAATAAGGTGTCAGAACATTGGATCACTGACTCATGGTTTAGAGCCTTTTGGATGGTGTATGTGGTTGGTGAATCAAACAGGGAAAATTCCATTAAAGTCGTCTTGGAATTAGGTATGTATATTAGATAAATTTAACAATTACTCCAAGTCTTAAGGCATCATGATTGGTGGTTTCGTGGAGTTTTGGTTGTTAGTATGGGTACCTTTATAGGTAGAAGACAAGAAAAGTATCAAATAGTGTATATTTTTTAATTTGAATGTGGTAGGATTGAACCACTTGAGCTCATCATTTTGGAAATGAATGAGGTGTTTAAGTTTGTTCGAGTCCTTTCTAAAATGTTCAGTGGGTTTAGTTTGTTAGTAGGGAAAGAATCATTGGTTCGGCTCAAAACCTGGGATGAGGTGTTAGTATCAACCTTTAACTCATGTATAGAAAGCGTGATGGAATTGAACAACACCAGGCATATTTTAGGACTGTTGGAGTCTTTTTCCTTATAGAGAATCCTATGGTGGGGAGTGTCACGAACCAGCCTGGGTACCTTGGTAACTCGATAACTGAGATGGTCCTGACATATCCTGAAGGGAATTCCTGATCCCCATGGGTTGGAATCTATCACCTAACATCATACAATATGAAAGTGGGAAACAATTTTACACAAACACAATAGAAGAAAGATAAACAAGTTAGTATGAATACAAGAGAAACTCTATAGGGAGAAGTTTACCATATGTCAAATAAGAATAAATATCCCAAAGTACAAATCAAAGTACTAGAAAAATAGGATAAAAACCCAAGTCCCAGTAGACACAACTCTCAAATCCCAAGTATCAATAACTACTACCACCTCCAAGGGGCACCTTACCCTTTTTCAAACCTAGAAGAATATAATCTATAAAAACTCGAAGGCATGGGTAGGGTGTGAAAAAAATCCCACTAGGGTCTCACCAAGGATTCTATAATAAGATGCCAAAATTTAATTAACAAAATAAATATTTCAGTTTTAAATAGACGGACATGTCATTTCAATGAATGTTTCACAAATCATGATTTACATTTCAAATGATGTAAATACTTTAAACAAATAAATTAAAAAAATTATATAAAACAGTTTATATAAATTCATAAGGCATGGTAAATAGTTAACAACAAGCAATGGAATATATTTCAAATACAAACAACAAGAAACATGGTAATATTCCAAAAGGTGTGATAGTTCTAAGATACGGTATCCTCACACACTCGAAGGTGAATCATGAAAATATGTGTATACGCACACCCCTTTCATATTGACCAAATAAGACCCATCACCATCCCATTGGGGATGTGACCTACTTCATTAGGTTTTGTTTCAGTTGTAAGTGTCAAAAGTGTGTTATCCCAATAAATCACTAACTACCTAGGCTTGCATATTCTATAACACAAATCAACAGTGGGAAATTTATTTTAAAACTTCTTAAAATACAATTCATACCATTCTCCATTTCAAATATGCCAATTTCCCCTTTTAAACCCAAGATGTATTTTTAATCAAATCATGCCTTTTTCTAGGATAAAATAAATGGGTTTTTGTCAAAATCATTTTTAATTAATTTTCTCAAATAATAATTTGAAATAAATTTCATCAAATTAATTTCCCAATTAAGGTTCCATAATTAAATTCAAAATTTTAATTTAACCAGATTCCTTCCAATTTCAAAATTTAAATTCAACAATTTAAATTTCACAAAATTTCATCAATTTAACAAATACACCCCCAATTCAATGGAATTGGGGGTTTTCCCCCAAATTCATGCCAAATCAAATTTCCAAAACCCAAATTCAATAGAATTGGGTTTTTAATATACCAATTGAAATAAAATTAATTTATATTAACCAATTTAAATTAAATCAAACAATTTAATTTAACTCAAGAAATTTAGGGTTAATAAAAATTAGTCATCATAATGGAACCACCTACCTCAGGATCATGGGATCTTGAAATGAAAATCCCTAATAGAGAAACTCCAATGAATAATGTTGGAAACAAGGATATGAGAATAAAACCTAGATTCAAGATCCAAAATAGCATGGATTAGATCCTTCAAAAACATAGAGATCTATAAAACCATAGGGAGTACAGAGGAGAGAGCGGGAGAAAGAGATCGGGAAGAGGAAACCTACCAGGTAGAGATAGAACATCACTATCCAAGCTTTGATATACTTTAGGAAGGGTTTAGAGGGGCCAAAATCACCTCTTGGGATCTCCCCTAGAAGAAGAAATCATAATGGGTTGAATTATGTTCGTCAGGCACCTAAAAGGTAGGTTTTGGGATGTTTAAAATTAATTTTTAGATTAAAAAATCAGGTACACACGGTTATATGGGTAGGTCCTCATGGTTAGAAAAATTGTGCACCCTAATCATGCAACCCATCTTGGCAAGGTGTGCGATTTCTACTAAGTGGGTGCATAGTTTTTCAAACCATTCACCAGTCGTGAAAAACTGCATTGTTTGGGTTTGCACGGTTTCCCCTAAAAGGGCGCACAGTTTGGGAAAACTGTGCACCAACCATACATAGCTCAGAAAATTACAAAATTTCAAAAAAACACCCTAGGAATACCCAATTGAAACATAAACAAGAAATGATCAAAATATGGGTTTAGGAATACCTAAAAATAGTAACAGGATGTTACAACCACCCCACCATAAAAACTTTTTGTCCCTAGAAAGCCTTCAATGAAGCTTCCATGAAAAAAATATGTTCCCACTACTCTCTCATAAGTTCCTCCCTATACCACATATCATGAGAATTAGAACCATGATTCTATATCATATGAACCAAAGGTATTTTCATCCCATTAAGTAACTTAGTTTCAGAATCAACTATCCTGACTGGATTCTTAGTCATGGATAAATCAGGTTCAACCTCAAGATCACTCCATCCTAAAACATGAGATGGATTAGAAAGATAATTTCATAGCTACAATACATGGAGCAAGTTATGTATTGACGTCAGCTTTGGTGGAAGTGATAAATGGTAAGAAATTTTTTATACTTGCTTGATAACCTCAAAAGGTCTCATAGAACGAGGAGAAAGCTTCCCTTACCTCCCAATCCATCGATGACCCAACTAAGGTGAAACTTTCAAGAACACCTAGTCACAAACTGATAATTAAAAAGGTATATGGTTACGATTAGAATAATATTTAAAATGTATATTTTCCATCAATATTCTCTGAAGAATCAACTGAAACTTTGATGTCGTCTTTTAAACTAAGATCGATCTAACCAAGGAACTTTCACCAATCTTTGACCAACACAACAAATATCTACAAGGCTGGCCATACAGGGCCTTAAAAGGAGTCATTATAATCACAGACTGGTAACTATTGTTATAATAAAACTCAACCAACCCCATATGTTCATCCCAATCCCCACTGAAGTCAAGAACGTGGGCATGAAGAATATACTCAAGGATCTATATAGCTCTTTCTGTTGGGTCATCTGGCTGTGGATGGTATGTCATGCTCAAGCAGACCTGAGATACTAGTTCTTTTTTAAGGCCCTTCCAAAAGAAAGAATTCAATTAAGTATCACTATCAGAGACTATAGCAGATGGAACTCCATGAAAATTAACAATCTCTTTCACATAGAGATATCTCAACTCCCCAAATTTAGTTGTATCTTGAATAGGTATAAAGTGATCTGATTTAGTCAGTCGATCAATCACAATCCATATTGCATTATTCTTTATCTAGGTATGTAGAAAACCAACAAAAAATTCTATATAGATCTCATCCCACTTATAAGTAGGTTCTAGAAATGGCTAAATCAAACCCAAAGGTTTTTGGTTCTCATCCTTGACCTGTTGGCATGTATAACAATGAGATACAAAATCAGTAATGTCCCATCTCATACCCAGACACCAGAATTAATGTTGCATGTCATAGAACATATTCATGGTTCCTAGGTGTACTGACCACTAGGAATTATGATAATACCCCATCACAGATTTCCTTACCACTAACAGCACAATAAAGCGGTTCGGATATCATAGAATGCTATCTATGGAGAATGACAAGTCAGCCATGGTCTCCCCACCATAAAGACAGTCTCTAATGCTACATAACTCATCATAAAGATGTTGTTCCTAAAGAATAATCTTAGGAAGAGTGGATGAAAACTAAACATTGTCCAAAGTAACCTCTTCCCATAATTATTTGACTCTCATATGCATCTGTGAAAAAAAAGCCATCAAGTTTCACTCTTTCGATGATTCCTTCATGGTTTGGGTCGGAATCTTCCTACTCAAAGAATTTGAGATTAAATTCTCTTTAACCAGGGTATAGGCAATGTCAAAGTTGAAATATTATAGTGATTCCACCCATGACTCTAGTGGAGATTCAAATATTTTTAAGAGAATATATAATTGAAGATCTTATGTTCTGAAAACATAGTAAACCTTTCTCTGAAAAGGTAGTGCGGCCAACTGTTAAGCACATACATCACAGCTACAAGTTTGAGGTCATGGGTCGGGTAATTATTCTCATGTGGCCTAATTTAACAAGATCCATAAGCAATGACATGATCATCCTGCATAAGAATGTAACCCAAACCTAAACCCAATGCATCACAAAAGACCACATAGCCCCACCCAGCCTCCGAAAGAGTCAACACCATCGTAGTAGTCAAAATATGTTTCATCTCACCAAAATAATAGTAACATTTTTCAACCTAAGAAAACTTTTCACCCTTTATAGTTAGATCATTCATCAAAGAAGCCAACTTTGATAAGTCCTTAACGAACTGGCGATAATACCCAGCTAAGCCTAAGAAGCTCTAAATCCGAAAAAAAATTTCTTGGTTGTTCCACTGCCATAACAGCCTTCATGTTTTCAGGATCAACTTAAATACCATGTTCTAAACCCACATTTCCTAATAAATTCACTTCCTGAATCCAGAAATCACATTTCAAAATTTTTTCATAAAGTCAGTGATTTCTCAACAATTCCAAAACCGCTCTCAGATCATACACATTAACCTCCTTAGACTTAGAGTAAATGAGGATTTAATCCACAAAGACTACCAAAAAGGTATCAAGGTACTCATATAAAATTGTGTTCATTAAATCCATAAATACTTCATGAGAATTAGTTAGACCAAATGGATAGACAAGGTACTCATAATAGTTGTACCTACCCTGAAAAGAGATTTTCTAAATGTCATATTCTTTTATCCTTAACTGATGGTAACTAGATTGAAGATCAATCTTCAAAAACCACTTTTCCACTTTCAACTAATAAAACAAATCATCAATCCATGGTAGTGGATACTTCTTATTTATTGTAATGCAATTGATTTTTCGGTAATCCACACATAGGTGAAGTGAACCATCAGCTTTCTTGTCAAAGAGAATTGGTGCCTCTCAAGGTGACACACTTGGGAGTATAAATAATTTCTCTAAAAGATCATCCAACTGAGTCTTTAACTCTTTAATTTCATCTAGGGACATGTGGTAATAAGGAATAGATACTGGTTTTGTACCAAGAAATAAATTAATAAAAAATTGTACCACCCTTATTGGTGGAAAACTAGAGAAGTCGAAAGGAAAAATGTCGGGAAACTAAATGACAATAAAAGGTATATAACCACTCAAAGATTCTTTATCCATATAAAAATAGAAGAGAAATATTACTTTTACCAACTTTGGATAAGAATTTTTGGCTCTAGTCAATCTTGGGTCCCATTCTCCTTGAAAGACATGACACACACCATCGGGTGTTGTAAAGGAGACCCATCCAAGATCACAATCAATCTAGGATTTATTAGTAATGATCTAATCCATTCCGAATATGATGTCTAGTCATTTAATATCAATAACCAAAAACTCCAAGAAATATCAACATCTAATAATGAGAAAACACAACAAGACTATGGAGTCCCTACTCTCTCTTCAATCCAAGGGGTGTAGTAATATCCATCACATAATACAAAAGCTCCATAAGAAGATTTAGTAGATTAAAAATACTAGTTGAAATAAATGAATGATATGCACTAGTATCAAATAATTTAGTCACTAATGATAAATATATGGTGATGGTACCTCTCACATAATTAGAACCATATATTCTTATTCTAGAGAATCATCCACTAAGTGAAGAAGCTTCATTCTAGATGCCTGTGGATGGAACCCCTTTGTCCTTGAAGAATTATATTTACTTGAATTTTTAGAATGTTTTAATGATCTCGTACCACTATGTGGAGTGGAATAGATATTGAAGAACTTCTGTAAGTGACTTTAGCATCCACAGGAACCACATACCTTGGGTGCCTTAGTGAAAACCCACTTAGAATTCCCAGGATTTACACACTAGTAGGAAATAAAAGGGACTCTTCCAGACACTAAGGAGGACTAAAAAACCTTACTATTGACATCCAACATGAGAATAATCATTCTTCCTCTTTACTTTGGAATAATTTTCACTTCCACTGGGAGAAAAGGAAACTCCTGTCAACCCTAACTTTCTAGCCAGGTCTATTTTGATCATCAACACTCTATCTAGCACCTCAATATAAAAAGGTAGCTTCATCAAGAAAACCTAAGAACTAATATCATACCACAACCTCAACTCAAACCATTGAGTCTTCATCTTCTCATTAAATACAATCTCAGTTTAAAATCGCACAATCTTAGTAAATATATTTTCATACTCTTTCATGGTCTTGTCATCCTATTCAAGTTTGAAAAACTCAAAATACTTGGCCAACACCATCGAATCTGGATAGAACTTGTTGGTGAAAATATCCTTGAAGTCTTTCCATTATAAACCCTAATGATTTATTTCCATCACCATCATGTCCCATTATCTCCTGTTTGGTCCCTCCAGCATGAAGGTGGCACACTTCACCTTGATCTCCTTAGGTGTCTCCAAGAACTAAAAAAACATTTAATATTATTCAACCATTCCTCATCCTATTGAGGATCATTGGATCCTTTAAGCACTGGTGGATTTTGGCAAAGGAACTCCTGAGAATTATTATGTAAATTATCCCTCTAAGGTTCTATAACTAGATCCTGAATGGGAACTGGTGGTGGTGTATGTCCCAGATCTTGGACAGTACACACAATCACCTCAACCAAACTCCAGTCCATGAGAGGATTTTCTCACTATGGTTCGGTAGAAGCTTCCTCCTAGATCTGATTCACACATCTTCTTAGAGGCATGATGCTATACAACATCAGTATAAAACATTAAATACATCATATCAACACTCAAACAGAGAAACAAGGGAAATTAATCCCAACAGATAGAACACAAAATTTGGATTTCATCCAATCCAAATCAAAATCATGGAAAAGACTTGAAATAATCCTCAATACATATTTCCCACAACCACCCCTAGTGAATTAAGGCTCATTACAATGAGATTTGTCTAGTAACTCAATCAAAACTACCTCTTAATTCATGAAAATATTACACAACTACATACTGACATCAAGGTAAGATGAAAAACTTGCACCTCTTATAAAAAATTGTCATGAACCAGCCCTGTTACTCTGGTAACCCGATCACTGAGCTGGTCCTAAAATCTCTATAATGTAATTACTGATCCCCATGGGTTAGGGATGAGAACTTGAAATCATACAATATGAAAGTAGGAACAAATTTTACACAAACCCAATGGAAGCAAGATAAACAAGTCAGTATGCATACAAGAGAAAATCCACCGGGAGAAGTGTACCAGAATTCAAGCAAGAATAAACAGCCCAAAATACAACTCAAAGTACCATAAAAATAGGATAACAACCCAAATACCAACAGATACAACTCTTTAATCCCAAGGATCAACAACTACTACCACCTCCAAGTGGCACATTACCCTTTCTCGAACCTAAAAGAAGATAATATACAAACACTAGAAGACACAAGTAGGGTGTGAGATAAAGGTCTATTAGGGTCACACCAAGGATTCCATAATAATATTCCAATATTTAATTAACCAAATAAAGATTTCATTTTCAAATAAATAGACATGGAATTTCAAAGCATATTTTAAAAAAATCTTATTTTACATTTAATATGATGTAAATACATTAAACAAATGGATTAAGAAAATATTTTATAGAAAATAGTTTATATAAATTCATAAGGCATGGTAAAGAGTTTACAATAAGCAGTGGCATATATTTCAAATAAAAATAGTGAGAAACATGGTCATCTCCTAAAAGTTACAACAGTTCTAGGATATTGGATCCTCACACACTCGAAAGTGAATCATGAAAATATGTGTATACACATTTCCCTTTTATAATAACCAAATATGACCCATCATCATTCTATTGGTGATGTGACCTTCTATACTAGGTTTTGTTTCATTTGTAAGCATAAAAAGAGTGTTATCCCAATAACTCACTAACTACCTAGTCTTACATGTTCTCTAATACAAATAAATGACAGGAAGTTTATTTTAAGATAGTTTAAAATATAATTCATCCCATTCTACATTTCAAATATTCCAATTTTACATTTAAAATTCAAAATGGATTTTTAATCAAATCATGCCTTTTTCTAGGATAAAATCAAAGTATTTCTATTAAACTCATTTTTAATCCATTTTCTCAAATACCAATTTGAAATCAATTTCATAAAATCAATTTCACAATTAAAGTTCCACAATTTAATTCAACAATTTAATTTAACCAAATTACATCCAATTTCACAATTTAAATTTCAAAAAATTCCATCAATTTCACAAATACACCCCAATTCAATAGAATTGTGGGTTTTCCCCAAATTCATGAAAAAACTAATTTATAAAACCTAAATTAAATATAATTGGTTTTTTAATAAAACAATTTAAATAAACTTCATTTATATCAAATAATTTAAATTAAATCAAAAAAAATAATTTAAATCAATTAATTTAGGGTTAATAAAAATTGTTCATCGTAACGGAACCACCTACTGCGGGATCACAGTATCTCAAAACACAAATTCCTAATAAAGAAACTCGAACTAAGAACATAAAAAAAAAGGATATGAGAATTAAACCTATATTTAATTTTCAAAATAGAGGTGATTAGATCCTCCAACAATATAAAGATATACAAAACCTTAAGGAGGAAATAGAAGAGAGTGAAAGAAATAGATAGAGAAGAGGATACCTACCAGGTAGAGATTGAACATAGTTATCCAAGATTTGATTCACTTATGAAAGGGTTTAGAGGGGACAAAATCACCTCTTGGGAGCTCCCTTGTAATAATAAATCTAAATGTGTTGAATTAGGTCCATAGAGCGCCTAAAATGGGGGTTTGGGGATGTTTAAAATTAATTTTTGGATTAAAAAATCTCATACGAATGATTAGATGGGTAGGGTTTCATGACTAGACAAACTATGTTCCCCATATTGTAAAGGATCATGGTTTCTACTATGTGGGCATAGTATTTTTTCAACCATGAAAAACCTCACAGTATGGGTTTTTAGGGTTTCCCCTGAGATGATGCATTATTTGGGTAAACTGTGCGCCAACTGTGCATAGCCCAGAAGCTTTCAAAATTTCTATAATTTCACCCAAAGCATCCCGAAATGATACTCAACTAATTAATGATCAAAATTGGGGTTTAATAATACCTTAAAACAATATTAGTATGTTAAATAGGGAACCATAATTCTTTGGGAGGAATCAGTGAAGACAACACAACATGTCAATTTAGATGGATGTGGTGATCTTGGTATCGATGTTGGGAAACATCAATATTTTGGTTTGTATTTTCATGTTTGTTCTTGGAGTCATGAAATAAGATAATGGTGGGTTTTTAGGTTAAAAAAATTTCCTTTTGTAGTGTTCATTTCCTTGAGGTATCATTTGATGATCAATCAATATCTGGAGGTGTGTTTTACATTTTACCAAAATTCTCAAGGATGAGAAGTGTTATGGTGGGGAGATTGCAAAGACTTTCATCGCTGTGAGTCTTGAATTTTAGATTTAATTTTATTTTTATTTATAATGGATGTATTGGTTAGATAACCAAGTTTCTAACCAAGTTTTGTATTGTTATAACTCCTTGAAGGAGTGTTTTTACACTTGAATGGAAGCTTGATGGGCAGTCAGATCTTATATTTTTTTAGTGGAGGAAGAACGGACCAGCCGATCCTACTGTTGCTTCCAATTTCTAGACAGTATCCCCCAATTTCTAGCTAGTGGGGTGTGTAGTAGCCAAATTCTATAGTAGGACTCACCATCCAACCAGTTGATCACCCTGCCCAGGGATTTAATGAGAGGTTTTTTTGTCTTTCTTCCACTGAATCCCCTTCAGGATTTAGTATATTGGATCGAATTTTTAAGGGTAAATCTATCATAAACCTCTCCTTTATTCCCTCTAAGAGTCTCCTTTGATCCTTTGTGGATCTATATGCTAACTGGTTATGAAATTAGGTAGAATCATTCCCTCTTTATTGATTATGGCCTTCTTCTTCCTCGTGTAGTGGTGGATCATTGTGTTGTTCATTTTAGATGATCATTGTGGTAAGTTATATCCCATATGATACTTTGGTTTCTTGTTACTCTTCAAATACCACTTATCCTTTATGATCTTGGTCATTGATATTTCTTTTTCTAGGTTTCAGATAGAGAATCAGATGACAATTCCAATGTATATTGATGGAATTTTCCGAGAACAATAGGACTTGGATCAGCATGGCTAGAGGATGTCTTGTGATGATGAATGTTTTCTGTTCATGGGTGTTTAGATAAAGGTGTGTATCCTTATGATCTATTCTTTAGGTTTTGTTTAAATCAAGATAAATTTTCCATCAAAAATGTAATTAATCTAGGGATTATGTTCTTCTTAAAGTTGGGAGTATTTTGGGAGTGGCTCGAACTCTATTGGATGACATTGTGGCTAAGGTACATAATTTGGTTAGTTTATTATAATTCTTTCAATTTTATTATATTAAATTGTCCCTAGTATTGTTGCTACATGATAGGGATTTTGGCTAGACAAAATTTGGAAGTGCGAGATAGGACTTTCATGGATGATTGGTCATGGTTCCGACTAGGTGGTGATATATGGAAAGTCTTTTGGCATGGACTCCTTTCACCTTTAATGTGAGTTTTTAATCATTTAATTAATTATAATTTAGTTATAATTAATTAATTGGAATTATTTGGTATGAGAATAACCTCTTGGAGATCATTGGAGTTTTAATGGACTTGGATTGGCATTAACGAAGTTATTGGTCTTTTCTTGGCTTGGAGTTGGCTCTGTTTGAGGTATGTGATCCTATGTACTCTACCCTATGGTATTATATACCATTTATTTTCATGTGATATGAGGTTCACAACCTTGGGTAAACGATCCTTAATTATTAATTGTGAGATTAATAAAATATAATACACTTTAATTTATTAACCAAACCAATTAAAGTGAGAGACCTAGTGTCATGCTTAATTAGTTAATGAATGAAATTACTTAACTAATTAATGGAAATATTCCTAATAAATTGACAAGGTGTAAAGTTATTTGTTAAATATTATGTTTTTTATTGTTTTTTGGATACTGATGGTCAAGTATTGGTTGTTTTTGTATTTTCCAACTTCTTTTACGGTTGATCTTATTTTGATGTTTGATCAAATGGTGTGTGTGTGTGTGTGGCCCCATGAGGTCCTAAGAGAACATGTTTGATTCCTTTATCACATGTCCATGTGCATGTTAGTGTCCTATGAGAACTATGTTTAATTCTTGATCACATGAGTTATTCATGTGTAGCCTTGAGATCTATTCTTGTGTTTCTTTCATGTTAGTTATGATAATTATCATAATTTATTGATTAATGTGACGTTTAATCTCACATTTGTATCCTATATTTCATGTTTTGTTCCTTTGTATTATACAATTGAGTGTGTAGGTTGATCCATATGGACTATTCCCTTGAGT
Organism: Viscum album; assembly: GCA_963277665.1. Taxonomy (NCBI): domain Eukaryota; kingdom Viridiplantae; phylum Streptophyta; class Magnoliopsida; order Santalales; family Viscaceae; genus Viscum; species Viscum album. Next base: position 352,509,112 of record OY728121.1, on the reverse strand, counting down.
GGAATGTGTCATACTTTAGTCATCATGTACATAGACTATCCCATCTAGCAGGATATGTTAAATGTGTTTTAGACTATTTCATTGAGGGTAAATCTATTGGGGGTGGTTATAGGTTGATCCATATGAACTATCCCTCCTAAGAGGGATGTGTTAGATGTTTATTTGGTATTTTCTTAGACTATCTCATCTAGAGGGATGTGTCAAACATGTATTAGACTATCTCCTCAATAGAGGGATGTGTCAGACATAGTTGGTTCGAATTATTCCAACATGGAGCCAAAGGAGGCACGATCAATGTTCATGGAAGCTTGGTAAGCGCACATCCTCTTTTAATATAGGTTCTTATTATGTATATGATCATTTGTGATTATATGTTATGATTTTTAAGTTTATGAATATTTTATTTAATTTCTGTTGGGATTTTCATAAGTACATACACTGTATATACTGGTTTGGCATAGGACCATGTGGGTAATACTCTAATAAGTTTTACTCACACCCTACTTGGTTGTCCATAGTAATTGGGTACCCAAGTGACCCTCACTTCTTATAGTTACCGGTTAGGTTGAGTTTCAGGTTTAATTTTCTAGTAGAATATCTCACTTTGAGTTTAGAGACTGGGATGAGATGTGTCTTGGAGTGGGATAAGAGCCTCTTGTAATTTTATTCTTTCTATAATTTATGTGACTGGACCGGTGGTCGATCAGTGAAATTTTTCTAGTTGTGAACATTGAGTCTGTTGTTTCTTCATTCATACTTTACTGATGATATGTAGTTGGTTTTCCACATTTTCTGGTTATATTTTGGTTACATATTTAGTTATTTTTTTGTTGTTTTTTATTTTATTAAGGGTGTACTCTCCCCACAGATCCACCTCCAACCCTCACTGCTAGTTGGAATCCTCTGGCATACAGGGAGGCATGCCTAAGGTCAGTGAAATTTCATATCAGACCCGGTGATTTAGGATGGGATGTTACCTTCATAATGGGGTTCTCTATTTTTAGTTTAAGATAAATAGATATTGATCTCCTACTTTTTCAATACTTGAGATTCCTCAAGTTTCTTCTCCCCTTAATGTGTGGGAAGAAACTCTAATAAAACTCAACTCCCCCTTTTTCCAATAGGTGTTCCTAATGGGCTTCAATTATCCCTTTTTGAGGATATGGGAAGCTTCTACTACTCTTACCATATCCCCCATGATCAAGTCACTTAACCTTGTATTCTCACCTTTTTTAAATTCACTTGATGATACTAATTATTGATTCACTTGTAGAGAAACCTTTTTTCTCTATAGATCAATTTTAACCTTCAAATTTCTGGTTGGACTACCCAATTACAAAACTTATCACACAGATTCACTTAATAAAGAACATCAATGAGTGAATATATCACTTAGAACTTGGGATATCAAAAAATACTCCAAGACTTCTGAGACTGAGATCGGTGTAGGAAACAATATTTTTTGTAAACAAAACTAATGTTTTCCATGTCACTCATGATTTTAATAAAAATTCTAGAAACTTAATTTATTTACTTTCTTACAAAAAACCATTGATCTCCATCATAATTTAAATCCAAACAATTGTTTTATAAGTTTTAAACATATTTTTTGTGGGACATGCCTCCTATTGAAGAAACAATTGATACAAATTATTATAAATTTATTAAATGATACCACTTGTACTCCATGACTTTTCCGTACCTCACAATATCCAACGTGATATAAATAAGGCTTAACAGACTTGAAAAATCATCTTAAAACTCCCCCTAAATTCCATATTCAACTCTTAAAACCACTTATTGATCTTTTATTTTGCTTTTGGGTTCTTCTTGTTTAGAAAAAAAATCTCCATCTTACCAGCAATTGGTATCTTGTGCACAGTATATAGTTTATACCAACTATTAAATCAAAAAAACAAATAATAATTTTATGTAAAAATGTCACTATTATTTTTTTCTTCGCTTTAGTGGTATTTTACCACTTATCTCAAGTACCTGAATGAAATTTAATTTTTTATTATTCAATCACTTTTAAGAAAAATTTGAGAAACCATACAAGACTTCAAAGACTTTAAAAACATTCAAATCACCACGATACAAAGAATTTAAGAGAAAACAATTAATTCAAACCTACAGAGAAGAGATCCTACCTAGCATCATAAAAATTAAATCAGTTTATCTTAATCATCGCTTCATGAAAATCAGTCTTGTGCATGACTTCATGGGCATGGAACCGATGGAAAATCCATACCCTCTCAAAATTCCAAATCTGAAAGCAAAAAATAGAAGAAAATCCATGCTCTGAACCCCATCTGAAGAAATTCATGTAAGATAATAGTTGTAATGACTCTCAAACCTCAAACAACAGCCCAAAAAAATTCTATATTTGAACCAAAAATATCTATCCAAGAAGAAAATCACACCATAAAAATGATCACCCAACAAGAAAACATTCCAATTATACCACCATCATACATCAAACCTTCACAAACTCATGATCCTCTGCATCTCCAGTGCATCAAACCCTGCCACGATCCACTGACACCACAACCGCAGAATAAGTAGACCACATAGCAGGGATATCCTAGTAAGGAGGGATACTAGTGACAAACCATTCACACCATACATCAAACCAAGAGAACCAATCCTAGAACTCCCCACATTCAGCATCAAATATAGGAAACCACCAAAATCGAACCTGCAAGGAAGCCGCAGGAAGACCCTCCCCCCTTTACGCCATACCGGGGCCAGTGATGAGCCTCACCTAATCAAGCCCGACATGCTGAGGCCACATCTAACGACCAATAAATCTCCATCATGGTGAAAAACTGGATCCACGCCTCAAATCCCCAGCTGAACGGGATGACGAAGCCAGATCCACACTGTCATCGGGCCAACGCACTAGGATGACGAAGCCAAAGCCGAAGCCTGAACCTTCCCCGAGCTAGGGGATAGATATGTCGATTGAGAACTCATCCATCCACCTTTGCAAGGGCTGAAAATCACTAATTCATGCCAACACTGATCTGAGGATGAAGACACCAATTTCAACCTGCACCGCTTCACGCAGGAGGAAGGGAGGGGGAAAAACTGGAGAAGAAAAATCCTAGCCCACCACTCAGAGGAATCTTCTACTGCTCAGAGGCACTCACATCATCACCTCTTATCTCAAGTACTGATACCACAATATTATCCTCAAATTGGACCTAATACCATTCATTATCTCACATAATGCTTTGAAAACTCTTTTATATTCATTTCAGGCTCCTTTCACCAAACAAACTAATGTATACAGTGAATATCTTTTAAATATAGATTTAAGATTTTCTCCGAGTAGGCAACTTCCAGGTGCATAAACTGAATGAAAATTTGTTCTGCGACACTTTTGGTTGAGTCGGGTTCATCCTTGACTTCTTTTTTTAGGCTTAATACCAAGTGATACTTGTAATTCTCCTGAATTTCTATTATTTCATTCATTTTTCAAATTCTAGATAGATTTTAATTTAGGATACATTTCATGTATTTTTATACCATGCCAACCCCATAGATTATTTCTCCCCAATGTGACTACACTACTTCCACAAAGTTATAAGGATTTAATTCGTGTGGATAGGGTTACCTCAAATGTCCTCAAGTAGAGGAGTGTGACTAGTCATATTGGACCAACCCATTTCCTTGTACCTTTAAAAATTTTAGGGAGGGGAGTTCCATCACTTATTATAGTTATTTTTATTAAAAATTATCCTATATAGATATTTTATTCTTCCTTGGATTAGGATTAATCTTCTATGTGAGAGAAATATCACTTGTTCATTTTTCAACTCTTGATTCCCTGCCAATATCATTCTTATTTCTTTATAAGTGAACATTTCCACTAGTATTCACCTCTTTGATGGCCATGAGTTCCATCTAAAAAATCCCCATAGGTGGATTTTATTCTTTTCACACAAATGGGGTAGTCTTTTCCACTTCTATCACTACTAAATTTTATTTTTATTTTTTCCTCCAGATCTTCCTTCTTTCTTTCCAATAGGTTCATTTTTCTACAACAGATTTAGATTTTCTTCTTTAGTTTATTTCAACATGTATATCATATTAAACCATCCCCTAAAATATGTTATTGATATTGAAAAATATTTCCTATAGTGTAGGATAATTTATCCATTTTATTTCAGATGAACTCCTACGGGAATTTTCACTTAATACACAGTTAGTATGATGAGTTTTATGAGAAAAATAATCAAACCTCTTATATTGTACAAGAGGGAATAGTTTCTAATAATTACCAAAATATTTATATATAGTTATATGCTTAATTGACATAGAATAGAAAATATATATGTTTCAATGTATCCCAAAAAATATCACATGTTTCTATATCTTTTTGTACTGCTAATCCATTTTTCCTTACCTCTTATAGGGAATTTCTTGAAATTATTTCCAACACATCAAGAATTTTCCCTCTACTTGAGAAACTATACACCTATCTTATTTTCATGATTCTAATATTCCTTGTAAATAAATTTATTCTTATTTTAGTACAAATCATCTTCCAACTACTCAATTTTCCTACTCTTTAATTCAAGTTGAGCATTCAGATGTTTCTTTAGTATCTTTCTACTAAACATTTCTTTCTCTAATGCTTGTGAAAACTTGTTTAGTATGCCACTTTTCTCCTTCATTTTAGAGTTTATTCAAGAAATAGATTTTTTAAGGATTACCTTTTATTATTGTATCCTTCATCCTTCCTCAACCAATTCTTTCATATGTATAGCAATTTATTCCTTCTTGACCTTCAAATTCTAATCTTCCTTTGAGTTATGAACCATTTCATTAGAATCAACCTTGATATTTTCCACCATTGTGGATATATATTTTCTATAATCATTAAGGGAATTATTATTATCCATTAAATTATTATATACTTCAAAAAGCCTCTTGTTTGGGATTTTTAACTTATCAATCTCAATTTTTAGAGCCTTTAAATGTTATGCTTATGACTTGTTCTCACATTTTAGTTTCAAATTTTCTTCCTATAGTTGATGATCTAATTCCTTTGAAAGTTAAATAGCTTGAACCTTCAACCTCCTTGGGATCTCATCATCACAGATAATTCCAACTTAACTTGGAATATAAACCTCTTCATACATTTCTATGGTATCATTACATAGGTAAAATGATTCATAATCTAATATTTCTATACCTTCCTTTTGTAGACTACTGGATTCTTCCCACTAAATCTCACTATAACAAAAAATCATTCCACTATGTGGAATTCCTTTAGATTTTTGTTTATTTTTAAAATTATTCTCTTTTTCATGTTTCAAATAATGTATTATGGTAGAATAAATCAACTCCAAAAATACCATCAGAGGTTAAACACACTCATAACCTTACCCATTGATGCCATATGTTAGAACCCCTTTAGGAACCTTGAGAGGGGGGTGAATCAAGTTGTGTACAATTTAAAACCTTTTTAACCTATTTACATATTTTCCTTTAATAATATTATTCCCACATGAAAATGAAATATGTTCAACCATTCCATTGACCCTAAACCTCACCAAACTATCATGTGAATTTAGAGATATAATGCATATAGGAACAAAAAAAATTTATATAGATCACCCACACTAGACTGATCTAAGGATCACATTATTGGAATTGTATTGATAAAACAATTAACCACTATGATCACTAATTTCAGTGGTTAAAAGTTTCTAGGTTGGCCCACTACCACCTAAGGCTCACTACCTTTATAGGTTCTGGGTCAGATCACTGCCTTTCCTCCTCCTTTTTGCACTTCTCTAGGGTAGGAATTTACATGAGTGCACTCCTATTTCTTCTTATTTTCTCACTTATCTAAGGAAATAACACCACATAGTTTATGTAATTTTATGTACCTTAATTTTCATAATTATCTAGTCTGAATGAATCCTTAGTTTTGGATGGATTCACTGATAAACTCCTCAAATCTTTCACAATGTTGGCTTTGAACTCCTACTCTTATCTTTTCTTATTTCCAGCACACATCTGAAATACCTCTTATTCACTACATAGTAGTTATTACCTATTCTTCACCTTGACACATTTCAATAATTCTTTCTTCTTCTATGATAATTCATATCATCAGTATGGTGACTGGTTCTCTTATCCTTCGACATAGTGGAATTTTTTCTTCAATAATAGCATCTTTGAACTCCTCTTCATCTTCCTTAATGTTTTTTGATGAATAATTATAGAGCCCACTTCTACAATTCTCATGTATGTATCAATTAATTCTCTTATAGTCTTATTCTCTATTTTTTTCTTCTATGCTTAAGACAAAATATCACCTTATATATCTCCTTTTTTACTTTATTGATCATTTTAAAAAATATTTCAACAAGAAGGTTTTTTACATTTTCTAGAAATGGAAACCCAAGAAGTCATCTTATACAGCACAATTTTGGAACTACCCTTATTTGAATAACTTTATAGATTTCCACATGATGGAAAAAACATATATTTAAAATACATAAAAAAAATTATCCATTGCAACCTCTACATCACCATTGCGTATCATAAAAAACCTCAAAAAACTATAACTTCCCATCACAAGTCATTACAAAATTATAGCATGAATAGATAAAATAATATCCTCGAGCTTCATACAGGAAAGATAATTCATAGATGGATCCTTCATTTAAGGAATTAAATACACCAATGAAGTATGAATATATTCATTTAATTCACTACATCTCTCATGAAACTTCCTTCTTCAATCTTAGTTTGGATCATGGATCCTAATTGAAGTTCCATGATGTTTTCAACACCTTTTAATATTTATTTCATTACCTAAATTAATTTCACCATAGGAAAATGTTCCCAAAAAAATCAGAGAAAATACCCTACGTCGCTGATAAATTTCCATACATTGAGATAAAATCACATATGTGGCTAGATTATCCAACGTAGTACCTCACATAGTCAAATTTCCTACATCACTGGATTTTCATACATGAACTTCTTAACATATTCATATTCTCCTACATTTCCAATTTTGGATATGTTATTTCCCTCACATAGATAAATTCACTTACATCGACATTTTTATTCATGGGTTTCCATACATAGACAAATTTTCTTATGTCATTGGAATTCCCTAACATAGATTCTTTTCATAGCCACTTTTTTTGTGTGGGCCTCTACCAAAATCACATACATAGGAAATATCATATGTTGGTAATTATATAGATTTATAAAAATTAGATAGTATTCTATATTTGAATTGAACTACTTTTATATCTCTTTACCTTGTATTTTTTCCTTCATGGGTCATCCCATGAACTTCTCAAAGGGTTGTTTCATTTTATTCTTCAAAGATATAATCATTATTCTTCCATGATAATCTCCATGCACCACTTAAACCTCCAAATTTCTTTATCAACAAATCTAAAATATAGATTTATCAATTACCATATATCAATAACTCTAAAAATAACCTCAACCATATTATCAACAAACCCAGCACACATTTAGGGGTTTCTAACAACCTCCTCATCTTGTCAACAAAGCACCTTGGTCCAAGTCGTAACCTATTTTCAAAAAATACAACACTCGCCAAAGGGTTTCAAACATTATATTTTTACCTTCTAATGTAAAAAATTTAAAGTTAAATTTGTTTCTCAAGGTGTTCTATAGGGTTTGGGGCAGAAATTTAGTTTTTCACTTCAGTTGCGGACTTTCTAGTTAAAAGTCATGGCCACAACAGTAATGTCGATAGCAGTATCCCCCTATAGAATTAGTTTAGGTGGTTTAATCACCTATCATGGGTCCTTATAAACCCCCTTTTACATTATTTTTTTATTTGTTACAACCTTCATATTCCCTAATTTTTTATCTATTATTGCTCTAGTTTTCCCTCAAGATCCTAGTCATGCCTAAATTTGAAATCATTATCAATAGTGCTCCTACATTCTTCATATCAATATCGTAATTTCAACATGGTACCTCCTACCACTCCTGCACCCTTGTTTCCCAATTTGATTTTATCATCCACTGGTTGATCACTTTGAGAGGTTTTTGTAGTGATTTTAAGGCTTTTAGTAGTCGATGATAATAGATATCCTTGATCACTATCACTTCAAAATTCAATTTTTTATATAAGAATGTATCATGAGCCTAGTCGATTGAGTCTCACCTATATGAAAATCATCAGTTCTTGTTTTTTTGTTTAATATTGGATTTCAATAACAAGCATGTTCCTAAGTTTACAACATTATTTATCCATCTTCTAGGATCCCTTTTCCCTTCCAAAACCCATTGGTGCTCAAGGGAATTGATGATGTTCTATGTCATTTATTACATGAAGATGATGAAAACCTTAGCCTAAAGTATTTGATATCGACTTGTACCTGTATTGAAATCGATATCTCAAAATAACTCCCTCAAAAAATTCTATTGATGGTAGGTAGTGAGGTGGGACTTTAGGATAAAATCCATCTTTAAATGAAGATTAGTTTCTACTCTATTCATCATTATTAAGGCCACACCATTTATAATTGTTTATAATAGGGTAATGATTAACAACCTTTCTTGAATAATTCCCTTCCCCTATTTATATTTTTGATCAAATGGTGGATCCTTTCTCATCCCTAGTTATAGACAGTTCCTCTTAGAAATATTCTATAATGTTTTTTGTTGTTATGGAATTTGGATCATTCCCCATCCTTTATTATATGAATAAAATAAAAGTTAAGAATATTGAAATTTCTCCATATGCTTTGTCTAAAAATATATAAGGATAGTAGGACCATGGTGATCCTGTGTATAGACATATTAATTCAACCAATATTGTAACATTACTGAAGATTTAGGGTAATGGGAACTATAAGCCAATATATTTCATAATTTAAATAATAAGTAATGCAAGGAATACCAATTCTTTGGTTTCTTTTATCATGGTCAATGTGGTTGGGGGTGAGAGTTCCAGTTCCTTAGAATAAAACCAGCATTCTTGTAACACCATGACTCCAGAAACCCATATTCGGTGTTTACTTTATTACATTGGTATAAAATAAAATGGATAACATATGTATGATTGATTAGTTTAGTAGTAATGGAAAACTATATACCTACATGATTCTCATATTACATTGTAAATATAAAAACCTAGCATAATAAACATTCATGCATCCTTAAAATCATTCATAATATCCTTCTTTATATATTAAGGAAAGAAAAACAAATAAAGGATGAGATCATATGCTCATTTAGGGTTATGTACAGTGGAAGATATCATGAGTAAATAAGGCATAATCAATAAGGCAGAGTGGATATTAAAAACACATATCATTCAATCAATAACTTGAGTTTAATGAACATTCATGGATAAAATCAACATAACAATCACATGGATAATGGAAAATAAAATATTAATAATGGAAATCTATAATTATATAAATCCATGATCAAGTCCACTCAAATAATATATTATGAATCTTACCATCAAGGCCTCTCAACCAAGACACTATTCTTAATAAATGGGTAGGTGTAAACTAGATACCCATCGAATATAGCATGCCTATTATTTTGTCTCATGATACCAATTGATGAATTGAGGAGATATCTATAACTAGGACCCATCTATCACTTTCACATACTATGAATTCCTCATATTTTTAATAATCAATACAATTCATTCTAAAAATGTCCCATAATTCAATAATTATCTATATTGAATCAATAATACAGAACATCAATATTTCCCCAATAAATGAAATAACTTACTTAATAAGATTACTTCAACTAGTATCATATATATAAATGGTATATGATTGAATTACCATCAAATTATTATAAATGATTCTGAATTCATCCATGATATTAAAAATACAGACATAAAGGAGAAAAATAATTTCCAATGAATATGGATAGTGATAGAGAACATGATCATAATAAAGTGAATGATCTCAAAATAAGGTATAATCTATTATCAGTAAAGGTTGGATAAAGATTCATTATAAATTAGGGTTTCATATTAAAACCAAGCCCTTATAAAAAAATAGAGTCAATACATTAAAATAATTCCCTTTAAAATTAATGTTAGGATGGAATTATAAATCACTTTTCAAAATTATTTTCATTACTTTAAGAAAATAATACCCTTTTCTTATGATATAATTTTAAATAAAAATTCCCAAAATATTGAGAAAAGTATTTTATTTAAAAATATATAAGGAAACATGTAATGTAATATTTAAAGTAAATATTATTCATGACAGCTATAAAATCCTTCTTACGGTGTATTTTCAAATAAACATTTCATTGACACATTTGGTGAAAAGTACCTCATTCGAAAAACAAAAAGAAGATTCCTTTTAAACCTTTTTATAAAATTAAAACATGTTATAAATCTTTGTATAATTTTAAAAACATTTGGTAAATCCTTTTAAATAAAATATAAATATGGAATAAAAAGAGTTGGAAAGAAAACTTCATGACAGGATTTTTAAAATAAAGTCCCTTAAATGTTAGTGACTTATTAATTCTCAATTAAAAAAGAGAATAAATGTAATATAAATATGTAAATACCAATATAAATATAGGAAAATAAAGTAGATGTGGTTTAAAATATTACTATCATATAATTTCTAAAGTAAATCTAAACATAAATAATCATTAAATAAAATGAGATTATAACAGAACTCTCTTACCTCAAGTTAAACTTTCCAAGTAAGTTATTTTAAACTCCTATATAATAAATTTAAATTTTTAAACTCCTATATAATGAATTTAAATTTAATATAATTCTATAGAATAATAATATATATACTTATAATATCATATATGATCCACCTATAATATTTTAATAGTCATACACTACTAATTATTTATTAAAATCATCATTTCTGAGTGTTAACTATTTTGATTTTCATTTGACTTTTAATTTGGTAGTTTTAGTAATTTCATATTGATAATGGTTAAATAATATCTAGGATTTTATTCATGATATAAAATCATATATATACATTATATAAAAAATTATAATCATTCTTGAAATTCATACATGAAAAATGAATCGCATTGCTTCATAGATGTGTAGTCCACACGTACGCATGATCAGCATCATCATTTTTTAGTGGGTGTAAGGGTAATAAGGTAAATGATATAATATATTTAAATAATTTAAATTATTCAATAAATATCATATATATTAAATGTTTCCATATTAATAACCATCCAAATGAATTGGTGTTGAAAAACAAATTACACTACTACGTGGAGAGGGTCAGTCGTACGTATTCACAAGCATTGTTTTCATTTACCATTAGATGGATATATAGATAAAAAGGGTTATAACATAAACATAATAAAATTTTAGTATATTTTACATAATGATTTTATTATATTACAATGTTGAGGAGATATTTTAATTTGTTAAAATAAGAAATAAAAAAGAAAACACTCGGTTAAAATTTATACATCTTCTTCGGACAACCTCCTTAGGTTTATACCTAAAGCCTTCATAGGATGGTATTATGATAAAACCAATACCTTCAATATATTGGTAGGGATGTTAATAAATTATTTGGGTAGGGTTTTTTTAATATAATATGCTATTAAAGTATGTAAAATAGATGATAGTTTGTGTCCTTTTATAAGTGAGAGACAGAACAGACTTGAAATTTTTCAATTGATTAAAATATATTAATGTATTAATCAATTCAAATGGATCTAAAATGACTCATCCTAAAATATAAGATGATATAGGGTTGAAATATGACCCAAAAAAGTATTTATACAAGTATTTAGGTCATTTTTACCCTTATCATTTTATTTTTAACCATTTTAATATGTTTTAACTCTTCTCATGGTAACCGACATTTTTACCAAAGTTAATAATCATAATGACTAAAAATGAAAGTTGTATCATTAAAAAATTTGGACATTGTGATTCAAAATATGGATTCCATTTTATCAAATTTAATTACTATAAGTAGTGTAAATTAATTTAAAAACAAGACTGCAAAATGAAACAAAAAATGGTTTTCAATAAAAATGAATTTTATGTATAATAATGATTTTATAGAAAAATATAGTATAATTATGATTAAAATGGAATTAATTGGATTATGTTAAATAAAAGTATAATTTTTTTATCTCAAAAAAAACTAAAACCAAAAGTGACCTTATAAATACTTGGTTAAAAGAAAATAACTAAAAATAGTTTTTATTTGAACAAAAACATTACTTAGATTTTCAAAATACTAAGAATATATTTATAAGTTCAAAATTATTTTTTATGTTAATTATATTACTTATTAAATATATATTTTTTATATAAAAATTTAATAAATGTTCAAGTTATTATTATATCATTATAACATCATAAAAGTGAGAGTTTTTGTAAAATAAATATCTTTCACTATTCACCCAAAAATAAACTATTTCTGAAAAATCTCAAAAATCACCTTAAGATAATTTTAAATGAATGATCAAAAAATGGAATTAACTTATTCAAATTCAATTTATAAAATTTGGTATTTTATGTTTTAATCACATTATTGAATAATGTTATGTGTATTGTGCTGTAATTTCTTTAGAAATAAAAAAGCTTACTTATTATAATTGAATCTCGGGTGTTACATTATTACACCATCAAAATTTTCATCCTTTAAATTTATGGAATATAGCCTCATGAACATATGTGGGTAGTTCTTCATTATAACTTCTTCAATTCCCCACATTTCCTCTTCTATTTTATGGTTTCTCCAAAGTACCTTCACCAATCAAGTCATCTAATTCCACTACACTTGTTCTATAGTTTCAAGAATTTGGATAGGTTATTCATTGTAAGATAAATAAATTTATAATTCTATTTTATCAAAGGTGATAACATGTTTTGGGTTTTACATGTACTTCATTAATAAAGAGATATGGAAAACTCATGAAATTTAGTGGGGTTAAGAGGAATTTCTAAATGATAATCCACAGATCCAATTCTTTATAGAATCTCAAAAGGATCGATGTACCTAGGATTTAGTTTCCCTTCCTTTAAAAACCTAATAACAGCCTTTTGTAAAGATACTTTCAAGAAAACATGATCCCCTACTTGAAATTACATATCCTTCCTATAGTTATTTTCATAACTCTATTGTCTTCTTTGAGTAGTATTGATATAACTCTGAATAGTTCATACTTTCATCATTGTCTCCTCAATAAGTTTTACACCTAAAAGATTCCTTTCACCAACTCCATCCCAATAAATTGGTGTACAAAATATTTTCCTATGTAATGCTTCATACAGTGCCATTTGAATACTCGAATGAAAGGTATTGTTATATAAAAATTACACCAAAGGTAAATATCAATATCATGTACCTTGAAAGTCAAATAAGAATGGATTCAATAGATCTTATAATATTTTAATATACCATTTATACTATACATCTATCTAATGATGATAAGTTGTGCTCTAATGTAGGTTGGTGTCAAGAGACTCTTGAAGACTCTTTTAGAATTTTGATGTAAACTGTGGATCATGATCGGATACAATCAAGTGAGGTGTGCCATGAAGACTCAAAATTTTATTAATATAGATATAAATAACACACTCAATAGGTAGATATTACCTTATGGTGAGTAAATTTTTATAATTGATAAGGTGGTCAACAATAACCCATATGGAATCATTATTACTTGGTGTATTTGGAAATACAGTGACAAAGTTTATAGTAATATCATCCCATTTACACACTAGAATGGGTAGAGGTTGTGTGTCTCTTTTAGGATATTTTCTCTAATACTTTACCAATTTAAAAACTAAGCATCATGATACATAGTCTTCACTTTACCATTTCATATTATCTTACTAAAAAAAATCCTTCAAATCTCAATACATTTTTGTACTACCAGGGTGTATAGAAAAATTTGAGTTATGAACTTCATCTAATAATTTTTTCTTTATCTTAGGTGTGGATGGAACACATAAAATATTTCCAAATTTTAGTACACCATATTCATAAATAAAATACACTAGTTTTCCATCATTAACAACATTAATTTTCTTTTGAAAACTATTATCATTCATTTAGGAACTTCGTATCCTTTCTAATAAGGATTTTTTGTAAATATTTTTGAAAAGGATTGATTTTTTCCTTTCTTTAATAATTACCATATCCAACTTTACTAAGTCTCTAAAATATAAAATCCTTATCAATCCCCATCTTAGTCAGAATTCCATGATCTTTTTTAATAAATGCATCAACTACCTTATTTGTCTTCCCAAGGTGGTAGTGTATCAAACAATCATAATAATTGAGTAACTCTATCCATATCCTTCACCACATGTGGAGTTATTTTTATAAAAATATGTATTCCAAGCTCTTTTGATCTGTATATATCTCACATTTTTCACTATAGAGATAATTCCTTTATATATTCAAGTAAAAAATTATATATTCCTACTCCAAATAATGGTTTGGATAATTCTATGCATGAATGTTTTACTACATTAATTCATAGGTAATGACTCAATCATTCTATATAAGAAAAAATCCAATTCCCTTATTTAATGCATCCCTATATATCACAAATCCATACCTTCCTAATGGTAAATTTAATACCAGTGAATTGAAAAATATCCTTATTAATTATTTAAAACTTTCTTTCTGGTGATATGAACTTACCCCTATACATGTAAACTTGGTTAACAGGTTAGCTAATTGATAAAAATTTTGAACAAATTCTTAATAGTAACATACTAATCCAAGGAAACTACATACCTTTGTTATATTTTTTTCATTGTCCATTCCATAAATACCTTTTTATTTTAAGGTTAAAATGATATTCCATGCATATATGCAATATTTACAAGAAAATAAATTTTCTAAATCCAGAATTCTCATTTACTAAATTTTACATTTTCATCATTTTCTCTAATAGTTTTAAGAGTGATTCTCAAATGGATCTTATGCTCATAATAGATTTTAGAGTATATTAATATAACATAAATAAATACTGCAATGAATTTATTGAGATAGTATTAATATACTTTGTTCATTGAATCAATAAAGATAGAGGGTGCATGAGTCAATCCAAAGGGCATTACCATAAATTCATAATGTTCATACCTCATTTTAAAGGTCACCTTTAGAATATCCTATTTATTTACTCAAATTTGATGATACCCAAAATGAATATAAATATTTAAAAAATTAATGAGACAATTCATCAATATAGGAAATATGATGCTTTTTATTTATAGTAATGGCATTGATTTCCCTATAATCGATGCATAACCACGTAGACACTTATTTCTTATTAACAAAAGAATAGGGACTCCCCATAGTGAAACACTAGGGAATATAAATCCCTTATCACATAAATCATTTAGTTATTTATTTTGTTTCACTAATTCCATTATGGTTATCCTATGGGGAGTCTTCTATATAGTTTTTTCATCAGGGATGATATCAATAGAAAACTCAATTTCATGCTCAAGTGGATGTTTGAGTAGTTTTTCATGAAACACATCAATATATTCCCACATAATTGGTGTATCCTATATTATAAATATACATTTCCTATTAATAGGTTGTGTATTATCTTCTTATTCAAGAATTTAATTAAGAATAGTTACTTTATGTGGATCTAGGCATGATTCATATGATGTAGTCTCCCCTATGAAGACAAGGGATTCCACATCTCCATCACGAATAATAAAATCTTTCTCTTGGAAATATATTTTTTTAGTAAAATTTGAATTCCAATCCATACTAAATATTATATCAAAGTTAACCATAGGAATAATAATCAAGTTTACAAATAGGGTATTTCTATGTATCATAATGAGAATTGATTGACACATCCTTGTTGCAATAATATCTTTGATGTGAGTCTTGACTGACAACTCCCTTTTTAAGGTGTTAGGGAAATATCTAATTTTCTTGGAAAACATGCAATATATAAAAGAGTGTGAAGATAAAAAAACAATTAAATCATTAGTGAAATTTTAGGATATGATAAAAGTACCTTACATAACATATTTAGTAACTTCAACCTCAACTGTAGTAATTTAATAAGCGTGGTCTTCTCCCCTTGGTCTCTTATATGGGAGGTTTGATTGAAACATGGGACATTGGTTTGAATAATGCCTCATATCTTTATAGATGAAGAACTGAATATCAATTATTTATTTCTTTTCCATTAATTAAATATTCTTATGGCCCCTTTGTCCTCACATTAAGCAAAATCTTATTCCCATTAACTAAGTACCTGAGTGTTTCTTTCCAAAATTATCACATGTTTTAAATCCCATACTCCCTTCCTTATTATTTAACACATTTCTTTTTTATTGGTTCTCATCCAAATTATTCTTTTCTTGATTTACCTTGAAGATATAATACCTATAAAATTATTTCTCTGCATTGATGGAAAATTAATCTATATCATCATATGATGAAAACAATCTAGAAACTAGTTCCCTTTAGATACTCAACTCAATCCCCTCAAATAAATAGTCAATATTATATTTTGGATTATGTATATATTCTATATCATGTATAGATAATCTTATAAAGTTATCCCCATACTCTGTAATGCCTTATTCTTTATTCTATATTAAATTGAGGAACTTACTCTCCATTTCGTCTTGTTTTTCTTGAGGAAATTCTTTCTCAAAGAATATCACTTTAAAATTTCTCCATACCACACTTTATATTTCATCAACCTATTTAGTGTTATGGATCAATGACTTCCATTGATCGACATATCCCTTTAGATAATACGCTACCATAATAACATTTTCACTTTCATTACTTTTCAAAACTAAGAATATCATTTCAAGGGACTTAATCTATTGTTTAGATACCAATATATTATTAGTTTCATTGAAATATGGAGGCTTCTATTGCATGAATTGATCTATCACAGGTTATTCACATTTTGAAATAATAGTTTTCTCTATACATGTAATTGTATTCATCATAACCTATGTAAACTTCCCTAATATGGACATTATATACCTAGTTCCAACAACAACTATATTCTCTTTCTCAATAGGGAAATACCTACATTTAATATCAGTGTTAATTATATTCCTTATACAATGAACCATCTATAAACAATGTAACACACTGAGTTAACTCATAGTAATCATGAATATTGATCCATAAAATAAAAAAACTATAATGGTAAAAAAAATCCAGATACCCTAAGTGGTTATAATAATCCCCATGTTAGGTATGTTCATTTAAAATATAGTTCCTAAGTTTCCTATTAAACTTTATTTGATACCAAATATAACAACCCATCTCCAAAAACCCAAAGTCGATGTTTAGTTTATTACATTGGTATAAAATACAAGGGATATCACCATGCATGATTGATTAGTTTTGCAGTCTTGGAAAACTAGATAGATGCATGATTCTCAAATTACATTATAAATATAAAAACATAGAATGATAAAAAAATATTTCATAATTGAAATCATTTTTAATATCCTTCTTTATATCATAGGTAAGGAAAAAAAATAATGGGTGATCTCAGATGCTTAGAAAGGGTTACGTACAGCAGAATCTATCATGATTAAATAAGGCATGATCAATATGGTAGAGTGGATAATTAGAACACATGTCATTCAATCAAAAACATGAGTTAAATGAACATCCATGGATAATAAAAACAAAGAAATAACATGGATAATAGAAACTAAATTTTTAATAAAATAAATGTATAATTTTAGACATTCATGATCAAGGACTCTCGATCAAGATATCTTGAATCTTAATATTAAGGCATCTTAACCAATACTTCATTCTTAATAAATGTGTAGGTGTAAACTAGATAACCATATAATATGGAATGATTGTTTTTTTGACTCATGAGACCTATCGATTCATTGAGAGGATATATATATATATAATTGGGACCTACCTATAACCTTCACACCCTATGAATTCCACATATTTTGAATGATCAAAAAAATCATTCTCAAAATTCCAAATAATTCAATAATTATTTTTATTGAATCAAGAATATAGAACATTAATATTTCCCTAGTAACTGAAATAACTTACATGATAAGATTAATTCAACTAGTACCATATATAGAAAAGTTATATGGTTGGAACATCATCAAATAAATATAAATTATGAAAAATTTATCCATGTTATTAAAAATATGGATATGAAGGAGAAAAATAACGTCCAATGAATAATGGGGAGTGATAGAGAACATGATCACAAGAAATTGAATGATCTCAAAATAAGGTATAATTCATTATTAGTAAAGGAAGAACAAAGATTCCTTAGAAATGAATGATTTATAGAAAATTAAGCCTTTAGAAAATAAAATATAATCAATACATTAAAAAATAACTTCCTTATATCTTCACATAATAACATAGTTATAAATCACTTTTCAAATTTCTTTTCATTCCTGTAATAAAATAATACCCTTTTATTTTGATATAATTTCAAATAAAATTTCCCAAAATATTGAAAAAAATATTTTTATTGAAAATAAATAAGGAAAATTGTAAATTAATCTTCAAAGAAAAGATTATTCATGTCGATGGTAAAAGTCATATGTGAGGTTTACATTAAAATAAAGATTATATTCACACCTTTTCTAAAAAGCAGCTTATTTATAAAATGACAAGAAATTCCTTTTAATATTTATTATATAAATTAAAACATGGGTAAAAATGACTTTAATAAATATTTATATAAATTTAAAAACATTGTTCAAAACATTTTAAATAAAATATGGACTTGGAAGAAAAATATTTAGAAGGAAAACTTCATAATGTGGTTTTAAAAATAAAGTCCCTAACATGTAACTTACTTGTTGATTATTGGTCCAACAAGAGAATAAATGGAAAATAAACATATAAAATATAATATAAACAGAGTAAAATAAAATATATTTTGTTTAAAACATTATTATTATAAAATTTTCCAAATTATATATGGACATAAATAATTTTGAAATAAAATTAGATTGTAATAGAAATATCTTACCTCAAGTTTGAGTTTCCTCGTAAGTGATTTTAACCTCATGTATAAAAAAAATAAATTAATTATACTTATATAAAATAACCATATACATACTTATAATATCATATATGATCCACTTATAACATTTCAACACATTTTAATTAATAATTCTTTATTAAAATTGTCATTTATGAGTGTTAATTGTTTCATTTTTCATGTAAGTTTTGGTTCGATAGTTTTGGTACCTACATCTTTATTATGGTTCCATCATCTACAGAATATTAATAATGATATAAATATAATATATATTCATTATATATATATTTATATATTTATAATCATTCTTGAAATGTGTACATGAAAAATTAATCACATCGCTTCGTAAAGGTGGTAGTCCATACATACGCACGAGTGGCATTATCATTTTTTTAATATGTGGAAGGGTAAGAAGGTAAATGATATATTATTTTTTTTAAATCATAATTGTGTCATAAATATCATATATATTCACCATATACATATTTATAACCATTCAGGTGAATTGGTGTTGAAAAATAAATTACACCGCTGCGTACAGATGATAGGTCGTATGTACGCACGAGCAATGTTTTCATTTTTCATTCGATAGATAAGTAGATGAAAAAGGGTTATACCATAAAAATAAAAAAAATAATTATATGGAAGATATTTATTTTATTATATTATAATGTTTTTTAGAGGTTTTAATGAGGTAAAAGAAGAAATAAAAAAGAAAACACCCGGTTAATAACTATACCTTTTCTCCGGACAACCTCCTTAGGTTTATACCTATAGCCTTCTTGGGATGGTATTATAATAAAACTAGGACATATAATACATGATTAGGGATTTTATAAATGTATTGGTAGGTATTGGATGATATAAGAGGATCCTAAAGTGTGTATAAGAGAGGATATGTGGTGTCCTTTTATAAGTGACAGAGAGGACACACTTTGAATTTTTCAAAAGATTAAAATATATTAATGTATAACTCAAGATAAATGGCTCTAAAATGAATCATATTATAATATAATTTTATATAGGGTCTAAATATAACCCTAAAATAGGATTTATATAGGTATTTAGGTAATTTTAACCCTTATCAGTTTAGTTTTAACCCTTTAAACATGTTTTAACTCTCGCCATGATAACTGACTTTTTTACCAAATTTACTATTCATAATGACCAAAAATAAAAGTTTTATCATTAAAAAATTTATAAATGATGATTCAAAAGATGGATTCCATTTTATCAAATTTAATTTCTATAAGTTTCATAAATTAATTTAAAAACAAACGCACAAAATGTGACAAAAAAACGGTTTTCTAGAAAAAATGTATTATGTATAAAAATAATTTTACAGAAAAATAATGTATAATTTTGATTACAAGGGAATTAATTGAATTATTTTAAATAAAATTTAAGTTATTTTTATTTCAAACCAAACCAAAACTATAAGTAACCTTATAAACACTTGATTAAAATAAAATAACTAAAAATAGGTTTTTATTTGAACAAAAACATTAGATTTTTAAAATGTTAAGAATATATTTTAAGTTCAAAATTATATTTTAATATGAATTATATTAATTATTAAATATATATTTTTTCTATAAAATCTTTTTTATAAAGCTTAAAGTTATTCTTATATCATTATAATGTCATACAAGTGATAGTTTTTTGTGAAATTGGTATTTTTTCACTATTCACCTAGAAAAAAACTATTTATGAAAAAATATCACAAATTAACCTTAAGATGATTTTGATATGATAAATTAAAATATGGAATTAATTTATTCAAATTAAATTTATAAAATTTTTTAATTTAGGTTTTAATTTCATTCTTGAATATAGTTATGTGCATTATACTATAGTTTCTTTAAAAATACAAGTTTACTTATTATAATTGAATATTGGGTGATAAAATTATTCCCCTAAGGATTTAATGGAAAATAATATTGTTGAGGGGTATACCTTTTCCATGATTATTCAAATTGGACTTTAAAGGGATAACATTTATAATTTGTTTCTTGTCTTTATTCTAATGAGGTGCACTTGGATTGGTGAACTTGAATTGTATTTTTTCTAATATAAAGTCAGTCGATGTGTGTTAAAGAATGAATAGTTGGTTTTCATTATACATAAAAATGAGAATATATTTATTATTGTAAAATTAAGTGAGAAAGTTTTCCATATGTTTTTGGATAAAGGTTAATGAAATTGGTTTCTTGGTGATAATATCCATATATTTGATGATTTTAGTGATGGAATATATGGATAAGACAAGTAAAAAGGATGTGTAAGTGTTGCCTAAAACATTTAAAAAGGTGGTGAGAAGCTGACTATTGAAAATATTATGGATATTTGGTAACTCTGTGAATAAAAATCTTGAAGCATTTTAAAATTTATGGAGGAAAGCTAACTTGAAGATTTGAGAAACCATCCAAGGTGTTCCATATATAAAGGATGTTGTCGTCCAAATCCTTTTTTTTTTGATATTTTCTAAAGACACTTTAAGGGTAAGTGGTAACCATACATCACAAATCAAAATACTCCACCATAATACAAAGACGCACCACATTCCCAAATCAAGAGAAAAACCATCACGTCGCACTCCAAAACGTCGCACCACGAACTTCAAATTCAAATTACAAAGTCATAAAAATTGCTTTCAGACCACATGTTAACTGCATCATTTTAGGTTGAACTAAGAGCCACCTCGAGTCATGAAACGCTCACCTGCCTCGATTTGAGCCGACAGAAATCCTCCAGTCACCTCCATCATCATAGCTCCTCATAACTACCACCTTCATCGACACTTCTATCGTCACCGGAGTATCTTTTACCGGCAACACCATCAGCCGCTGGAAGCGCCATCGCAACGTCACCAGCCAGGCTCTGTCACTATATGAGAAGTTTGAAGGATCCCCAATATCATTATATAATGCTAAAAAATTATTTGATAAATTTGGGATTTTGAAGTTTAAGTGAAAATGGATAAGTCCATAATAGTGTGTAATTCAGTCTACTATAGAGTTTATGAGTCATTTTTATTCTTCATATGTGTCACATCAAAGGAAAACAGGACTATGTATGAGTAATTAGACTCAACATAGGTGCCATCCAAAGTAGTGTATGATTCATTTCAAAGGAAAATTCATTTGTATTTGAGTGAACTGAATTTTTTTATATGTCATTTTGACCTACCTATGAGTCATATGTCTATATTTATGAGTGATTACAATATATTAATATGTCATTTTCAGTCTATGTATTAGTAATACTAGACTTTGTGAAAAATTGAGTGTTTCTATATGAAAAATGGGAGTTTTTTGGATTTAATATCTATATAATATGTTAAATTTGGATGATTCTTAAGCTAATATTAAGTGTTATAAACATAATAAACACTAATAATAGTTTTTGATCTAATCCTAAAATTATGAGAGTTGGTCTTCAATACTTGGTGAAGAAGATCAAATAAGGGAAGAATAATTTTAAAGATTGTCTTAAAGTCTAAAATCTAAGTTTCTAAAATTATTAATTCTAATTAAAATGATATTTGAAGATTTTAAAGATGAGATTAAAGTTCCAAATATCATGATTTTATTTATATCCATGATTCAATAATGAGTTTGATAAGATTAATTAGTTGAGTCACTTGATAAAGAAAAATAAACTTCATGGTTTTTCAAGAATAATACATATGAATTTATATAAAATATTAGGTTGTTCTTTAAAATCTAAATCATTAAAAAATAATTGAGATCTAATATGAATGATTGAGTTGTTGATATTGAGTTCTAAAATAAATTATATCAAGCTGAGATGGAAGGATGGTAATTTTCACAAACCTAGATTTCACTAAATATAGAAATGTAAGAAAAAAAATCAGATGGTTCTAGAGTTATTATTCTAGTGATTAATATTACAAATGATTTATGATTAAAACATGAGAGGAAGGTAAATCTGAGATGCAACTGGAGTGTATAGATTCAACTATAATATGTATATGTTTCTTGACGAAGCACCCAATATGAAAGATAGAATTTATACATGGTATGCCACTATATTTTATACATCTTTGATAAAGTATTTTAATTAAGTTTATATGATTTTATTTTGAGAATAAGATGAATATGATCTTATAGATGAAATAAAAGAAAGATTTATTCTTCCATGTGAGTTGTAATAAATAATGGTATTTTTTTATATCATTTGGTTTGAATAAAAAAATCATTAGAATCAAAAAATGGTTATTTTATAACCATTATTTTCTTTTGGAAACAAAAAAAACATCTAAGTTTACCATTTATATAAATTTTAAATGAAATAATCAATTTAATACATCCACTCATGCATGTGAGATTGAGGAAATTAATAAAGAAAGAAAAATAAGAAGGAGGAGTCATTGTAGTACAGTGAGTTTAAGAAAGTTGGTCGAGAGTATCCATAGTTCTCTCCAAGGAATAATAAGTGAAGTGAGAATATAAGAGAGAATAAGATCCTATCAAATGTGTTATAACTGAGTTGACTGGGATAATTGATACCCTCTAGGAAGAAGAAGTAGGATCTTCTTCATGTTGTAGAAAAGAAGGAGAATAGTGTACCAAGACTATGTTTAAGAGATACAACCAGTTTCTCTTTGAAGAATAAGATAAATAAAATAAGAATATGGTGGGGAGGAAGAAGACCTGAGTCTATTCTCATAAGATTTCATGTTGAAGTAGTGAGTGTAAGAAGTCAGTGAATGAGATTGGAAGAACTTGGAACTGAGCAGAATACCAGAGACTATGTTACATGTATTCATTATTAAAGATCTATGGGCAGTTTATTACTCAGAGGTGAGGAATATTATATATATTTTTGGTTTAATTACATCTCTGGACAGTATTGGAGATCTACTTTAGGAGCAGGAATAAAATTAAGAACCATCTTGTGTGATTTTGTCTTGAATACTATGGGATAGAATATAAATATCCCTTCACTTGTGTAATATAGTGGAGGCTCTATCACTTATGTAATATGGTGATCAATTTACTGTATAATATGACTTTAAAGGTTTTATGAAAATCTTAGACCAACCCAATATAATTAATAATAAGATTATTAGTAGAGAATTCATGTGTCAACAAGAGTTTAACATAACAAGGAGTATGTTTCCCGCATTGAGGACAAACCTTGTAAAAACACTTGTGTCATATTTTATTTTATCATTTGTATTGCATATAGGTGTATGTCATGGAAAATTATAATATATTTATTTGCATCCTAATGGGTGAAAATTTTTCAAAAGACCAAAGGGGTGGAAATAACATAAAATAAGTAATCAATTTTTAGGTAAAAAATTGTCACAACTGATTCACCCCTCCCCCTGTTATTTTTATATGAATGATCTTACTGGGACTCTTTACTAATTAATTTTTTAAATGAAAACAAATTAAGATAACCTATCATCAAGTTCTTACGCAGATCTCTCCTTTGTGGGGAGTGAAGCAAAAGGAATATTTTGTTTTTATAGTGCACTCTCTTACCTTAAAAGATTATAATTTTCATAGTAATTGTCTCTCTACCATAAAAATTGATCATCAAAGGTCCCTATACCTCCTTGACTTATTTTAGGAAGGATAATTTTCTTCACTTAATCTAGAAAACAAAAAATCCAAGAAAAAGGAAGGATGGAAGTTGACCGAGAAAGATGATTTCACATCTACTCGAAAGAGGCTCTCTGCCTACTCTACAACTCATAAATTTACTAATAGCTTAGATCTCTATAGTGGGTAAATTGATTATGACCATGTCCTAATAAAGGACTATCTCTCCTATGTATGTGAGTTTCTTTATTTTTTATCTCCTTTGTATTAATTCTTCATTACTTCATATGAGACTTCTAATATATATATATATATATATATGTTTTTAAATAAATAAAAAATAAAAGAAAAAATATAATAATAAGAGATTTTTTATATTATCATATTATCATATTATTTTATTTACTCATTTATGTTATAATTGGTTTCTATGTATCATGAAATAAAATCTATTTAAATATGACATTTATATTAAGAGGGGAAATGTAAATGTAATTTATTGATCCTTATAGATTCCTTGAATTGCACCCATGGACCTTGTCTTATGAACTATATAAGCTAATAAGAGATAGTTTCGTGGACCTATGATTCACCAATAACCTATAATTGAAATCAGTGAGAAACCCTAAGTCCTTGTTTGGTATGATGAAAATGGGCATTGATGAATCTCATATTTTCATAGATTTTATTTTGTAATCCAATGTTTATAATCCCACCATAGTGTTATTTTATGGTTAATTGTCATGTTTTTAGGTTTTAGTGGTAATTTGAACTTAAATGAAAAAAAGGGTTAAATCTGGAATTTTGAAACATTATTGTCACAGGGGTATTTTGGTCATTACATTTAAATTATAATTCCAAATTTATTGACTTTTTTAGAATCCATGGTTTATTCCCTTCAACTTTCTCTTCTAAATCAGGGGATTATTTGAGCATCTTGATGCCCTAAAAATTCATTGAAGTTGGTACATTTTCCTGGAAGATAGGGTGGACCCCACCACTATAACAGATGCACAACTCAATATAAACACCTCCAATTAATGTGATTAAAGTTGGATATGATAGAGGATTCAATTATGTGTGTCCTTGATGAATTTAAAGTCAAAATAATCTCATTAAGGAATTCTTTGAATGGTTGAAAGATGTGGATGATGAAATATCTCACTAAGAAAAAATAGTTCCATTCAATAATTAATTCATAACATACTAACCACATGTCCAAAAGGTATAATATTTTTTGTAGGGACACGAAATAAAGTGGGTAACAATATTTTTTAAGGATATAATGTGTGAATATACAAGTTGAAAGGTCATAATGGCATGAGAAGTTGAAGAATTGGAATTTTGCGAGTCAAATGAACAACTTTTATTAAATTTAATTTACATTAATTTCCTATATTAAATAAAAACAAAAAAAGAATTATTTTAGGTGAATTAGGTTAAGTGAGTAAAAAACTAAGAAATATCCTCAAGTGAGATTACTCTGGTCAACCTATGTGCTGCATTAGTAAAATAATTTGTTTTTGTCACGCCCTACGATAGGCATATGTCAAAACTAGCACCTTTTTCAGGGAGCCAAGTGGTCTTCACTCACTATTTTTATTTAAATTTTGTAAAAAAAAATTATTTTATTTAAAAAACACAAAAATGTCATAAATTTAAAAAAAATATTTGCTCACAATGTATTCAAATTTTGATTATTATGCATGGATTGACCAATCAAAGGTGTAAGAAAATGTTTATAATGATCATGATGCTCAGTTTCAAAGGATTAGTGATAAAGTAAAAATCATGGAGAGCTAAATAGAATGTATTGCTGAATATTTCTACACATCCCAAGACCAACCCGATCCTAAGATGAAACCTAAACCAGGATGAGTGGTGGAAGATATTTCACCAATAATTTTTTATTTTAAAGAACCTGAGTCGAGTGAGAAGGAGCTACTAAAGGAATTAATCATATCATCCCACACTCGACCATTGCATGAGGAGGTCCCTGAAGTATTCATGACAACTGATGTACTTATGAGAGATCAACAATTTTTTGAATAATCCTAGAATAGCTTTGTTAAAGATAACCTAAAACAAGATCTTCCCATTCTTGATAATGAAAAATCAACACCTTTCTACCTCTCTCTTGTGTTGGAATATGATGAAGAAGATTCACCTGCTGAGATTGAGTTGCCAATGGTCCTGCCTAAAGAGATCAATTACCAAGTTGAATTACTTGAAATGTAATATTTCTTTATTAATTCTTCATGTTTTAATCTTATTCAATAAGAATTATTTTCTAATTTATCTTTCTCTAAAATTTATGATACAACACAAATGGAGTAGATCTTGGATGTTAACGAAAAGATGACCCAAGTGGTGGTGATTTAAGAAGAAGAGTTGGAGAATAATGTAGTGGTGCGACTACCACATCAAAAACAATTTACATACCATATGGAGGATGACACCATGGAAGTCAACAGGGGAACCCCTATATTCTATTCCCTCACACTTTATACCTCAAATTTGATCTTTATTATTTCATGGGGGTTGGGAACTTTCTTATCTTATTTGGGGTTCTCTACTTTTAGTGTTTACTCATAGACATCATGAAAGGTTGAATGTGGTGGTTCATCTTAAAGAAACCACAACCACCATATGATTGGCAGTAATCCACTACAACTACCTGACTAGGGGAAGTGAAATCATAGCACCCACATGGGGGTCTAAATCATGTTCTATCATCTTTTCCATTTCTCTTTTTTATTTTTTTATTTTTTTCTTATGATTTATTTTATTTCATGATTACTAGGTATATTATAAGTATATAAGATCTTAACTCAAGGAATCCACTTCAAAAATAATTTTAGGTTTGATCATTCATTCCCATTGATTTCATGACCTTATATTTATTTTTGGTTAATCTGAAATAAGTGGTAGTAAATTTTAAGTGTGGGGGTGTCAACCTTTTTAGTTATTCTTGTGTGATTTTCATTTTTTTCATTTTTTTAGGATTTTTTAGATTTAATGAATATTCTTATAAATTTTCACATATAAATTTATTTTGAAATAGTTGAAATGATTTTTGAAAGAATGGATTTTAAATGATTATTGATGTGAAAACTTTTTCCTCAAATTAGATTATCAATAATTTTTATGAGTTTGACTGATTTTTGAAATCCATGCCCATGAAACACGGACTCAAAATATTTTTCTATTTCTGTGAGTTATTCTAAACCACTTTGACATATTCTTCCTAATACCCACACTTTCTTGAGGGAAACTTGAATTTTGTGTCAGAATCAGAATTTTAGATTTTTCTATTTCGAAGATTTGGATTTAATGAAATGTTTTTAATATAATTGAGGAAATAATTTGGATAGACACATATTTACTTGAGACCTATAGTTATATTTATCCTTCATAAGACCCTATATTCCAAGAAGTTCCTTATATGTGTAAGCCATATTACAATCCAATCTTTCCTTACCTATCTGCACTTTTAGTATTTTTGCATGGATATTTCAATTTTAGTGTAGGGGGAGGGCCTTTAGTGTGCATTGATTGGGATTTATATCATCTATGGGTGGTACGAGGTGTGTATCAACATTTTGGGTAGTGGATAATAAGATAATTGGACATGTGTCATCATTTCATTATGCTTTATTTGTTTCATCAATTTCTCCTACAAAAAAAGAAAAAAATAGAGATGAGCTTGAATTACTCATTGTACATTCCTTGATGACTCGTGTCCCTCACAAAAATCAAGGGAATTAATTATAATTCATTCATTGTATTCAATTTTCATCTCATCCTCCATGAAGAAAAATAAAAAAAATGAAAATAAATTTGTGCCTTTCTGGAGCTTTGAAAAAAAAGGGGGAGAATCTGGATGGCATCATTCATTGTAATCATTATTTGGATCATGTACCATGTCATAAAAAGGGGTGGTGTTGTTTTTCACATTTTAAAGGGATATTGAGAGAGTAATTTCCTGTGTTTTCACTTGAATTAATCATGCATTGTACTTAAGAGTCCAGCCTCCTCTTTCTGGCCTGAAATTATTTCAATCATTTTCCCACCAACCCTAAGCCACATATTCATTTGAACATTTAATTAAATCCTTAATTATTGAATTAATTTTCATTTTTCATGTTGTGTAGAAAGTATAATTTTCACAAGCCTATGGTGATACATGTAATTTCCAAGTATGAGTATAACTCCATATTTAATTTCTCTTGAGTGAAGAGTGACATAAATTTCAATGTGAGGTGGGTTGTGATTGGGACATGGATGGATTTATAAGGTTGAACAAATTTAAATGTGAGGAATTAAATCCTTAATGATTGAATTAATTTTTATTTTTCATGTTGTGTAGAAAGTATAATTTTCACAAGCCTATGGTGATACATGTAATTTCCAAGTATGAGTATAACTCCATATTTAATTTCTCTTGAGTGAAGAGTGACATAAATTTCAATGTGAGGTGGGTTGTTATTGGGACATAGATGGATTTATAAGGTTGAACAAATTTAAATGTGAGGAATTAAAATGATAGAAAATTGTTTTTCATATAAGAGACATGATGAAATTCTATTTTGGATAAGATCATTGATATTTTCTCATTTTTGATTGTTGTGTGGATTTTGATTTGGTTGTAAGATGATTGCCCGAGAGTGAAATGGTTTAGTGTGGGGGAGTGATGAATCTCATATTTTCATAGATTTTATTCTATAATTCAATGTTTATAATCCCACCATAGTGTTATTTTATGGGTAATTATCATGGTTTTAGTTTTTAGTGGTAATTTGAACTTAAATGAAAAAAAAGGGTTAAATTTGGAATTTTGACACATTATTGTCATAGGGGTATTTTGGTCATTACATTTAAATTATAATTCCAAATTGAGTGATTATTTTTTTGTTAGAATCCATGATTTATTCCCTTAAACTTTTTCTTCTGGGCTAGTGGCTGATTCGAGCATCTTGAGGACCTAAAAATTCATTGAAGTTGGGATATTTTTCAGGTGGATATGGTGGGCCCCACCACCATAACAGATGAAAAACTCAATCTAAATACCTAAAATTAAGGTGATTAATGTTGGAGATGACATAGGATTCAATTATGTGTGTCCTTGATGATTTTAAAGTCAAAATAGTCTCATTAAGGCATTCTTTGAATGGTTAAAAGATGTGGATGATGAAACGTCTCACTAGGAAGAAATAGTTCCATTCAATAATTAATTCATAAAATATGAACCATATGTCCAAAAGGTCTCATATTTTTTTGGGGGATGTTAAATGAAGTGGGTAAAAACTTTTATTAATGATATAACATGTGAATCTACAAGTTGAAAGGTTATAATGGAATGGGATGTTGAAGAATTGGAATTTAGAGAGTCAAATGAACAACTTTTATTTAATTTAAATTAAATTACTTTACTAGATTAAATAAAAACAAAAAAAATAATTATTTTAGGTGAATTAGATTAAGTGAGTAAAAAACTAAGAAGTATCCTCAAGTGAGACGACCCTGGTCATCCTATGTGCTGCATTAGGAAAATAATTTGCTTTTGTCACACCCTACGACAGGTATGTGTCAAAATTGGCACTGTTTTTGGGGATCCAAGTGGTCTTCACTCACTAGTTTTATTTACATTTTTTAAATAATTTTTATTTTATTGAAAAAAACACAAAAAATCATAAATTTCAAAAAAAATATAAAAAAAACTTCTTTGTTCATGATGTATTCAAATTTTGATTATTATGCAAGGACTGAACAATCAAAGGTGTAAGAAAATGTGTACAATGATCTCGATGCTCAGTTTCAAAGGATTATTGATAAAGTGAAAAACCTAGAGATATAAATAGAATGTATTTTTGAATATGTCCTCACATCCCAAGAGAAACCTGAGCCTGAGCTGGAAGCTAAACCAGAACGAGTGGTGGAAGATATTTCACCAACCATTTTTTATGTTAAAGAACCTATGGCGGGTGAGAAGGAGATACTAAATGAATTAATCATATTATCCCACACTAACATTTCTTGAGGAGGTCCCTAAAGTACACATGACAGCTGATGTACTTATGTGAGATCAAAAAAAATTAAATAATACTAGAATAGCTTTGTTGAAGATAACCTAAAACAAGATCTTCTCATTCCTGATAATGAAACATCAACACTATTCTACCTCTCTCTTGTTTTGGAAGATGATGAAGAAGATGCACCTGCTGAGACTGAGTTACCAATGGTATTACCTGAAGAGATCAATTACCAAGCTGAATTACTTAAAATGGAAGATTTCTTTATTAATTCTTCATGTTTTAATATTATTCAATATGAATTGTTTTCTGATTTCTCTTTATCTAAAATTTATGAAACAGAACAAATAGAGAAGATCTTGGATGTCAACGAAAAGACTACCCAAGTTGTGGTGATTGAAGAAGAAGAGTTGGACAAGAATATGGTGGTGTGACTACCTCCTCAACAATAATTTACATACCATATGGAGGAAGAAACCACATAAGTCAATAGGGGGCACCCCTATATTCTATTCCCTCACACTTTAGACCTCAAACTTGATCTTTATTATTTAATGGGGTTTGGGAACTTTCTTATCTTCTTTGGGGTTCTCTACTTTCAGTGTTTACTCATGGACATTGGGAAAAGTCGCATGTGGTGGTTCATCTCAAAGAAACCACACCCACAATCCTCTGAATGGCCTGAAGGCCTTCTTTTTTTATTTTATTATAGATAATCCCCCTTTTAAGGGTTGAAGGGGAACCTGTATAAGACCCGTAGGCCCAAGGCACAAGGCCTGACATGACCCGTAATACATAACCTGAAGGCCCAGAGGCATACCATTCCCAATACATGACCCGTAGGCCCATCCCATTAGAACTACCTCTCCCCATCTTCTGAATCATTGATTTCCTTTATCTCCCCACCTGCATTGTTGATCAGCTAGCATTGCCCCGTACAAAGTTGCATAGTGCCTGGTCTCGATGGCGGTTTCCATACCCTCTCATTCTTCCAATCTGGTTAGCTCTGCTTCTAGTGACTGCTACTGGTGCTCTGATTCTCATCTGGGGCCTGTTCTGTGTGAAATCCTAGCACCCACGTGGGGGGTCTAAATCATGTTCTATCCTCTTTTCACTTTCTATTTATTTTTTATTTATTTTTCTTATGATTTGTTTTATTTCATGATTAATAGGTCTATTGGAAGTATCTAAGATCTTAACTCAAGGCATCCAATTCAAAAATAATGTCAGGTTGTTTCATTCATTCCCATTGATTTTATGCCCTTATATTTATTTTTTGTTAATCTGAAATAAGTGGTAGTAAAATTTAAGTGTGGGGGTGTGAACCTGCTTATTTATTCTTGTGTGCTTTTCATTTTTCATCATATTTTTAGTATTTTTGATCTTTAATGAATATTCTTATCAATTTTCACACATAAATTGATTTTTAAAGAGTTGAAATGATTTTTGAAAGAATGGATTTTAAATGATTATTGATGTGAAAACTTTTTCCTCGAATTGGATTTTCAAGAATTTTTATGAGTTTGACTGATATTTGAAATCCATGCCCATGAAACACTGACTCAAAATATTTTTCTAGTCATGTGAGGTATTTTAAATCACTTTAACATATTCATCCTAATACCCACGCATTCTTGAGGGAAACTTGAATTTTGTGTGAGAACCAAAATTTGTTATTTTTCTATTTCAAAGATTTGGATTTCATGAAATGTTTTTAATATGATTGAGGAAATACTTTGTCTAACCACATATTTACTTGATACCTACCATTAAATTTATCCTTCATAACACCTTAGATGCTATGAATTTCATTATAGGTTTAAGCCATATTACAAGCCAATATTTCCTTACATACCTGCACTTTTAGTATTTTTGCATGGATATTTAAAGTTTTAGTGTGGGGGAAGGGAATTTCATGTGTATTCATTGGGGTTTTTATCATTTATGGGTGGTGTGAGTTGTGTGTCAACATTTTGGGTAGTGGATAATAAGATAATTGGTCATCTGTCATCATTTCATTCTTCTTTATTTGTTTCATCCACTTCTCCTTCATAAAAAAAGGAAAAAATAGAGATGAGCTTGAATTCCTCATTGTACATTCTTTTATGACTCATGTACCTCTAAAAAATCAATATTGTTAATTTTCATTCATTCATGTTATTCAATTTTCAGCTCATCCTCCATGAAAAAAAAATGAAAATTAATCTGTGCTTTTCCGAAGCTTTGTAAAAAAATAGGGGGGAACATAGATGATATCATTAATTTTAATCATTATTTGGCTCATGTACCATGTCATAAAAGGGGGTGGTGTTGTTTTTCACATTTTCAAGGGGGATTTAGAGAGTAATTTCTTATGTTTTCACTTGAATTAATCATGCATTGTACTTAAGAGTAGAGCCTCCTCTTTCTGGCTTGAAATTTTTTCAATCATTTTCCCACCAACCCTAAGCCATAGATTCATTTAAACCTTTAATTAGAGCCATCGTTATTGAATTAATTTTCATGTTTCATCTTTTAGAGAACGTATAATTATCACAATCCTATGGTGATAAATTAAATTTCCAAGTATGAGCATAACTCCGTATTTAATTTCTCTTGAGTGAAGAGTGACATAAATTTCAATGTGAGGTTGGTTATGATTGGGACAGGGATTTATTTATGAGGTTCAACAAATTTAAATGTGAGGAATTAAAATAATAGAATTTTTTTCCATAGATGAGACGTAATTAAATTATATTTTTGATAAGATCATTGATATTTTCTCATTTTTTGATTATTGTGTGTATTTTTATTTGGATGTAAGATGATTGCCT
Organism: Viscum album; assembly: GCA_963277665.1. Classification (NCBI taxonomy): domain Eukaryota; kingdom Viridiplantae; phylum Streptophyta; class Magnoliopsida; order Santalales; family Viscaceae; genus Viscum; species Viscum album. The sequence continues at coordinate 352,475,671 of OY728121.1, read as the reverse complement.
CGAAGTGCAATGGTTAAGTGTGGGAGAGTGATGAATCTCATATTTTTATATATTTTATTTTTTAATTCGATGTTTATAATCCCACCATAGTGTTATTTTATGGGTAATTGTCACGTTTTTAGGTTTTAGTGGTAATTTGAGCTTAAATGAAAAAAGTGTTAAATCTGGAATTTTGACACATTATTATCATAGGGGTATTTTGGTCATTGCATTTAAATTATAATTCCAAATTGAGCGATTATTTTTTTAGAATCCTTGGTTTATTACCTTCAACTTTTTCTTCTAGACTAGGGGTCGATTTGAGCATCTTGAGGCCCTAAAAATTCATTGAAGTTGAGACATTTTCTAGGTGGACAGCATGGACCCCACCACCGTAATGGATGAAAAACTCAATATAAACACCTATAATTGAGGTGATTCAATATGGAGATGATACCAGATTCAATTATGTTCTTACTTGATGAGTTTATAGTCAAAATAATCTCATTAATTCATTCTTTGAATGGTTGAAATATATGGATGATGAAACGTCTCACCATGCAGAAAGAGTTCCATTTAATAATTAATTAATAACATCTTAACCACCTGTCTAAAAGGTCTCATATTTTTTGGAGGGATGAAAAATGAAGTGGGGAACAACTTCTATTAAGGATATAACACGTGAATCAACAGGTTGAAAGGTCATAATGGCATGGGAAGTAGAAGAATTAGAATTTGGTGAGTCAAATGACCAACTTTTATTTAATTTAAATTGCATTACTGTCACGACCCGTCCTCGGGCCCGTGCCGTGACTACCCCAAGACCGCCTTCCATAGGCCAGGGGCTGGCGACTAGCACCAAGGTATAAATCCCGGTAAAAAGGGAAGGCATTGCCTTTGTAAAGTAAACAAGCACCACAGAGTAAACAAGCGGAAAAAGTAAACACTAAGTAAAAGCTGGTACAACAGTAAGTAAAGAAAAAGTAAAGGGGGTCGGAAATACAAGCCCAACTGTAAAGTACAACTGAAAGGGGAAAAACAGCAACTGAAATAAAAAGCTGCAGCGTCGAGCTGTCCTCTGGAAGCCCCACCTGAAGGGTGGGTACAGATAGCCTCCACAGCTCCTTGGTCCAGCCGTCCGCTCCGAGTACACCCCACCCAGTGGTCCACCTCCAGGTACCGTCCTGCTCCGCAAGCTTCCACCACGATCAGCGTTGTCCGTCGTCTACAACCAACACAACGTAGTGCGGGCATAGCCCATGCAGGGGTGAGTATAAGCTACTCAGTAGGGACCTCGAGACCCCCGAGGGTCTCCCAGAATCCACAAAGGATAATCCACAAAGGAAAGATATAATCACGAAGTAACATCCGACATGGCTTAGGTATATTCCCATACATATACCTAACTCATCAATTCTCGCTCGACTCCAACATCCGAGCTCAAGTACAACCCAGTCCACACAGGAAAGCAAAACGTAAATCCACACAGGATAGCACAACACAATCCACAAAGGAAAGAAAAACAGGGTTTTCATCTCACACAGGTATACTTCTTCGAATGACGATAGAGATGATCACTGATCCATCTAAGCCGTCGGACCCACAAAGTATCGATAGGTACTAACCCCCACAATGACCCACAAAGGATATAACCCACATAGGATCGATAGGTAACTAACCCCCGCAAAGACCCACACGAGATCGGGCCCACACAGGACCTGTAGGCGCTGGCCCACACAGGACCGCTGAGCGCTGACCCACACAGGATTGGACCTACACAGGATCGGTAGCACTAACCCACAAAGGATCGTTGAGTGCTGTAGTCGTCGTCGTCGAATCCACTGAGGATCTCTGCACAGTCATCGTCGTCACAGTAGCAGTCGCAGCCAGCTCTAGGGTTCCCGCACACAGCAAGCTCGTTCAGGAGGGTCCGCTCCACGAGCTGAGAGGCTGATACATCAACTGACACATAGTCCATATTTGATGTATCCAAAAGTTCCGTATCGGCAATAGGAACTCAACGTCCCAGACGGCACGTCAATCAGACGCCCGGTCTGAGAGTTATTGGCTTTTTCGTCCCAGGGGCCCGGTTGGTTTCTAAGGAAAAACCAACCCGACCGTACTCCACCTGCGTCCAAACCTCTGGAAGAGTATGCCAAAATATCCGTCTCACTTAGAGGAATTCAACAAAGTCTACGGCATGTCAATCGGACGTCCGAAGCTCAAGATATGAGCGTTTCCGTTCCGAGGGCCCGGTTGGTTTCGTGTACGAACCAACCTGGCCAAATCCAAGGTATTCCTAAACCTTGAGTGTGATATACCGAAATTACTGTCTCGATCCAAGGATCGCATCTCCGCTGACGGCGCGTCGTTCGGAGGCCCGTAGCTCAAGTTATGAGCGAAAGACCGAAAAGAGTCCGGAAACGGCTGGGCCCGGACCGACCCGGCCCAACCCCCCCTGGGTCGGCCCGAACCGGGTCGACCCGACCTGGCCCGGCCTGGGCGCGACCCGGCCCGGTGGGTCGGCCTGGCTCGGCTCGGCCGAGCGGCCGAGCGGAGGAAGCCGCGGGGGGGGCGTGTTGCCCCCGTGTGAAACGAAGTCGCGGCCCCGCATGGGGCCGCGCTGGGTCAGCGGACGCGGCTTTTCCGTGTCCCGTGTGTCGCCGGACCCGCGCGGTCGTGGGTCTGGTCGGCCGCCGTCTCCGGCCGCTGGCGCCGCCGGTGGATTCCGCGGGCCACCGGAGTTGCTCCGGTGGTCCGATTCCACTTCCGTCTACGCCGTGGCTCCTCCCGGGTCCCATTCTTCACTGCCAGGCCCTCAAATCGCCATTGCGGCCCCGTTTGTCATCGTCCGCCGTTTCACGCACCAAGAACGAAAAAGTGCGGTGGGTTCGGACTTTTTCGTTAGTCCGCACCCACCGCATTAGTGGTTTTAAAAGAAATATTACACAACAAAAGTTTAACAAACATCGCGGGTATAAATCACAAATATTTTTAAGAATAAAACCCCTACCTCATCGAAGTCGTCGAACGTGCATTCTTCGCGGAATTGATCGTCGCGGGAGAAGAGGATCATCACGTCGTGGAAGGGCATCGCGTCGTCGCGGTATACAGCGTTGCGTCGACGAACTCCGAGAATCAAGAACATACAGATTTAATTATAACAATTAAATCCATGTTGTTGTTATAAACCACAAAGAATTAAAAGGTTTGCAATCTCTCACCTCAACGGATGATCAAAGATTTGTCGCGGATGAAGGAACGTCGCAGAAGAACGTCGTGGGAGAAGAATCGTCGGTGTCGCGGTACTTAGCGTCGCGTCGTCGATCTCTGAGGGCTCGGCGTTCTTCGTCGCCCTTCGTTGGAGACCGGCGTTCTTCGCGTTCTTCGCGTTTTTCGCGTTCTTCGCGTTCTTCTCGAAGGAGGATAAAGGACTTAAGGTTTCTGTCAAATCCTCTCAACGAACAACACTCAAGAAGAAAAATGTTGGTCTTATTTTATTACATGCCAACAAACGAAAAACAAACTAAGTAACGACCCATTAATTCATAGAATTAATTTCAACGAATAAACCGCCCAAATAATAGGAGCGTTTAATTGTACAAGAAACACCCCAGTTGACTTTTTTAAAAAGGGTTTTCGTGGGTGTGTTACTTAGCGGAAAAGAAACGGTGGGGCTCGTGCGGGCCCCACCTCACAAATATCCTACCAAGAGGGTAGGATATTTTGAATTGTACCCTATCCTCTTTAACTTAGCTTAAGCAACTTTAAGTTAGCTTAAGCAGCTTTAAGTGGCTTTTAAGTGAAATAAAAATAAAGTTGTCGCACCACTTTATTTTATTTCTTAACTTAAAACCCAAAAATTAAAAACCACACCCGAGAAAATGCAACTCCGGAAGAGGCATTTCTAAGCAATTACCGGCGCTGTGATTTCATCGGTGCCCTCAGAATTCAATTCCAAGCACCGGTTCAAAAGTTAGAAAAACCCGCTCGTCTGTTCACTGAACGTACCCGAGCCAAACTTCGGAAAATGATTTCGGGCACACCGGGTCTCGGAATTAGGTGCCGTCTGAAACTGCGTTCTTGTAAAATTCCAAAGAAAATTAAGAAAAAAATTTCCTTGAAATTTACGGGTCTTTAAATCACTCCCACCTCAGGGATTTACGTCCCCGTAAAGATACATCATAAGCTAGGGAAACAAAAGTGGGTACTGAGCACGCATCTGAGCCTCCCGCTCCCAAGTGCTCTCCTGGAGGTTCTTGTGCTGCCATCTGATGCGCACTAGTGGAATCGATCGCCCACGTAGGACCCGCTCCTGTCAATCCTCGATCTCCACCGGGACCTCCGCAAAAGTCACCCCATCATCAACGTCCAGCTCCCCATGGTCAATGATGTGTGTCGGGTCGTGCATGTATCTCCTCAGCTGAGATACGTGGAAGACGTCGTGCACCCGGTGTAACTGAGGTGGTAGAGCCAGGCGATAAGCCACCTCACTAATCCTGCTAAGGACCTGGAATGGTCTGATGAAGTGTGGAGACAACTTGCCACCTCGGCCAAATCTTCGTAATCCACGTCGAGGTGAGACACGCAAGAAGACATGGTCGCCATCCTCGAACTCCAGTGGCCTCCGCCTCCTGTCAACATAAGACTTCTGCTGGCTCTGAGCTGTCCTCATCTGCTCCTGGATGACCTGGACCTTCTCTATCGTGGCCCGGACCATCTCTGGTCCCACAAGTGCTGACTCCCCAAGGTCTGTCCAGCACAAAGGAGATCTGCAAGGCCTGCCATACAACGCCTCGTATGGTTCCATCCCGATGGTGGAGTGGTAGTTGTTGTTGTACGCAAACTCCACCAAGGGTAGGTGGTCCTCCCAGCTGCGACCAAAGTCGAGGACACATGCGCGGAGTATGTCCTCAAGAGTCTGAATGGTCCTCTCCGTCTGACCATTCGTCTGAGGGTGAAAGGCGGTTCTCAGACGTAGCTGCGTCCCGAACGCCTCCTGCAACCCCTTCCAAAGCCGGGAATTAAAGCGAGCATCTGGATCAGAGACGATAGACAATGGCACACTGTGAAGTCGTACAATCTTCTGAATGTAGAGACGCCCCAAGCTCTCCACTGAGCCCTGCTCTCTGATGGGTAAGAAGTGAGCCGACTTGGTGAGTCGGTCGACAATCACCCAAATGGAGTTGTGACCTCTGGAAGTGCGTGGAATTCCAGTCACAAAGTCCATAGATATCCCGTCTCACTTCCACTCTGGGACCTCCAAGGGCTGTACCAAGCCTGCTGGTACCTGGTGCTCTTCCTTCACCTGCTGGCAGGTGAGGCATCGAGAAATGAACTCTGCCACAGATTTCTTCATGCCTGGCCACCAGTGTTGTCGTCTGAGATCCTGGTATATCTTCGCCACTCCAAGATATACCGCCAAAGGAGAAGTGTGAAACTCTCTCAGCTCCTCCTCTCGTAAAGCAACTGGTACCAAGGTACGTCCTCTGAAAAGGATGTCGTGCTCTGCTCCAAAGGAGAAGCCATCAGGTGAGTGTCCTGAGGATATTTGTGCACTTCGCGTCTCACAATCAGCGTCCCCACGTTGTGCCTCTCTGACCCGCTATAGTAGTGGAGGAGTGACTGTGAGAGACTGAAGGAAGGCTGCTCCATCTCTATCCACGAAGGATATCTGCAAAGAGGATAGCTGCTCTGTCGCCTCCTCAAGTAGTTGAATGCGCGTCCTCCTACTGAGAGCATCGGCTACCACGTTCCCCTTCCCAGGAGTATAGAATATCTCAAAGTCATAGTCATGGAGGAACTTGAGCCATCACCGCTGTCTCAGGTTCAGGTCCTTCTGCGAGAAGATGTACTTGAGACTCTGATGGTCAGAAAAGACTGTAAAGCGCTCGCCCATCAGGTAGTGTTGCCATGTCTTCAGAGCGAAGACCACTGCTGCTAACTCCAGGTCATGGGTAGCGTAGTTCTGATCATGCGGCCTCAACTGACGTGATCCATAGGCGATCACTGCCCGCTCCTGCATCAGGACACATCCGATTCCGGTCCCTGATGCATCGCAGTAGACTACGTACCCTACTCCCTCATCAGGCAATCTCAAGATAGGTGCGCTGGTCAATCTCTGTCTCAGCTCCTGGAAGCTCTGCTGACATCTGTCTGACCACACAAAGGGTCTCCCCTTCTTAGTCAAAGCTGAGAGTGGTGCCGCAACTCTGGAGAAGTCTGGCACAAATCTCCGATAGTATCCAGCTAGTCCCAAGAAACTCCGCACCTCCGTCACGCTCCTAGGTGGCTCCCAAGCTAGCACTGATTCGATCTTCGCAGGATCCACTGCAACTCCCGCCTCAGAGATGACGTGCCCCAAGAAGTGGACCTCACGTATCCAGAACTGACACTTTGAGAGCTTTCTATAAAGCTGGTACTCTCGGAGTGTGTCTAGTACAACACACAAAAGTGGTAGGCGTGCTCCTCCTCAGTCGTCGAGTATATAAAAATGTTGTCGATGAACACCACGACAAATCGATCAAGGTATGTCTGAAAGATTCTGTTCATGAGGCCCATGAACACAGCTGGAGCATTGGTTATGCCGAATGGCATAACCAAGAACTCATAGTGGCCATACTGACATCTGAAGGCCGTCTTCTGCACGTCCTCGTCTCGAACTCTGAGCTGATGATAGCCTGACCTGAGGTCTATCTTCGAGAACCACCGTGCTCCCTTGAGTTGATCGAAGAGGTCATAAATCCTCGGTAGAGGATACATGTTCCTCACTGTCACCTGGTTCAGGCGACGATAGTCGACACAAAGTCGCAAGCTCCCATCCGCCTTCTTGGCGAACAATATCGGGGAAGCCCAGGGTGAAACACTGGGTCGGATGAATCCCTTGCCCTGCAAGTCCTCCAATTGTACCCGTAGCTCTCGAAGCTCAGCGGGGGCCATCCGATATGCTGGAGTCGATATCGGGGCTATCCCGGGGTATAGGTCAATATAAAATTCTACCTCTCTGTGAGGAGGTAGCCCTGGAACGTCGTCGGGAAAGACGTTTGTATACTGATCCACCACTGCAGGAAGACTAGGACTCCGCACGTCAACTGCTCCTAGGATGAGGCTAGCCAACTGATGAGTGATGGGCTGTCCTATCCTCTGCGGAAGTCCATCCTATGCTGCGAAGGCTCCCTTCTCGCCGGTGAAGGTGAACCTGCTCCCGTCGGTGCGTACACATCACACCTTGTGCCAAATATAGTCAATCTGTGCATGAACTGTAGATAACCAATCCATGCCCAAGATGACGTCGTAAGGCCTCGACGCCACTACAAGAAGATCCCATCCGAAGCTCTTGCCTCCTAGAGTAAGCTCACACTGCCGGCACCAGTGCGTAATCGTTGAGTCTTCTCCCGTAGGAGTCTCTAGCCGTATGGATCGAGCCAACGGCTCTGTCGGAATCTTCGAGCTCTGAACAAGGGAAGTGGCTATGAAATAGTGACTCTCTCCTGTGTCTATAAGAACTGCAGCAAGGGTGGAATAGACACAGATCGTACCTCGAATCATCTCGGGCGCGCCGTGGTCATAGGCCTCCGCTGCCTGGAGATGTGCCTGTCTCTGCCCGCCAGCTCCCTGTGGTCGGGGTGGACCTCCTAGTGGTGATGGTGGTAGAGCCTCAAAGCGTCGCCCACCACCTACTGCTCGGCCAGCTCCTCTGCCTCATCCACCTCCTCCCTACGTACCACCACGGTCGACCCTCTACCTCTGCCTGGGTTGCCCCTCAACCGTCTGCTGCTCCTCGGCACGGTGGGTCAGGCAGTCACGAGCCATGTGACCCTGTCCGCCGCATGTGTAGCACTGCCTGCCTCTCGAAAGACTGGCTTCGCGTTGTGTTCCCCACACTGTTGAGACAGTGTCCTGAGGTCTTCTGCGTGAGGGTCTGGTCTGCCTGGACCCCTGAGTCATCCGTCGGCTGCCTGCTGCAGAAGACTCTGCTACCTGCCGCCCTGCGGTAGGTCTCGCTGCTGATGAAGTCTCAGCAAGGAAGGTCTCGATCAAATGATCTTGATTTAGTACTCCTTCCTGAGTCGGAATGCTGAGGGAGATCAGCGATGCCCGGATCTCATGTCTCAATCCCTGCTCAAAGGTTTGGGCCCGGAAGAATGGGTCCCGTACCATGTCGGTCGATTAGCGCGAGAGATCGGTAAATCTCGCCGAGTACTGGGCGACCGTCAAGCTGCCCTGCCGCAGCTGAAGAAGCTCCTGGATGCGCACCGCACGGAGGGTGGTCGGGATGAACTCTGAGTGGAAGAGGCCCTCAAAGTCTATCTAGAGGAGAGATGCCTCATCGTGCACCTGGAGCATCAAGCTCCACCATCGGCCCGCTGCTGCGTGCAGTAGGCTCGCTGCGAGGATCACCATGAGGTCTGCTGGTGTCCTCACTAGCCTGAAAACTCGTACCACTGCCTCCATCCAGTCCTCGACTGCTTGGGGGTCCATCTCCTCATGGAACCTGGGCAGTCGCTGGCGCTGGAACTCATGCAGTGCACTGAGGTGACGTGCATCGTCAGCGGCTGGTTCTCGAAGCATCGGTGGCTCGGTGGGTAGAGGTACCGCCGATGCCTCTGCTGTCAAAGGTCCCTGTACCGAGGCCTCATCACTCGGCGGGTTGTCATCATGTATAACTCTCGGAACCCTAGCTGGTTGTCGTTGTGGGGCCATCCTGAAAGGAAACAGGTGCTCCACGGTCAGAACAGTATACCTGGTGAGCTGATACAAAGTAATCACAAAGAAAACTTGAAACACACATGCAATCAATGTTTTTGTGCATTAAGTCAGAAATCAGAAGTCAGGGTCCTGGTGTACGGATACGTCGGCCGCCGCACCAACACTGGACTCCCTGGACTGATAACCACACCCAATATGCTAAACACTATTGCTTCACATAGAAAAGATCGGAGTCCACGGTAGAACCGAACTCCTTTGATACCAATTTGTCACGACCCGTCCTCGGGCCCGTGCCGTGACTACCCCAAGCCCGCCTTCCATAGGCCAGGGGCTGGCGACTAGCACCAAGGTGTAAATCCTGGTAAAAAGGGAAGGCATTGCCTTTGTAAAGTAAACAAGCACCACAGAGTAAACAAGCAGAAAAAGTAAACACTAAGTAAAAGCTGGTACAACAGTAAGTGCGGAAAAAGTAAAGGGGGTCGGAAATACAAGCCCAACTGTAAAGTACAACTGAAAGGGGAAAAACAGAAACTGAAAGAAAAAGCCACAGCGTCGATCCATCCTCTAGAAGCCCCACCTGAAGGGTGGGTACAGATAGCCTCCACAGATCCTTGGTCCAGCCGTCCACTCCGAGTACACCCCGCCCAATGGTCCACCTCCAAGTACCGTCCTCCTCCGCAAGCTTCCACCACGATCAGCGATGTCCGTCGTCTGCAACCAAGATAATGTAGTGCGGGCATAGCCCATGCAGGGGTGAGTATAAGCTACTCAGTAGGGACCCCGAGACCCCCGAAGGTCTCCCAGAATACATAAAGGATAATCCACAAAGGAAAGATACAATCACGAAGTAACATCCGACATGGCTTAGGTATATGCCCATACATATACCTAAGTCATCAATTCTCGCTCAGCTCCAACATCAGAGCTCAAGTACAACCCAGTCCACACAGGAAAGAAAAACGTAAATCCACATAGGATAGCACAACACAATCCACAAAGGAAATCAAAATAGGGTTTTCAGCTCACACAGGTATACTTCTTCGAATGACGATAGAGATGATCACTGATCCATCTAAGCCGTCGGACCCACAAAGGATCGATAGGTACTAACCCCCGTAATGACCCACAAAGGATCTGACCCACATAGGATCGATAGGTAACTAACCCCCGCAAAGACCCACACAGGATCGGGCCCACACAGGACCTGTAGGCGCTGGCCCACACAGGACCGCTGAGCGCTGACCCACACAGGATTGGACCCACACAGGATCGGTAGCACTGACTCACAAAGGATCGCTGAGTGCTATAGTCGTCGCCGTCGAATCCACTGAGGATCTCTGCACAGTCGCCGTCGTCACAGTAGCAGTCGCAGCCAGCTCTAGGGTTCTCACACACAGCAAGCTCGTTCGGGAGGGTCTGCTCCACGAGCCGAGAGGCTGATACATCAACTGACACATAGTCCATAGTTGATGTATCCAAAAGTTCCGTATCGGCAACAGGAACTCAACGTCGCAGACGGCACGTCAATCGGACGTCCGGTCTGAGAGTTATTGGCTTTTTCGTCCCAGGGGCCCGGTTGGTTTCTAAGGCAAAACCAACCCGACCGTACTCCACCTGCGTCCAAACCTTGGGCAGATTATTCCAAAAGATATGTCTCACTTAGAGGAATTCAACAAAGTCGACGGCACGTCAATCGGACGTCTGAAGCTCAAGATATGAGTGTTTCTGTTCCGAGGGCCCGGTTGGTTTCGTGTACGAACCAACCTGGCCGAATCCAAGGTATTCTGAATCCTTGAGTGTGATATACCGAAACGACCATCTCGATCCAAGGATCGCATCGCCGATGACGGCGCATCGTTCGGAGGCCCGTAGCTCAAGTTATGAGCGAAAGACCGAAAAGAGTCCGGAAACGGGGGGTCTGGGCCCGGACCGACCCGGCCCAACCCCCCCTGGGTCGGCCCGAACCGGGTTGACCCGACCCGGGTTCGGGTCTGACCCGGTTTGGCACAACCCGGCCCGCCCAGGGCGGCCCGGCCCGGCCTGGGCGCGACCCGGCCCGGCGGGTCGGCCCGGCTCGGCTCGGCCGAGCGGCCGAGCGGAGGAAGCCGAGGGGGGGCGTGTTGCCCCCATGTGAAACGAAGCCGCAGCCCCGCGTGGGGCCGCGTTGGGTAGGCGGACGCGGCTTTGCCGCATCCCATGTGTCGCCGGACCCACGCGGTCGCGGGTCTGGTTGGCCGCCACCTCCGGTCGCCGGCGACCCGTGCCGCCGGTGGATTCTGCGGGCCACCGGAGTTGCTCTGGTGGTCCGATTCCACTTCCGTCTGCGCCGTGGCTCCTCCCGGGTCTCATTATTCACTGTCAGGCCCTCAAATCGCCATTGCGGCCCCATTTGTCATCGTCCACCATTTCGCGCACCAAGAACGAAAAAGTGCGGTGGGTTCGGACTTGTTCGTTAGTACGCACCCACCGCGTTAGCAGTTTTAAAAGAAATATTACAACAACAAAAGTTTAACAAACGTCGCGGGTATAAATCACAAGGATTTTTAAGAATCAAACCCCTACCTCATCGAAGTCGTCGAACGTGCGTTCTTCGCGGAATTGATCGTCGCGGGAGAAGAGGATCGGCGCGTCGCGGAAGGATGTCATGTCGTCGCGGTATACGGCGTTGCGTCGACGAACTCTGAGAATCAAGAACATACAGATTTAATTATAACAATTAAATCCATGTTGTTGTTATAAACCACAAAGAATTAAAAGGTCCGCAATCTCTCACCTCAACGGATGATCGAAGATTTGTCGCAGATGAAGGAACGTCGCAGAAGAACGTCGCAGGAGAAGAATCGTCGGCGTCGCGGTACTTGGCGCCGCGTCGTCGATCTCCGAGGGCTCGGTGTTCTTCGTCGCCCTTCGTTGGAGGCCGGCGTTCTTCACGTTGTTCACGTTCTTTGTGTTCTTTGCGTTCTTCATGAAGGAGGATGAAGGACTTAAGGTTTCTGTCAAATCCTCTCAACGAACAACACTCAAGAAGAAAAATGTTGGTCTTATTTTATTACATGCCAAAAAACGAAAAACAAACTAAGTAACGACCCATTAATTCATAGAATTAATTTCAACGAATAAACCGCCCAAATAATAGGAGCGTTTAATTGTACAAGAAACGCCCCAGTTGACTTTATTTAAAAAGGGTTTTCGCGGGTGCGTTACTTAGCAGAAAAGAAACGGTGGGGATCATGCGGGACCCACCTCACAAATATCCTACCAAGAGGGTAGGATATTTTGAATTGTACCCTATCTGCTTTAACTTAGCTTAAGCAGCTTTAAGTGGCTTTTAAGTGAAATAAAAATAAAGTTGTCGCACCACTTTATTATATTTCTTAACTTAAAGCCCAAAAATTAAAAACCACACCCGAGCAAACGCAACTCCGGAAGAGGCGTTTCTAAGAAATTATCGGCGTTGCGATTCCATCGGTGCCCTTGGAATTCAATTCCGAGCACCGGTTCAAAAGTTAGAAAAACCCGCTCGTCCGTTTACTGAACGTACCCGAGCCAAACTTTGGAAAATGATTCTGGGCACACCGGGCCTCGGAATCAGGTGCCGTCTGAAACTACGTTCTTGTAAAATTCCAAAGAAAATTAAGAAAAAAATTTCCTTGAAATTTATGGGTCTTTACAATTACTTTCCTAGATTAAATAAAAACAAAACAAAAGAAGTATTTTAGGTGAATTATACTAAGTGATTAAAAAATTGAGAAATATACTCTAGTAAGATTACCCTGGTCGTCCTCTATGATGCATTAGGAAAATAATTTGCTTTTGTCACACCCTACGATAGGCATGCGTCAAAACTGGAACCGTTTCCAGGGAGCCAAGTGGTCTTCACTCACAATTTTTATTTAAATTTTGAAAAATAATTTTTATTTTATTTAAAAAAACAAAAAAAATCATAAAATTCAAAAAAAACATAAAAAATGTTCTTTGTTCATGATGTATTCAAATTTTGATTATTATGCATGGACTGACCAATCACAGGTGCAAGAAAATGTTTACAATGATCTTGATGCTCAGTTTCAAAGGATTAGTGATAAAGTGAAAACCTAGAGATCCAAATAGAATGGATTGTTTAATATTTCCCCACATCCCAAGAGCAACCCAATCCTAAGTCGGAACCTAAACCAGAACGAGTGGTGGAAGAGATTTCACCAATCATTTATTATGTTAAAGAACCTAATTTGGGTGAGAAGAATCTAATAAAGGAATTAATCATATCATCCCGCACTTGACCATTTTTTGAGGAGGTCCCTGAAGTACACATTACTACTGATGTACTTATGGGAGATCAATAATTTTTTGAAGAATCCTGGAATAGCTTTGTTGAAGATAACCTAAAACAAGATCTTCTCATTCTTGATAATGAAACATTAACACCTTTCTACCTTTCTCTTTTTTCAGAATATGATGAAGAAGATTCGCCTGTTGATATTGATTTTCCAATGGTCATGCCTGAAGAGATCAATTACCAAGCTGAATTACTTGAAATACAAGATTTTTTTATTAATTATTCATGTTTTTATCTTATTCAATCTGAATTTTTTTTTATGATTTCTCTTTCTCTAAAATTTATGATGTAGCACAAATGGAGCAGACCTTGGATGTTAACGAAAAGACTACCCAAGTGGTGGTGATTAAAGAAGAAGAGTTGGAAAAAAATGTGGTGGTGTGACTACCTCCTCAACAATAATTTACATACCATATGGAGGACACCACAAAAGTCAACAGGGAGCACCCCTATATTATATTCCCTCCCACTTTAGACCTCAAATTCAATCATTATTATTTAATAGGGTTGGTAACTTTCTTATATTCTTTGGGGTTATTGACCTTTAGTGTTTACTCCTAGACATTGGGAAAAGTCACATGTGGTGGTTCATCTCAAAGAAACCACACCCACCATCTGATTGGGGGAATCCACTGCAACTACCTGACTAGGGGTAGTGAAATCTTATCACCAACAAGGGGGTCTAAATCATGTTATATTCTCTTTTCTCTTTCTCTTTATTTTTTTTATTTTTCTTATGATTTGTTTTATTTCATGATTACTAGGTATATTGGAAGTATCTAAGAGATTTACTCAAGGCATACACTTCAAAAATAATTTATGGTTGTATCATTCCTTCCCATTGATTTTATGCCCCTATATTTATTTTTTGTTAATCTGAAATAAGGGGTAGTAAAATTTAAGTGTGGGGGTGTCATCCTGCTTAGTTCTTCTTATGTGCTTTTCATTTTTTTCATTTTTTTAGGATTTTTTAGATTGATTGAATATTATTATCACTTTTCACATATTAATTTATTTTGAAAGAGTTGAAATGATTTTTGAAAGAATGGATCCTAATGATTATTGATGTGAAAACTTTTTCCTTGAATTGGATTGTTAAGAATTTTTATGAGTTTAACTGCTTTTTGAAATCCATGCCCATGAAACATTGACTCAAAATATTTTTCTAGTCCTGTGAGGTATTCGAAACCAATTTGATATATTCTTCCTAATACTCACACTTTGTTAAAGGAAACTTAAATTTTTTGTGAGAACCAGAATTTGTGATTTTTCTCTTCAAAGATTTGGATTTCATGAAATGTTTTTAATATGATTGAGGCACTACTTTGGATAGCCACATATTTACCTGAGACTTACCATTACATTTATCCTTCATAATCCCTTAGATTCCATTAATTTCCTTATAGGTTTAAGCCATATTATAAGCTTATTTTTCCTTACCTACCCACACTTTTAGTATTTTTTCATGGATATTTAAAGTTTTAGTGTGGGGAAGGGCCTTTCATGTGCGTTCATTGGGATGTGTTTCATTTATGGTGGGTTTAAGGTGTGTAAAAACATTTTGGGTAGTGGATAATAATATAATTGGGCATGTGTCATTATTTCATTATGCTTTATTTGTTTCATCCATTTTTCCTTCAAAAAAATGAAAGAAAATGGAGATGAGCTTGAATTCCTCATTATACATTCTTTTATGACTCATGTCCCTCTCAAAAATAAAGGTTTTTAATTTTCATTCATTTATTGTATTCAATTTTTAGCTCATCCTCCATGAAAAAAAATAATAAAATAAAAATAAAGATGTTCATTTCTGGAGATTTACAAAAAAATGGGAGAAAATGGATGGTATCACTAATTTTAATCATTATTAGGATCATGTAACATGTCATAAAAGGGGGTGGTTTTTTTCACATTTTTAATGGGGGTTTAGAGATTAATTTCTTGTGTTTTCACTTGAATTAATCAGGCATTGTACTTAAGATTCCAGCCTCCTCTTTTTGGCCTGAAACTTTTTCAATCATTTTCCCACCAACCCTAAGCCACATATTCATTTGAAACTTTAATTAAATCCCTCATTATTTAATTCATTTTCATATTTCATGATGTGGAGAAAGTATAATTGTCACAAACCTATGGTTATACATACAATTTCCAAGTATGATCATAACTCAAGATTTAATTTCTCTTGAGTAAAGAGTGACATAAATTTCAATGCGAGGTAGGTTGTTATTAGTACATGGATGGATTTATGAGGTTGAAAAAAATTAAATGTGATGAATTAAAATTATATAAAAAAAATTTCATAGAAGAGACATGATGAAATTCTATTTTTGATAAGATCATTGATATTTTCTCATTTTTGATTGTTGTGTGGATTTTGATTTGGATGTAAGATGATTGCCCAGGAGTGCAATGGTTAAGTGTGGGGGAGTGATGAATCTCATATTTTCATAGATTTTATTCTGTAATTCAATTTTTATAATCCCACCATAGTTTTATTTTATGGGTAATTGTCAAGTTTTTTGGTTTTAGTGGTAATTTGAGCTTAAATGCAAAAAAGGGTTAAATCTGGAATTTTGACACATTATTGTCATATGGGTATTTTGGTCATAACATTTAAATTATAATTCCTAATTTGATGATTATTTTTTTTAGAATCCCTTATTTATTCCCTCCAACTTTCTCTTTTGAATCAGGGGCTGATTTGAGCATCTTGAGTCCATAAAAATTCATTGAAGTTGGGACATTTTCTAGGTGGACAATGCGGACCCCACCACTGTAACAGATGAACAACTCAATCTAAACACCTCAAATTGAGGTTATTCAAGATAGAGATGACATATGATTAAGTTATTCACATCCCTGATGAGTTTTATGTCAAAATAATCTCATTACGTCATTCTTTGAACGGTTAAAAGATGTGGAAGATGAAACATCTCACCAGGAAGAAATGTTTCCATTCAATAATTAATTCATAACATATGAACCACTTTTTAAAAATGTCTCATATTTTTTTAAGGATTTGAAATTAAGTGGGGAATAACTTTTATTAAGGATTTAATGTGTGAATCTACTAGTTGAAAGGTCATAATGGCATGGGAAGTTGAAGAATTGGAATTTGGAGAGTCAAATGGATAGATTAGATGTCTCATATTAAATCGTCCATAACTCCTAAATATGTTGTCCAATAAAGTTCAAATTTTTAAGGTTACTGGAGGATACATTATTTAACAACATTAAGGAATAAAACTGTTACCAATTATTCCATTTAATGGGACATCCTTGAGGAAGCATTTTGAGTATATTTGTGGATCCAATTCTTTCACCTCCTCTTCCTATGAATATGTATCCTAAACCCTTCTCAAAGTATTGAAACTTCTATGTGGATATTTATATTTTTTTGTCGTTTATTTCCATTATAATATTATTATTAATTTTAAATATATTTTTCTCTTCTTCTTAATCTCATTCTCATTTTTTTATCTTTTTTTTTTCACCCCGTTCTTATCCACTGTGATCTCTTGTACTCGTGATCATGAGTAACTAACCTGTGAAAGTTCTCAAGGGATCAATCTGATATTAAAACCAAATCATTATGCATTCATATTTTATGTTTCTTATTTTCTTATAGTTAGGCCTAGGGGGTCTTAGTGGGCATGATTCTTTTGTGTCTCCACTTTCCACCAGAGGCTTAGATTTCTATTCTACAATATTATTCATCGATCAAGGAGGTGGATGTGCGATCTCTTGATGATCGTTGAGTGAAATTTATATCCACACCCATATGTAGAAGAGTATTTTCAGGCATATGATGGATCGTGCTCATTAAGTATATTTTAATCTAACAAAGAGATGATGAAGGTTCACTCTGGATAATCGCCTGGGAGGATATCCTTTATATCTAGCATTGTTTTATCTACATTCATTCTATATTCATTATTCATTGTATATTTAATTTTCATTATCTAGCATCTTCATTTCTCAAACATCAATTTCTTTTAGTTTTATTTCATAAATGAAATAAATATATAAAAAAAGTGATTTATAAGTAGTGATTGATTGACCGCAAAAGATCCTCAAGAGAATTACCTAGGTCATCCCATATGATTCACTTAGTTTTAAATATTTTTTGAGAGCATGCACGACAATGATTTATTAGGCATCGAGAATAAGAAATGGAAATGGAATCCCTTTTTGGGTTTGGTATTCTAAAAGACGGTTCATGGAAATCCTAAATTCTATTGTATGATAGAATTTGGGTTTCCCCCAAATTGGACGGAAATGGGGTTCTAAGGGAATCCATTTTTTGAGACCCTATTACCCCTATCACACTATTTTATACCCCCCCCATCCCCTCCACACTACTCTGTGCCCAGGAACCACACTCAATGATTGAAAACCACACCTGATGACCGACAACTACATCTGACAGGTGATGGAGTTGTAGTGGAAAACAGGGTTTTGATAGGTGATGGGTTTGTGGTAGTCGATAGGTGATAGGGTTATGGTGGAAAACAAGGATGCAAAGCATGATGGGGTTACAGTGGATAATGGGGGTGTATAGTTGTGGTGGCTGATGGGTGATGGGGTATGGTGGATTATCGGGCTATGGACCGTGATGGGGTTGTGGTGGGAAACGGGGGTATGCGGTTGAAATGGAAAATGGGTGATGAGACTATAATGGATGAATGGTATGTGGTGCATGACATAGTTGTAATGGTAAATGGGGGTGTGATGTTGTGGTGGGAAACAAGAAATGGTGTTTCAATGGCTGATGGGGCTACAGTGCGCAATAAGGTTGCAGGGGTGATGGGGGTATGGGGTTTCATTGGCCAAAGGGTGATGGAAATGCATTGGATGAAAAGGTTTTGGTGTAATATAGGTTGATGGTGTGTTATAGGGTTATAGTGTTTAACAAAGTTACAGTAGCACACAATAAGGAAATGAGGTTGCAACAAGCGATCGGGTTGTGGTGGGTGATGAATATATAGGGAGATGAGGACAAGATGGGTGAGGGGTCATAAGTGGGTGATTTTGGTTGTGGAGGATGATGAGGCTATGATGACTGGAGGGGCTATGAAAAAAAGAGGTTCTATTGAAGGTAAGTCAGTAAGATATGGTGATGCATGAAGACGAGGAATAAAGGAAGCCGAGGGTAATTCAATATTTATAAAATTTTATCTTCTAACGCATCATCAATTATTCCACTACTACATATTATACTTTATTCAGTGTTGACTTTTATCATTGATAAAAACTCAATAACAAAGGGGGATCCTTTTTTCGGTGGTAACTAAAATTGCTGATAAAAGTATCCCCTTTAATAACACTAAAAAAGTATTGATAAAGGGCACCATTAATAATATAATTTTTATACATGTTTATATATTTTTATATATTATTTATATAACTATAAGTATATAAATGTAAATATGATATATAAGTATGACTTGTATAACTATATTATAATAAAAAATTATTATTAATATTATTTTCATAATTTTATATGTAAAAATTATCAAATTTATGTTAATTGATAAAAATGTTTAATAATATATTTATATACATTAATTTCAAAATGTATATATAAATATAATATTTTAATATTTTATTTAAAAGATTATATAAATATATAAATGAATATATATTTAAATTTTTTATATTTATATTCATATTAAATAATTAAAATATACACATAAATTTTTATATATGTGTATGCATGTGTATGTATGTGGGTGTATGTACATGTTTGTATATGTGTGTGTGTGTGTGTGTATTTTTATGTATGTGTATGTATTTTCATGTATGTGTATGTATGTGAATGTGCATGTGTATGTATGTGTATGTATGTGTTGTGTGTGTTGTGTGTGTTGTGTGTGTTGTGTGTGTGTATGTATGTGTGAATGTGTATGTTTATATGTATGTATGATGACCCACATTTTAATGTACATTAATTCATGATTTATTACATAATGGTACACATAAAACAATCCCAAAAGATCATGAAGCCTAGTGTGTTTGGGAAATTAGGTATATATCATAACAACTTGCAATAGGAATATAAATACATTATTGAAAACTTATTTAACATGCTCCTAATATTTCATCATTCTTCTAAAACTAAATGAGATAACTTGGGGACGTACATAAGAAAGGGGTGATCTATAAATCCTGATAAGGGGATAAAAAAATGGCATAAATTAAAGTAGTGCATGTGAGCCAAGAGGCATATCAAGGTAACCTAAGAGGGGTGAGAATCATAATCTTGAACAATGAGTCATGATATAACATGATAGCATAAAGGCAACATGGTAACATGGTAATATGGCAATAACATAAAGCTTGAGATCATAAACATAAATCAATGATAACCACCAAGACAACATAACATGGTGTGATTAGGATAACCTCTTGTGCACTATACATGGCATCTCATGAGATAAAAATATTACCCAATTCATTATAGGGATATGTAATTCTGGGCCCACACATCACTTTCATATCAAGTACATGCATAAGTGTTCCACAAAGAACATTCAACATGAGGATGTATTTCATCACTTTTAATACCACGATTAAGGATTTTGAGATACATACATGGAATTCCCCAATAAATGAATAGTGGGTACATCTAGGTGAATAGACTTTAGTGGAAATGGGTATGGGTATTCACTACACAATTTTTTGGAAAGAAAAATTGTAGGATGATTTTGACAGCATAATGACGGAAGATAAAGGTATATAGAAGGGATTAATGAGAGTGAAATGGGTATCTCGTCACTTGGAAATAATAAGGTAAGTAATAGGGATATGTAATAACATAATCCAATATGAAAAATTTTAAATTAAAGGCATAGTATAAATAATGTGCTTGAATAACAAAGATAAGGAGAGGATCGCTTACCTTGAAAGGGTGTTTATAAAAGCTTGAGGATACCTTGAGAGGACTCTAGAGAGGGAAGGGAAAAGTAATGTCCAGCTCCAATGGTTTTGAGAGGGGAGAAAGGGGATTTTGTTTTGTTTTATATAGCAAAATATAGGACAATTATTTATTAATTTCCAAACTTTGGTTTTGGTCTCTGTATGATAATGTAATAAAACCACAAACCTTCCCATGGTTTCTTCTCATTTTTTCTACCAAAGTAAAGTGATTTAAATTATTTTATAATTTTAAGAACCGATATCATTAAAAAATACCCTTTTTATGTGGTAGTGAGTCATGTTTACAAATAATTGATTTTAAAACAATTAAATATAATATAGGTCTTTGAGGATTCATTAAGGGTTTATAAAATTAATAAAGTAACCTAAAAACAAATTATTTTATAGGGTAAATATATATTTTTTCATGGATACCTTGTTTCACTACCGCATGAGTGGTGGATCTCTTCATGATCCTTGTAAAACCCCAATATTTTATGGTATTTCTCTTTTTAAATAAATTTAATCTCTTTGATAGCTTAAGTTTCACAAAACACCGAGCATAAATAAACTCCAAAATATTATTATTTTAACATGACTATTATAACCTAGCTATTAAATTGGTGGTAATGAATATTATTAACCACATTATGAAATATATAATGGATTAAATTATTATTAATATATTAATTAATGCTTTTGAATATGCACATAATTTTTAGTAAAGTCATTTATCTTTCAAATATATGTTTTCTTCAAAAAAATGATTTTTATTACTTTCTATGAGAAAATTAATTATATTAATTTTAGAAACATTTAGAAAATTTAATTGAAAAAATAAACATAATTTTTGGATTCATCATGTCAAAATTATCTTCAAATGAATTTTTGATAATTTTCTAAAAAGTTTAATTTTTCAGTGAATAGTAAAAAATACTAATTTTTATAAAACCATCATTTCCTTTATATTTAAAATTTATTTTATGATTTTAAATTTTTATCACCCTAATTTTTTATCAAGTACCCATTTATTTATTTATTTTAAGTATTTAAAGTGTTTGGGTGAATTTTGGGAGGGTTTAGAGGACCTTTGGAATGTTTTTGGGACTTTTCTGGAGGTGCACGGTTTGAGCATGGTTAGTACAAACCATGAAACTCCTAAACAAATATATGTAAAGTGAGGAAGTTGAATATATCTAGGTTCACAGTTAGGATCACATTTTTTCCAAATCATTCATTTAGGGACAGAGAAATTTTCACAGTAACGCATGGTTTTCCTAACCCTGCACCCTAACCATGCACAACAAAAATTAGATCCAAAAATTGTGGATATAATTTTTTTTTGCTCCATAATGAATCATTTTAACCTAGTTAAAACCTAACATGAATTAATCTCTTAAAAAGGTTTTTGTATACCATTTATGTTGATCTTGGATCAATTTGTTAGAAAATATTGGTGTGTTGAAGGCCAGATTCCTTGGTAAGTCTCTATTCTTCATGTTTTTTCTTAGATATAATCTTATTCCCTCCCTTATATTCATATATATAATACATTATGGGTGGATATATGATTTTATTTTCCAATATTGATGAGATATAGTTGTTTTGATGTTAGGAAATAAGATCTAAGGTGGGTTTTTGGAGTTTCAACCTAGTTTTGTTGAAGAATTTGTGATGTTCTTTATTTCCTCCATAGATTCTGAGGTAGGTGGTTTCACTCTAGACTCATATTTTTTAGAAATTTAAGTCTATATTTTAAATTATTTTAATTACTTGGAATTTAGTGTGAAATGTTTTTGAAAATATTGGTAGAAACCTTCTTTAGTGAAGGTTTGTGAAATTGTGGAATTTTTGTGAAAAGTGCTTGTTGAATGATTTTAAAATGATGCTTTTAAAAATGATTGTTTCATTTGATTCATGGAAAAAGGTTTTATAGAAATTTTTTCAACAAAAAAAAAATTAGTTAAGTGTTTTTGTCTTAATTGGTTTGGCATAGTTTTGGCATAATTGGTTAGTGTGTGTTTATTTGCATTGGTGTGGCCCTATGGAAGGGGTGTATGCCATTGGGGCACTAGTATATGGTTACCTTGTGATAACTTGGTAGATTTATGAGATACCACTCATGAGTATGAAACTATCACCTAGAAATACATGTATGGATGTGTTTATTATAATGGGTTTTGTTATATGTATTTTTCAAATGGTTTAGAGGACTTGCTTGGTTGTTTTCCTTAGAAATGGTTCTGGTTTAGAAAACTATTTTGGTATGAAAATTGTTTTGATTAGGAATGGTTTGGATTTGAGATAAACTATTTTAAAGTTTTTTATATAAATTGTTTTATATAAATTTTCTAACATGTTCTATCCTAGTGGTGTGAGTAGGGAAGTCATTCGGGGAAAACCAGCTGAGCTTCATTACTCACCTCCTACTTTAGTATAAGGTCTCGGCCATAAACTTTACATAAACTATTTAATTCAACTAGAATTCACTTTCATACATTCCCAAATATCTTTTCAATTTAGATTACATAATTCATACATATCAAACCACAAGAATACAAAGTGGTCACTACTAAAATAGTATCCATTTCTTTAATAATACAAAAAAAATTAATAAAACATGAAATCTTTTCATGAAAAATATTTACAAAATTTAGTTTGGATTATTATTTTATCTTAATAATCCTTAAACCCTATGAAAAACATTTTAAAACTTGGGATGAGCACAAAAATCTTAGTGAGGTACATAAAAATAAGGAAATAAGCAATTAGTTCATGAATACTTATAAACATATTAAATCATTTTCACAAAGACATACTTCTCACCCATAAAGTATCATATACTTACTTTGTGAAAAGTATGTATTTCCATAAAACATAGAAAACATAGATAAAATCATAAAGGTAACTTAGGGAATTACTTAATTAATATTGTAACTCTTGCATCTACCATACGATTTTTAACCCTCACAGCTACATTACAATGTAACCCTCATGGCTACCTTATGATGTAACTCGCACGGCTACCTTATGGTGTAACCATCATGGTTAAAATTGGAATAATAATTATGGTCAACTTAAAATATAAATAAAAATAATTAATTTTAGGGATATATAGGTCCCACTCATCATCATAAACAATTCCCAATAACCATAACATAATCATAAAACATGAATACTTGCATCATAAAAATCATTCCTTGAGAAAAATCACATATTAAAGGAATATTGCACACATAAAAAGGAAAACATTTTTTTTAAATAAACATGTAATATTTTAAAGAAAACATCAGAACATTATGGTGTCATGAAAGCAGGAAAATCCACTCATGCCATATAAGTTAAAAATAAAACTTTTTTTTGAATTTCATAAAACGAAACATTTAAGAGGATTTAAAAAAGGAAAGTCCATTATCTTGGGTTTGACTTCATTAAAACATGTTAAAACCTCCTATATAATGGTTCAAAGAGTGTTATTAATTTAATAAATAATTTTATTAATATTTATAATATCTTATATGGTCTTTTTATAACAAATTTCCACCCATTTATTGAAATATTCTGTTATTTTATTGTTTTGGGTGTGTTTATTTCATGGTTTTCATTTTTGGTTCAATATGAGTTTTCTTGTCAAATGGAAAAAAACTATAGAAGTGGAAAGAAATGGTATTAATATGATTCCAGAATTTTAAATGATACCATATATCATTTTTTTCTGATATAAGAATGATTCATTAGATAAAACATTAATGAAAATGGTTTAATTTATTTTGGATTTTTTTACGACCATCATGAACTTATATCATCTTATTTAAAATAATGTCTATATATTGGTTCCATAACATTATATAACTTATAATATATATAATAAAACCTTATTTAACTATAATAATAGTTTTATGACTATCCTTGAAGGTGGTAAAAGAAAATGAAAACACATCGTCCACGATGACGGTAAATCGACACATCACGGACAATATTTTCATTTATTAGAATAAGAGGAGAATATAAGAGGTTTTATGGTGAATATTACATTAACACAATAAAATTATATTATATGTAAGATAATGGAGTTATCATGTCACTTGTATGAGGGAAGGTGATGAGATAATAATAAAAGAAAAAAATGAAAAGAGATTTAAAAGAAAATGAAAGAGGATTTTACCTCTTGAACTTCTTCTCCTCAAGAACCTCCTTAAGGAACGTGTTTTTGGCCTTTTGGTGAGACCATCAGGTCTTGTACATGGGTAATAGGATTGGTAAGGGAATTGGGCCTAAATTAAACATGATGAAATGATTTATATGTGTGAGAAGAATAGTTGGTGAGGGGTGGTATTTATAGTGGAGGAGATGGATGTTTTTTTTATTATTTTATTCATTAGTTTATTATTTTGGGTAAAGACTATGAATAGTTTTAACCTTATCACTAAATATATTAAAATAACATAGAGCTCAATATTTTGGGCTTACATCAACCAAACATCACCTATGACTCAATAATTCATGAATTTGTTAAATACCATAAATTACCGTATTTCACTATTCACCAAAAATTCAACTATTTTAGAAAAATCCCAAAAATTAACCCTAACCCTTTTTTGATGCGTAGAATTTAAAAATTAACTTCATTTTATGAAAATAAATTTCTAAATATTATAAATTTAATTTTTAATTAAAATCATCATTTATTTGAAAAATATTGATTTTAAAATTATAACTAATTTTATGAAACTTTGAAAAATTAATTAAGGTCTCACAAAATTATCTTATAATCATAAAAAAATATTATTTTATGAATCTATTTTATGAAGATAAATTTTCTTTTAAATCGTTATATTAATTATAAAATTGTAAATAAAAAATTATGTGTCCCAAAAATAACAACACTTAATTTATCATTTTCAAAACATTTATTTACTTATTATATGATATAAATATATCATATATTAATTCATAAGATGCCTACATTTTATTTATACTTTCATAGGTGATGTTACTATTCTATTTTTATATATTCTTTAGTTTCTGTAAATACTGCTTATTTCATTATACATTTATAATGAATTTAACTCTTTAATTCTAGAATGAAAACAAATTATTTTATAAGTACCTGGGTTGTTACATTCTCCCCCCTTTTAGAAATTTAGTCCTCGCAATTTTTATCCACTTATTAAACAAGTGAGGATATCTTTACCTCATAGAATTTTTAGATTCCCATGTTCCTTCATCAACCATGTGGTTTCTCAAAAAAAACCTTAACCTGATGAATTAACTTATTCCAAAATATTTTCTCTCTATGATCAAGAATCTGAATAGGATTTTCCTCATAAGAAAGGTCAACTTCCAGTTGAATTAATTCTAGGATCAAAACATGAGATGAATCTGGCACATAATTTCTTAACATCAAAGCATGAAAAACATTGTGTACCTGATATAAACTTGGTGGAAAAGCTACTCAGTAAGAAAATGGTCCAAATTTATCCAGTATTTCATAAGGTTCAATGAACTGTAGACTTAGACTTCATTTCTTACCAAAAGTCATATTACTTTTTCAAGGAGAGATTTTATGGAAAACATGATCACCTGCCATAAAAGAAAAGTTTTTCCTCCTATTATCTGCATAACTTTTCTTCATGCTCTATGATATCCTCATTTTTTGCTAGATCATATTCACTTTCTCAACCACTTCCTCTGCTAATTATGCTCCCATCAACTTCCTTTCCCTGACTTCATTCCAAAATGTTAGATTTTGACATTGATTTCTATATAATGTGTCAAAAAATTTCATCTATATACTAGAATGAAAACAATTATTATAATAAAACTCATCTAAAGAAATATGTTGATCTGAATATACCTAGTAATATATTTAACCAGCACA
The DNA here is from genome assembly GCA_963277665.1 of Viscum album. Lineage (NCBI taxonomy): Eukaryota > Viridiplantae > Streptophyta > Magnoliopsida > Santalales > Viscaceae > Viscum > Viscum album. The sequence goes on along the minus strand of OY728121.1, from coordinate 352,449,845 downwards.
TAACATGTCTTCCAATGTATTAATTGTTCACTTAATCTATCCATCATATTGGGGATGAAAGGTTGTGCTGAAATTTAATTTAATTCTCAATGACTTCTAAAGGTCTTTCCAAAAGTTATAAGTGAACCTAGTATCATGTTCAAATATAATGGAGAGAGTAACTCCATGTAATCTGAAAATATATTTGAGGTAAAATCAAGAAAGATAATCTAGAGAAAGAGTCTCTCAAATAGGAAGGAAATGTAAAAATTTAGTCAGTTGATCAATAATAACCCAAATAACATTGTTACCTTGAGAATTCATTGGTATTTCCACAAAAAATCCATATATATATTTTCCCATTTCTACTCTAGCACTGGAAAAGACTAAAGCATCTCCTATGGTAGTTGTTTCTTTACTTTAACCTGTTAAAAAGTTAAACATTTCATTATAAAATTAAAAATATTTATTTTCATTTCATCCCACCAGTAATACTCTTGAAGGTCTCTATACATCTTAGTGCTGCCAGGATGAACTAAAAATAGAGAACTATAGGCTTCACTTACAATTATTTCTTTAGTTGGGAATCACAAGGCACACAAAATCTCTTTCCAAATCTCAATACACAATATTTATCAGCATTAAATTTAGGAAATTGTCTTCCTTAACCAATTATACCTTTTTCTATAACTCACGGTATTCCTTATGTGCTTGCTTAATTATTTATAATAGAGACAACTCTAATAACACCTAAAACAAAAAAGAAGAATTTCTTACACCAACAACTTCCAATCCAAAATTTATCAAATCATAAACTAGGGAGTCATGTTCCAAACATAACATGGTTAATGATGCATGATTTTTCCGACTCAAGGCATCCACCACTTTTTTTTCTTTTCTAGGATGGTAACTGATCGTGAAATCATAATCCTTTATGAGTTCCAACCATATTCTCTACCTCATGTTCAATTCCTTTTGAGTAAATATATACTTCAAACTTTTATGGTCAGTATATATTTCATATTTGGCTCCATATAAATGGTGTCTCCAAATTTTTAAAGAAAAAACCATAGCTTCAAATTCCAGATCATGTGTGGGATAATTTAACTTATGAGGTTTTAGTTGTCTTGAAGAATAACAAATTATCTAATCATTATATATCAGAATGAAACTAAGTCCCTTCAATAAAGAATCACTATAGATGAAAAACTCTCCATTTCTATATGGTATATCCAAAACTAGATCATTCACCAATATTATTTTCAGTTCCTAAAAACAAACATCACAGTCTTCTGTAAAAATAAACTTAAACCTTTTTTGTGTTAACTTAGTTAGAGGGCTAGATAACCATGAAAATTTTTTAACAAATAGTTAGTAATAACATGCTAGTACAAGAAAACTGTAAATATTTATAACATTTTTAGGTATTGTCTATTCATCAACCACTTTTGTTTTGGTGGGATTAACTTTTATTCCATCCTTATTTATAGTGTGCCCAAGAAAAGAAATCTGTTGCAACCAAAAATCACATTTTCTAAATTTATCGTATAACTTATTTTCTTTAAGTGTTTACCGAACAATCCTTATATGTTTTTCATGATCCTCATAACTTTTTGAATAAACCAAAATATCATCAATAAAAACAAAAATAAAAATTATCCAAATATTCACAGAAGATTCTATTTATAAGATCCATAAATACAGTAGGGGAATTTTTCAAGCCAAAGGGAATAACAAAAAACTAATAATGCCCATATCTAGTTCAGAATTCTATTTTTGGAATGTCATTATCCTTCACCTTCATCAGATAGTACCAAAATCTCAATTAAATCTTTAAAAAATATTGAGCTCCCTGGAGCAGATCAAACAAGTCGTCGATATGAGGTAGTGGGTACTTATTCTTAACAGTAATGTTATTCAAAGATCTATAGTCAATAAAATGTCTCAGGGAACCATATTTCTTTTTAATAAACAAAATATGATAACCTCATGGTGAAGTTCTAGGATGAATGAAGCCTTTATCAAGAAACTCCTGCAACTAATTTTTTGATTCAATAAATTCCACTTGAGTTATTTGATAAGGGTTAGAAATTGGATCAGAATCAAGAACTAATTCAATGGGAAATTCAACTTCTCAGTCAGGTATAACATTGAGAAACTCATCAGAAAAAATATTTGGGTATTCATTCACCACTGGCACGTCATTAATCTGAACAATTCCCTTGTTTTCAACAATATGTGCAAGATAACTCTAATTTCTATATTTTAACAATTTCTTATCTTCTTTATATGTTATCAATGTTATGGATTCATTCTTGTATAAAAATTGAAAATATTTCTAAGAAAAAAATTATTTAGCTCTATAATCAATCTTATCATGATAAACAAAAATCCAATCCATATATAGAATAACATAAAACTCTACTAAGGGAAAAACAAAAAGGTTTTTAGGTAATTTATTTCCATAGACAATAATAGGAAAATTCTTATAATTTATTTTTGCTTTAATATTTTCCCCATGTTTTTTAACCATAAGTTTCAGTTTCATTTCTTGAGGTGAAATTTTCAATTTACCAGAAAATTTATCATAAATAAAGGAATTTGTAGACCCTGTATCAAACAAGACATTAGAAAAATCTAATTAAACAAACAATGTACCTAATACCACTTCATTGGAAGGCCTAGAATCTTCTAATGTTGTTGAAAAGGATTTCACTGCACTATTTTTCTTATAATCTCATTGTTTTCCATCATTTAGATCTTTCTTTAGGAAGGTGTGTGCATAATACCCCATCTCAAAAAATATAAAACACTTTACAGTTTTCCTATCAAAATTAAACTTAAGACCATTTTTATTGAAATCTCAAGCCATATTTCCAAACATACAACATCAAAAACACTTCTTGGATTTGTTAAGGTGTTCCCTAGGGTTCTTTTTACCAAACTTTCCACAAACTGAAAACTGGATTTTTTACCTTCATATTTCTTTGATTGATTCTTACCCATCGCATGTCATCTGTACCTTTTCTTTTTCTTATTTTCAAAGTACATTTGATCATCAGAAAACTCTATTTCTACTCTCTCAGCGCAATGGAACAGTTTCTCATAACTTTGCAATTCATGGGAGTCCAATTCCATTTGATATATTAGCTTCAATCTAAAGTAAAAATTATTTATTTTACTATCAAGATCATGAATAAGATTTAGAGCATACCATACCAATCGAGTTAATTTTGCTTCATAAAAGGCTGCTTAATCTTTCTCATTTTTTCAATTCTAGGAATTGGTTTTCTATCATAATTCAAACCACCTTAGGAAAATATTTTTCAAAGAATATATTCTTAAATTTATCTCATTCCAAGGCATCAATATCCTTGTTATCCCTGATATTCTTGACTATTGACCACCAGTGGTTGGCTTCACCTTCAAAAGAATAAATATAAAGACTAAACTTTTGATTATATGAACACCACATGACATCGAATATCTTTTCAAGGGATTTAATACACCCTTCAGCCACCACTGGGTTAAAAGATCCACTGAAATAAGGAGGGTGCTGCCACATAAAATGTTTCACTATCATCATGTTCCTTTGTGGTATCTCTCTCTATTCTCATTCATGGATGCCACCGCCATTTATAGCCTATTTTAACTGATCCATTACTGTCAAAAATTGCTTGGTTCTAATTCTAACTTTTGCAGGTTGTATATTCAAAAAAGATATGATCCTCTCGATGTCTTTCTACTTCAGGTTCCTTGTTTCTTCTATGGAAAACCATTCTAAACAGACATATCTTAGATAAAGAAACATGTTAATCATTAAATCCTATATCATTTCAACTTAACCATAAGGTAAAATTAATTTATGGTATTCTATTAACATCATCCTAACCTATAAAGTTATCTAAACTTTTCTTTGATACCAACTATAAGGTCTCATCCTTAAACATTACATAATCTAGTTAATTCAACTAGAAGTCTCTTTCGTACATTTTCAAATATTTTTTTCATTTAGAGTTTTAGAGAATCAGGAAATAATTTATACATATCAACCCAAAATCATAAAAAGTGGGTACTACTAAAACAATATCCATTTCTTCTATAATACAAAAGTTTTTAATAAAACATGAAATATTTTCATGAAAAATATTCACAACATTCTGCTTGTATTTTTCTTTTCTATTACCCATCCTTAAACCCTATGAAAAAAAATTTAAAACTTTGGATGAGTAAAAAAATATCAGTAATTGACATTAAAATAAGGAAATAAACCTTTAGTTCATGAATACTTATAAACATATGAGATAATTTTAACAAATACATACTTCTCACCCATAAAGTATCATATACTTTGTGAAAATAATATATTTCCATAAAATATTGAAAACATAAATAAAACCATAAAGGTAACTTAGGGAATTACTTATTAAATATTTTAACCCTCGCAGATACCATATGATTTGTAACCCTCATGAGTACCTTATAATGTAACCCTCACGACTACCTTGTAATATAACCCTCACGGCTACCTTATGGTGTAACCATCATAATTACACTTGGAATAACCATTACAGTAAACTTAAAACATAAACATATTCAATGCAGATATAGGTCCCACCTGTCATCATGAACAATGCCCATGAACTATAACATAATCATAAAATATAATACTTTTATCATAAAAAATCATTCCTTGAGAAAAATCACATACTAAAACAATACTACGCACATACAAAGGAAAACATTATTTGAAAATAAACATGTAATCTTGTAAAGAAAAAGTCAAAACATTATGGTGTCATGAAATTGGGAAAATTTGTTTATTCTGTATAAGATAAAAATAAAATAATTATTTTGAATTTTGTAAAAATAGACATTTAAGAGGATTTTTAAATCCAATGAGCCCGTACCTAAGTGGTAAGGGCTCCTGCTTGGCATCCAAGAGACCCAGGTTCAAAACTGGGTGGAGGCGAATTTCTGGTACTGTAGCAGCACTGTAGCAGGCACTGTAGCAGGCACTGTTTGGTACTATAGTAGCCAGACTATTCACCTGATTTGGGCTTTCGGGCCACCAGTTTGGGCCTACGGGTCTCAAGGACTTCGGTCCATCAAAGGCCTTCGGGCCATAGGGCCTTTGGGCCATTGAAGACCATGAAGTATCCCAGTTCACACAGAGCAGGCCCCAGATGAGGATCAGAGAACCAGTAGCAGTCAGTAGTAACAGAGCTAACCAGATTGAAAGAATGAGAGGGTATGGAAACCACCATTAGGATCATGCACCGTGCAGTTTTATACGGGGCAATGTTAGCCGATCAGCAATGCAGGTGTGGAGCTAAAGGCAATCAATGATGCAGAAGCTGGGGAGGGGCAGTTCTAGTGGGTTGGGCCTATGGGTCATGTATTGGGCATGGTATGCCTCTGGGCCTTCGGGTCATGTATTACGGGTCATTTCGGGCCTTGTGCCTTGGGCCTACGGGTCATGTACGGGTTTCCCTTCAACCCTTAAAAGGGGTATTATCTATAATAAAATAAAAAGAAGGCCTTCAGGCTAAGAGGATTTTTAAAAAGGAAAGTCTTTTACCTTGGGTTTGACTTCCTTCAAACATGTTCAAACCTCATGTATAATGGTTTAAATGGTGTTATTAATTTATTAAAGAACTATATTTATATTTATAATACCATATATGATCTTTATATATCATCTTTCCACCCATTTATTGATAATATTTTGTTATTTTATTGTTTTGGGTGCGTTTATTTCATGGTTTCCATGGTTGGTTCATTATGGATTTTCTTATCAAATGGAAGAAAAACTTAAAAAGTGGAAAGAAATGGTATTAATATGTATCTATAATTTTAAATTATACCATATATAATTTTTTTCTGATATGAGGATGATTCATTAGATAAAATATTAATGAAAATGATTTAATTTATTTTGGCGATTTTTACAACCATCACGAACTTATATCATCTTATTTAATATCATGTTTATATATTGGTTCTAGAAAATTATATAACTTATAATATGTATAATAAAATACAATTTAAACATAATAATGGTTTTATGACTAGCCTTGAAGGTAGTAAAAGAAAATGAAAACACATCATCCATGAGGACGATAAATCGGCACATCATGGACAATGTTTTCATTTTTTAGAAAAAGAGGCGAATAAAAGACGTTTGATGGTGGATATTCCATTAACACAATAACATTATAGTATATTTAAGATAATGGAGTTATAATTTCTCTTTGATGAGGGTAGCTGAGTATTTAATAAGAAAAGAAAAAAATGAAAATAAATTTTAAAGAAAACAAAAGAGGATTTTACCTCTTGAACTTCTTCTCCTTAAGAACCTCCTTAAGAAACTTGGTTTTGGCATTTTGGTGAGACCAACAGGTCTTGGAAATGGGGAAGAGGCTTGGGAAGGGGATTGTATAGAAGTTAAAAAATCTAAAATAATTTATAGGTGTGAGAAGAAGAGGTGGTGAGGGGTGGTATTTATAGTGGAGGAGAGGGGTGTTTTTTGATTATTTTATTCATTAGTTTATTATTTTATCTCAACACTCTAAATAGTTTGAGACTTATCACTAAATATATTAAAATAATGAAGGATATTTTGATATTTTTGTCTTACATCATCCATACATCATCTATGACTCAATAATTCATGAATTTGTTAAATACCATAAATTAATGTATTTCACTATTCACCAAAAATTCAACTATTTTAGAAAAATTCCAAAAATTCACCCTAACCATTTTTTGATGTGTATAATTAAAAAATGAACTAAATTTTAATAAAATAATTTTATAAATATGAGAAATTTAATTTTTAATTAAAATCATCATTTATTTGAAAAATACCGATTTTAAAATTATAACTGATTTTATAACACTATGAAAAATTAATTAAGGTCTCATAAAATTATATGATAATCATAAGACAATAAAATATTAATTTATGAATCTATTTCGGGAAGATAAATTTTCTTTTAATCGTTATTTTAATTATAAAATTGTAAATAAAAATGTATGTGTCATAAAAATACCAACAATTAATTTATCATTTTTAAAACATTTATTTACTAATTCCATGATATAAATATATCATATTTTAATTCATAAGATACCTACATTTTATTTATACTTTCATAGGTGAGGTTAATATTCTATTTTTATAGATTACTTAATTTTTGTAAATTCCACTTATTTCATTATACATTTATAATGAATTTAACTATTTAATTTCAGAATGAAAATAAAATATTTTATAAGTACCTGGATTATTGCATTTAGCACTTCGGTGCTTCTGTAAATATTGTTTATTGGTACACAATTAAATAAAAATTATCTCATTTAATTATTAATGCATTGTGATACTTTGAGCATGGCTTCGGGAGTTGGATCTTTGAGTATGATGGGAGCTGTGGAGTTAGTGACTTTAGAGTCTTTGGCCTTTGTTGGTTTTTTCTATCACATTGTGCTCTGATATTAGTTTTTGGTTTTCACATTATGATCTGATATGGGTTATGGTTGGTATTGTTATCTTTTTTCTATTACTCTAGTTTCATGCATCATTTATAGGTCATTTGGTTATGGTATGTTATTTTTGGTTATTTTATTTTCAAATGGAAAATCTTCCCCTAATTATATTAAATCCCTTGGCGTTTATTTTTGGCATTTTCCATCTTGGGGATGTTGCCTAAGGCCAAGTAGCAATTTCACCTCGACTCTAGCCAATGAGGAGTGGGGTGTTACAAAATTGATCTCAAAGTAACTTAAGTAATTATTAGTTAGATATAATCTAATTAATTACATTTAAATAATATTTATACCTTATTTTGGTATAAGTACATTTTAGGCTTAAAAAATATTTTTCCAAAAAAAAATGTTTTTTATTGTGTTTTGACGGTTTAATTTTAAATATAATTTTAAAAAAAAATTGATTGGAATTTTTAAAAATGGATTCCATATTTGGAATCAGGAGGTCCAAATTAGGTTATAAGTTCATTTTCATTTTTATAGATAAAAAAAATTACCTTGGTATAAGTTAAATAATGTAGCGGGTTAAAGTTAAAAAGCAAAAGCTTAAAATACCTAAAAATTACAACATTAAATGGGTGATTTAAGTGTTTATAAATCTTAAAAATACTTTATAAAATTAATTATCATCCAAATTTATTGGAATTAATTCCACCCAAATGTAGCTGGCTTTAAATATAAAATAATCATTATTTAATCACTTAAAACCACCCCTCCTCAAGTATAAATATCACTCCTCGCCACCTCCTTTCTCATCAAAAGCCTTGAAGATATTAAAATCTCTACAAAACAATCTATTACCCACTCTAAACATGTCTAATTGATGATGGTATCACCCAAAGACTAATTTCAAGTTCCTTAAGGGGTCCTTCAATGAGGTGATATTCAAGAGGTAACTTTCTCAAACAACCTCTCTTAATTTCATTTCTTTTTCTACCTCGTATTTACCTCCTTAATCCATAAAATAATAATAAATAAAGTATTATTTATATACTTTAATTTTATATTTCTAATGTAATATCTTATATCCACCCCTTTTCTCATCACCTCTTATTCAAAGAAATGAAACCATTGTCCAAATTATGGCGGTTGACCATCTCTGTGGATAATGATTTTTGGTTTTCCATTAACACCTTCAAGAATGGTCATAAAATTATTATTATGGTTAAATAATATTGTAAAATTTATATTATAACCTATTTCATGTTCTTTAATTAATATATAGACATAATATTAAATAAAACAAAACTAGTATGTGATGGTTGGAAAACCCGTCTAAATAAACTAAACATTTATCATTAAAACTTTATCAAATGAATCATCCTCATGTTAGAAATAAAAATGATATCTGGGAAAATTTAAACTTATATAAGTTCATGAATACCATTTTATTTCTCTTCTAGAGTTTTATTTCCATTTGAAAAGAAAATCCATAATTATACGCAAGTGAACCAACCATGAAACCATGAAAGGAATGCACCTAAAACAATAAAAATAATGAAATATTATTAATGAACGGGTGGTAAGATGTTATAAAAGTATCATATAAGGTATTATAAATATTAATATATTTATTTAATTAATTAATAACATTGTTTAAACCTTTATATAGTAGGTAAAAATAAAAAAAACTAAAGGTAAACATGAGGTAAGGGTTTCTCATCTCACTTTTACTTCTGTGAGATATATGATTTATTCACCACTTATTTCTTTTTTGTTATTTATATACTACCCTTTGATATATAATATCATTAATATCATTTTCTTCATGGTATTACATTTTTCATTACTTTTATGGGTCATACAATTCTACTAATTACAAAGTGGTAAGGGATTTTTTAACTTAATTTCCATTCATTGGGTTAAACTTCTACTTCATTGATTATTCCATGTTAAGATTATGTGTGAGATGAATTTTGATTATTTTATGCTTTATTATACATGTTTTATGTAGATTTACAGCTGATACATATAATCAATTCAATTGATTAATGCTTGATTTAATTATATGATATTTATATGGGACTTTAAAATCTATTTTTTTTAAAAAAATCCCTTAAAACTCTCTTTTTATTTCATGTCCATGTTTTCTAAAATTGTTTCTAAATTTTTTTTACTATTATATTATGATTTTTAAAATTATTTTTTACTCATATTCAAATTTTTACAAAACATTTTGAAAGTGGATTTTCCCACCATCATGAAACCTTAATGACTTTAATATTCATTTACAAGCTTACAAGGTTATTTTCATAGAAATTTTTTATTTTATAATTGCATGGAATTTAAAAAATCAAAATAGAAAGTATATTTTCCTCAATAATTATTTCAAGTGATATTTCAAAATAATTTTCCATATAAGATTTCATAATTTGATATTACTTAAGCTTTACTTGGGATATGATCAAAGGATACCATATTTACTCTTTCTATTGATGGTTTATGTTTTTGGTGAAACGATAAAATTTTTATGAACCCCATTTCTTTTCTATGGGTTATGATATGATGAAATTATTATGAAACCAATTTCTTTTCATGGGTTCTGATATGATGAATGATTTGTATTCTTATGGAACACATATATATGGATTTAATTATGTGATGGGTGGGACTTATATCTCCCTCCAATTCATTGGGTAAAGCTTTATATCTCAATAGATAACAATGAGAAACAAGTATATGGGCTTGATCCACTATGGGAAATAGGTGCATTCTAATCCACTATGAGAAATAGGTTTGTCCTGATCCACTATATTTATGGTATTGGTAGTTAACCTGGACATATGAAATGGTTTACTATAATTATTATGGTGACACACTTTTATGACATGATCTTATGGATCATGATTGATTATAATGATTTATCACTCTTATGGTCCATGTTTTTTAAAATTATAATGTTTATTCCATGAATCATGTTTATAATCTATGATAGGTTGGGTATGAACTCTGTAAGTTATGATAATGATAACATTATTATCTTATGCTTCCATATGATCATGGATTGATATCTCTTATGGTTATCCTTACTGATCATCTAAGGTCGCCCTTTCTTATGTTTCCTTCCACAGGTGATGACGAAAGGTTTAGGTAGGGTATACCTAAGAGGAGTACTATATAGAAGATCTTTGATGGAGATATTGAAGATATTTCATAAAATAATAGGATTGTATATCTAATATCCAAAGACTCTAAAACTTTCCATTTATAGCACATATAGTATTTTTATGTATTGAATATTCATTGAAATAGATGTAATATTTGTGTATGAAAAGATTGGGCTATTATAGTTGGTATCGGAGTAGGGTTTAGACAATATTTGGAGGTTAGGGTTAGAAAAATTTTATGAAAACCATGGGGATAGAACTATGTATTGGATAAAATACTAAAGTTTTCATAATGGTCATGAATAACCTAAGATTAAACCTAAGGTGTCCTAGATTGAAATTTTATAAGAAATTTCTCATGATTATGTGGTTTTCTACTATGATTATTGTTTCTCACACTATGATTTTTGGGTTTTAGACAATGGTTGGAACCTAGAGGATTCATGTTAATGGTGAATTTGATGTACAATGGAATGATCTTCCTCATGAGAAATCAAATTAAACAAGATTAAAAAGGCGAAACCATGTTATTATACCTAATAAGCAATCTCATAAGATGATCAATAATCTCAACTTTGGTGAGTTTCTTGACCCATCTAATAAGAGAAATATGGAGTTTCATAGTGACCACAAAGGAAATAAAGTTCAATTTTCCTCATGTAAAGTATGTGGGAAGAGGCATCAAGGATAATGTTTCAAAGGAACTGGAAGATGCTTTGGGTGTGGAAAAAGACACAAACAAAGTAATTGAAAATGAAAAGTGAAACGTTCAGTTAACACAATGGACCATAATAATGGTATTCCTAAGGCATCATTGATAGTTAAATGTTTTAAATGTGGAATGTATAGGAAATATGCAAATTTATGCCCTAAAGAGAAATCTCATGAAGAAAATCGGCAAGGTTGTATAAGTAATGGTTATATTGTTGATGATTATGATACTATGAATGGAATATGAGATAGAATAAGTGTTAAGGAATAAAATTATGAAGCATGGTTAATGGTTTAAGAAGTAATTGGATTTATTGGGTGTCTATATTCAAGAATAATATTTTAGAAGTGATTTTGTGTTATTATGGAAAAATGAAACATCTAAGTATTTATCCATTGTAGTTTTTTTGAATGGTATTAGTAACCATTAATAGTGATTGAGGTAGTAGGGTGATATTTTTGTAGAACATGTTATTAAGGGAAAGATAACCCTTAATATGTTCATGATGTTGGGATAATAATGAGATAAAGAGATGTTTGATTGTGATAAAATAAATGGGATAATATTGATGACCTTATAAGTGATTAGTAATATAATGACAAGGTGGTTTATGGATTGATTTTATAGAATTTTTAGATTTTTGGTATGAGGAAATAGTTTATTTTTGAAAGCATGCATGTTTTCACTAAGGATTTATGGTAATTATGGCTATTACCATGTTTCAAGAGAATACATGATAATAATCTTCAAATGTTTAGTGTATGAAAATTAAGAGATAAATCAAGTTGTTTAGGGGATTATTTATAAGTTGATTTTTAAAGTTTAGTGACCTTCATTTGAAAGTTTTGGATTTTAATCTTTTAGAAGACCATTTATGAAATTGTTTATGTTGAACTTTGGATGAGGTTTTGGAGATTAATGTATTACTTAACCATATGAAAATTTATGTATATTGGATAACCTATGCTAACCATTTTGTTATGATGATAACTATACATGGGAGGAATGACCCGTCATCCCATTATGGATCTTATGATCCACTTGTTCTTCAGGAATTACAATTTCAACTTCATTTCTTAGAGTAATAAATTAAGTGGAAATTGATCAAGGCACAACCAAATAGTGATATTCTAATTATGAGATGAAATCAAGTAAGTATATCTTCTCAAATGATTTTGAAATAAAATTTTATCATATTATAATCATTTCTGATGATATCAATGACCTTTTTCAGGCCTATTCCAAATGGCCCGAAGGCCTTTTTTTATTTTATTATAGATAATCCCCCTTTTAAGGGTTGAAGGGGAACCCGTACATGACCCGTAGGCCCAAGACACAAGGCCCGACATGACCCGCAATACATGACCCAAAGGCCCAAAGGCATACCATGCCCATTACATGACCCGTAGGCCCAGCCCACTAGAACTGCCCCTCCCCAGCATCTTGCATCATTGATCGCCTTAGCTCCCCACCTTGCATTGTTGATCATCTAGCATTGCCCCGTACAAAGCTGCACGGTGCCTGGTCCCGATGGAGGCTACCATACCCTCTCATTCTTCCAATCCGGTTAGCTCTGCATCTGGTGGCTGCTACTCCTGTTGCTCTGATCCTCTTCTGGGGCCTGATCTGTGTTAACTAGGATACTCCATGGTCTACGTGACCCAAAGGCCCTGTGGCCCGAAGGCCTTTGATGACCCGAAGGTCCTGGAGACCCATAGGCCCAAACCGGTGGCCCGAAGGCCCAAATCAGGTGAATAGTTCTGACTGCTACAGTGTCGAACAGTAGCTGCTACAGTACTGCTAAAGTAACCCAGAAATTCACCTCCACCTGGTTTTGAACCTGGGTCTCTTCGATGCCAAGCAGGATCCCTTACCACTCGGGTACGGGCTCGTTGGATTTTCAGGCCTATTTGGTATATAGTTTTGTGATCATTAACCATATCTTGATCATGTTCTCTGTCACTATCTATTAGTTCTTGGGGATTAGTTTTTTCTTCCAAATCCATATTTTAATTATCCAACAATGTTTTCCCTATATAGAAACCTAGTTATGCGTTACTTTAGGTAACTTTTAATTTTCCAACTTTCCCTTTTTAAGGGAATTTTTATTATTCATTTGTATAAAGTGGGTTTCTATGAATGAATTATAAAATTCTAAACCTTTGATAACCAAGTGATGAATTTCGAGGGAAAAAATAATTTTAAGGGTGGTAGAATGTAGCACCTCAATATTTTTTGCTATTTTACTTTTTAAATAAATTTAATCTCTTCAATAGCTTACATTGCATGGAACACCAAGCTTAGACGAACTCCAAAATATTGTTATTTTAACATGACCATTATAACATAATCATTAAATTGGAAGGAATGAATAGTATTAACCACATTATGAAATGTATAATTTTCCAACTCATTATTAATGTATTAATTAATTCTTTATGAATATGAACATAATTTTTAGTAAAGTAATTTTATTCTTCAAATATATATCTTTATAAAAAAGATATTTTTATTTCTTTTTATGAGAAAATAAATATAATTAATTTTTAAAACTTTTAGAAAATTTATTTGATAAAATGAACATCATTTTTGTATTCTGCATGTCAAAATTATCTTTGGATGAATTTTTGATAATTTTTTAAAAAGTTTAATTTTTCATTGAATAATAAAAAAATATTGATTTTTATAAAACCATAATTTTCTTAATCTTTATTGAGGATTTATCAAAGTATACCATCCTTAATCTTTATATGGATGGTTTATATTTATAGTGAAAATATTAAATGTTTAAAAAACTCATTTCTTTTCCATGGGTTAAGCTATGATGAAATGTTTATGAAACTCATTTCTTTTCATGGTTTCTGATATGATGAATGATTTATGTTCTTATAGCACACATATGTATGGTTTTCATTATGTGATGGTTTGGACCTATATCTCCCTCCAATTCATTGGGTAAAGATTTATATCTCATGAGATAATAATGGGAAACAAGTTGATTGGTTTGATCCGCTATGGGAAACAAGTGTTTCCTGATCCACTATGGGAAACAGGTGTGTCTTGATCCACTATATTGATGGTATTGGTAGTTAACCTTGACATTTGAAATAGTTTACTATATTTATGGTGGTCCCACACTTTTATGATATAATCTTATGGATTATGATTTATTTATAATTATTTTTCACTCTTATGGTCCATGTTTTCTGAAATGATAATGTTTATTCCACAAATCATGTTTATGATTTATGATGAGTTGGGTATGATCTTCTTAAGTTATGATCATGGTCACATTCTTATCTTATGATTTCATATAATCATGGATTGATATCTCCTATGTTTATCCTTACTGATCATCTAAGCTCACCATTTCTTATGTTTTCTTCCCCATGTGATGATAAAGGTTTTATGTAGGGTATACCTAAGAGGAGTACTATGTAAAAGATCTTTATGAGAGATGTTGAAGATATTTCATAAAATAAGAAGATTATATATCTAATCTCTGAAGACTCTAAACCTTAATGGTTCTGGCATGGATAGTATTATTATGTATTGAATATTCATCTAAATAGATGTAATATTTGTGTATGAAAAGCTTGGGACATTATAATCATACTGCAATTGACCCAACCTAAAATGGTCTAGATGGGTCATGCCCAACTCGGAATAGGTTAGGGAAAGTGTTTCTTAACCTAGGATTGGCTAGGGTGGGTCCCACCTGGCCTTCTCAACCCTATCTAGGCCCATTACAGGTTAAGTGTAGACCTGTAACCCCTTTTAGGGTTTTTATGGGAAAGCAATCCTTGGGGAAAATTTAAATTCTCAAAAATAAGTTATTTTTTTTGGAATTTGATTATAAATATTTTAAAAGAAATATTTCAATGTTAAGCTAAATTTTGAAAAATAATTAAATTAAATTAAGACCAAGTGATATTTTTAATTGAATTAAAATTAAAGGAATTATTTTAATTTAATAAACACCCTCGACATAAATTTATTGAATCCTTAATTTCTATTACATATCTAATTATGCATTGACTGATATTGATCTAAGATCAACCAATGTATGTCTGAGCTTTTATTTATTTAATTAATTATTTTAATTGCAAGTTATGCATGTAATTATTTATTTAAATAAGATGGTATGTGAATCATCATTTTTTTCTCATTTAATATGTATAAAGGTTTGTGCTCCTAGATAAAAGTGATTTATTTGTATTCTATACCTCTGAGACCCCCTTGCCTGCATGCGAGCATGCATGTATTCAGACGATGATGTTGTAAGTCATAGAACAAGTTGAGATGGGGCAGTATTCCAGATGATATGGTGATACTTTGGACCGGGGTGTGAGTTGCAATATGATTCAAGACCCAACTCAAGTATTATATGTAATGACCTGCACTTTTATAAATAAAATTTCCTTTATGGTTGAATTAAATGTCTTATTATGTATTATGGTTATACAAAACTCATATGCTTCCTTGGTTTTATTATATACTATAGGATTTAAAAGACCATTAAGCATCATAATCGTTGATAATATAGTCATTAAAAATGGATCATATGATTAGTATAAATATAGGGTTTTGACAAATCCAATTGAAACAGACAAAGAAAGTGATGACCTCAACTAGTAGGATCATATCCTATGAAGCCCATTTATCAGAGCTTCCAAGGGAGACAACATCATTGGGATTTTCCCTTGACTAAACCCAAGCTGAGATCCATCAACTTAAGTATTAGCAAAACCATTTACGGTAGAATTTCAATCTCATTGAGATCACGACCCAAACCATGTACGTCAAACCACCCCATGAAAGTCTCATTATTGTGCACCTTACCCTTAGTGTGTTTTTTGGTATAATAAATAGATATATATCGAGTTATTGATAATATGAATATGTATATGTTATATAATAATGAATACATTTTCATTTTATTATTGTTTCTTTATAAATGATTTTTGATTTTGATACATTAAAACATGAATTATATTTTTTGGGTAATGTTCAAATTCCATTAAGGCATTTATTTTGATGAAATAATGGATTTTTTAAATAAAAAATATTTTAATAAAATATTATTATTAAATAATTTTTATTAAATATAAATGATCTTATTATTTTTATTAAGTCAAGTGTAATTTTTATAATGGTTCGAAAACTGTTATTGTAAAAAAACCCATTATTTCTCGATAAAAGTCGATTATTATTTTAAAAGTAAAGATTAACATATTTAGAAAATTATTTTTATAAAATAAATATTATTTTTATAATTATAACATCAAAATTATCCAATGGTTAATTTTTCATAATTTTCTAAGATAGTCGAATTTATGGGTAAAAATTAAATATGGTATAAATATATGGTGTGTATTA
The DNA here is from genome assembly GCA_963277665.1 of Viscum album. Classification (NCBI taxonomy): domain Eukaryota; kingdom Viridiplantae; phylum Streptophyta; class Magnoliopsida; order Santalales; family Viscaceae; genus Viscum; species Viscum album. Next base: position 352,433,120 of record OY728121.1, on the reverse strand, counting down.
TGACATCATAATGACCAAAAGTGATGTACCAAATTCTATAATGGGTATTGATGACCAAATATATGTTTCACCTTTTAAATAATTTGATTTTAATTTTATTTTATTAATTTTATAAAGGCTTTATGAATCCTTCAAAACCTATAATATATTTTAAGGTTTTAAAATCATTTCTTTAAGGACGTGACTCACTTCCACATCACAAAGGGTAATATTTTAATAATCATGGCCTTTGGTCTTATAAAATAATAAAAACCACCCCTCTTTGGTAGAAACCATGGGAAGGTTTTTGATTTTGATTACTTTATTATGTAGAATCCAAAACCTAATCTTGATAAATAATAAAGAATTCTCCGCTCATTTCCTATATAAACCCACCTAAACTCTCATTTCTCTTCACTAAAAAAACTTGGAGCGCATCTTTACTCTGTCCTCCCCTTTCTATATTCCTCCCAAGGTTCCCCCAATATCTCAAGAAGCTTCTCCCAAGATTTTGGAATCATACTCTCAAGGTAAGGGTTATCTCCCTCCTCTTTGCAATTCAAGCATCTTAATCATTTTATGACTTTTATTTCCAAATCCAAATGTTTGGATATTCTTTTACACATATATATTATTATATTTTTTATTTCCATGTTATGATATACCCCTTACACTCTCATTAATCTCTTCCATGAACCATTATGTACACTCGTTACTATGCTGAAATTTAGTAAGCGATCTCTCATTCTTCTTTTATTCAAGCACCACTTTCATGTTATGCCTCTTAAATTTCATTTGTTCATGTTTGGGATATGTTGTTCTACGTCCCTTATACTGGACTTTTTATTTCCATGGGATGAGATACCCCTTTCACTCTCATTAATCTCTCCCATGAACCTTTATGTACACCCGTTATCATGCCAAAATTTAGTAAGGGATCTCTCACTCTCATTTTTATTAAAAAACCTCTTCTATGTTAGGCCTATTAAACCCAATTTGTTCTTGTAATTACTGTCCATTTTATGTATAAATAATGAGATACCCATTTCACTCTCATTAATACCTCCCATGAACCTTTATATACACATTTTACCATGCCGAAATTTAATAAGGAGTCATCTCTTTCCCCTCTTTATTCAAGTATCTTTATTATCTTATGCCTTTTATCTCCAATTCATAATATTGGGATATGTTCTTCTATATCCTCCTTATTATACTTTTGATTTATAAATAATTATATACCCATTTCACTCTCATTAAGACCTCCCATGAACATTTATGTTCCCCCATTATGATGAAGAAATTTCACCGTGATTTTTAATGCCAAAAAATTGTGTAGTGAATGCCCATACCCATTTCCTACCAAGGGTTTTTTCCTTTATGAATATATACTCCATTGATTGGGGAATTACATGTATTTATTCCACACTCCTTTATTGTGAAATAAAATATGATGATAAATGAATCCATGTTGTATGATCTATGTGTCACACTTATACATGTGAATGGAATGGAATTGATGGGTACACCTAGAATTATATAGTGCTCTAATACATTGGGTAATGTTTTAGTCTCATGAAACATCATGCAAGGGATTAGAGAGTGAACCTAATCCATCACATGAATTTTTTCATCATGATGTCTTGGCATTTAGCAATGACCTATGTTTATGATTTCATGTTTTAAGTTGTTTCCACAATACCCATGTTGCCTTTATGTTATCATGTTATCTCATGCCCCATTGTTTATGTTTATGATTCTTACCCCTTTTATGTCTCATTGATATGTCTATTTTCTAACATATAATAATTTATTCATGTTATTCCATGTTTATTTTATTACTAGACTTTATAGATCACCCCCTTTTTATGTATGTCCCCAGGTTATCTCGTACAGTTTTAAAAAGATATAGAATTTTAGAATAATGTTAAGGAAGTTTTTAATAATGTTTTTATATCTCATGTTAAAGATGTTATGTTATGCACCTAATTATCAAAGACACTAGACTTATTGATCTTCCAAGTTTTATTATGTGTAATATTATATATTAAATCATGAATAAATATTTAATAAAGAGCAGGGTTGTCATAGTTGGTATTAAAAGAAAGTTTAATTATTTTTGGGATTATGATTAGAAAACTCTAACAAAACCCTTAGGGGTAAGACTAAACATAAGAAGACATCCATAAATTTTGGTCAAGTATGGCGTAATTGGTTTCTACACAAATACATCCAGTTCTGGATATTACAAGTGGATGTGGCTTTGGCACAAATGTACCAAGGAGAAAAACCCAAAAACACCACATTAGTTAGTCTGGGTTGGATGTAATGTTTGAAGCCTACGAGCAATGAATTCATCTAAGGCATACATTTCCATGTAATACTTATGCCTATGGACATTTTAAGGGTTCCACCTCACCCCTTGAAAGGTGTATTATCAAAAATAAATAAAAAATGAAGGCCTTCGGTCCATTGGATGGTTAGACTCTATTGAGAACTGGTGCACGAAAACAGGCCTTACTACACATCTAGTTTGAACTCCCAAGGTATATTCATTGGTAAATTCACAAGCTCACTACGAAGCATTATTAAGGGAACAAAAAAAAATCTCATAAGTGTCTATGTTAGCAAATAAATCATAGATAACATAGATTGAAGCCTAAAAATTCATAAGTTAAGGAATAAATTTCATTCATAAGTTATTCATTTAATGTTATTGGTTTCCCATTTATGTGTTTCATAGTTTAAAAATTATCATCTCTAAGTAAAATTTGGATGAAGTAAATGGTTAAAACCATAATAAAAGAGTGAAAGGTAGGGTTATCATCCATAGTTTTATGCATTCCTTCATGTCACACAAGTTTAGTATAATTATTCAAACACCACCACAAAGAATGAAAGTAAAGCTATCAGTAAAAAGGGAAAATGGGAAAATTATTTCATCCCAAATATATAACTCCTCCCCTATCAAAAATTGTGGGATAAACTTCCCATAGAACCTTGTGATACTCCCTTTAGTAGAATTTGATGCAATTATGGGTATGGATTGGATTTCCTTATATAGATCCAACATAAATTGTCATGAGAAGGAAATCACTCTCCATGTTGTGAATCGTTCCCCAATTTTGTACAAATGCAAGGAGAAGGATGAATCATTTTTAGAACCAACATCTCAAGCATGGATATTATTACCCTATAAGAAAGTGTGTATAGATCAAATGATTGAGTCTAAGGAAAAGATCATCCTTTAAGACATGCCCATTGTGAGGTAATACACTGAAGTATTTCCCAGAGAATTGTCTGGTCTTCCTCCTAGCCAAGAGGTTGAATTTTCAATCAAGCTTATACCTGGTACATTACCATTATCCAAGACTCCATATAGAATGGTTGTTGTGGAACTTGAGGAGCTGAAGAAACAATTACAAGAGAATCTAGATAAAGGGTTCATACACCCAAGTACTTCACTATGGGGTGCACCAGTCCTCTTCATCAAGAATAAGGATGGGTCAATATGCCTTTGCATTGATTATCATGAGCTCAACAAGATAATGATAAAAAATAAGTATCATATTTCATAGATTGATGACTTGTTCTATTAGCTATGTGGAGCCCAATACTTCTCCAAGGTTGATCTTTGGTCTGGATATTATCAAGTAAGGGTGAAGGGGGAGGATATCCCCAAGACTGCTTTCCATACAAGGTACGGGCACTATGAGTTCATAGTAATGTCATTTGGACTCACCAATGCTCCAGCAATCTTCATGAACCTGATGAATAGAGTCTTTAGAGATTAAATTGACAAATTTTTGGTAGTCTTTATAGATGATATTCTTATATAATCCAAAAGAAATGTGGAGCATGAGGAGCATCTCATCACTATGCAAAAACATTAAGAAATGATAAGCTTTATATAAAGCACATCAAATGTTAGTTCTGGTTGAAAGAAGTCTCATTCTTTGGGTATATTATCACATGTAATGGGATATCTATAGACCCTTCAAAGACAGAAGCAATTGAAGGATGGTCGAGGACAATATATGCGATATAAATTCATAGTTTCCTTAGATTAGCTGGGTATTATCGTCAATTTTTGAGAAATTTCTCATGATTTTTAGACCCTCTAACTAAGCTAACTCAGAAGGGATTTAAGTTTGTTTGGAATGATGAATGTGAAGAGAGCTTCAAGGAGTTGAAAAATAGGTTTATCACTGCACTTGTACTCACACTACCCATAAGTGGATAAATTTTTAGGGTATTCAATGATGCTTTGAATAAGGGATTAGGTTGTGTGTTAATGCAGAATGAAAAGGTGATAGACTATGCCTCAAGGTAGTTGAAAGTTCACAAACAAAACTACCTAACACATGATCTAGAGTTAGTTGTAGTGATCCTTGTGTTGAAAATCTAGCGACGTTATCTCTTTGGGGAGAAGTGTGAAATATATATGGATCATAAGAGTCTCAAGTGTATATTCCTAGAGAAAGAGCTTAATATGCACCGATGAAGATGGTTGGAGCTAATCAAAGACTATGACTGCTCAATCCACTATCATCCTAGGAAATTGAATAAAGTGGAAGATGCTCTAAGTAGAATGGATCCAACAATTCTATCATCAATGAGAATTGAGAGGGATCTGATCTTCTTAGATTTGAAGAGGATGTACATGATAATCATAAATTAAGGAACATCATCAATCCTTTCACAAATGATTGTTCAATTATCCCTTCTAGAGAGGATAAAAGATTCTCAAAGAAATGATGTGGGAATTCAGAAGAAAGTGAAATATATAAGAAAAGTTAAATCCTTGAATTTCAATGTTAATGGAGAATGATTTTTGATATTTGGGTCATGACTATGTGTACCATCAAATCCTGAGTTAAAGGCGTTGTTGGATGATGATCGCAGTTCGACCTTCTCCATCTATTCAGGGAGTACAAAGATGTATCGAGATCTCCAATAGCACTATTGGTGGGACAATATGAAGAAGGAGATCGTTGAATATACATCAAGGTATCTTGTATGTTAGTAAATGAAGGATGAAAGGAAAAAGTCCAAGGGGATGATGCAACTATTACCCATACCTACATGGAAATGGGAAAACATAACCCTAGAATTTTTCCCTGGTCTTTTGAAGACATCAAGAGGAAATGATGCTATATGGGTTGTGGTGTATCATATTAAAAATATTTCTTACTTCATTAAAATTAAAGAGGACTTCTCACTCAATAAACTTGCATGGATATACATTAGATAAAAGGTGAGGCTATATGGAACACCACTATCGATTGTATCTGATCGAGATCTAGGATTTACCTCCAAGTTCTGGAAGAGTCTCTAACATTCTCTAAACATTGAGCTGAACTTCATAATAGCTTATCACCCTCAAACTAATGGATAATTGGAGCGGACTATCCATACACTCAAGGACATGTTGAGAGCATGCTCAATTAACTTAAAAGGAGGATGGGATCAACATCTTCATCTAGTTAAGTTCTCATACAATAATAGTTTTCACTCATGCATCCAAATGGATCCCTATGAAGCCCTTTATGGGAAGAGGTGTATAACACATGCATGTTGAGATGAAGTTGGGGAACACAGACTATTAGGTCATAAAATGGTTGATAAAATGGTGGAAAATATTAAGACCATTCAGCAGCACATCAAGTCTACTCAGAGTCGAAAAAATATTTATGCTAACAATCGTCACGATACCTGGGGTTTGAGGTTGGAGACAAGGTATTTATCCACATATCTCCATGGAAGAAATTCATGAGATTTGAGAAGAAGGGAAAACTTAATCCAATATACATCAATCACTTTGAGATTCTTGATCACGTCAGAGTGGTGACCTATCGACTTGCACTCCCACCTAACCTATCTTGAGTACATGATGTGTTTCGTGTATCGCTCTTGAGGAAGTACATACTAGACCCCTTACATGTACTCAACTCGGAGGTGGTACCATTGGATAATGATCTTTCCTATGTGGAGAAACTGGTGAAGATCTTAGATCATAGAGACAAAGTTCTATGAAATAAGACAATGAACCTAGTCAAAGTGCTGTGGAGAAACCAAAAGTTTGAAGAAGTTACATGGGAACCAAAGGAGGTGATGAAACAGAGTTACCCTCATTTGTTTTAGTGTGTGAAATAAAAATTTCAAGGGTGAAATTTTTGAAGTGGGGAGATTGTAACAACCCAAACTTTTATAAATAAAATTCCCTTTATGGTTGTATTAAATGTATTATTATGTAATAAGGTGATAGAAAATTCATGAACTTACTTGGTTTATTATATCATATCGTATTTAAAAGATATTTAAGCATCATAACCATTGATAATATTGTCATTGAATAGTGAACATATGATTAGTATAAATATAGGGTTTTGACAAATCCAATTGACACAAACAAAGGAAGTGATAGCCACAACTAGTAGGATCATACCCTATAAAGACCATTTATCAGAGCTTCCAAGGGAGATAGCATCATTGGGTTTTTTCCTTGACCAAGCATAAGCTGATATCCAACAACTTAAGCATGAGCGAAACTGTTTATGAGAAAAGTTCAAGCTCATCGAGATCACGGCCTAAACCATGTATGGAACACACATAGCAACGCATGTAAATTTTCAATATTTATTATCTGACCAACTACTGTAGAAGTGGCGAGCAGGGTCGAACCACAGAGAGAATGTGAGCAGACACTAGAAATGTCCTCTTGGAGGAATGTTTAGGTAGATGGGATTTAATTGTGTGATTAAAAACTAAGTTCTAAAAACTAAATGACTATTTTAAAAATGAATATTTAAATTGACTAAACTATCTAAGTGAATTAAGATTTGAAGGAAACTGGCGGAGATGGAAGTGTCAGAGTCGTGATGTCCGTTCAAGTACATGCAATGTCAATTATTTAATTCCCACATTTGAATATTTATTTATTCAATTATCACCGATTCCAAATTTAATCAAAATACTATCTGGTCTCGTTCTCTGATGTTAGACAGTATTTTAATGTTTACACAAATTATCTGTCATTTCATTCTATGTCCTGACGAATAATTTGCGCGTCATTATAGCACTGAATCACTTGGTGAAATACGACGACCCGTTTCTCACAAAGTCAAAGTATCTACCTGTGTCGGGTTCGCTCACATGAGATCACTTATTCAGTATCACTCACACAATTTTGAATAAGCGCACACACAAAATATTAATTTTCTAATTAATATATTTATTTATTCAGAATTCGCTCGCACGCTTGATCGAATTCCGAATAAATAAATTATATGATGAACTCTCATTCGTGATTACTTATTAGATATCACACGAACAGGTACCAAAGCATGTGTGCAGAGCCCAAATGATAATTAATTTCAACGCAGATATAATTAATTAAATAAACATCCAATTAAAATTAATTTAAAAGGCAATCAAACATAGGAATAAATTAAAGACATGCATTCACCATCACATTTATCACAATTCCGACACCAATGAATTAGCTCGTCATCACGACGACACGACACATAAAATAATAAATAAAATATATCACCGTGCTCGCGTCGTTGTTGTGGTCACTGCAAGACGCCGTCAACGATCGCAAAATAATAATCATCGCTCCGCTCCGTGCAGTCGCTGACGCCGCATCTGAATCAAACCACCGCGCCATTGAAAATAAGATCTAATATGCGCTCTCTCTTGCCATGCGACGTGAATCTCCGGAAGCCAAGCGAACGTCGGTGATGTGTCCGAACCTCCGTTGTGCTCCTGATGATGGTTTTCCACTGGTTTTGACTGAGGAGGGTTGTTTGTTGTGGTTGCGCACTAAAGTGTCTGAGAGGCATTGTGGAATGTGGAGGCTGGTACAGGAGAGAAGCAGGGGAAGCAGGGAGGTGAGAGGGCCAGTGTGGAGCAGCGGTCGAGTGATGGGCGAGGGAGAGTGGGGCGGTCGGGGTAGTGGGGAGAGGATGGGTCCTAGAGATAGATGGGGTGCTGGGGGAGATAAGGGGAAGGGAGGGGATGGCGGGAGCTGCTGGGGGAGATAAGGGGGCCGGCGGGTGAGATAAGGGTGGCCGAGAGTGTAGAGGAGGGAGTAGGGTAGCGGGTAGGCGGGATGGGGAGGGGTCGTGGGGAGAGTGGGGCGGTGGGTTGAGGGGAGTGAGGCCGTGGGTATGTGGGAGATGATGGGGCCGAGGGGTAGAAGGGTTACCGGGTGAGGGGAGCGGCGGATCGAGGGGCGCTGGTTAGGCGGGGTAGAGGGAGGGAGGCGCAGGAATGATGGGGATCCGGCGGCGTATATGGGGGTGAGAGATATATGGGGGTTGGAAAGGTGATTGGAGAGAGAATATGAGAGGGGGATATTGGAGAGAGGGGAGGAAAATAAGTGGGGCGTGGGATTGATAAGGGGAGTGGGATTGGAGAGAGGGAAAGGTTGGCGAGGGAATAGGGTAAAGGGGGAGCGGGTCAAAAGGGGGGAATGGGATTGGAGAGAGGAAGTGTGGGTAGTTATGGGGAAAAATAAAACAAAAATGTTAATTTCAAATTAAAAAAAACTATTTATCTAATTAAGTTAAAAACTGATATTAATAAATAATAATATATTAACGCATATGTAATTAAATATAATTATACTATTAAATATAATAATAAACTAATAAAAACTATTTTATTAATACAACAAAATAATGAAATAAAATAAAATACAAATTAAAATATACATACTAATAAAAACTAATAAAATAAACTAAACTAAAATTAGAGAAACTAATAATAATAATATAGTGTAAATATAATATATAGAATTAATATAACTAATAGAAATGCTAAATAACTAATATAAGTATATAAATTAACTAAAAATTATCAAAATATCTAAACTAATACAAAACTACAAAAATAAACTAAAAATATAAAATTGGTTAAACTAATTAATTAAAACTAAGTTAGAAAATTATAAAAATACATGTAAAATAAATGTACATCAAATCCCCCACACTTAAACTTTTGCACTCCTGGGAAAAACAATCAGAAAGAAAACATAAGTGGCCACAGACAAATCAAAACATCAAAATTACAAGTTCAAAAGTTTTCAATCTCTTTTACTCATAAAATATCATGCTTCATTTAAAACTTCAATGTTCAAGAAAATTTTTTCTTTCACTTGCATTATTTTCAAAACAAGTATGTGCACTCGTGTATCATGTGACCTACCTCGTCATCACTCTCATCTTTAAAAAAATTGATCAAAGTCATTCTCAATTCTCGTACACATGCATGCTTACCATAGGCTTGCCATGAATTTCACATCTCTACTAGTGGAAATCAAAATAATGCACCAATGTCAAGGACTTTACATGAGGTTCAAATGTATCTGAGGTTGTAGGATGGTGGGTAAAAAAAATTGACATATTTTTGGTAAAATGGCGGGTTGAATCTTGAAATAAATGCATGATATATGTCAATCCAAATGTCTCCCTCAAATGTCTCCCTCAAACTCTCGCTCCCCCATGCTTAAAACATTGTTTTTCCCCAAGCATATGATAATCCAATGTTTCGCTATTTTTTCACTTTTTTTTAAGACACAACTCACTCAAATAATAAAGTCAGGAAAAACTGGTGAGTATCAACTCAAAAACCCCATGAAATAAATGTCATACAATAATCCCAAAGAATGGTACACAATTAGCGTATATGCTGTAACATCCCAATGAAAGTAGGTCATATATAAAACTCTCTAGCTCCTAGAGTAATGAATCGTCACTTTTATAAGTATCCCCAAAAGGGAGGGTTACCGCGTAATGATCACCAATGTACTCATTGTTGGAACCAAAAGGATTCTATATTCCTATATCAAAATTTATGTAATGAATGTGGCTACTATGAAAAATAACTCATATGATCAGGATGGGATAATGACAATCCATGTACATCAAATGAATCACTGCCCCTCAAAGAACCCTCTCCATGAGTAAATCTCTCCCCGCACTTAGATTGAAAATTATCATGAAGAAATTCAAGAAATGGGTAGGGAAGGGTATCGGTTATGGGTTTATCCTAAAAAGGATTCTTCATGGATTCTAAGGGCTACACGATGGAGAAAATATATGGGTGGCTCAGTGGGTCAACGGGGATAAAATATCAAACAGATGCCTCGATCATTTTAGTGCAACTTTCAAAATTCTTGTCGCTTTGATGGAAAAATATGGCAAGTTCTAGAAGACATAACATGGTTGAGATTCCCTCAAGAAAAATATAAATAATAGATGATGTAAAGGGGGTCAGAGTCCTCACGGGTATTGAAATATAAATTTGGACAGCACAGATGATCATGAGTGCAAATAAGTGTCTCAAAAATATACAAGTTTTGAAAAACATTTTCAAAGCATGAAATAATATCAGCAATCATTTAAGTCATGAGATCAAGGTTCAAAGAATTCCAAACAAGAATCAGGTGCTCAAACTGCCTAGGGACACAAGTGGTATGTTCCCGACTGTGTTGCGAAAAAAAATACAGCAGCTTTCATTTGGGTTCATCAATGACAGGAATGTTAGTTTTTTTTTTAATTTTTCTTTTTTTTCTTAGTTTACATGGTGTTTTTGGAAGCATAAAATATGGAAAAAATAAAACACTTCCATGTTTAAGTGCATATAGACGCGGAGAGGTTGTTTGTATCCGATGAAGCTCCAGAAATGGTATACCTGTAAAACCTACACATTGACGGCACATACTCTAATAATATCAAATAAGTCACACCATAATCAATAGAATGTGGATGATAAAAATATTTATGATGAATTTAAATCCACTACAGTTCCAGGAGAAAACAAATTGTGGTAAATTCATGCCTTTTTATTTTATTTTATTTTTAAAGAAAACTAAATGAAATTAAATTAAATGCAGTGAAAAGAAAAAAACAAATGATGGGTTGCCTCCCATTGAGTGCTAAGTTTACTTCGTCTTCATCCAGACGTTGTTGAAACTCAACTAGGGTCGAACTGAAATGTAAACCATGCATCTGCTTTTTTTTAGTGGGAGTGTGGAATTCATTTGTTGAAGATGAGTTTATCCTAAAAGTTGCATGAAATCTCAATGGAATCTTGTTAGAAGAATGGATATGTGGAATGAAATGAAAATAGGCCAACTCACAAGAGAACGAATATACCTCGCCTATAGAAAGACTCATCGAATAATTGAATTTGGGACAAAGGTCGTCAATGGAAGGATCAAGAAGATTACCTCTTTGAATGTGCACAGGTGAAAAAATTCCTTTACCAGACTCCTTAAGTGGTTGTATTATATCCATCGCATCCTTGAATGCAGTACTTAGATTGAGGATGTATCCCAATTCATTTTCACACCCAACCACTAGCACAGGGAAATCCACTGGTTTCCAACTCAAAACATGCTCGATGGTTTCATTGATTGTGTCAAGGTCAACAATATTGTTCACATATGTGGGTATTTCAAGTGAAGTGTTTTTATCCTCGATGCATGGAGAAAGTGGTGTGGGATCAATTGGAGGAGATGAATCCATTGTGTCAATAATGACATCTTTTTCTAAATTTTCTTATATACCGCCCTCATCATATTTCTTTGTTGGTACATGTTTCGCCATGAACTCAGGATCCTCCAAGAAATCAAATTCTTCCATTGTTTCTAGAAAATTATGAGTATTCTCTACCACCAATGTTGATTGATTCTCTGACTCCAGAAATGTTTCAGAAATCTCTATTTTATAAAAAATTTCGGACTCACAAAGATTTTCAGAAAGAGGTGATTCGATGTCATTTGAAGTGATGTCCTCTTGAGTGTGGCAATCTATTGTTTCTTGGTTCAATTCTGAATCTATCATGGTAAAGAATGGTCCTAGTTCAATGTCATCTTCATCCTCAAAAGGTGTGATTTGATAGACATTGAATGTGTCCTTTTTCATTTTTGGATGGTTGTGTTGTGAATTCATAGAAGAATGGCATGAAATCACATTTTCCAAGGGACCATTATGTTCAACAGGGCGAAAGACCAAACTCTCATATTCTTCAAATGTGATTAGATTGGAAGAATTATATTGTGACGGATATGAGTCATCACTTGGATGAAAAGAAGGCGGATCAATCTCATTTTTAGAATTGGGACATGAATGTTGTTCAAATGGAACCTCTATTTCACTCTCCTAAAAAGAATTATTTTGAATTATATTATCAAGTGATAATGAAGCAGTTAGTTCGGAAATATGATTCATTAGACCATAAAGTGGTAATGAAGTAGTTAGTTCAAAAATATGATTCATTTGATTTACTAAATTCTTCAATTGATTTTCTAGATCTTTTGTTGAGGAGAGAAACTTTTCATTGCATTCATCTTGAAGTTCAAACCTTTTATTGGTCCCAGTGATAGCACAATGCAACATGTGCTCAATTATTGAATCATTTGTTTAAAATGAATTTTCACGTTCTAAATTTTCAGGAATGCATTGACTTTGAAAATGATCAACAGATGTATACGGACTTGTTTCATAGCATGGAAAAATATTCTCATATGGATCATATCATGGAATTGAACAAAGATCATTGAAATAAATGGGATTACCTAGATAGCTCATGTACGGTGAATCATTATACGTCATACCTTGAGTCAGGGCTGCATAGGGAGAATACTGGTTGTAATTGTGTGGTGCGTCCCACATCATTTTGAACTTATGGGTGTCTTGAAAATCCCTGCAATGAAAAATTCCCAGAGTAGTAAACTATTTTTTTTTTGATTTTTTTTTTTAAATTTACCTAAATCACTCTTTTAAAGGAACTCCTAATGCTACTATTCTCCCTGGAAACGGCTCCAGAAATTTGTCACGCGCGTCGCAACACGTTCAAATTTTCAATATTTATTATCCTACCAACTACTGTAGAAGTGGCGAGCAGGGTCGAACCACAGAGAGAATGTGAGTAGACACTAGAAATGTCCTCTTGGAGGAATGTTTAGGCATATGGGATTTAATTGTGTGATTAACAACTAAGTTCTAAAAACTAAATGACTATTTTAAAAATGACTATTTAAATTTACTAAACTATCTAAATGAATTAATCTATGAAGGAAACTGGCAGAGATGGAAGTGTCAAAGTCGTGATGTCCGTTCAAGTGCATGCAATGTCAATTATTTAATTCCCACATTTGAATATTTATTTATTCAATTATCACCGATTCCAAATTTAATCAAAATACTATTTGGTCTTGTTCTCTGATGTTAGACAGTATTTTAATGTTTGCAGAAATTATCCGTCATTTCATTCTATGTCCTGACGAATAATTTGCGCGTCATTATAGCACTGAATCACTTGGTGAAATACGACGACCCGTTTCTCACAAATTCGAAGTATCTACCTGTGTCGGGTTCGTTCACATGAGATCACTTATTCAGTATCACTCACACAATTTTGAAGAAGCGCACACACAAAATATTAATTTTCCAATTAATATATTTATTTATTCAGAATTCTCTCGCGCGCTTGATCGAATTCTGAATAAATAAATTCTCTGATGAACTCCCATTCATGATTACTTATTAGATATCACACGAACGGGTACCAAAGCATGTGTGCAGAGCCCAAATGACAATTAATTTCAACGCAGATATAATTAAATAAATAAAAATCCAATTAAAATTAATTTAAAAGGCAATCAAACATAGGAATAAATTAAAGACATGCATTCACCATCACATTTATCACAATTCTGACACCAATGAATTAGCCCGTCATCACGACGACATGACACATAAAATAATAAATAAAAGATATTACCGTGCTTGCGTTGTTGTTGTGGTCACCACAAGACGCCGTCAACGATCGCAAAATATTAATCATCGCTCCTCTCCGTGCAGTCACTGACGCCACATCCGAATCAAACCACCGCGCCGTTGAAAATAAGATCTAATCTGCGCTCACTCTCGCCATGCGACATGAATCTCCGGAAGCCAAGCGAACATCGAAGACGTGTCTGAACCTCTGTTGCTCTCCTGATGATGGTTTGCCACTGGTTTTGACCGAGGAGGGTTGTTTGTTGTGGCTGCGCACTAAAGTGGCCGAGAGGCGTTGTGGAATGTGGAGGCTGGTAGGGGAGAGAAGCATGGGCAGCAGGGAGGTGAGAGGTCCGGCGTGGAGCAGCGGCCGAGTGATGGGAGAGGGAGAGTGGGGCGGCCGGGGTAGTGGGGAGAGGATGGGTCCTGGAGATAGATGGGGTGTTGGGGGAGATAAGGGGAAGGGAGGGGACGGCGGGTGTTGCTGGGGGAGATAAGGGGGTCGACGGGTGAGATAAGGGTGGCTGAGAGTGGAGAGGAGGGAGCAGGGTAGCGGGTAGGCGGGATGGGGAGGGGTCGTGGGGAGAGTGGGACGACGAGTTGAGGGGAGTGAGGCCGTGGGTATGTGGGAGATGATGGGGCTGAGGGGTAGAAGGGTTACCGGGTGAGGGGAGCGGTGGATCGAGGGGCGCTGGTTAAGCGGGGTAGAGGGAGGGAGACGCTGGAATGATGGGGATCTGGCGACGTATATGGGGGTGAGAGATATATGGGGGTTGGAAAGGTGATTGGAGAGAGAATATGAGAGGGGGAGATTGGAGAGGGGGGAGGAAAATAAGTGGGGCGTGGGATTGATAAGGGGAGTGGGATTAGAGAGAGGGAAAGGTTGGAGAGGGAATAGGGGAAAGGGGGAGTGGGTCAAAAGGTGGGGAATGGGATTGGAGAGAGGAAGTGTGGGTAGTTAGGGGGCAAAAATAAAACAAAAATTTTAATTTCAAATTAAAAAAAACTAATTATCTAATTAATTTAAAAAATGATATTAATAAATAATAATATATTAACGCATATGTAATTAAATATAATTATACTATTAAATATAATAATAAACTAATAAAAACTATTTTATTAATATAAAAAAATAATGAAATAAAATAAAATACAAATTAAAATATACATACTAATAAAAACTAATAAATAAACTAAACTAAAATTAGAGAAACTAATAATAATAATATAGTGTAAATATAATATATAGAATTAATATAACTAATAGAAATACTAAATAACTAATATAAGTATATAAATTAACTAAAAATTATCAAAATATCTAAACTAATACAAAACTACAAAAATAAACTAAAAATATAAAATTAGTTAAACTAATTAATTAAAACTAAGTTAGAAAATTATAAAAATACATGTAAAATCCATGTACATCAATGTACGTCGAACCACCCCATAAAAGTCTCACTGGCACACTCCTTACCCTTAAAGAGTTTTCCAGTGTAATAAATGGATATGTATCGAGACCCTATTAATATTAATATGTATATTTTATAGAATAATGAATACATTTTCATTTTACTATTATTACTTTATAAATGATTTTTTATTTTGATACAATAAAACACAAATTGTATTTTTTGGGTAATATTCAAATTCAATTAAGGTATTTATTTCGATGAATTAATGGATTTTTGAAATAAATTATGTTTTTATAAAATATTATTATTAAATAATTTTTATTAAATATAAATGATCATATAATTTTTATGAAGTCAATTGTAATTTTTATAAGGGTTTGAAAATTGTTATTGTCAAAAAACCCATCATTTCTCAACAAAAGTCTATTATCATTTTAAAAGTGAAAATTAATTTATTTAGAAAATTATTTGGATAAAATAAATATTGTTTTTGGAATCAGAACATCAAAATTACCCAATGGTGAATTTTTCATAATTTTCTGAGACAAATGAATTTTCAAGTAAAAAATAAATACGATATAAATATAGTGTGTATTATGACATCATAATGACCCAAAAGTGATGTAATAAATACTATAATGGGTATCCATTACCAAATATATGTTTCTCATTTAAAATAATTTGATTTTAAGTTTATTTTATTAATTTTATAAAGCTTTTATAAATCCTCCAAAACCTATAACATATTTTAAGGTTGTAAAATCATTTCTTTAAGGACATGATTCACTTCCACATCACAAAGGGTAATATTTTAATAATTTTGGACCTTGAACTTATAAAATAATTAAATACACCCCTCTTGGGTATAAATTATGAGAAAAAACCATGGTAAGGTTTGTGGTTCGGATTATTTTATTATATAGAGTCCAAAACCTAAGTTTGAGAAAAAATAAAGAAGTCCACACTCATTTCCTATATAAAATCACTCAAGATCTCATTTATCTTCACTAAAAAACCTTATATCACATCCTTACTCTACCCTCCCCTATCTAGAGTCCTCCCAATGTGCCCTCAAGCTCTTAAAAATCTCCTCCCAAGCTTTTGAAATCACACTCTCTAGGTAAAGGACCTCTCCCTCCTCCTTTCAATCCAAGTATCTTCTTTATTTTATACCTTTTATTTCCAAATCATAATGTTGGGATATGATTTTACAAATCTCTCTTACTATCATTTTTATTTTCATGTGATTATATACCCCTTCCACTCTCATTAATCTCTCCCATGAACCATTAAGTACACTCATTATCATGCTGAAATTTAGTAAGGGGTCTCCCACTCTTCTTTTATTCAAACAACTCTTTCATGTTATGCCTCTTAAATTCCATTTTTCATGTTTGGGTTATGTTTTTATACATCCCTTCTACTTCCATTTTTATTTCCATGAGATTAGATACCCCTTTCACTCTCATTAATCCCACTCATGAACCGTTATTTACACTCGTTATCATGCCGAAATTCAGTAAGGGATCTCTCACTCTCCTTTTAATTTAAGAACTTATTTTATGTTATGCCTCTTAAATCCAATTTGTTCATATTAGGATATGTTCTTCCATATACCCATTACTATCCATTTGATGTCTAAATGATGAGATACCACTTTCACTCTCATTAATCCCTCTCATCAACCTTTATGTACACTTATTACCATGGTGAAATTTAACAAGGGATCATCGCCTCTTTATTCAAGTATCTTTATTATCTTATACCTTTTATCTTCAATTCCTAATATTGGGATATGTTCTTATATATCTCACTTACTGTTCATTTGATTTCTAAATGATGAGAGACCCATTTCACTTTCATTAATCCCTCCCATGAATATTTATGTACCCCCGTTATGCTGCCGAAATTTCACTATGATTTTCTATGCCAAACAATTGTATAGTGAATACCCGTACTCATTTCCTATCAAGGGTGTCAACCTTTATGCACATGTACTTCTTTGATTAAGGACTTACATGTATTTATTACACACTCCTTTATCGTGGAATAAAATGTGATGATTAATGAATCCATGTTGTATGATATATGTAGCATACTTATCCATGTGAATGAAATGAAAGCGATGAGTGCGCCTAAAATTATATAGTGCCCCAATACATTGGGTGATATTTTAGTCTCATGAGACATCATGCAAGAAATTAGGAAGTGAACATAATCCATCACGGGATGCTTTCTATCATGATATCTTGGCATTTATTCTTAACTTATGTTTATGATGTCATGTTTTAAGTTGTTACCATAATTCTCATGTTGCTTTTATGTTATCATGTTATCTCATGCCTCATTTTTCATGTTTATGATTCTCACCCCTTTTATGTCTCAATGATATGACTATTTTCTAACATGTAATATTTTCTTCATGTTATGCCATGTTTATTCTCTTAGTGGACTTTATAGCTTTCCCCTTTTTTATGTATGTCCCTAGGTTATTCCATGCAGTTTTAAAAAGATATGGAATTTTAGAAGCATGTTAAGGAAGTTTTCAATAATGTTGTTGTATCTTATGTTCAATATGTTATGTTATATACCTAATTCCCAAATACATTAGGCTTCTTAATCTTCTAGGTTGTATTATGTGTAATCTTATGTATTAAATCCTGAATAAATGTATAATAAAGATCAGGGTTGTCATATTATAACCCTTAGGTCACCGTTGATTCATTGAGTATAAATGGATCAATTAATATCAAATGCTCAAGATCATTCACATAGTTTATTTAATTTATGCATTGTTTATTATTATACGAATATGCAAGTTTACACAATCATATAAAATAATAAACATAGAATGAATAGATTAAATCAACTAGATGAGATAAATATTTTTCTATGTACTGCATAATCAGTTGTGAGTGTGATCACATAGTACGTGCATATCAGATGGAAAATGATTTCATTCATTAAGAAAGAATAACAAAAACCCCCAAATAAATATTAAGTTATAAACGCATTATATTGTTCAAATTTGAACAAAATCGAGTGAACGGGGTGTTCATCAGCCCTAGTTGGGGTGTCTCCTACTACTGGGGAGTTTTTATGAGAGATATGAGTCAACTTAACTAAATATGGAAGCAAAGAAGTAGTCATAGCTAGCTTGTTGCATCTTTAGAGGAAAATCATTGAGTAAATCAATTTATGATTTTAGAAGTTGGGACTTCACTCAACAGATCAAGGAGTCGTGAGATAATGTGGTTGGTCATCCTAGTTCCTACCTTGGATATCTCGAAGTAATGGCATAGCCATAGCTTGTAGGCTATGAGAAGAGATTTCAAGGATCATTTCTACTAGAATACTCAAGCGATAGGGTATTCTGGGTCTAGTGGTGAGGGCTACTAGAGTTCGATAAAACAGTGGGAGACATTTGATGATTAAATTAATCAGTAATCTCCAATCAGTGATCAAGATAAAAGTATTAATCTGTTAGATTTTTTTATAAAAAATGACAAGTAATACCACAAGTACATTGTGATTAATTTTGGACAAAGTCAATGTCCTCACTGGCATGAGTTTTCAATAGTATAGGTGCTTGCGCATAGTACTACGATATCCGAAATTCAAGGTGTTGATGTCCTCACAACCTATTCAGCCACCTCAATAAGCAAGGGTGTGAAAGATACTTATAGGAGACTCGTGTATGATTCATTTTATGTTTACATCAAAATATTATCATCAATGCCTGATGTGATTTGTAGATACAACATAAGTACATGGATGATATCACATGTTGTCTCACCTCTAAGAAGCTTGTGAGGAGAAAGTTAAGGGAGATATGAATGAGTGATTGTTACATTGAAATATGGGTCATGATCTTTTAATACATCCCTTTCTTATATCCTTATCACCCTATTATTCTAGTATCATTTAAGATTACAAACGAACAATATGGAGTAAACTGTCACGGGTTGAGCGTCTCAGCACAGCAGTTCGCTCGTGCGGCACCCCAGCCCCCTCCAAGGCGGGCGGGGTTCATCCATCCAGCTCTTCATATGTGAGGTTCATTGGTTTCTTCCTTCCATGGACTCATCAGGAGAGTGGCCCCAACACCCAACCAGTGGTGTCAAGATTGACATACATCATCCTCCTCTTTTTCGGGGCGACTCCCATCTCTTAGATAGGGACAAACCAGATGAACTGCGGCTTTGATGTTCTTATTGGTGTGGGACAGGACCCCCATGATTGGGTCGTGACATTCTCTCACCACCATTCCATGCACGCCTATGAATGCAGGATTGTGGCCTTCTGTGTGTCCGCAAAATGGTGTTTCCAACTAATCTGATACCAAGCATGGCCTTAGGGGACGCTCCTTCTTTGTTGTTGGCATCAATGGCCCACCCACTCTCTGGGTCGCAAACCATTGTGGTCCATCCTCTCTCTTAGGGTTGAAAACCACCTCCACAAGACCCACCCTTCATAGTGGTGTCTCTTCCTCTGACTTCTCTCGAGCGCGGACTTCTCTGTCGTGAAAACCTCTGCATGACACCCCAGGACTCCGCTCCCACCACCAAGGTCCGTCCGGCAGCATTCTACAACACCACGAGGCACATTCCCTCTAATACCACTTGTCACGAGATGAGCATCTCAGCACAGCAGTTCGTCCGTGTGGCACCCCAACCCCCTCCAAGACGGGCGGGGTTTAGTCGTCCAGCTCTTCATATGTGAGGTTCACTAGTTTCGTCCTGCCATGGACTCATCAGGAGAGTGGCCCCAACTCCCAACCAGTGGTGTCAAGATTGACACTCACCATCCTCCTCTTTATTGGGGTAACTCTCATCTCTTAGATAGGGACAAACCAGATGAACCACAGCTTTGATTTTCTTGCTGGTGTGGGACAGGACCCACATGATTGGGTCGTGACATTCTCCCACCACTATTCCATGCACGCCCTCGTGCATGAAGGATCGTGGACTTCTATGTGTCCGTGAAATGGTGCTTCCAACTAACCAGCTACCAAGCATGGCCTCAGGGGACGCTCCTTCCTTGTCATTGGCATCAATGGCTCACCCACTCTGGATCGCAAACCATTGTGGTCCACCCTCTCTCTCAGGGTCGAAAACCACCTCCACAAGACCCACCCTTCATAGTGGTATCTCTACCTCTAACTTCCCCCGAGCACGACCTTTTATATCGTGTCACCTCCGCATGACACACCGGGACTCCGCTCCCACCACCAAGGTCCGTCTGGAAGCATTCCGCAACACCACGAGGCACATTCCCTCTGATACCACTTGTCATGGGCTGAGCGTCTCAGCACAGCAGTTCGCCCGTGCGATACCCCAACCCCCTCCAAGGCGGGCAAGGTTCAGTCATCCAGCTTTTCATATGTGATGTTCACTGGTTTCGTCCTGCCATAGACTAATCAGGAGAGTGGCTCCAACTCCCAACCAGTGGTGTCAATATTGACACGCATCATCCTCCTCTTTGTCGGGGTGACTCTCATCTCTTAGATAAGGACAAACCAGATGAACCGTAGCTTTGATGTTCTTGCTGGAGTGGGATAGGACCCACATGATTGGGTCGTGACATTCTCCCACCACCATTCAATGCACGCCCTCATGCATGCAGGATCGTGGTCTTCTGTGTAACACCCCGACCCCAGTTACCCAGAGTTGGTGCATTATTGCGTAACATTGGCATGATCACAAAAGATCAAGTCTCGAAAGACCGATTAGTTTAGTATCCTTGGAAACACTAGATATAGTCATAAGTCTTACATTACATCATAAAGTAAAACAAAACTAAAAAAACACCATGTCTTCATATCCCCTCATACTATCCCTGCAGGTCATTCATAATATACTTCATCACATCCTGGAAAAATTAAAACATTGAAAGGGGTGAGCTCAGATGCTTAGTAAGGATAACAATACAGCGGAAACTTTCATAAATAAACATAAACATTTAAGGCAATGTATAACTAAAACAAAAACCTTTTAAACTTGAACTTCAGCATAATATGGAAAAAATAAAATGAAATAATGTCATTTACTTATTCACATGGATATTCTACTAGTCGAATAATCACATGCAATATCAATAACCACTTTCATAATGATGGAATGCATAATGTCAGACTATCATAACCACATAGCCAAGGCCTCATGCCAAGACTACAAATAAGATTTTGTCAAGGTCTCGTGCCAAGACACTAGTTTGTCTCATGAGACCTGCCGATGCATCGAGGAGCTATAGCGGGCTACACCCGTCACTTATTAAGTCCAATGCATTCCTCATATGAACAGGTTTAAACATATCATAAACCATAACATAATCATATCACATAAAACATGCATCAAGGAAACATAACATTTCCACATTTCAATCACAAGATATCAATACAACACATTGAAATAATAAAAACACTTTCAAAACCATTTTCAATACCAAAATAAAAGAAAATTAAATCTTGGTATTTATTTTTCATTTTAAAAAAAGTTATTTCTTGTAGAGGAAGCCAAAACTCAAATAATGGTCACGGCGGCGGAGAAGTCGTTGTCGTACGAGAAAAAAACATTCCCTTTTGTCGTTTAGTAAAACGTTTCGTATAAAAAAGATTCATTTTGAATAAACGTAAAATTCAAAGGGGTTTGTACACCGTATAAAAGAAAGTTGTGTATAAAATAAAATATGCCTCAATGAAAGGAGATTGAGATGAAGTCCTTACAAAGATTATTTTTTAAATAAAATAGATCTATTATGTGTATTCAATATAAGTACACATAAATAAAGTAAAAATACAAGATAGGACATAATAATATCATAACATAATTTTAAAGTAGGAGATTAACCCAAAGAACGGAAATTGGGTTAAGAAGTTCCCTTACCTCGTGTCCGACTTGACTCGATCGTTCTTTAACCTCCTGAATAATAAACTAGAGTTAATTTATAATTACTTAAGAAACTTTTTCAAGTTTATTATTCCTTTTATATCACTTATTACCATGTTATGAACATTATGTAATTATTTATGTTAATAACGGTCGTTTTGTCGATCTTTGGTACTTGAGTCAAAAATAAACTTCTTATAATTACAAGTTGTTCATGTGGTAAAATATCCATTATATCCAGAATTATATTCATGTTTTAGATATCATATATATCATATATATCCAGTATATACATTCATTCATAATATTATATAACATTTAGAGGTAAGAAATGAAATGCACCGTTCATGGAGACTGTAAGTCGTACGTACGCATGAACGCTACTTTCATTTCTATTTCGTATTTAATGGAATGAAATCATAATGATATAAAAGTATATTATAATTCCAATATAATATCATATATAATATCATTTACTTCATCCTTTATATGTCCCACATATGGCATTAACTATTCAAATCACTTGAGGGGGCGGTAGTCCGCACTTCCTAAAATGAAATTATCGCGTTTACACATAATAGAAATCCTAAAGGTATGCCATAAATGAGAAATACAGAAGAATAAAAAAAACATAAACATAATATATATATCATATATGAAAATAGTTTCATCATAATGGCCACCATTAGAGGTGTTAAAAGAATAATGAACAATCATCGTTTCGTGAGGCAGAATTTCACCATCCACAGAAACAGTATGTTCTTTAACCATTAGACGGAGGTGTGTGTAAGTGTAAATCAAATCCTTATCATAAAAAAAATCCTAGTATATTTTATATACTGATGTTGTTACAAAAAAAAGTAATAAAAAGATTTTAAGGGGTTGGAGAAGAAAAATAAAACAAAAGAATATAAGAGAATACATTACCTTAAAATCGGGTAACTCTTTTTGATTTGAGCCAAAGGATTACTTGGGAAGACTTATGCCCAAAGTGAGTCTTTTAGGAGTAAGATAGGGAAGTTGAGAGAGTATTTGGGCAAAGTTTGGCCGAGCCAAATGGATTTGATGGTGGAAATAAGGTGGTAGAGGTGGGGGCCTTTTATAAGAGGAGAGGAGGGGCACTCTTGGAAGGTCATGAAATGTTACATTATTATGAAGTGCTTTTCGGATTTCAAAGGTCCCACAATGATATATTTCAAGGATAAGGTGATAAGGGTTCGAAATATATCCATCCAATAGGTTTTAGACAAGTGTAATTCTTAGATTTTACATTATCTTTTCATTTTATTTAAATTGTTAATTAACGAGGTAATCAATGCATCATCATGGTGCCATAAAAAATTTAATTTATTTAATGTCTAAAAATTATAAAAAAATTACCATGATGTAGTAAATATTTTTATCTTTACAATTAATATTTATAGTCAAAAAGTTAATTTATATAACCCCATGTAATAATTATTTTAGTAAAACAACACATGTTTGTGACAATTTTATTTTTACTTTAAATAAAAAGTTATTAATGTCATTTTCTTACCCAAGTGGCTCCATGGGGTCCCCAAGTTGACCCATGGATTGTCTTGGTCGGCCATGACTCGTCCAATAAGGGTATGACAAGTGTAAAGTTATTTTCATATTTTTATAATATCATTTTTACCTTAAATTTCACTAATTACCTTTAATCGCGATTAATAGAACTTAAAAGTTACTATTCACCAAAAATTATTTTAATCTCATTGAACCACATTTTACTTCCTAATGACAATGATGTATGTCAAATTTTGTAAATTCAAATCACAGAGGTGGTAATGTTTCATTTACACGAAAAATTAGCTTTTAAACTACCACTTAGTGGTTTCACTATTCATCAAAAATTGAAGTTTTTCAGAAAAATACCAAAAATTCACCCTAAGCTATATTTGATATTCCTAATTCAAAAATGATGTCTATTTTACAAAATTAAAAATATATAAGTTGGTTTAATTAATTTAATAATTAATTCCCGCTGTCATAACAAATAGCGTGTTTTTAAGAAGCAATATATATCAAAAGATTGACAATTGTTTATGTCCAATTTCAAAGTGAAATTAATTCTAATGACCACCATTGGATAAAATTGTAAAAATATATTCTAATTATACTTTAAAACCAATCAATAGTATAATTTATCAATATAAATTATTTTGATTAAAAAAGTTGTTTTTAAGTATTTTCTCTATTCATAGAAAATTGGAAGTTCTCAGAAAATTACAAAAAAATCAACTTAGGATAATTTCAATATTCCAAATACAAAAATGAAGTTTATTTTAAAATATAAAATTTATATAATTTCAAAAAGTGGGTATTACTATTCATAACTGCTACTTTGATTGGTCGCGGTGTGTTAGAATCTCGAACTTGCGTACAATGCAAGCTATTGTATTATTGAAAGAAAAGCGTATCATGAAAGTTTGGGGTGTTACATTCTCCCCTCCTTCAATAAATTGCATCCTCGCAGTTTGAAAATGTTCTTCGAAAATAAAAGGTTGAAAATAGAAAATACCTTTGTGGAAAACTCACATCGGAAATAGGGTTACTAAAAATATAGCATTAAAGAAAGAAAAAGAAGTACAAAGGTCACCCGAGATAGCTCATACTAGGATTCTATGAAAATATGGATATGGAGGAAAAAACAGACCATCAAGGTCTGATGGAGAGTTGTAGAAAACAGGGTTAGGAGAAAGTTAACTATAAGATAATCACAAACTTGTGATTGGTTAAACGATCATTGATTCCCCAATAGGAAAAGTTAACCGACAATGTTTTTGTTTTAAGTTACCTTTTATAAATTTGAGGAATTTATTTAGGAGATTTACTAAGAATGTAAGGGAATATACATACTTGTCATGTAGACTTTCATTCTTTAATAAATTTTTACCACAAACCCATCTTTCACTCAAAAAGATAATAGAACTCAAAAATATTATATTTATCCTAATCGTACAAGGTTCCAAATATTAACACATACCATTTAGATTAGGAAAACTATTTTTTAATAACCAGGGACTTCCTATAGGCTAGTGGTAGGTAATAAAGGCATGTCTCACTATGGTTGTGGGTTCGATTCCTACAGCTTTGTCCGACACGACGGGTTATCCCCCAACCTGCAGGTTGTCCTTTTCCTAAAACTATAGTATTATAATATTCCAAAAATAATCTTCATAAATTTTTTAACCTTAAACAATACTATCCAAAGTTCAACTTAATCCATTTCAACCTTTATAGTTATCCAAAATACCTCTGTCCAGACTTTCTCTAAAAGGACTCTAAATTCCAAAATCAATTGTATCATCAGATTCCTCAAACAAAGTAAAGTTTCTCTTATTGTCACATATTAAAAATATGATTACCTTCGTCATATTAAAACCTTAATGAAAACAAGAAGTACTGCAATATAATCCTTATATATATCACATTATTCTTATAACCAGAATATAATCCTTGAGTCCAAAAGCACCAATACAATAATTATTCCACTTCATCTGTAGTAACAGCATAAGATTGGCCTTGATCCCTTGGCCTTTTCTGAGGTAAGTTTCCCTGACGCTTAGGACATTCATTTGCATAATGCCTCATTTCCCTACAATTGTAGCATTCAACATTGATAGCCTCTTTCTTTCCCTTGCAATCATGAGCCTGGTGACCTTTTTCTCCACATTTATAACAAACTCTCATTCCTTTTAGGCAAGTACCGGGGTGATTCTTCCCACAATTATCGCATAATGGAAAATCCTTCTTTCTCTTTTTACCTTTATCTGTCTCTTGCTCCACTGTTCTCTTCTTCTCTTGATTTACTTTATCGTCATATGATTTAGAGAATTCATTTTCTATCTTGATAGCACATGAGACAATATCTTCGTACGACGAGAAAGATTGTGAGACTAAGGCTCGACGGAGAAACGGTTTTAACCCATCAAAGAAACGATCAATCTTACTTCTTGGGTTACATATATAATCTGCAGCATGCCTCGCTAATCTTGTAAAGTTGGCATCATACTTTGCGACATTATCATCCTCCTTTTGTCTCAGACTCAGAAATTGTCTTTCCATATCTGCCCGATGGTCACGAGGATAGTATTTTTCTAGGAAAATCTCTTTGAACTCCCTCCATTCCATATTTGATACTTCATCATCTTCCTTTGTGTTTTGAATCAATGACCACCATTGATCAGTATCTCCAGTGAGGCGGTAAACTGTCATGACAACCTTCTCCCTTTCGCTACTCCCCAAGGCGTGGAATATTTTCTCTAAGGAGTTTATCCATTGCTCAGCTACTAATGGATTTGTACCCCCATTAAACATTGGTGGTTGTTGCCTCATGAAACGATCTAACATTGATCCTTCACGTTGAGAATCGGGGTGCTCCATATGAGTAAGGTTATTATTCATAACCTGAGTGAGTTGTCCCAGTATGGTGATAAGCTGATCAGCACCAGTTGTATCACCAGCTCCACTATAATTATCTTGAGCAGGAGGGCAATCCCTACATGGAGTGCGTGCATTGATACGGTTTCCATTCCTTCCACTAGGCGCCATTTCTAAACAATGGCATAAACTAGATTAGTTTATGAATTGAAATACATAATTCCATACTTGTAAAACACTTAACATAAATTGAACAGTTTATGGATATAATCCATAATCATAAAAATGTTTTCTTTGAGTAATTATATACTCATAAACTCTTCATAATGGTTTGTAAAGAAAATGAGAATTACCCTAAGCATATCCCCCGGGAGTGTCGTAACCAAGAGTGCAGCAAGGCTCGTTGTCGTGCACCAGTTCCCGTTCGAGTCTAGCTCAAAGCGGTGTTTTCGGGTTTTACCCCTAGGTACATCTGTGCCAGAGCCGCCTCTACCTGCTCGTATCCAGACAGGGATGTATTTCTCGGAAAACTCACAAAATCTCTATAATACCAAAATTCTAGGAAGTTCTTCTATACTAATCCTCAAAGTCTATCTTAGGGCTATGTGCTCTAATCAGAGTTTATCTAAATCTAGCTTCCAAGGTTAGTACTAAACTGCCTCTGATACCAACTATAACACCCCGACCCCAGTTACCCAGAGTCGGTACATTATTGTGTAACATTGGCATGATCACAAAAGATCAAGTCTCAAAAGACTGATTAGTTTAGTAGCCTTGGAAACACTAGATACATTCATAAGTCTTACATTACATCATAAAGTAAAAAAAACTAAAAAAACATCTTGTCTTCATAACCCCTCATACTATCCCTGCAGGTCATTCATAATATACTTCATCACATCCTGGAAAAATTAAAACATTGAAAGGGGTGAGCTCAGATTCTTAGTAAGGATAACAATACAGCAGAAACTTTCATAAATAAACATAAACATTTAAGGAAATGTATAACTAAAACAAAAGCCTTTTAAACTTGAACTTCAACATAATATGGAAAAAATAAAATAAAATAATACTATTTACTTATTCACATGGATATTCTACTAGTCGAATAATCACATGCAATATCAATAATCACTTTCATAATGATGGAATGCATAATGCCAGACTATCATAACCACGTAGTCAGGGCCTCGTGTCAAGACTACAAATAAGATTTTGTCAAGGCCTCGTGCCAAGACACTAGTTTGTCTCATGAGACCTGTCGATGCATCGAGGAGCTATAGCGGGCTCCACCCGTCACTTATTAAGTCCAATGCATTCCTCATATGAACAGGTTTAAACATATCATAAACCATAACATAATCGTATCACATAAAACATGCATCAAGGAAACATAACATTTTCACATTTCAATCACAAGATATCAATACAACACATTGAAATAATAAAAACACTTTCAAAACCATTTTCAATACCAAAATAAAAGAAAATTAAATCTTGGTATTTATTTTTCATTTTAAAAAAAGTTATTTCTTGTAGAGGAATCCAAAACTCAAATAATGGTTACAATGGCGGAGAAGTCGTTGTTGTACGACAAAAAAACATTCCCTTTTGTCGTTTAGTAAAACGATTCGTATAAAAAAGATTCCTTTTGAATAAACGTAAAATTCAAAGGGGTTTGTACACCGTATAAAAGAAAGTTGTGTATAAAATAAAATATGCCTCAATGAAAGGAGATTGAGATGAAGTCCTTACAAAGATCATTTTTTAAATAAAATAGATCTATTATGTGTATTAACTATAAGTACACATAAAGAAAGTAAAAAATACAAGATAGAACATAATAATATCATGACATAATTTGAAAGTAGGAGATTAACCCAAAGAACGGAAATTGGGTTAAGAAGTTCTCTTACCTCGTGTCCGACTTGACTCAATCGTTTTTTAACCTCCTGAATAATAAACTAGAGTTAATTTATAATTGCTTAAGAAACTTTTTCAAGTTTGTTATTCCTTTTATATCACTTATTACCATGTTATGAACATTATGTAATTATTTATGTTAATAATGGTCGTTTTGTCGATCATTGGTACTTGAGTCAAAAATAAACTTATTATAATTACAAGTTGTTCATGTGGTAAAATATCCATTATATCTAGAATTATATTCATGATGTAGATATCATATATATCATATATATCCAGTATATACATTCATTCATAATATTACGTAACATTTAGAGGTAAGAAATGAAATGCACCGTTCATGGAGACGGTAAGCCATACGTACGCATGAACGCTAATTTCATTTCTATTTCGTATTTAATGGAATGAAATCATAATGATATAAAGGTGTATTATAATTCCAGTATAATATCATATATAATATCATTTAATTCATCCTTTATACGTCCCACATATGGCATTAACGATTCAAATCACTTGAGAGGGCGGTAGTCCGCACTTCCTAAAATGAAATTATCGCGTTTACCCATAATGGAAATCATAAAGGTATGCCATAAATGAGAAATAAAGAAGTATAAGGAAAACGTAAACATAATATATATATATAATATATGAAAATAGTGTCATCATAATGGCCACCATTAGAGGTGTTAAAAGAATATTGAACAATCATCGTTTCGTGAGGCAGAATTTCGCCACCCACATAAACAGTGTGTTCTTTAACCATTAGACGGAGGTGTGTGTAAGTGTAAATCAAATCCTTATCATAAAAAAATCCTAGTATATTTTAGATACCGGTGTTGTTACAAAAGAAAGTAATAAAAATATTTTAAGGGGTTGGAGAAGCAAAATAAAACGAAAGAACATAAGAGAAGACATTACCTTAAAATCGGGTAACTCTTTTTGATTTGAGCCAAAGGCTTCCTTGGGAAGACTTATGCCCAAAGTGAGGCTTCTAGGAGTAAGAGAGGGAAGTTGAGAGAGTGTTTGGGCAGAAGTTGGCCGAGCCAAATGGCTTTGATGGTGTGAATAAGGTGGTAGAGGTGGGGGCCTTTTATAAGAGGAGAGGAGGGGCACTCTTGGAAGGTCATGAAATGTTACATTATTATAAAGTGATTTTCAGATTTCAAAGGTCCCACAATGATATATTTTGAGGATAAGGTGATACGGGTTCTAAATATACTCATCCAATAGGTTTTAGACAAGTGTAAGTCTTAGATTTTACATTATCTTTTCATTTTATTTAAATCGTTAATTAATGAGGTAATCGTTGCATCATCATGGTTTCATAAAAAAAAATTATTTATTTAATGTCTAAAAATTATAAAAAAATTACCATGATGTAGGAAATCTTTTTATCTTTCCAATGAATATTTATAGTCAAAAATTTAACTTATATAACCCCATGTAATAATTATTTTAGTAAAACAACACATGTTTGTGACAATTTTATTTTTACTTTAAATAAAAAGTTATTAATGTCATTTTCTTACCCAAGTGGCTCCATGGGGTCCCCAAGTTTACCCATGGATTGTCTTGGTCAGCCATGACTCATCCAATAAGGGTAGGACAAGTGTAAAGGTATTTTCATATTTTTATAATATCATTTTTACCTTAAATTTCACTAATTACCTTTAATCGCGATTAATAGAATTTAAAAGTTACTATTCACCAAAAATTATTTTAATCCCATTGAACCACATTTTACTTCCTAATGACAATGATTTATGTCGGATTTTGTAAATTCAAATCACAAAGGTGGTAGTGTTTCATTTACACGAAAAATTAGTTTTTAAACTACCACTTAGTGGTTTCACTATTCATCAAAAATTGAAGTTTTTCAGAAAAATACCAAAAAATTACCCTAAGTTATATTTGATATTCCTAATTCAAAAATGATGTCTATTTTACAAAATTAAAAACATATAATTTGGTTTAATTAATTTAATAATTAATTCCCGTTGTCACAACAAATAGCGTGTTTTTAAGAAGCAATATATATCAAAAGATTGACAATTGTTTATGTCCAATTTCAAAGTGAAATTAATTCTAATGACCACCATTGGATAAAATTGTAAAGATATATTCTAATTATACTTTAAAACCAATCAATAGTATAATTTATCACTATAAATTATTTTGATTAAAAAAGTTGCTTTTAAGTATTTTCTCTATTCATAGAAAATTGGAAGTTCTCAGAAAATTACAAAAAATTAAACTTAGGATAATTTCAATATTTCGAATACAAAAATGAATTCCATTTTGAAATATAAAATTTATATAATTTCAAAAGGTGGGTATTACTATTCATAACTGCTACTTTGATTGGTCGCGGTGTGTTAGAATCTCGAACTTGCGTACAATGCAAGCTATTGCATTATTGAAAGAGAAGCGTATCATGAAAGCTTGGGGTGTTACATTCTGTGTGTCCGCGAAATGGTGCTTCCAACTAACCGGCTACCAAGCATGGCCTTAGGGGACTCTCCTTCCTTTCGTTGGCATCAATGGCTCACCCACTCACTGGGTCGCAAACCACTGTGGTCCACCCTCTCTCTCTGGGTTGAAAACCACCTCCACAAGACCCACCCTTCATAGTGGTGTCTCTACCTCTGACTTCTCTTGAGCGCGACCTTCTATGTCGTGTCACCACCGCATGACACCCCAGGACTCCGCTCCCACCACCAAGGTCCGTCCAGCAGCATTCTGCAACACCACGAGGCACATTCCCTCTGATACCACTTGTCACGGGTTGAGCATCTTAACACAGCAGTTCACCCGTGTGGCACCCCAGCCCCCTCCAAGGCGGGCGGGGTTCAGTCGTCCAAATCTCCATATATGAGGTTCACTAATTTCGTCCTGCCATGGACTCATCAGGAGAGTGACTCCAACTCCCAACCAGTGGTGTCAAGATTGACACGCACTATTCTCCTCATTGTCGGGACGACTCTCATCTCTTAGATAGGGACAAACCAGATGAACCGCAGTTTTGATGTTCTTGCTGGTGTGGGATAGGACCCCCATGATTGGGTTGTGACATTCTATCACCACCATTCCATGCACGCCCTTGTGAATGTAGGTTTGTGGCCTTCTGTGTGTCTGCGAAATGGTGCTTCCAACTAACCAGCTACTAAGCATGGAATCAGGGGGTGATCCTTCCTTATCATTAGCATCAATGACCCACCCACTCTTTGGGTCGCAAACCACCATGGTCCACCCTCTCTCTCAGGGTCGAAAATCACCTCCACGAGACCCACCCTTCATAGTGGCGTCTCTGCCTCTGACTTCTCTCGAGCGCGACCTTCTCTGTCGTGTCACCTCCGCATGACACCTCGGGACTCCGCTCCCACCACCAAGGTCCGTCTGGCAGAATTCCGCAACACCACGAGGCACATTCCCTCTGATACCACTTGTCACGGGCTGAGCGTCTCAACACAGCAGTTCGCCGGTGCGGCACCCCATCCCCCTCCAAGGCGGGCGGGGTTCAGCTGTCTAGCTATTCATATGTGAGGTTCACTGGTTTCGTCCAGCCATAGACTCATTAGGAGAGTGGCCCCAGCTCCCAACCAATGGTGTCAAGATTGACACGCACCATCCTCCTCTTTGTCGAGGCGACTCTCATCTCTTAGATAGGCACAAACCAGATGAATCGTAGCTTTGATGTTCTTGCTGGTGTGGGATAGGACCCCCATGATTGGGTCGTGACATTTCTTTTCACGGGTTGAGCATCTCAGCACAACAGTTCGCCCGTGCAGCACCTCTGCCCCCTCCAAGGCGGGTGGGGTTCAGCCGTCCAGCTCTTCATATGTGAGGTTCACTGGTTTCGTCCTGCCATGGACTCATTAGGAGAGTGGCCTCAACTCCCAACCAGTGGTGTCAAGATTGACACGCACCATCCTCCTCTTTGTCGGGGCGACTCTCATCTCTTAGATAGGGACAAACTAGATGAATCGCAGTTTTGATGTTCTTACTGGTGTGGGACAGGACCCCCATGATTGGGTCGTGACATCCCCCCCCCCCACCATTCCATGCACGCCCTCGTGCATGCAGGATCGTGGCCTTCTGTGTATCCGCGAAATGGTGCTTCCAACTAACCAGCTACCAAGCATGGCCTCAGGGGACGCTCATTCATTGTCGTTGGCATCAATGGCCCACCCACTCTCTGGGTCACAAACCACCGTGGTCCACCCTCTCTCTCAGGGTCGAAAACCACCTCCATGAGACCCACCCTTCATAGTGGCGTCTCTGCCTCTGAATTCTCTCGAGCACGACCTTCTCTGTCGCGTCACCTCCACATGACACCCCAGGACTCCACTCCCACCACCAAGGTCCGTCTGGAAGCATTCCGCAACACCACGAGGCACATTCTCTCTGATACCACTTGTCACGGGATGAGCGTCTCAGCACAGCAATTCGCCTGTGCGGCCCCCTAGCCCCCTCCAAGGTGGGAGGGGTTCAGCCATCCATCTCTTCATATGTGAGGTTCACTGGTTTCGTCCTACCATGGACTCATCAGGAGAGTGGACCAAACACCCAACCAGTGGTGTCAAGATTGACATGTATCATCCTCCTCTTTGTCAGGGCTACTCTCATCTCTTAGATAGGGACAAACCGGATGAACCGCAACTTTGATGTTCTTGCTGGTGTGGGATAGGACCCCCATGATTGGGTCGTGACATTCTCTCACCACCATTCCATGTGCGCCCGTGCATGCAGGATCGTGGCCTTCTGTGTGTCCACGAAATGGTGCTTCCAACTAATCGGATACCAAGCATGGCCTTAGGGGACGCTCCTTCTTTTTCGTTGGCATCAATGTCTCACCCACTCTCTGGGTCTCAAACCACTATGGTCCACCCTCTCTCTTAGGGTCGAAAACCACCTCCACAAGACCCACCCTTCATGGTGGTGTCTCTGCCTCTGACTTCTCTTGAGCGCGACCTTCTCTATCGTGAAAACCTCTGCATGACACCCGGGGATTCCGCTCCCACCACCAAGGTTTGTCCGGCAGCATTCCGCAACACCACGAGGCACATTCCCTCTAATACCACATGTCATGGGCTGAGCATCTCAGCACAGCAGTTCACCCGTGCAGCACCCCAGCCCCCTCCAAGGCGGGCGGGGTTCAGTCATTCATCTCTTCATATGTGAGGTTCATTGGTTTCGTCCTGCCATGGACTCATCAGAATAGTGGCCTCAACTCCTAACCAGTGGTGTCAAGATTGACACGCACCATCATCCTCTTTGTCGGGACGACTCTCATCTCTTAGATAGGGACAAACCAGATGAACCGCAGATTTGATGTTCTTGCTGGTGTGGGACAGGACCCTCGTGATTGGGTCATGACAAAACGCTTCATTAACTTTTGGGTAAGGTTCTCTAAGTAAATAAGAACTTATAGAAAATTTAATCTTTAGTTCTTATGGTGAACAAGTTGAAAGACAATGCGAAAAGGCCAATGGAAAGTGTGATGGAAAAGGTACTTTTGCAATGTCCTTCAAAGGAAAGAGGAAAGGCATTAAACAAGAGGTTATTTTCTTTGCATGTCGCGAGATAATTCTATGGTAAATAAATGCAATGAACCGAATTGAAGAAGCAAGTAGTCGCTTCTTCTTCAGGTATATTCATCAATAATATGTGATGTTTCCATTGCACTTCTTAGGTATTAAAAACAATATGTATGTCACATATGTGTATTGAAATACAGTAACCAAGTAAGTATAGAAAAATAACAAGAAGTAAGGTGAATTCTCCAAGCGGGTGACAAATGGTGATTCATAAGTCGGCGATGAGAAGTAAACAACTTCAAGTTTAATGATTCTAGTTGAACTTTAATTTGAGTACTACCAAAACATTTATCCCTAGTATCTATTGGACATAAGGAGACATTATTCCAATTTTTGAATGAATGTTGTTTTTGGTGTCTTATACTCAATTAATTGTTCAGTATTACTTGAATCATTGGAAATACCTGATGATTATAAAAATGTAAGACTCAATTATACCCAGTTATGGAAAGATAAGTCTTTGTCTGGTAAAATTAAGTAGTTGTCAAGCATATACCCAGTATGGTTTTAGACTCTTTGGAGTTAAAGACCTTAGGTATTATCGACACATTTACTTATTTAGTTTTGGACAAAGAGGCCTTTAGAAATAAAGGTAAGTCACAAAGATTGCGGAATTAGTTCAGCTAGAGATCGTGAACTATTGCAAGGTTAAGCTAGTGGTAAATATACTTCATAAGATTTCTTTAAGTGTTCTTTAAGGAATGTAAAAGTGAAGTATGGTATATGCATGGTCAGAAGATATGAGTTGCTTTGGGCCTATGTACCGTAGAATATCTTGACCAAGCATTAATCGATCAATATAATATAGTGTGAAGTGATTACTAAATGCACATTACCCTATACACATCAAAGTTGTGATGTTGGAAAGGGGGGTTGATGATGAGTCTTACATGAAAACAGTGATCATTAAAATGTAGCATGGAGTAATTCCTAAACACACATTTCCTTTACACATCAGAGTCTTGATATAAGTAAAAGGAGCGTCAATGTTGAGACACATAACCATTGCAAAACCTTCCATTATTTTTGAGACATGCTTCGCAAATAACGGCGTTATCCCATAAACATATGCTAACTATAATGAAAAATGGATATCATAAAAGTTATAGTATGATATAAATCTATCATGTCAAAATAACATGTGTTTATATGCAAAGAGTTTGTTAAAATATAAACAAACTTGCATCAAACAAAACACAGTGTGCATCTAAAGTAATTATCTTAAAGTTTTCTAAAGATATTACATAAGTCCCTGAGATAGAAAATTTATAATCAAGTGATAGACTATATTTCTATGAAAAGGTGAACATCTCTATTTGAGATAGTATGAGCAAGATTGGCTTGGATTTAATCAATGAAAAAGATGCACAGATAGTTGGCATAGGAACAAGTTCCTCAAAAGATGTGGAAGAGGAATGTTCCAGAGACACATATTGTGTAAGAAGGATAAAACCATGGTAATGGTTTTACATTCACTGATGTCGGTGATATCTTATTCATTGAGAATAATAGATCCTACAAGCAGTAAATGGCAATAAGATGAGATTGATAAGATTGGGTAGAATTCAATAATGGATTCCATGTATCAAAGTACAAGGGCTTATTATTTTGAATATTGTGGTGGGTATTCAAGTGAGATATTTTACATGGATGGTACAAGTGTAGTGCCAATAAGGCTTGATTGGTAATACCATGTCGTTATGCTAAATCCATTAGAATTTTACTTATCATAGCTACTTTATATGATCATTTTATTGAGCATTGAATGTCAAGACCACCAATCATGGAAGGTGTCTATACGTCGCAACCAGAAAGGGGTGGTGACACCATAAAATGCCAATAAGGGGTGCAAGTTACTAAAATCTAGTTTAGGATTGAAGTAAGCAATAAGATCGTAGAATATTCATTAGGAATTAATTTTTGTCATGTCTCTACAAGAGGTCAGTGAGAGTGCCACTATTTTCTAAGTAAAATATGTTTAATAACATATGGAAAACAACTATTGGTCTTAAAATTAGTAAAGGCCAGAATGAAAGTAACTCTCCAGAGATTGACTTAAAGTAGCAACCTACGTTTTAGGGGATATGATCTATTGAGGTGGATCTAAAGGTTGCTTAGACCAAGTTAATAATACATATACTAACAATGTAATGAAAAAAATACAAGTTGGAACAATTTGAGGGAGAATTATTATCAGTGTCGCATGGCATAAATCTCTTCAAGAAGACATGCATGGGCATAGGAGGAGATTAAATAGGTGGGTAGAATTTCATACGCTTCTGCAATGGGTCAATCACATTTGTCATGTTATGTACTAGATATGATATTGCAACCATATAATTAATGGTAGGAAAATATCAATTATATTCTAGGAGAACTACACGGGAAGTAGTCAGAACTATCCAATTATACTTGGGAAAGTACAAAAGATATGTACCTGGTACTTGGAGAGAAAAGGGACACTAGTTTAAGGGGGACACAACTAGTCTTCATTTGATCAACATGATCTAATATCGCAGTCAGACTAAGGTAATGAGTACGAGAAACTCATTCAAGATAGTGGAAGTCAAATCTACAAATATTGAATGCGTTGCAGCTTCTTATGCAGCTATAGAAGTAGTGTAAAATACGCAACGATTTGTTCTAGTTCTTGGAATCTCACCTAGTAAGTAAAGTTTTATCATAATGTAAATTATGAAAATTCTATTATTGGTACTAACCAAGTTGTTAAGTTTTGATAGTGGACAAGATGAATATACTCAGGGATATCATCTCTTGAGGAGTTTTACTCAAGGAGGTGAAGTCGTAGAAACAGAATGGTCATGCAGCGATGACGTGACAGACCCATGACTAAAGCAATAACTCAGCAGAAACATGATCTTATCATGTGAGAGAAAACAAAGTTAGTTAATGAGTTAGCTCTAGTACAAGTGGGAGTGTTGTAAAAGTGGGTATCCTAAACCCAACTTTATCAGTACTTTTCGATTGTCATATCAAGTATACAATGAGTTATGTATGATGTACTTTTACCATGATAGTGTTGATATTTTCGTGTCCACTATTTACATGGTAATGTCCATAGATTATGTATCGTATCAAAATGTTATAGTAGTTACCAGACTATAATGAGAACCTCAAGATACTATGACATTAATCGTAAACGTGTATTTTATGGTCTAGATACATCATACTGACTGGACACAGATGATGTATGGCTATCAGGTGTTGGAGGTCCATAAGCATTGAGACTTCTTCTCATGAAATTCGCACTTGGTGATCTCGAGTAGATAAGATCGTAAGAATTGATCCTCCAATAGGAACACTACATGTTTCAGGTGTCACTGGTAATTCCTATATGTCAACACGTGTAATGGTCTCCTGACTTTGGATTATTATTAGTGTATATCATTTGATCGTGTACTTTAATGCAAGGAAAAAACTATGGCATTGAAGTTGTAGTGAGACACCTTGTGTTGGGTGCGTCATTGATGGTATGACATTGATTGAATAATCAAGATAGAATTTGTCACTTTCAAAGGGGAGTGATATCTCGGGCTCAGTTGATCGGGATGGTAGTACCTTAACTAAATTCATGGTCATGGTAGAAGAATTTAAGTTCGTCCAGAAAGGTTAATGAATAATAATGTAAGAAATGATGATGACACAAGTGTGTGTCCTACTTTATGAGATTATCGTGAGACAAAGAGATTATATTACATGACATGTGTTCGTAGAAGGTTATCATTGTTATGACTCATCCTAATCTCTTTAGGGGTCTTGATGGGTTGCTAGACCCCACTCTTTGTTTGTGAATAGTATTCACTGCTATTGAGATAAGGGACTAGAGGGCCACACACAATAGCATATTCAAAAGTCTACTCTATTTTGATGAATAAGAGTTTGAGACATAGTGGGTCCCACCACTAGGGTCCAGGAGATGTCCGAGATCATACGATCGTCAATGAACAAATAAATTCATATTATTCGAGTTTAGAATAATTAGTATTGAATTTATTTATTAAATGTATTTACAGGTATTAAAGTAAATATATAGAAAATATTATACGAATGGGTATTATTTTAATATTCACGTTTCATTTAATATTTACAGGAATGACGAGTCGAGTTATTGGCACCCTTTTATCACATAATATATTTATTATATTGCAAGTAATAAAAATATAAATGATATTTATGACTCGGTAAAACCGTCATAAGATGTCGGTTATAGTGAGTAATAAATATTCGAATGTCAGGACCCCTTTTGGGTAATTTTATTAACTCACTATATAATTGAGGAGATGCTCTCATGCATTGTACTATTCATTGCATGTTGGGTGAGAGCATCTCTCTCCTCTCCTGCATCCCAGAGAGAGAAATGCACGATCCGGGCTTTCGATTGAAGTTCAACTTCACGAATCGACGGATCGATGCAATGGTGATGGACATCAAAGGCGTCGTCGGATCTTTGTGCTAGCACCCATAATTTGACGATCAATGTTCTCACAAACTTTTGAAGTGTGTGTGGATGATCTAGAGGGGTTCGACTTCGGATCCTTCAAGCAAAGATCATCAGCGACAAATAGATGTCGAGCGCGACTTCAGATCGAACAAGGTATTCTACATTTTTTTTCGTGTTTAAAATTCATCACATGGGATCCTTGGGCTTTTATCGGGGTTGCGCTTCACCGACAATGACGTAGTTATGTCAATCACCAGAGAAAAATATTTAAATCTTCAACCCATCGGCTTCTGTTGCGCGCCCCTGTTCTTTCACATCAATCTGATACATAGTGTGACTGATATGACTGAAAGTGCGTGTTTTTATTTAAAATCGACATTTTAGTATAAAACACACATCACATACCCAAAACTAAACAAACACACTCGAATTGTCATGATACTTTAGAACAATGATCCACAAGTCATTTGTGACGTATATAAATCAAACACATGTCAATCTAACACACGATGTGACCAGTATAACTGAAATTGCGTGTTTTTATTTAAAA
Source organism: Viscum album (assembly GCA_963277665.1). Lineage (NCBI taxonomy): Eukaryota > Viridiplantae > Streptophyta > Magnoliopsida > Santalales > Viscaceae > Viscum > Viscum album. The sequence continues at coordinate 352,394,098 of OY728121.1, read as the reverse complement.
TTAACATTTTAGCTCAAACCACGCATCACATATTCAAAATCAAGCAAATGCATTTGGGTTGTCTTGATATTTTAGGGCATCAATATATAAATAATTCATAACGTGTAGGAATCAACTACATGTAAATTTGACACACGATGTATCTGATATGACTCGAAGTGTGTGTTTTCAGTTTAAAGTGACATTTTATTAATGCATTGTATCATATTTATGTTGCATTTATTTCTTTATAAACTTACCAACATAAGTATTGTTTTTTATTATAGATACACTCTTCTTTTGTTCTCAAGTTGAAGTGGCGTGTTCAAAAACTAATAGTGTGATTGGACATTTTGAAAGGGGATCTTAAAGATAGTGGAATGCAAGACCACATATGGTGTTTTTTAATTTGTTGGAAAATGTAATGTTTGTAATAAATTGTACAAACCAGTGTGATTATAGTGTAATGAAATGCCTATAATATAGATTTGTTTATAATTTTAATTTATTATTTATTTGAAATTAAATTGTAATTTTATTTAGAATGGGTTGGTGCAATCTGTTTTAAATATAGCATCACCTTGCTTTAACTTGTGGCTTTTATGACTGTAAAAATAACAATGACAATGATCTTTTATTAACGTGTGAAATGATTAGATAAAAGCAGCATTCACCATAGCTGATAAAAGCACCGACAAAGATTGGCCTTTGTCAACATTTTTTTAACACTGATGAATAGTGATTTTATCAGTGTTATTTTTAACAGTGCTAAAAGTGTGTTGTTTTTAAAGACGTTTATAACATAACATTTTTTTTAATGCCAACAATAACCTTTTCTTTTTCAGATGTGATTCTCACTCAATCTCATTCTCTTTCTCATCACATTTTTCATTCTAAAAGAAACTTAAATAAGCGATGAGACGCACCAAGAGATAATCCTAAGCATTGGGAGACAAAGCTCTCAAAATTGAGAGAGATAATTTATACACCAAATTAATCTCAAGATATACTCAAATATATAGTTTTTATTTTATTACGATCACTAAAAATGTATAAAACTTACCGATGGACATTAGGGGTGACAACGGAGCAGATACTCGGTTATTTTGGACCACCCGACCTCAAACCCGTTTAAATTATTGCAATCTTAACTCAAACCAGCTTAAACCGGATTATTTATTACCCTAACCCTAATATGTTTATATCATATTTAAATACCCTATTACTTTGGACTACCCATTTAAATACCAGAATATATTTATATCATATTTAATTAAAAATGGTGCGTTGTCGTTGCGTTGCGTGCGAAGATTTATAACCCTCGACCCACCCCGACTTTACGCTGATCGCTTCAGCAAATGGGAAAAAATAAATATAATTAAATATGATACATAATAATCGGATTTAAATAAAACCCTAACCGAAAACGTATCCCATATCACGTTAATTTTTTATATGATATAAAAAATAAAATAAAATATATAATAAAATATTTTTATAACGATTGCATATAAACAATTTTCAGTTGCAAATGAATTTTTAGTAAAAAAAATATATTAATGGTGTCCCTTTCGTCCTGTAACTTTCGTCACGTCAATGGCAAATACAACTTTATAGAAAGTACTATTTTATAGAAAATTGGATCTTAGTCGCGCCGAACGTGTATTATTAAAAATAATTGATTTTGTGTAAATGTTGTCAAATAAATTATTCCAAAAAAACATTTATGCAAAGCAAATATTTAAAAAAAATCTAAATTTTTAAAAAGAAATAATTGTTATTTAAATTTTAAAAAATAACTATCATAAACAATAAAACCGGAGCGGTGGCATGTATATTTATATGTAGGCTATCTCCGTCCGTCCAATTTGAAGTGGCCTGTCTCCCCACTTTCCTTCTCCCCGGGCGAGCCAGAGGTATGGCTCCCTCTCCTCAATCTCCCTTTTCCTCCTGTATCGGCTGCGGAAGCGAGCGGACCTAATTTCAAACGGCGTCTGCCTCCTGTGTGTGTGTGGGGGGGTGTCGGTGGGTGTTTTTCAGGGAAGTGATGTGGAAGCTGAAGATAGCGCAAGGGGGGCAGTGGCTTCCGACAGTGAACGGTCATGTGGGTCGGCAGCACTGGGAGTTCAACCCGGCCGCGGGGACCCCGGAGGAGCGTGCTGCCGTGGAGAGGGCAAGGGAGGAGTTCCGGCGGAACCGCTCCCGCCAGAAACAAAGCGCCGATCTCCTCATGCGCATGCAGGTGGGTTGCCCATAGAACCTGCAAATGCCCTTTAATGGCGGAAGGGACAACCCCATGCCCGGAAAAAAGGGACGTAAAAAAAGAAAAGGAAATAAGTAGAGAACAAATGAAAGGTGGAAAGGCTAAAGTGAAAAAAACTGGTGCATCATCGCTCCGCTTCTGATCATGTCTGCGGGTGTACAGCTGACGAGGGAGAACCCATGCGACCCGCTTCCGGCTGCCGTGAAAGTAGCGGATTCAGGGGAGGTGACGGAAGCGGCGGTGACGGCGACGGTGAGGAGAGGCGTCGGGTTCTACACCTCCATTCAGGCTCACGACGGACACTGGCCCGCCGAGTCTGCTGGCCCCCTGTTCTTTCTCCCACCACTGGTAACTCCTGCAAGTTTCCAGCCCGTCCCCAGCTACTCCACCGTCGATCGCAATCCGTAATCCACTCCGTGCAGGTCTTGGTGCTGTCCATAACGGGAGCACTGAACGCGGTCCTGACGCCGGAGCACCAGAAGGAGATCCTCCGCTACATCTACAACCACCAGGTGACGTGCGCTTCCTTTAGGCTTGGGTTTCCGCCATGGCAGCGGAGTCCTGACGGGTGTATTTCGGGTTCGCAGAACGAGGATGGGGGTTGGGGGCTCCACATCGAGGGCCACAGCACCATGTTCGGCTCGGTGCTCTGCTACGTCGCGCTCCGGCTGCTGGGGGAAGGGCCCGACGACGGCGATGACATGGCTGTGGCGAGGTGCCGGAAGTGGATCCTCGACCACGGCGGCGCAGTCGGGATACCCTCGTGGGGGAAGTTCTGGGTGACGGTGAGTGCTCTAAATTGAAGACGCAGTAATAACGCCATGGCGCTGATCTACTGCTGCTCGGTGCAGGTGCTCGGGGTGTACGAGTGGGAAGGATGCAATCCGATGCCCCCGGAGTTCTGGATCCTCCCCAAGATATTTCCAGTTCATCCAGGGAAAATGCTGTGCTACGCTCGCCTGGTCTACATGCCCATGTCGTTTCTGTATGGGAAGAGGTTCGTGGGCCCGGTGACCCCGCTGGTTCAGGCGCTGAGGCAGGAGCTCTACGTCCAGCCCTACGACACCGTCAACTGGAACGTAGCCAGGAACACCTGCGCCAAGGTCCAGATCGAAGCTCTGTGTAATCACAGAGACATTCAACAAATACAAAACCTGACCAAAAATCACTTCATCCTCTTCGCAGGAAGATCTTTACTATCCGCATCCTCCCGTGCAAGACGTACTCTGGGGCTTCCTTCACTACGTCGTGGAGCCGTTTCTGATGCGATGGCCCTTCTCTGCGCTGAGAGAGAAGGCCCTCAAAGTTGCCATGAATCACGTACACTACGAGGACCTGAACAGCAGGTACCTCTGCATTGGATGCGTGGAAAAGGTAATCTGTTCATCACCAGAAACACATGTACATACATATAGTCAAATGATGTGACGAAGCTTATAATGTTTGCTTTGTCTTCAAGCTGTTGTGTTTGCTTGCTTGTTGGGTGGAAGATCCGAATTCAGACGCATACAAGCTGCATCTTGCCAGGCTCCCCGATTATTACTGGCTGGCAGAAGATGGCCTCAAGTTCCAGGTATCCCCCATCACCTTCAGATTCATCAGCGAGCCCCTTTCATCAGCTACCTGAACCTGGTTTTTCTCCGACTCAGAGTTTTGGCAGTCAGCTGTGGGACGCGACTTTTGCCATTCAAGCTATCATTTCATGCAACCTTAACGAAGAGTTTGGCCAGACGCTTCATAAAGCACACAGCTTCCTGAAAGCCTCACAGGTAAAATTTAGCTTTGGGTATCTTCTGATCTTATAAAACAGCTCCTACAAAGAATTTGACACTCATGTGGTGACTATAAAGATTCGAGAAAACCCTTCTGGCGACTTCAAAGAAATGTACAGGCACCCCAATAAGGGGGGGTGGACATTCTCGATTCAAGATCATGGTTGGCAGGTTTCAGACTGCACCGGCGAGGGATTAAAGGTAATCTCAAACAACTCTATCAAAACAGGCATACAGATTTTGGTGTTTGGTTTGAGAATTTTTTTTTTCTTGTGCAGGCTGCTCTGTTGTACTCTCAAATATCACCAGAGCTTGTTGGGACTCCGTTGGAAAAAGAATGTTTATATGATTCCGTGAATGTCGTTCTTTCTCTCCAAGTATGGATTCATCCAACACATATTACTTGCTTTCAAACCATGCCCAACATTGTACATAATTGAACTCTTTGTTCTTCGATACAGAGTTCCAATGGCGGACTCCCAGCTTGGGAGCCACAAAGGGCATTCCGCTGGCTGGAGGTAAGAATGGACTTTTTTCTCAACACGCTTCTCTATGCATTGGTCTCTAACAAACAAATCCGCCTATGCTTCTCCTCCAGTTATTCAATCCTACTGAATTCTTTGAAGATGTTCTCATTGAACGAGAGTATGTAGAATGTACCTCATCAGCAATTCAAGCTCTTGCGCTCTTTAAGAAACTACACCCCGGACACAGAACAAAGGAAATCGAGGGCAGCATATCACGGGCACTGCAGTACATTGAGGCAGCACAAAATTCAGATGGTTCATGGTGGGTTCCCTTCATCATGCACTTCCAGAACCATCAAAACCGACTTTAACCAAACTTCTTTATATCCTCATAAAATCACCACTCAGCTAGATAAAAGTGCATGTATTGTAACAGGACGGGATGTTGGGGTATCTGCTACACCTATGGCACCTGGTTTGCAGTCAAGGGGCTGGCTACTTGTGGGAGAAACTATTATAACAGCCCCACTGTTCGTAAGGCTTGTGAATTCCTGCTATCCAAACAGCTGCAGGACGGTGGTTGGGGTGAGAGTTATCTCTCAAGTAGTAACAAGGTAAGAGCAGTTCACAAGGTTAGGTTTTGCTTATTAAATGGAGAGGCTCTGAGTATGATTTTGAGAAGCATTAACTACGGGCACGATATCAATTAAGTTCTGAATCTCTGTACAATTAGACCCTTAATCCATTAAAACGCATCATTGTTTCTTATCAGGTGTACACGAATATAGCTGGTGACAGATCAAATTTGGTGCAAACATCATGGGCTCTTCTATCTCTCATGGATGCTGGACAGGTAAACTCTTTGTTTTCAGACCAGAGTACTTTAAAATTAGTTATGGCAGGGTTTTTTTTGTTTAAAATTGCTTTATCAGGCTGTATAATACACAGTTACTATAGAAAAGCAACAGTATCAACTTCATAAGCCCAACAAATATTACTCTCACATTTCATAGAACTCGCTCAACTGTTTCCATATGAAAAGGTCACGACAGCTTCTCAAAATATTTTTGCTGAGATAAAACAAAGCCACACATAAGGATGCAGCTTTAACATCAAGTTGCTCCAACTCCATGTTTAACCCATTTGCCATAACTATGGACAAAAGAGTGTTTCACGGCAAGTGAGAAAACCTTCTGATAATCGACTCCCTGTTTTCATGGAAAACCATTTGCCACAAGCCTCGTTTTTTAATCTGCCCAACTCCTGGAATGTCTTCTTTCTTCTTGAACACCCATTTCCAACCTAGTGGTTTCCGCCCTTTGCTAAATGTGTGTTTTTAGGCTTTGTTCCTTGCAAGTAACTGAACTTCCGCATTCATTGAAAACATTCTGATGCTTTACTACTTTGAACTGCTTCCTTATAAGACCTATGTTCATCGAAATCAAAACTTTCTCCTACTCCAAAAAGCATATGCACCAGAATCAATATCGACAATAGTAACACAATCTGCATGCCACATGGGCCTACTGATTTCCCTCCTTGATCTTCTTGATGCTATAGTTTGCGACCCTTCCTCATTTTATGCTTCTTTTCTGGGATGTTGAATAAGATTTGCTTGAAATCCTGTTTGAAACTTCAATTTCAGCATCCATCTCAACTTTCTAGTTGGCACCATGATCTTTATTACCTGCATGAGTGGAAATTTTTCCTATGGCCAAACAAAGTAGAGTCATCAAAAGAAACATCTCTGTTGATAATAAAATTCAGAGTTATATTTTTTTTTCTACACCATAATCAGTAGGCTTTTAAATCCAGTTGCATACCCTGGAAACATTCAATTGATTACCCTTGGCTCTAATTTACCCTCATTAACATCAACCTAAACAGGATAACCAAATATATGGATGCCAGAATAATCAGATGGTTTTCCAACCCATACCTCAGGATCAGACTACACGACTGTTTGGTTCATATGTTTTGACCCGTGTTTTGTTGTGGTGTATATCGTACACTAGACTTGTTGTGTCTTCTTTCTTGCAAAAAAACATAACGGTGAATTATGGAACTCTAAACCGTTAAATAATGGTGTATCCTTGTTATGTATCTTCATTTTTTTAACGATGTAATAATATATTCTTCTGTACATTGGCTCTGCCAGAGTATTCAACAATTCCAATGCCGATTTTCAATTGACTGCACATCCTGAAAGTTTCAATACTTATCAACTGTAAACTAACAGTCTTTGCAAACTACGGTGAAGAAACATTGGGTCTTTCATTGGAAGCCACTTTATGTCTTAGTATCCATTTAACACCCTTCAAACATGTACTGACTACCAATACTGTGGAGTAATATTAAGAGGAACTGTGGCACACATGCTACCATCCATCGCACTTTGGGACCGTAACATGTTGTGTGTGTGATTTATGTGATTATAAATGTGAAAGTTTAAAATGTGGTGCCAAACGTACTGTTTTAATCTATAGTTTCTATGATTTCTCCATCCCTTTGATTTCCTTTTGTTTTGCAACTGTTTTTGGAGGCTTGAGTTTTGCAACCCTCTGATTGACAACCTTCTCAAAGTATATATTTGTAACAAACCATTAGAAATAAGCATGCCAATAATATAAAACAGTGGATGGATACAGGTTCCATTAGATATTCACTCTTCTATGTAAATATTTTAAAGCATTTGTAATATCTATCAATCATCATGAAAACACCATTCTCTGCCACTGCTTTGGGAATCATTTCAAACCATACAAAGACATCTTCAGCTAATAAGCTTGACTTTTTGGAGAAAGCCATTGTACTGTCTCATGAAATTTGCCCCTTCTAGATGACCATCCAGTATGAGTTCTTAGTCAAATTGGTTGCCACCGCAATCAGTGAAAAATGATTTGTGTTTCATATCATTTCATCACAATTAATTTCTCACTTCATAAATATCTGGGGGAGGGGGATGGATAGAACCTCCATCCACTGTAGGAACTTACTGATCTTCACCTCCAGTTGAGGCTTGAGACTATGGTCATTTTTAGCAATAAAAATAGGGAGAGAAGACGTGAAAGAGACATTCCATTAATACAATACAGTTTGGGGTTTGCCCTTCAGATGTGTTTGCCCTTTGTCTACTTGCGGGGTAAGGCCAATTTAGTTATTTTATCTGCTTGTTTTACAATATGGTGTGGTTCGTTTTCAGCTACCATGTGAAGATATGTGTGTGCATTTTCAACCTATTTTCATGTAATTAAACAACTATAATTTTAAGGATCAAATGTTGAAGTTTCAAGGGTATAAACTTAAGGGAGCTAACATTATGGTACAGTGGACATTTTTCTTATCTTGTTTGATTCATCAGTGTTGAAGCTAGTCCATTTTTCATTCATATTGATGACGAATACAGTTCTTCCGGTTCCCTTTTTGGTCTAAAAAAGGTCATTATACCTTCAATGCCTTGTTAGAAAACCAGAAACATTTCTTTTGTTGGTTGTTGTATCAGCTGCACACATGTGTTGATTGTGATTGTTTTTTTACTAAGCAGGCTAAAATAGACCCAGAGCCCGTAAGGCGTGGAATAAGGCTGTTGATCAATTCACAAATGGAAGATGGCGATTTCCCTCAGCAGGTACTTTGCATGGATCCAGTGGGTCGTTTTTTCATTTCATTTTTTATATAAATACCAACGGTAGTTGTGTTTTGAAGATGAGAGCAACTGTACTACACGGAATAACCGCTCCATGTGTCTACAGCCAAAACAAACTCATACCAACACTGAAACTAGGCATCCCAATTGTGCAACCTCCGGAACTTGTTGAATGCTTGAGGGTGCACAATTGGGTTGCCTCGGTGTTAGTAAGTGCTTGCTCTAAACAAGCGTTTACTCTGAGATTCTGTTGGGAGGGGTTGGAAACATTTGTTGCTGACCCTCCAACGAGAAACCAAACAGACCTTTAGAAGTTGTTGAAGCTGCAGTGTGTGATTGTGCGGTTACTTATTGGGTGCAGGAGATAACGGGGGTGTTCATGAAAAACTGCACTCTGAACTATTCCTCGTACCGAAACATATTCCCAATCTGGGCGCTCGGGGAGTATCGCAGCCAGATTCTGTCGGCGTAGCACGGTGGAATGGCAGGACTCACGGCATCTGCTGCTGACCTAATTTCCTTTATGTAGAAGCGCGTATCTACTTCCGAGTGGCTGGAGGGCATAAAGTGATTTGTATTTGTATCGTATGTTTGAACAGAAATTGATGGCCCCAGAATAAGTGTTCAGTTGTCAATTTGAAATAACTGATGAGAATGACATTGGGTGAGAAATTAGGGATACCTTGATGCTTCGCTGCAACTGACCTTTCGACCGCTGGAATTGGCAGGGATTGTGTAGTTGAGTTTGTGTCCCCCAGGTGCAGCCGGCGATTTCGACCACGGTCCGCCCGACTCGGCTCCCCATATTTGAACAATGATCGAAATCGCCAGGAATTTGGAAACACGCACTCAAACTCGCTTTCCCGTCGCCGATTAGTATGTCGTTTCAACAGGCGAAACAGGACTAGTAATGCCTTACGTGAAGAATGAGGTGGCAGCGTCGATTGTGTGAAGAATGAGGTGGCAGCGTCGATTGTGTGCGCTTCACCTGAATCTATATACATACACACATTGAAAGTTTAAATTTTGGAAAACAAATGTAGATATTTATTATATAATTAAAGTTATATAATATATGGAACATAATAAATATTCCAAAAAACATGTTAAAAGTATTGTGTGATAATTGATTTTGAAATTATCGATCAATGCATGTGTGATAATTGATTTTGAAATTATCGATCAATGCATAATTAGAATTGCATATCTTTTTTTTTGTATGTGGTTATATAATTTGTAATAATTGCATTTTTTCCCCTAATTGATGACCTGTGAGTCATCCATCTCTCTAACTATGCAAGGACCCACGCACGCGCCTAACAAATGTTATTTATTTCAAACCCCTAGACCCCCTTGCTGGAGTTGGTGCTTTAGAACCAATTTTTGTGTACTTTTGATAATCTGTATTCATTGTTTTGAATATTAATAAACTTTTTATCACATCATGGTTGTTCTTCTGCGTAACATAACATGTGGTAATGTCTTAAGAGTAGTTGTCGTACTAAAAGGTCTTAGCAATTCTCCGCTATGATGGGAACCTAGAAGTGTCACGACAATATTCTTAAATATATGTTTTATAGCTGGATGAAATCATTTGAGAGACACAAATGAGGTGGAGACTCATATGACTTTGATACACATTCTCATGATGTAAGACCTTAGTAATATCCAGTGTAGGATATTATGAGAATTATGTCCTCTAGTAAGAAATTCATATTTTTGTGTCATTGGATGTTCCTATTTGCGGACATGTGTGTTGATCCTTAAACATTAAGATTATCATTAATGAGTATTATAAGTTGCATACTTTGATGTATTAACGAAAACTGTGACGTCATATGTTCGCAGTGAGGTAGGATATGTTGGGTGTGTTACGAGTAATACTTCATTAATGAATAATGTGAGAAAGAATTTATCCTTTTTGTTCTTTAACATAAGTTGATATCTGAGGCCCTTTGATGAAAATGATATAGCCAAAATAAATCCATAACCATGGTGTTCTGTATGCAAGTTCGATTTCCAGAAATTCAAAGAAAGAGTCATCGAACACATATGTTGATGACACCAGCATACAACCCGCTTGATTAGAGATATCATGATAAAAAGAATATACTGCACAACAAGTATCTGTATGAGGTATTATGACATCATGACATTAACTTTTTTCTATATGGGTGTTTTGGCGTGTTGATGGACTCTAACCTTGGACTTTAGGCTGCTTCACATAATGTCACTGAGAAAGTGGTCTAAAGGGTTACACACTAAGTGTATCTAGAATCTCAGTTAAATAATATATTATTTATTTATTATTTAACAAGTTGAATAAATATTATTCCCGCACGTGGTTTAGTAATTATTCATGTTTGCTTGATCGCATATATTCCATCACCATTTATTCGAGAGAATATTATGTGGTCGGAATTTTTAATAAATATTTATTTTATATTTAGTAAATATAATATTTATTTATTTATTGGTGAATAATGCAGTGATATTTATTTATTAAATAAATAGTCATTATTCATGGCCCGAAAGATATTACAGAGGAATGAATTACCGAGTTTAATGGCCTAGTGAGAAATAATATATATTGAATATTATTTGAATAAATATTTAATTTTAATTCACGAGTTTAGCGTATATCAAGAAATAATAATAATAATAATAAAATTATTATAGACATGAGATTCCGTATGGATTAAATAAATATTAAAGGGCACTTATACAGTTATTTATTTTTAACCCTAGCGGTATATAAACTCAATTATATTATTTTTCAACAAAGCCAATTTATTTCTTTTGTTGTGCATGATGAAATCCAAAGAATCCTTTCGAAGCCCTAGCGAACTCTCTTCTCCAAGAACACTCTCAAGAACAGAGAACGATCTTCTTTCACCTTCCACCCTCGAGTCAAGAGAGATCAAATATAATCCTTTGAAAGTGATTCTCAGAGCAATCAAAGGCGAACAACGCAAGGTATAAGATTTGTCGTGGTAGCACCCGGAGATTCCTACAACGACATTCAAAGATTGGTGGAACACGTGTGGATCACCACAAAAGGGAATCTAATCTTGATTTCAACAACGCAAAGACATTACGATGTAGATCCGTTGTCAGATCCATCAACGAAGAAAGAATTTCTCACAAGGTAATTCTTTAATTACTTGAATTAATTATAAATAATATGCGACGATCCTACGGTTTGGTTCCGACGTTTTATCCACGACGTTTATTGCTGTGTAAATATCGAATTGATAATCGATCATGGAAAAGTTGGGTATGAACCATCACACACTTCCGCTATGCCCGGAACCTTCAAGTGGTATCAGAGCGGATCACATAATTATTTATAATTATTTAAATATCATCGATTGATTTATGTATTTGTAATTTAGTTTTCAATTCCAATTTAATATTTCTTAAATCAGAATTGTGAGATATACTTCTTCTTCGTTTCTCATAAATATAATCAAATCAATTAATTTTATAAAAGAAATAAATTTGAAGATCTCATTTGGAGGTGTCGAAGAATCCGACCGGATAACACAAGAGCGCACGCAATGTAACCCAAAGGTACACGTTGTGTACTAGTGTTTAATGCACCAAGAATTAATTCAGAATTAATTCAAGGAATGTGAATTTATTACAAGTGGTGAATTTAATTATACATTACGTGTTGATCGGTCCAACTTAACACACGATCAGCCGAAGTACCCACAATGTAACTTCCGTATACAACGTGTAGTCCTTAGTCACAGATGGGTTGTGTATCTTCTTACACGACTTACCTGACTGGTGACCATGTAACTTGGGGACCACATACCATGTATCACATGTACACACCGTGTACTCCAATATTTTCAGTGGCATAGTTACATGCTGAGTCCCTAGATGTGTGTCTCAGATAGACGGTGAGAATAGTACACATCGTGTAACTAGATTGCGTACACCGTGTACTTATACCAAATTATGCAGAATTAAAAAATAATTTATTATATTGTGTAAACCTTATCAACATGTGCTTTCTTGTGGTCATTAAGTTGACAGGACACGCCATGTAATGAGTTTTTATATATATAAATGCCTAATTAATTTCAGCTTAATGTTCAGATCTACATATCATGTATAAGTTGTATTATAGTTATTACTCCGCTCATTAAAGAATTACACACCACGTTAAAAAAAGGAATCATGTAAACCATGTGATCATTAAGTTAATAGTACACGTCATGATATTATGTGATAAGTCGTGTATGTCACATATCGCAAGAGAAAACAATATACAAGTATAATACACGTTGGGCTGTTTAGACAGGTACTCATCATGTTGCCTCCAAGGTATATTTTTGTATTATACAAAAATAATTTTAAAGAAATTTATTTAATTTGTTTAAAAGTACGATGGATGAAAATCTCAAAGTAATTCAGATGAGAATTGAGATAAAAGAATTGATTAATTAAAGAAGATAATTAATTGATTTGAGCGTGATTTATCTTAAATAAGAATGATTAAGAATTGAATGCTAATTTTATTAAATGCATAATTCGTTGCATGCTTATAGATGATCACGATCTTAAACCAGACATTTGTATGTGATCAGTTTCTTTAATTTATTATTAAATTAAATTGCTGGTATGTGTGTCATTTCTCCTCTTATTATGTAAGGGCATGCGTTCCCATGGTTTCTTTTATGTAATCCTTTTCCCTTCACATGCGTGTGAGTAAAAACATATGTAATAGATGGATCTCCCAAGCTAGTGGAGATGGTTCAAGTTTAGAGTCAAAGTGAAACCAATCCAAGAGAGATACATAGATGGACAGGTGGAAAGCTGCAACACAAACCTTAATTGGTTCAAGGTGTTTCCCCCTAGGTCAAATGTTAGTTTATCATACACTAGATAAACTAACCATTAGTAAAATCTTATGATCATACCACTTTATTATTTTATTTTTGTCAAGTTTCATGGTTATTTCATTATGGACGTTTGTTTCAATCACGTGAATTAATGAATTAACAATCATGCAAGATAGAATTAAAATAAACTGGATTATGCATAAAAATTATCTAAGACATGGTTAATCACTTAAGTAAATAAACTTAATATTAATAAGCATGTAAAAAAGATAATAATTTCTAATTTAAGCATAAAGATAAAATCCCTAAATTATATATATTAAGTCTGTATAGCCTTCCACTACTTCAGTTAAAATCGAACCATAGTTCAAAGTGCTTTACCAACCAAAGTTAGGGTGCTTTCAATTATCGGGGAATTATAACATGAAGTTTTGGGTTGAATTAACTTAGTTCACATCAAGGGTTGACTGCCAAAACAAAACTTGGTGTAACTGATAGGAAAGGGTTGAGTAAATCTAATTTAAGGATTTTGGGATTAAGGAATCCAGTCAATAGATCAAGGAACTATGAGTTAATGCAGTTGGCATTTGGAATGCCTACCTAAAACCCTTAAAATTACTTGACCAACCAAATTTAGGGTAATGAGAAGGGGAATATGGATCCTTGCCACTAGAATCTCCAAGAAACAAGATATCTAGAAGCCAATAGTGAGGGTTGTTGGGTTTCAATAAAATAGTGGGAGATTAATAAATATAATATTTATTTATTTGTCTAAATTTTATCAGATAAAGTACTAAAACTATGCTCATCTTATTTATAGTAGCAACAATAAAATTACTTCGAACATATAACTATGATTCATACTTGAGAAGAATAACCTTCTCACCGACACAAATTTCCAAGAGTGGAAAAGGTGCTTACAAGTTATCCTACACCATGAAAGGATATTTTATGTGCTGGAAGAACCTATTCCTGATGTGCCTGGTAATGAGGCTAGTGAGGAAGAATTATCTCTCTATGAGAAACATTTGAACAATGCTAAAAATGTTCATTGTTTTATTCTATCATCCATGACCAATGAGATTTTGAAGCAACATGAGGATATGGATGAGTAAAACACGATATCTTAACTTTAGGATCTCTATCAAGAGAAGGTGAGACATGAGAGATACAAGATCTCCTATGTTTTGTTTACAACTAAGCTTGGAGAGTCTGAACCAACTGGGCCTCATGTAGCCAATATTACTGTCTACATGGAACACTTAGACATATTAAAGATTAAATTCTCATATGAGTTACACACAGATCTCATACTTTCCTCACTACCCAATACCTTCTCTAATTTAATTGTTAATTATAACATGAGAAATAATAAAAAGAGTCTTTTAAAACTTCTAACTTTGATTCTCCAAGTGGATAAGGACATGGGGCATGATAAACCCATAGTATTTATGGTGAATAAGAAAAGGAAGAATAAGGGGAAGGGGGCCAAGACTCATAATAAGTCTAAATCTCCCGAGCACCATTCTTCCAAGAAGAGGAAGATCCATAGGCAGGGCAAAGAAAAGGAGACAGTATGTTTTTCATGTGGCAAGAAAGACCACTGGAAGAAGAACTACACCCAAAAGCAAGGGGAAGTTAAATGTGTGTTCATTATTAATTGTAATCTTTCAATATTTACACATTGGGTATTAGATACATCTTATGGTTCTCACATATGTATCCAAATGTAGGAATCGAGTAGATTAAAAAATATTTCTATAGGAGAGGTGGATTTGCGAGCTACCAATGGTGCGAGGGTGGATGATTTATCCATTGGTGACTACTACCTTTAATTTATAACATTAATGATATTGGTTTTAAGTAATTGTTATTATGTACCTACTGTTACCAAGAACATAATTTTTATATCATGCCTAGATGCATATGGTTTTATTTTCAAGTTTAGAAATAAAAGTTGTTTCTTTTATAAAGAAAATATATGTTCTGGTATGTCACATTTAAATAACAATACTTATTTATCAAATTATGAAAACCAAGTATTGACAATAGATAACAAATCATGTTCACATGACTCATATAACACCCATATATGAAATCACCATCTTTTTCATGTAAACAAGAAGCATTTGAAAAATATATATCAAGATGGTTATTTAGACTATTCTGAGCTAAAACCACTTGAAAGATGTCATGGTTGTTTATAAGAAAAAATGAACAAACCACCATTTAGTGGATAGGGATAAAGGGCTACAAAGCTTTTATGATTGGAACACACTGATGTGTGTGGACCTTTTCTAGTAGAAGCTAGAGGTGGGTATTCTTAGTTCATAAATTTTAATGATGAATTGAGAAGATATGGACATGTCTACTTAATGGGGTATAAGTTTGAGTCCTTTGATAAATTCAAAGAATTCAAGAATGAAGTAGAGAATAAAATTTGAAAGAAGATAAATAATCTTTGATCGGATCAAGGTGGCAAATATATTAACCAAGATTTCATCAAATTTCTATGAGAGTTTTAGATTCTATCTCAACTCACTCCACCTTACACACCACAGTGGAATGGTGTTAGTGAAAGGAGGAACCATACCTTATTAGACATGGTAAAGTCGATGATGAGTCATGTAGATATTACATTATCCTTTTGGGTATATAAATTAAACCGAGTACCAACTAAAGCATCAAATAAAATTCCCTTTGAGTTATGGAGTTGAAAGAAACCTGTTTTGTTGCATACATGTATATGGGGTTGTGAGGCATTTTAAGGCCTTTTCAGAAAAAAAAACTAGCACCTAAGGGAACAACATGTATCTTTATAGGGTATCCTAAGGAAACAAAGAAATACTACCAATATAACCCCTCAAACAAGAAAGTGTTTATTTCTAGATAGGATATCATTATTTATAGGGATCACATCTTTAAAAATAATAATGGGAGTAAGATTGACTTTGATGAAGTTGATGATCAAGATATACAATAGTCGGTATAAGAACTGATTCCGTAGGTCCCTATGGAAAAAGTAGTTCTTGAAACACAAGTACTACATAGGAGCACTACAAAGATAAGAGAAGCAAAAAGATATGGTTTTCTAGTCATCAAAGATAGTGACTCATTATTAGTTGACAATGATGAACCCATCTTCTACAAAGAGGCAGTGGAGAGCTCATAATCTACAAGATGGATAGAATCCATGAATTTTGAAATGAATTTCATGTATCATAACCAAGTTTGTGTTTTGGTCGATGCGCTAGTTGATGTAAATCCTACAGGGTGAAAATGGGTATTCAAGAGAAAACTAGACATGGAAGGTAAGGTAAATACCGATAAAGTAAGGCTAGTGGATAAAGGGTTTAAACAAAATCAAGGAATTTACTACGATGAGACCTTTTCACTAATTATCATGTTTGAATACATTAGAATTCTACTTGATATAATAACTTACCATGACTATGAAATTTGGTAGATGGACGTAAAACTGATTTTCTTAATGGGAACCTTCGGGAAGATTTCTATATGACACAACTAGAAGGGTTAGTGACTCCATGTGATGCTAAAAATATTTGACAGTTGTAGAGATGCATTTATGGATTGAAGCAATCATCCAGGTCATGAAACATTCGATTTGATGAAGCTATAAAATAATTTGGTTTCATTAAGAACGAATGTGAGCCATGTGTTTGCAATAGGTTTAGTGGAAATGCACTTGTTATCCTAGTAGTATATATTGATGAAATATTACTTATTGGAAATTACATACCAGTATTACAGTCAGTTAAGGGATGTTTAAACAAGTGTTTATCCATAAAGGACTTACGTGAAACAACCTATATTCTAGGGATCAAGATCATTCATGATAGATCCAAGAGGCTACTTGGAATGAGTTAAAGTACATACATTGACCAGATACTAAAAAGATTTAGTATGAAACAATCCAAGATGGGATTGGTTATAGTGTCACATGGTATACATCTCTCTAAAAAAATATTTCCTCAGAAATAACAGAAGAAAGAGAGAATGAGTAAGATCTCATACACTTTAGTGATAAAATTAATCTTGCATGCAATGTTATGTACTATAATTGATGTTGAATTTACATTGGGCATGGTAGGAAGATATAAAGAAGATCCAGAAGAACATCATTGGTATGTTGTTAAGGATATCCTAAAGTATATGAGAATAACTAAGGATATATTCCTGGTGTATGGAGGAAACGAGGAGCTAGTCATTAAGGGTTATACTGATGTTAGTTTTCAAACAGATCAAAATAAAATTATGTAACACCCCAAGCTTCCATGGTACGCTTCCCTTTGAATAATACAGTAGTGTGTGTTGTACACAACTTCGAGTTCTAACACACACACACCACAACCAATCAAACTAGTCGTTATGAATAGTAATACCTACTTTGTGAAATTTTATAAATTTTATCTTTAAAAATGGACTTCATTTTTGGATTTGGAATATCGAAATTAGCTTAGGGTGAATTTTTGATATTTTCTAAAAACATTCAATTTTTGATGAATAGTGAAAAAACACTGAGTTATAGTTTAAAACCGAATTTTTATTTAAATAATTATTTATTTTATTTAAATTTAATTAAGGTAAAAATAGATAAATAATACCTATATAAGTTCAATTTAATTCATTGGAGTTAGTTTAGAATAATTTTAGATATATAAAAATTTTATTGAACTTTTCACCGTCTTTTACCCACCTCCTAAGAGAATTTGGAAATTCACATAAAACTTAATTTTACCGCTTTTGTGAGTGGAATTTCAAAAATAAGAAAGAAACGGTTAATATCAAGGAGTAAAATTTGGTTCAATAAGATAAAAATATTTTTTGGTGAATAATAACTTTTTACTTTTATTTACCACGGTTAAAAGTAAATAGGGTAATTAAAGGTAAAAATGATATTAATATTACCCTAACACATGTCCTAATTCTATTGGAAAAGTGTATCTCGACCAAAAACAACCTTAGGAATAAAATATTATCATTTAGGTCTACTTGGATTAGATTAGGACATTTATTATTATTTAATTCAAAGAAGAGTTAAAAGAGTTAAAATCAAGGTTTAATTACTAAATTTTTTTTAATATAGGGTTATACATAAGATAAATTCGATTGTAAATATTCATTAGAAAGATAAAAATATTTCCTACATAATGGTATTTTATTTATAATTTTTAGACATTAAATAATTTAATTTATTTATGACACAATGGTGATGCAGTAATTACCTAATTACTGAAATATTAAAATAATTGATATTATAAACATCAAAATAAATGTAATTTGAGACTTTTTATGAATTAAAATAATTTTATAGGTTAATATGAAATGTTAGTATTGATTTAATTATGTTTTTTCAAAGTAATCATGCTGTTATGATTTTCAAAAAAATCAAATACCAAATAGTGTCAAAATTGACATAAAAGAGTTTTTAAAACAAATATTATATTATTAATTGATATTCAATTCCTAAAAATCTAAGGTTCATCCAAGAGACTTATATAATTATATTTGTATCATTAATGGACCGCTTGGTGGTATCTTGGAGGTATATAGTAAGTTTATTAACTATATAATATAAAAATACAAAGAGACATGGTAAATGTCAAACTATTTAACTAAGAGTTAAATATAAATGATAAGGTTAATATAGTGACCCAAAACTGTCTAAAATATATTGGTTGAAAGGATTTATACCCATAACCACCTTAAACTTTGAATAATCTACTTTTGAGACATTATAAACCGAATATGAATTTATTATAAAATAATATTTCTAGCTTTTCCAAAGGTTCCCCTCACCCCTCTTATAAAAGGGCACTCCCCCTTCTCACTAATTCACACATTCAAAGCCTTTTGGCTCGGCCAAACCCTACCCAAATACTCTCTCAACTTCCCTAAATTCAACCTAGAGGCCTTAGTTTGATCAAAAAGCCAACTTAAGGAGCCCTTTTGATCAAATCAAAAGGAATAACCCGAAGAAGAGGTAATGTTTTCACCACCCTCTTTCAAGTTCCTTTCTTCTTCAAATTCTTCTTTCTTTGTTATTTCCATTCTAAAATAATAACTCCAGTATCTTCTATATACTTTTATGTTATTATAAATATGGTAAAACCATATTCAGTATTATATCCATCCTTTGAATGACATGTCACCATACGTGCGTATGTACGGCTTACCGTCTCCACGTCATGGTGTAATTGTTATTCAATATATTAATTTTTGTATGGGTATAATAATGATGTTTAATTCATGTAAATAATAAATATAACATGATAATGATTCTGTATATATGATATATCATCCAATTATATATTATTTTAATATCAAAAGAATGATATTGTCGCTCGTGCGTACGTATGAACTACCGTCTCCACGAACGCGATGAGATTCATTCCCTATCGTATCCATTCAAGAATAATTCTCATTTTATGATTAAAATTAATGTTTAAGAACTTTATATCATTCTGGATATGAATAATATACAACCTATACATAACAAACATGACTTATGTAATAAAACATATAAAAGAAAACGAGTAATTTAACACCTGAAACGACGATAATACTAAAATATTATTAACAAAGAATTAATAGAAGATCATATATGATATCATAATTATGTATATGGTTCTTTTATAACTTAATAACAATGTTTTAACTATTATAAAGGAGGTTAACATACCATCGACTAAGAAAAAGTACAAGGTAAGGGTTTATTTCACAATCTCTTCATTATCTAATGTTGTTTATACATGATTATTGAAAGAGCGTTGTCGTGGGCGCCCTCAAATTATTAGTGTGATTTTGGGGTACTTAGGTGCAGCAGAGTGGCTGACCAAGGTCGTCTCTCAAAGGAGGAAGTGAATTAAAACAACTTTCTAGAGGTATTCCAAAAATAAAATAAAAGAGAATAAAAACACTACTTGAATGGATGGGGGTTGTTTGAAGTTTATAAACCTTGAATAATTTTGCTGGAAGAAGATTTCATTTTTTTTTTAATTTTGAAATGAACTTTGATTAAAAAGACACAACAAGAAGATGTTTTTTTTGAAAATATTTTAAAAGACATAATCGATCTAACTCTACCTCTTAAATAAATTATTTATCATTATCATTTAAATTAACATCCACTTAATTATGGCCCCTTAACTTGTTAACCCCCAAACCCTACGAGAATTAACCTTACCACAAAGATGAAGTTAATTAAACCCTAGGTTATCTTTGGAACATGTAATCGCAACATCCTACTTTGATTGATGTTCTAAGGATAGATTATGGTCAATGGTAAATTAAGGAACATATCCATTCTTGAAATGAGGATAAATTATGTTTAGGGATTATATTTTAACTCTACAAATTTATCCTGTATGGTCTTGTATTACCGATTAAGATCGCGCTCTCACAATTTACACAAAATCCTGACCTCGCGTGTTTTTGTGTTAATTGTTCAATTGATTGCTTAGTTTCTTAAAATTTAAAAACAAAATTCATGGATAATATTAAGTGAATTATAGTAGCTCAATGATTCAAAATAATTAAATGAATAGGGCAGAATATAGAACGATTACTAAAAGACTACTCTTCCATGGGTGGTGTAATCATCGTAGAAGCATTTTGCATGTGTAAAGGTTTTTAATGGGTATAACCCAATAACGCTTCTACTCAAGAATTACAAACCAATTAGGAAGATTAAGAGAAGAATAAATTTAAACAAAACATAATAAAATATGAGAAATAAAATAAGATCAATGAATTTTATTACACAAATGAAAACATTACAAAATGAAGAAGAGAAGGAGGCTTCGATGAGGGGATCCATGCTTCAAGAGCCACCCCTCTTACAATGGTTGGAGAATTTGGGTGAAACAAATTATCCTATGCCTCCAATCTCCTAATGAACTTCCCAACCCCTCCAAATGAGAAAAAAACTAATTTATAGAGTGGAGGGGAGGCTAGGTTTAAAGAGGTTTAAAGTGTGAATGGGAAATCTCGGCCAAATATTTTAATGAAAATTGAACCACCCATTTGACCTCCAAAACACGTAAATTGGCCGGCCTTCTAGAAGGATGATTTGTGAAAAATCATGTCCCAGAGCTTTCCTCAAAATTTGGGCTCAATCAAATCCTGGATGGAGAAGATATGACCCAAATACAGAACCCATGTCCATTCTACCGAGTCCAGCCCAACTTTAACTTCATGGACCATTTTCAACAACCAAATGCACTCTTTAGCTCTAGTGTCCTGAATAAAAGTTGTATAAAATTAATTAGAAACACTGTTAAAACATTTAAAATTAAAATAATAAATATAAAAATATTTATCTTCGAAATACTACAGTGCACTATAAAGGGTAAAACTGGAATTTTCACCAAATTTTCAAATGAATGATCAAATCCTAAATATTTTATAAATAAACCTATTTAACACAATTTGAGGAAATTATATCATTTATTATAAATAAAAAATTCAAAAAAAATAGTTTTTTATCAACTCCCCCACACTTACCCTTTTGCACTCCTGGGAAAAACCTCATGTCAAGTAAACATCAATATCAAATCAAAACCAATTTTAAAACACATATCCTTGAGATCAAACAATTACACACCAAGAAACAAAAGATATCATGCCTCATAAAAAACCATTATTTCAAGTTCTTCATTTATATTATTCAATATATTTCCACTTTATTTATCCTCCCATGCACAAAACACTTACCTCGCTTGAATTTTCTCTTATCACACAAATGTCAATTTTTTTTGCAATGTCTTTCTCATCCAAACTCATACAAGGGTCAACATAGGCTTGATAAATTCATATATCGCTACCCGATGTGAGTCAAGGAAATATTTTTATCATGAGGACTTTTCATATTTGTTCTGTGGCTTTCGTTTGGTAGGATTAAGATGTGAAAAACTCTGAGGCTGAATGAGGAGGACTTGACTCTTTTTGAAGCAAAATTGTATTAATCTAATTTTCACTTAAATATGGTCTTCTCCTCAATCCCCATAGTATCAATTCAGCTCCATCATCATGAAAAGTCATGGAAATTTTATACCATTCATCATTTCAGCATAAAAAATGTCAATCTTCTCAAACATGATTTTCTTGAAAGCTCTAGATGGGCAGAAATTTCCACGTCAATTAGAAGCTCCAGAAAAGGCACAACTTCACTTGTTATGAAAGATTCAGAAAAGGCACAACTTTCAATATAATGTTTTTCTTCAAAAGCAAACACATCTCTTCAGAATTTAATTTTTTACCCAAAGTATCATAGAATGTTGTAGCACAACACAACATAGCTTCCCCCACACTTAAGATCAACTAGATTATGCAATTTCACTTCAAGAGTTGGTTGGATAGGGAAAATTGGCTTGTAATGTGGCTAAACTAACAGGTTGTGCATGTCTTATAAGGGATAAAAGGATTAAATTTTCAAGGTAGGCCATTATAAAAAAGGATTCTTTGAAATAGGGGATTTAATACCAAAAAAATGCCTCAATCATTCAAACATAAGTACCTCAAACCCTCAAGTTTTGATAGGAATAAATCAAATTCTGGTTAAATCAAGCATGGTTTGGTTCTCTCAAGAAATGAGGTGAATGTAAAGAATATGAAAATAATGGTTCAGAAGCCTCATAGGAAAGTGATTTCAAATATAAAGACAGTGAGATGTGGCATGAGATTCAAAATTCAGTGTACTTTTCGTGAAATTACTAAATATTTGAACTTGAAACAAAGTCATTTCAACATTCATTTAAGCTTGGTTTCAAGGGGTAAATTGTTTCACTTATTGATATGGATTTAAAAATGGTGATGAGAATCATTTCAGCTCAAAAGTTTCAAAAACACACAAAAAATTATAAAATAAACACACAAAATTTGAAAAACACACATCTTTTTTTTTTGTTTTTTTTAAATCAAGAAAACAATAGAAATTACTAAACTAAAAGGTTCCCTCCCCCACACTTAAAATATTGCATTGTACTCAATGTGAAACCATGAGATGATATATTCACATGAAATGCAGAATTTTTAAATAGGACAAATAATATAAAAGTGAAAGTGTTAGGAACAGCCTGATGTGCTCAAGTGATGATGGGGTCATGCAGTGTGATAAAATCAACTGCATTAGTAAGAAGTCCCTCAATGTATCTCTTCAAACATTACCCATTGACTGTAAAACTCCTTCTTGTGTCCTCTTGTGTGATATCCACTGCACTATAAGGAAAAACATTAGTCACAACATAAGGACCTAACCATCTAGAACGCAACTTACCAGGCATCAACTTCAGTCGTGAACTATAGAGAAGGACTTTCTCTCCAACATGAAACTCCCTTTGTTGGATGTTTTTGTCATGAGATGATTTTGATCTTTCCTTGTAGAGCCTTGAGTTCTCATATGATGACAGTCGAATCTCCCCAAGCTCTTGAATTTTCAACTTCCTTTGAATTCCAGCTTGGGCCAAATCCATGTTGCATTTCTTTATAGCCCAATATGCCCGATGATCAACTTCCACTAGGTGATGAAATGATTTCCCAAAAACAATCCGAAATGGGGACATACCAATGGGTGTCTTGTATGCTGTCCTATAAGCCCACAATGCATCATCCAAGCACCTGCTCCAATCTTTCCTATTTGGCTGCATAGTTTTCTCCAAAATTTGTTTCAATTCCCTATTTGAAACCTCAGCCTAGCCATTTGTTTGAGGGTGGTATGGTGTTGATGTTTTGTGTGTCACCCCATAATTTCGAAGAAGGGAAGCAAAATTCCTATTGAAAAAGTGTGTCCCTTGGTCACTGATGATGGACTTTGGTACTCCAAACCTGCAGAAAATTTGATCCTTGACAAAATCCACTACAACATGAGAATCGTCAGTCCTGGTGGCCTTTTCCTCCACCCATTTACTCACATAATCAACAACAACCAAAATATACAAAAATCCAAATGAACTAGGAAAAGGACCCATAAAATAAATGCCCCATACATCAAAAATCTCACAGAATAGTATGGGTTATTAGGGAATCTCATGTCTCTTAGAAATGTTCCCAGTGTGTTGGCAACGAGAGCATGACTTACAAAAAACATGGGCATCATGGAATAAGCTAGGCCAATATAATCCAGAGTCCAAAACCTTCCTAGATTTCTGTTGGGGTCCAAAGTGTCCACCACAAGCAAGTGTATGACAAAAATGAAAAACAGACTCAAACTCATGATTAGGAACACACCTCCTAATTACTTGATCACTACACATGCGCCAGAGGTAAGGATCATCCCACACATAAAACCTAGACTCAATTTTTAATTTTTGGACTTGATGCTTCTTCAAATTTTCTGGGATTTCAGAGGAAACAATGTAATTAACTAAATCAACATACCAAGGATGCGTACTTGAGATGGTATAGAGATGATCATCGGGGAAAGTGTCCTGAAGTGGTACCTGGTCCAAGGTTTCACCCTCTGGTGTGTGAGTAAGCCTACTCATGTGGTCTGCCACCAAATTATCTAACCCCTTCTTTTCCTTTATCTCGATGTAAAACTCTTGAAGAAGGAGCATCCAACAGATAAGTCATGGATTTGCATATGTCTTCTTTAGGAGGTACCTCAAAGTTTCATGGTTAGAAAAAACAACTACTTTAGATCCCAATAAATATGAACAAAATTTATCTAAAGAAAATATAACAGCAAGAAACTCCTTTTCTGTTGTGGTGTAGTTTGATTAGGAAGAATCCAACGTCCTCGATGCATATGAAATCACATGTGAACGTCCCTCCACCCTCTGAGATAAGACAGCTCCAACCGCGAAGTTGGACGCATCACACATAAGCTCAAATGGAAGGTCCCACTGCGGGGGCTATATGATCGGTGGAGTGGTCAGACACTTCTTTAGATCATCAAATGATACCCTGCATGAATAATCAAAATTGAAGTCAATATCTTTTTGAAGCAATCGAGATAAGGGTGGAGAGATCTTACTAAAATCTCTAATGAAGCGTCGATAAAATCCAACATGTCCAAGGAATGATCGAACATCACACACACATGTAGGATATGATAGGGATGAAATAATGTCTACCTTAGATTTATCAACTTCAATGCCATGTTGTGATACTATATGACCTAAGACAATTCCCTTTTCGACCATGAAATGAAATTTTTCAAAATTTAAGACTAGATTCTTCTCAATACAATGATGCAACACATCACCCAAACTAGAGAGACATTCATCAAATGAGGATCCATAAACTGTAAAATCATCCATAAATACCTCCATGTAGGTCTCAATGAAATATGAGAAAATACTCACCATGCATCTCTGGAAGGTACCCGGGGCATTGCAAAGTCCAAATGGCATCCTTTGGTAAGAAAAGGTACTGAATGGGTAGGTGAATGTCATATTCTCCAGGTCCTCTACTGCAATGGTAACCTGAAAATAGCCAGAAAATCCATCCAAGAAACAATAGTGTGTCTTCCCAGCTAGTCTCTCAAGCATCTGATCAATAAATGGGAGGGGGAAATGGTCTTTGCGAATGGAATGATTTAGTTTCCTATAATCAATACACACACACCAACTGTTTTGTACCCTCATTGGAACTAACTCATCTTTATCGTTTTTAACAACAGTAACACCACTTTTCTTAGGCACAACCTGAATAAGACTTACCCACTGAGAATCTGAAATGGGATAGATTATACCTGCCTCGATCAATTTTTCAACCTCTTTTTTAACAACCTCAATAAGGGTTGTATTGAGTCTCCTTTGTGGTTGCCTCACCGGTTTAGCCCCATCCTCTAAAAGAATCCTATGCATGAAAATGGAGGGCCTAATACCTGATATGTCAGCCAAGGTCCACCCGATTTCCCTGATGTTCTCCCTCAAAAGATTCAAAAGTTTTTCTTCATGTTAAAAAGGGATATTGTTAGTAATGATAACAGGTAATTTGTCACCACTTAACAAGAATGAGTATTTGGTATTTGGTGGCAATGGCTTGAGTTCCAGTGTAGGGGGGTGGTGTATAGATGGAAACATAGAAGGAACTAAAATATGTGCACAAAGAGCATCAGTATCAGAATAGAAATCATCACAATCAGAGAATAAAGCATCAAATCCATCAACATACTCAATATCCATGTCATAATTAGAGTTCACATGATCAAAATCAGAATATGATTCCATTTCAAAATCAAATCTTAGAGAGTATTGTTCCTTAGAAACGGGTGTGGAAGTACTCTTAGACATCAAACTAGAACCAATACTCATAATCTCCTTAAGGATAGGACAATCCAATTCCATGGTGTTTTTACTTGGTGGTTCAAAATGGGAGATAAAAAATGCAGAATGATCCTCTGAGGGGTACTTCATGGAATCCATAACATTAAAAATTACAACTTCATCTCCAAACTCCATGGAAAGTGTACCCTCATTGTGATAGTTTTTTCAGTTTTGAGGAAGGGTCTACCTAAGATAATGAGGGCATTAGAAATTACCTGATCATCCTCCATGTTAAGCACGTAGAAATCTTCTAGAAAGATCATGTCTCTTACCTGGACAAGTACATCCTCAAGAACTCCCGCTGGATATGCCGTAGCTCTATTCGCCAGTTGCACCACTACTCTCATCGGCTTCAACTCACCAACCTATAAAGAAGAGAATACAGAGTGAGGCATCACATTTATTGAAGCTCCTAAATCAAAAAGAGCATCAGAGAAGTGCAATTACCCTATGGTACATGGGATGGTGAATGTACCGGGATCCTTGCACTTTGTTGGCATTGCTAGAGTTGGTGTAATGAGTGATGAGACATTCCTTCCAAGGTTGATCCTCTCATTTCCCTTGAGCCCTCTTCGATTGGTGTAGAGTTCTTTTAAGAATTTGGCATACCTTGGTATTTGTTTGATGGATTCAAGTAGAGGGATGTTGATCTCAACACGCTTGAATGTGTCCAAAACCTCCTTTTGCATTGCTTCTTCATCCATATTCTTGGTTTGAACAACCCTGTTTGGAAAAGGAAGGGGTTTAGGAGGAACATCATCAATCTTTTTCTTCCCTTTATCTTTCTCCTTGGATTTCTCATCAGTTGGTATGGAATGTGGCTTCTCTGAAGTTGAGGTGAATCCCGGTGGAATGGTAGGTACAGATGTATCATTAATTTGCTTCCCACTTCTCAATGTGATGGAACTGACATTCCCCTTTGGATTTGGAGTGGGTTGGGAAGGTAGATTTCCAGAATTCTTACTCACAAGTTCATGGAGGGAGGTGGAAATCTGGCTCATTTGAGTCTTCAACTCCCTCAACTCCGAACCTTGACTCTTCAGCTCATTATGTTGATTAAGAACAATTTGTTTCAAAAGATCATCAGTGTTAGAGTCTACCTTGTGTTAGAGATTCCCTTGTTGCTGACTTGTTGATGTTTGAGATTCAAATCTCCTTTGGGGTTGTTGGATACCCTGTTGGTAAGGTGAAGGCTACTAGAAGTTTGGTTGAAAAGGGGGCCTTTGTTGTTTCCCAGAGCCATACCTCATGTATGATTGATCCTTCCACCCTTGGTTTAATGTTGGTGCAAAGGAGTCATACTTATTTTGGGGATGTGGTTGTTGTTGTTGATATGGTCTCCCAGGGGATACTGCTGTACAATCTTCTGTTTCTTGTAGTTGGGGGCAATAGTCAGTTGGGTGGCTTGTCTCAGTGCAAATACCACAAGGCCTTGAAGGAGGGGGTTGGGATGTCTTTTGAGCCAAAGCAATCTGTCTCACCATATTTGTCAATTATTCCAACTTGGTATCAATCAAATGACTTTCAAGAGAATAAGGACTTACCTGATGTACTCCCCTGACCTATGGTGTACCTCTATTGCCAAATTTTTGGGAGTTTTGGGCCATTTTGTTGATTAATGCTCGTGCAGCTACTGGTGTCTTGTCCACCAATGCTCCTCTAGCTGCAGCATCCACCATGCTTATCTCCATAGGTGTGAGTTCTTCATAAAAGTAATGGATGAGTAATTTCTCACTGATTTGGTGATGTGGGCAGCTTGCACACAACTTCTTGAATCGCTCCCAATACTCATACATTGACTCCCCTTATGCTTGATTGATCCCCGAGATCTCCTTACGAATGGAAGTGGTCCTTGATGCTGGAAAAAATATATCTAATTGATTGAAATAATTAATTGACTCTCTGGAAATGGATCCAATTTGAAAGAGCGTTTTCGTGGGCGCCCTCAAATGATTAGTGTGATTTTTGGGTACTTAGGTGCAGCAGAGTGGCTGGCCAAGGTCGTCTCTCAAAAGAGGAAGTGAATTAAAACAACTTTCTAGAGGTATTCCAAAAATAAAATAAAAGAGAATAAAAATAATACTTGAATTTATGTGGGTTGTTTTAAGTTTATAAACCTTAAAGAAGTTTTCTGGAAGAAGATTGCATTTTTTTTAATTTTGAAAAGAAGTTTGATTAAAAAGACACAACAAGATGTTTTTTTTGAATTTTTTTAAAAGACGTAATCGATCTAACTCTACCTCTTCAATAAACTATTTATCATTATAATTTAAATTAAAATACACTTAATTATTACCCCTTAACTTGTTAACCCCCAAACCCTATGAGAATTAACCTTACCATAAAGATGAAGTTAATTAAACCCTAGGTTATCTTCGGAACATGTAATCGCAATACCCTACTTTGATTGATGTTTTAAGGATAGATTATGGTCAGTGGTAAATTAAGGCATATATCAATTCTGGAAATTAGGATGAATTGTGTTTAGGTATTATGTTTTAACTCTTCAGATTTATCCCGTATGGTCTTGTATTACCGATTAAGATCGCGCTCTCACAATTTACACAAAATCCCGACCTCGCGTGTTTTTGTGTTAATTGTTAAATTGATTGATTAGTTTCTTACAATTTAAAAACACAATTCATGGATCATATTAATTTAATTACAGTAGTTCAATGATCCAAAATAATTAAATGAAGAGGGTAGAAGATAGATCGATTACTAAAAGACTACTCTTCCATGAGTGGCGTAATCATCGTAGAAGCGTTTTGCATGTGCAATGGTTTTTAATGGGTATAACCCAAAAACGATTCTAATAAATAATTCCAACCCAATTAGGAATATTAAGAGAAGAATAAATTTAAACAAAACATAAGAAAATATGATGAATAAAAGAATATCAATGAAGTTTATTACACAAATGAAAACATTACAAAATGAAGAAGAGAAGGAGGCTTCGATGAGGGGATCCTTGCTTCAAGAGCTACCCCTCTTAAAATGGTTGGAGAATTTGGGTGAAACAAATTCTACTCTTCCTCCAATCTCATAATGCACTTCCCAAACCCTCCAAATGAGAAAAACACTAATTTATAGAGTGTAGGGGAGGCTAGGTTTAAAGAGGTTTAAAGTGTGAATGGGAAATCTCGGCCAAATATTTTAATGCAAAATGTACCGCCAATTTGACCTCCCAAACACGTGAATTTTCTGTCCTTCTAGAAGGATTATTTGTGAAAAATCACGTCCTCGAGCTTTCCTCAAAAATTTTTCTCAATCCAAGCCCGGATGGAGAAGATATGACCCAAATACAGAACCCATGTCCATTCTGCCGAGTCCAGCCCAACTTTGACTTCATAGACCATTTTCAACAACCAAATGCACTCTTTAGCTCTAGTTTCATGAATAAAAGTTGTATAAAATTAAGTTAGGAACACTGTTAAAAAATTTCAAATTTAAATAATAAATATAAAAATATTTAGCTTCGAAATACTATAGCGCACTATAAAGGGTAAAACTGGAATTTTCACCAAATTTTCAAATGAATGATCAAATCCCAAATATTTTATAAATAAACCTATTTAACACAATTTGAGGAAATTATATCATTTATTATCAATAAAATATTCAACAAAATAGTGTTTTATCAATTATCTACTAGGACCTCTTTATCATCCACATCCATGTTTCTTAAAAATGTATTTCAAATCATTCTTAATATTTTATAGACTATGGGTTAATGTAATTTATACCCTTGTTGACTTTTTATAGGGTTGTTTATAAAGTAATATTTCCGTCT
Source organism: Viscum album (assembly GCA_963277665.1). Classification (NCBI taxonomy): domain Eukaryota; kingdom Viridiplantae; phylum Streptophyta; class Magnoliopsida; order Santalales; family Viscaceae; genus Viscum; species Viscum album. The sequence continues at coordinate 352,364,030 of OY728121.1, read as the reverse complement.
CTTTCCAAACAAGTTCCTTTTTAACCTTTTCGACAAAATTAAGGTAAGAATGTTTTTTAACTTATACGGCGGGTGCAGCTATTTTCTGCCGTTAAAAAATCGTTGAAGCTTCACTTACAAGCTTATAAGAATATTTTCAAAGTAAATGTTTTATTTTATAAATATGTGACTTTTAAATGATTTCAAAAAAAGATATATTTCTCTCAAATAGTTTTGATTTCATCTATGTCAACATCCTTTGATGGATTTTAAGCTTATTTAAAGTTGATTTATTATGATACAAAACTTCCATATTGTATTGAAGGTTTTGTGATATGTTTGACTATGGATGTGTTATTTTTATACTATTCATGGTTTATAGAGAAAGTATTGACATTTTTATGCTAGTTTTAATACGAATGTTTATGTTATGTTTAAACCTGTTCATATGAGGAATGCATTGGACTTAATAAGTGACGGGTGGAGCCCGCTATAGCTCCTCGATGCATCGGTAGATCTCATGAGACAAACTAGTGTCTTGGCACAAGACCTTGAAAAAATCTTATTTGTAGTCTTGGCACAAGGCCTTGACTATGTGGTTATGATATTCTGGAATTATGCATTCCATCATTATGAAAGTGGTTATTGATATTTAATGTGATTATTTGACTAGTAGAATATCTATGTGAATAAGTAAATGGAATTATTTCATTTTATCTTTTCCATATTATGCTGAAGTTAAAGTTTAAAAGGCTTTTGTTTTAGTTATACATTACCTTAAATATTTATGCTTATTTATGAAAGTTTCCACTAAATTGTTATCCATACTGAGCATCTGAGATCACCCCTTTCAATGTTTTATTTTTCCCAGGATGTGAAGAAGTATTTTATGAATGACCTACAAGGATAGTATAAGGGGATATGACTATGGAGACAAGATGTTGTCGTAGTTTTCACTTTATGATGTAATGTCAACTTTATGAATGTATCTAGTGTTTCCAAGGCTACTAAACTAATCAGTCTTTCGAGATTTGATCTTTTGTGATCATGCCAATGTTTTGTAATAATGCACTGACTCTAGGTAACTGGGGTCAGGGAGTTACATCTGAAGTCACTATCAGGATATGTTTTTTTGTCTCAACAGAGGCGCTGTGAGCTAGAAGAGTTCAAAGCAGCTAGTTTTCACTGAAACTACTAGAAATTGGAGCTATACCAACAGACCTATACCAATGGCTTAGAAAAAAACACTGGTATAGGTACTTTAGAGAGACCCTATACCAACAGTTTTTCAAAACCGTTGGTATAGGGACCCTATAGAGACCCTATAACAATGGTTTTGGCCAAAACTGTTGGTATATGTCCCTTGTAGAGACCCTATACCAATGGGTTTTTTCAAAAACCATTGGTATAAGTCCCTTGTAGAGACATATACCCATGTTTTTGGCCAAAACCATTGGAATAGGTCCGTTTTAGAGACCTCATACCAATAATTTTTCCAAAACCATTCGTATAGGTAAAAAAATATGGGTACCTATACCAACAGTTCTCAAAACCATTGGCATAGGTACCCATATTTTTTATTGATTATTTTTTCAAATAACATTAAATAAATCAAAATTTAAAATACTTGTAAATATACATATATATATATTTATCAAATTATGTTCACAAAAGCCATATTAACTTAGTGGTTAGGTCATTGGAATATAAATGGGAGATACTGGGATCAAAACTAGATGGGTTTTATTTTTTACATTACCTATACCAATGGTTTTTAAAACTATTGGTATAGGTTTTTCATGTGACCTATACCAAAAATTTTACAAAACCATTGGTATAGGTCTATACCAACAATATAATAGCCAACGCCCCTCCAAACCGTTGGTATATCCTATACCAACGATTTGGAGACATATACCAACAGTTCTAAATAGCTGGTATATGATTTTTTTCTAGTAGTGTGATTTTATAGTAGAGTCCAAGTATATAGTAGCTTATGATACAACTAAGGAAAATTTTTAGATACAAATTTTTTTCCAAGAGTTTGATGTGGTACCTATAAGTAAATACCTTATCACATTGTATTGTGATGATACTGCAATAATGGCTCTTACAAAAGAGACAAGGTCGCACAAATAGACAAAGAAATTACTCAAAAAGTATCACCCCTTGAGGGATTTTTCTCATATGGGTGAAGTTACAGTAATAATATTTCCTACATAAGAATACATGGAATAACCCTTGACTAAAATCCTATCTCAGTAGAAGCATGAGTATCATGTGAGAGTTAGTGGATTGAAGGTTGTTATCAGTTAGCTCTAGTGAAAGTGGGAGTCTGTTGGAGTTGGTGACCTAGAAACAAATTCAATTTACTTTATGAAAACTTGAATTCATTATTTTGAATATTAATAAACTACATATCACATCATGATTTTTATTCTGTGTAACATAATATATGATAATGTCCTAAGAGTAGCTATCACACCAACAGGTCATAAAAATTCCCCGCTATGATGATAACCCAGAAGTGCCATGATAATATTCATAAATATATATTCTATATCAAGATGAAATCATTTTAGAGATAAAAATGATATAATTTATCATGGGTGAAGACTCATAGGACTTTGAGGCACCTTCTCATGGTGTATTCCCATAGTAATATCCAGTATAGGATATTATGAGAATGAGACCCGCCAGTAGGAAATCCACATTTATATGTGTCATTGGATGTTCCTATCTGAGAATTTGTGCATTGATCCTTATACTTTAATATTATTATTAATGAGTATTATAAGTCATATACTTTGATGTATTGATGAAAACTGTGATGACATATGTTTGTGGTGAGGTAAGATACATTGCGTGTGTCATGAGTAATATTTTATTAATGAATAACATGAGAAAGGATTTTTCCCTTTTATTCTTTAAAAAAAGTTGATATATTAGGCCCTTTTATGGAAATGATATAGCCTAAATAAATCCATGGACATGGTGTTCTATAGGCAAGTTCAATTTTCAAAAATTCAAAGAAAGAGACATCAAGCATATAGGTTGATGGAACCAGCATGCAACCTACTTGATTAGAGATATCATGATAAAAGGATTATATTACACAGTAAGCATCTGTATGAGGTATTTTTTCAATGTGGCATTAATTTCTTTCTCTATGGGTAACTTGGCGTGTTGCTAGATGCTAAACTTGGACTTTAGGCCGCTTCTCCTAATTCCACTAAGAAAGAGACCTAAAGGGTCACACACTAAGTGCATCTAGAATCTCAATTAAATAATATATTATTTATTTATTATTTAACAAGTTGAATAAATATTATTCCTGGATGTGATTTAATAATTATTCATGTTTTCTTGATCGCATATATTCTATCACTAGTTATTCGAGAGAATATTTTGTGATCATAATATTTAATAAATATTTATTTACTATTTAGTGAATATAATATTTATTTATTAATGAATAACACAATGATATCTATTTATTAAATAAATAGTCATTATTCAAGGAATGATAAATATTATAAAGGAATGATGGACCGAGTTTAATGGTCCAGTGAGAAATAATATATATTGAATATTATTTGAATAAATAATATTTAATTTTAATTCATGAGTTTAGTGCATGTTAAGAAATAATAATAATAATATTATTATAAATATGAGTTTCTGTATGGATTAAATAACTATTAAAGGGAACTTGTGTAATTATTTATTTCTAACCCTAGTGGTATATAAACTCAATTATATTATTTTTCAATAGATCCAATTCATTTCTTTTGTTGTGCACAATGAAATATAGATAATCCTCTCAAAGACCTAGAGAGATATCTTCTTCAAGAATGATCCTAATAACAGAGAGTGATCTTCCTCCATATTCTACTCTCAAGTCAAGATAGATTAAAGATAATCCTTTAAAAGCGATTCTTGAGGCAATCAAAGGTGAATGATGCATTACACGCTTCCGCTGCGCCCAAAACCTTTACCCCTCATTTGCATGTGAGTAACTTTATAATAAAAAGGAATTCGACAAGAGGCATTTGAAAAGAGGCATTGATATTTGAAAGGAGACTTATGTTTTCTGAAATAAGTGATAATAGATACTCCAGGAGTTCACCCCTAGTTTTTGGTTGGTTTATCAAAGAATGATAAACTAATCCATATAAAAAGTCTCAATATCAAGTCATAATTATTTATTCATAAGTAATTAAAATTATTAAAATATTTTTTTATGTGGTATAAATATATATAATGCTTTATTAAATTTTCTTTGGTAATCATATCACCGTAAATATACTTCAACAATGAGTTTATTTATATTGATCAAGGTTTTAGTTATAGTTTGTCACCTTTAAGAGTGAAAAATCTTCATGAAAGTCTAAATATAAATAGATGTATATATATATATATATTATTTATTAAATATAGTTATAAGTTAAGTTACAAGATGTAGAACATAATAAATATTTAAAATAAACATGTTGGTAATCTACTATGATGACTGATCTTGAGATGACCATCTAATGTATGATTGAAATTGCATGTTTTATTTTTTTTTTGTATCCGATTATTTAATTTTTAATAATTGAATGATCTTGATATAATCAACCAATGCATGATTGAAATTGCATGTAATGTTTTTTTATGTTCATATAATCTGTAATAATTTCATTTTATTTTCCTCATTGATGACTTGCGTGTCATCCCTCTCTCTAAGTATGTAAGGACCTGAGTGTCTATATAAAAATGTTATGTATCTCAAACCCATAGAACCCCTCACTTTCATGTGAGTAACATTGTAATAAAAGGATGTTAGACAAGAAGTTTTTCTATTTGAAGATGGATTTTTACACTATGCATGAGAGGGGACTGATGGTTTCTGAAATATGAGATAATATAGCCGCTAGGAGTCCCCCTATGGTTTGGTTGTTTTATCAAATAATGATAAACCAATCCATATAAAAATTCTCAAGATTAATTCAATTATTTAATCATAACTAGTTTAAAGATTTTAAACATTTCACGATGAAATATATAACATTTTATTAATTATTTTTTCTAGGTAATCATGTTTATGAAAATATATTCTAATTTTGAGGTAATTTATACTAAACAGGGTTTTAGCTATAGTTTTACACCTACAGGAGTGGAAAATATTCATGATTGTGTGATATTGGATGAAGTTCTCAATAATATTCACAGTCAGTTAAAACTAAGGGATGATCAATAAATTAATTCAATTAAATATCAATATCTTCAATATCTTGAATGTTTATGGAACACTAAGTATCCTTTGGTCAATGATGAGGATTGGATGGATGCATCATTGTTTTTTAGGAAACAATCTAGTAATGGTCTAATGAAATTATATGTGGTGATTTTTTCATATTGATGAGGTGAAAACTACTATCATAGAACCGTGTTATGTGATCTTTATAGAATTTGGTACTTCACAACACTATCATTAATTGCTTGCTCATATGAATACTTTAATAGAACAAAATTATAAATAAGATGATCAACATTTGAAAGGAAATGTAGGAGAAATCCTTGTGTGTACTTATGATTTATTGAATGAAAATTTATCTAATGAGGAATTATCTGGTGAGGAATCAGGAGAGTGATGTGAGGAATGAACCTTTTTAGGTTCCTTTGATAGATTGGAAACCACCAGTTATTGGTAACCATACTACACTATTTACTTCCTTAGTTGAAGGAATGTCACATGCACAAAATTTTGATTTGTATGTCATTACATTGGCTACCAAATTCCTTGGAATTATAGGGAATAGGTTTGCATAAGACGATAACACCATCTATGTTGGGAAGTAGTTTGAAAGTAAATTTTTCTTGAAAAATGTGATAAAAAATATCACATAGAGCAACATTTTTCATTTGTGGTTGGTGAGTCGAAGAAGGAAAAATATTTCATTCAATGTGAAAAATACAAGCCAAAATATAAATTATGAATGCGGGAAATATATGATAATTTTTTTTCATGTTGTAAGATAATAAAATTAGAAGGCCCATACACTTATGTACATACAATATTTTCACAAGATCTCTCTTAAATTGATATAGAGTTTATATTTATTGTTATTGTAGATATGATATGAATGTAAAATCCCAGGGTTTTTTTCTGGGGTTTGTTCAGAGCTCGAAACCCAGAATCTTGAAAAAAAACCTGACAGACCACACGTTTAGGAGAAACCACATGGGACAAGCTACAAGGTTACCCCAAACCACGCGAGGCTTGACAATGGGGTGTAATAGGTTTCACGATTTTAGGAAACTATGAAACCTTAGGTGCATGCCTGTGTAGGGTGGTACAAGCCTCTGTTATGAGGTGCATAGTTTAAGGTAACTATGTGGGAAGGGGTGAATGTCTGTGTGAAATGTTTCATACTTTTAACAGATCCTAAAAACATGGTTTTCACATGGTCAGGAAAACTGTGCACACTAACCATGCAGGGTACAGCTTAACACAATGAAGGGTGCACGGTTGGTGCACGATTTGGCCAATCGTGCAGCCAAACCGTGCAGCCCAGTATTTTGAGAAAAAAATGACCATTTATCCCTTAAAAAATATTAAAAACTAAAACATTTTTCTTTTACTCCTCCATTGGATAAAACTCATGCTGGGAGCTCCTCTTTGAAGCCAAAGTGTAGGATTGGATCCCGTTTCTCCATATGAACTTAGATTCAAACACCACCGGTCTCATTAAATTCATAATGGTAAGTTATCTAATCATATTATGGAATTATTCATTATTCTTGGTATTAAAAAATTATTTAGGTGGAAGCTAATATTCCCTATTTCCAGGTTCTTCATCCATTCTTCATTTTTATTCTGATCTAGATCGAATTAGAAGTTGATACTAGATGAGTGCCTTACTACGGACCTATGGCAGGGGTCTATACCTTTCATGCATGGTTTGGTGATTTATTGATCTAGTTTCTATTGTGACATGTGCCTAAATTTCCAATGGTACCCCTTTAATTAATTAATAATTTAATTGGATGTTTTGAAACTTGTTAGAGATTCCCACTAGTTCCTTTGAGTTTGTTAGAGATTTTCCCCCAACCTAGGCCATCCATGGGGTGTGTCTTTGTATTTGAATATTGTTTTACCTCCCTGTTGGGTTCATGTGTTCTTTCTTAGATATAGGAATACCTTTATAATTGAATTAAATTGAATTAAATTATTAAGATAAGGTTTTCCTCCTTTTCTGTGTGATAACATGATGTGGATTAATTTAATTTCTTAAATAGTTTTTAGAGAAATTGTGGAAATGAGTGGGTAAACTCATGAAATGTAATTGATGAATGAAATGAGTTGATGAACTGAAATGATAATGGATGACTTGGTTGATATCCCTTGGATCCTAATTCCATCAGATTCCGTGGATGTTTCTTCCATGGATCTTGATAGTGGTAGTGTATGCCTTGGATGAGATTTATCCTTGGGTATTGATTTCGTGGGATTCCTTGAGCCTTGATACCCCTTTGATCTATCTTAGTTGGGATCACATTGGACATGGTCTGTTGACATCTTCCTTGGACCCCACTCAATTCTTAATGAGTTTCCATCGATATTCTCTTGGGACTCGATGAGGATACCTTGGTCTCTTATACCTTGGATTCGGACCCATGGGGTCTGACATACTTGATTACACAACGTGACCATTATGGATGTATTATTTATATAAAAAGTTCATGGTTAATGTTATATATAGGATTATACGACATGTATGTGGTAGTGGTTTACAATTGGTTATACATCGAGTCCGTGGTGGTTTTTAGCATGTTTTACCAATTCCCTTGCTATAGGAGCCTAACCCTTGTTTTGTTGGAAGCCTTAATTGGATTGAAAGTATCACATATAATTATTACTTTTTCCATGTGATTTGACCTATACTAATATAATATCTGTTATATAATGTACACTTCTTTAGCTTTTTTAGACATTCTAGATTTGTTATAAACACCATTGGTGGTGGCCTACCGAGTGTTATCTCACATCCTATTCGAGATATCATTGGGTACTCGAAAATACTATATGGATGCAAGTAGGGATCGAGGAAAGCATCCAAAGTTCAATGCTTGAATTTTTTCTATTCTTAGAAGAAAGGGAGTACAAGATCGAGATGAGGCTCGTGATGCTATCTAGGATAGGTCCTTTTATTCTTTTTGATATTTGATACATGTATTGTATTTGGATACATGTATACCTATTTTCCCACTTTCTAGATACATAAAATGTATCATCATCATTTTTTATATGATTAAATTTATAGATTTTGAGTATTATCATAATTTTCTTGAATCTTTATTCATTTTTATACTGCTTTCGCTATAGTAGGTTATTGGTCCAGTGTTTTTAGTGTTTGTTTCTGTGGTGCCATCTGTTTACATTTTCTTATGCTACTTATTTGTTATTATATACATACTATGAAACACTATAGTAATGAGGGAATAGTCTCCCCAAAGACACACCCTAGGCCCTCACTACTAGTTGGTATCCACTAGAATTCAGGGAGATGCACTTGAGGCCATGTGACCCATCGACCCAGAGCACCAAATAGTGGCATTTGGGCCAAGATGTTACAAAGTGGTATCAGAAGAGTTTTCTTTTCTCGCCTTACTATTTTGAGAAAATAAAAAGGGGATTAGAAAGAAATTTAAATTTAGTAATGATATATTCCTAGGATTAGTTAATCCATATGTAGGAAAAATCCAAATTTCCAGGAATAAAGATATTTATTTTCTAGACTTTGCCTATTACAGTTGATTTTCATTTCACTATTGGGTGACACACTTGGATTGTGATGTTATCATTCATATTATTGAGGATATATTTTACTATTTCTCAATTATATGAGGGTATTCATCTCATGCATAATTTTAGGAACATGTTAGGATTCAAATTCCTTTCATTATTCCATTCCATATAGGATACATTATTCTATACCGTATAGGATGCATTACTTGAATTCATGACTTTGTGACATATTCCTTGTGTGATATGCCTGATTTTTTATAAATGATTTATGTAGGATATTGAGGAACATATTTGGTACTTAGAGTGATTACCATAACCTAAACAATGTTTTATTGATTAGGATATAATAGACACCCTAAGTAGCTAACTATGGCATGTTGAGTCATGGACCATTGGTTTCATGAAATGGAACATGTTATGGTATGGATTGAGTGGATTATATATTTTGGTTCACGAGGTATATGATCCCTTATGTATCTAAAGTGGTGAAACATTTGGTTCAACCATTTAAAGTGAAATATGAAATGAATATGAATTCAAATGGAAATTGTAATGTTAAATAGAGAACTTGACCTTGACCCTACTTTTGAGTGGGCTTTAGGCAGTGTCTCTAGTGATGTTTATTACTATTTATTTTTACCCAATCCTAGATTTAGGAGAAGGAAGAGGGGTGAAACAAATTTATAGGAAGGTTTTTACCCATCCTATGCTTTTAGCTATGAAATTTTCTATTAATATTTTCTAAGGCGTGTACTTGACATTATAGATACATTCCACCATGAATATTTCCAGTCGTACATTAGGAGGGTGGAGACGACCATGCTCTAGTGGTGGTGGACCATGGGATACTGGTGGATCCTTTTATAGTGCTATATTTGGCACCGAAAGTTTTACTAGACAAAAGTACCGAGGCACAATTCCACGAGGGTTTCCTACACTATATGCAGACTTTTCCGGGAGCATCGTAGATTGCCTCACCTATGATAGAGTTGAAACGTGTGTTCCAGTAGAATAATCCTCCCAATTTTTTTGGGGATGGTGGTATAAAGACTTATGAGATATGTATTGAGACTACTCTATAGATTTTTGAGTATCTGGAGACACCTCTTAAGAGGAGAGTGAAGATCGTGACTTATATGATTCGAGTAACAACAAAGCGCTGGTGGGATGTTTTGAACCAAGATGACAGGCTGTGAGATATGGTTTGATATGATTTCCAAACTATATTTTATGACTATTTTTTCCCTAAGGCCCTGAGAGCTGAGGGGTATAGTGATTTCATTCGTCTGGAGAAGGGTTCCATGACAGTTATGGAATATTCATCATTCTTTATAAAGATGTAACATTTTGCAATGATATATCTTACTAATGAGGTAATGAGGATGAGAAACTTCAATTAAAGTATTAGAAATATTGTTAAATAACATGTAAATGTGTTCAGGTTGACCTCTATTACTGATATAGTGAATCAGGCACTGATTATAAAGTGGAACCAAAGGGAAGATGGGGGCACAAAGAAGAGAAATGCAGTCTCTCAGCTTAGTGGTTCAGCTTCTAGTGCTAGGAAGTGATGTTTTGATCCTTCTCGGGAGGTGAGTACCAGCTAGGCTATTAGTGCTAGTAGTGTAGTTTTCTATCATCAGTGTGGCAGAGAGTGTCACATGAGTAATCAATGTGATCGAGACCTAGTTGAGTTTTGATCTTGCTATAGGATGGGCCACATACAACATTTTTGCAGGACCTTCCCTATAGCAGTTAGTGGAAGAGGGTCATATTTGACTCCAAGTTTGGGAGAAGGTTTCATAGCTCCATGTCAGGCTAGGATCTAGAGAAGTATTGATCAATCAGGATGAGGTGGTGGTCATGGTTGAGGCAGCCAGACACAGTTGTACCTAGATAGCAGAGTGGGCCTACTCCAGGTAGTGAGATTATGTCATAGGGCCACAGTTTAGGAAAAATATATTCTGTACAACCTACAATTGAGGAGTAGAGCACCGAGTATTCTATGTTGAGAGGTTTGATCTTAGTAGACTCTATGCTTGTTTCTACTCTTTTTGATACAAGCGCATCACATAGTTTATATCTGCACTAATTGTAGAGAGCCTTGGTCTTGTGATTCAGTTTTCAGATGGCATGCTGATGCTTGAAACTCCATTGGAGATGAAAATATAGGATGTATGTCAATACAGGTAGTTCTCCCTTGATATTGGTGGGTGTCACTTCATATGAGTTATTTTTGTCCTTGAGATAACTGAGTTTTACATCATATTCAAAACCGAATGTCAAGTTGCTTATCCATACTACATTGATTGTTATCATCAAAGGGTGAACTTCACATCACTAGAGGGTAGAGTTTATATTCAAAAGGGTGAATGATATGTCCATTCAATCCAAGAAAGAAAAGAGAATCATGGTCTAGGTAGGATGACATCTCATATTTCTATTTTATATCCAGAGGATCAGGGAGTGCGTTAGAAAAACTTACCTCTAGTGGTTGATCGTTTTAGGGATGTTTTCCCAGATAAATTTTCTAGTTTACCTTATAAGAGAGAGGCTGAGTTCTCCATATATCTAGTTCCAAGAGCTACACCCGTATCCTTTTCTCCTTATATGATGACTATGATGGAGATGCAGGAGCTCAAGAGGTAGCTAGAGGACTTGGAGGAAAAGGGGTTTATTCAAACTAGTACTTATCTATGGGGTTAACTGGACCTTTTTAAGAAAAATGTAGATGATAACATTAGGATATAAATATATTATTGAAAATTGAACCAGTTAATGGTTAAGAACCAATATCCCTTACCATGGATAAATGAAATTTTTGATCATATTAGAAAAGATCAGGTGTTCTTGAAAATAAATTTGAGATCTGGATATCATCTGGCACATGTTTAACCTATAGGAATAACTCATACAACACTTTTTAGAAAGTATGGTATATATGAGTAGCTAGTTATGTCATTCGGTCTCATGAACACACAAACAGTTTTCATGGTGTTGATGAACCAAGTTTTCCATCCTTATCTGGATTTATTTTTGGTGGTTTATGTGGAAGACATCTTAGTATATTATCACAATCAACACGACCATTAAAAACATATTGAGATCATTTTGGATACACTAAGAGAGCATAATTTATATTCTAATCTCACAAAATGACACTTCTGTATGGATAAGATTCACTTCCTAGGTCATATTATCTCAGAGACAGGAGTATCAGTAGATCCAGAGAAACTAAGAGTTGTAGTTTCCTGGGAGTAGAATAATAACATATTTGACATATAGATTTTATTGGGGATAGTTGGACATTATATGAATTTCATATAGGACTTCTCATGCTTAGAATCATCACTGAAGGGATTGACTAAGAAGAGTGCGAAGTTTTTATGGTCAGATACTTATGAGATAGCCTTTCAGGAGCTGAAATGGATATTAAATTCAACATTGGTCCTTATTATGCTAGATACGAACATGAGTTACACTGTGTACTATGATGTATCAGGTATCAGGCTAATAGAAATTATGATACAGGGAGATAGGGTCATGGCATATGGTTCTCATCAATTGAGTCCACACGAGCGGAACTACTCAATGCATGATCTTGAGTTGGTTTAAGTTGTTCATTCTTTGTATCATGGGATAAATATTTATTGGGAGAGCCTTTTGTGGTGTACAAAGACCTCATAAGACTCAATTACATATTTACATAGTGTGATATGAATATAAGGAAATGAAGGTGGGCCGAGTTCCTATAATATCACAATTTTGATCTTGCCTATATATCTGGAAAGGGAAATGTAGTAACCGATGAAATGAGTAGGAGGACTCAGATATAAGCAGTTCAAGAGGCTATTAGTGAGTGGAATCTTATGGAATTATTTTCAGAGATTCACTCAGAGGTGCAGGATGGTCAGGGGAAGAATTTTCTTTCATCCTTAGTTGTGACCTATACCCTTCTAGATAGAGTGGGGATAAGGAAACTATCAGATTATGAGGGGATAGTCCTAAAGAAGAGTGTGGCAGGTGATGAACCACCTCCTGGTTGGACTGTAGGTGAGTATGAGATCCTTCATATGCATGGACACATATGGGTTCCAATAGACATGCATGAGGAGATGATGTAAGAGTTTTATGCCTTAGTTTGGGTGGTTCATCCTGACATTACCAAGATGTATCAAGATTTACATCACTAGTATTGGTGGATGGGGATGAAACATGAGTTAGATAGTCTCATCATGAGGTGTTCCACTTATCAGTAGGTGAAGGCAGAACATTAGTGACCATATATGCTTTTACAGCAGTTACCCATTCCTGAGTGGAAATGAGATGATTTTGTGAAAGATTTTGTGACCTAGTTTCCAAGGTAACCTCAAGGTAGTGATTCTGTTTGGGTTGTTCTTGACAGGCTCATGAAGGTTGCTCATTTCCTGTCGATCAAGGATACCTTCTTAGTTCATGAGTTTGGGAGGTTTTATATCTGTGAGATGGTATGACTTCATAGGTTCCCTCATACTATCATTTCAGATCGAGATTCCTAGTTTATGTATCATTTCTGGTAGAGATTATAGAGGGTTTTTGGCAGACAGGTGATACTGAGCACAAAATACCACCTTCAGACCGATATCTAGTCAGATCATATGATATAGGTGTTTGAGGACATGCTGCGGGCATGCATCCTAGAATTTGGGGGCTTTTGGGAGAGTCATATTCCTCTTATTTATTTCACCTAAAATAATAGTTATAAGGTTAATATCCATATGGAACTTTATGAGGATTTCTAGGGTAAGACAGTCTACTCACCCCTATGATAGTTAGAGTTAGGTGAGGCAACTTTAGTGGGGATGCATCTCATGTAGGATACTTCTGAGTAGGTCTAGTTGATTAGGAATCAGATAGCTACCACATAGCCTTAACAAAAATCTTAATCCGATCATCATCAAATACCTCTAGAGTTCGAGGTCAAGGATTGGGTATTTTTACATGTCTCACTAAGGCTGGGAAATACAAGGATTAAGAGACAGGGTAAGATTTCACCATGATATGTCAGGCTGTTCGAGATTATGGGTTGAGTCGGGCTGATAGCCTATTGATTGCAGTTACCTCAGAGGTAGTAGGACATAAACTACATCTTCCATGTATCTCAGCTATTCCATTATCACTCATAACTCTCTCACACTCTGCATCCATATGAGGTGGAGTTATAGGTAGATACGCCCTTTGAGGAGAATTCTATCTATATCATAGACAGGAGAACGAAGGTTCTCCATGTCCAGTCAGTTCCTCTAATACGGGTGCTATGGAAACATGACTATTTATAGGATGATAATTGGGAGAAGGAGGCTGATGTATGTGATCAGTGGCCAAATTTATTCTCAAGTGATTCTTGAACACCCTTGAGAGGGAAATTCGGGGAAAAATTTATTTAAGGGGGGAAGATTATATGATCCCTATTTTTCCAGTTTAAATTCTTTTTATAGCCTAATGTGAGTACCCAATGTGATCATGGGTGTATCAAGGGTGTCTAGGGATTGTTCAGATCTAGAAACCTGGCTTTTTGAAGAAAAAAATAGACATTACACACAGTTAGGAGAAATCATACAAGACAGGTTTCTCGATTACCCCAAACCATATGAGGTTTGATAATGGGGTGTAGTAGGTCACACAGTTTGAGGAAACTATGAAACCTCAGGAACACACCTGTGTGGGGTGGTCCAGGCCACTATTAAGAGGACACTATTTAAAGAAACTATACAGAAAGAGGAACATGCCTGTCAGAAATGTTGAAAACTTTTAACATAGCCTAAACACATGGTTTTCACATGGTTAGGAATACCATGTGCACTAACCATGTGAGGTTCCCTTTAACACAGTTAAGGGTGCATGGTTGGCACATGGTTTGGCCAACTGTGTAGCCAAACCGTGTGACCCAATATTTTGAGAAAAAATGACCATTTCTCCCTTAAAAACTATTAAAACACAAAAACTTTTTCTTTTCTTCCTCTGTTGGATAAAACTCACATTGGGAGATCCTATTTTAAGACAAAGTGTAGGATTGGCTCCCGTTTCTTCATTTGAACTTGGATTTGAATGCTTTCGATCTCGTTGAATTCATGTCGGCAAGTTCTTCAATCATGTTGTTCCATTATTTATTCATCTTGGTATCAAAAGAGTTATTTAGGTGCAATCTAGCATTCCCTATTTCCAAGTTCTTCATCCTTTATTCATTTTTCTTATGATATAGATAAAATTAGAAGCTGGTATTGGATGAGTGCTCTACTATGGACCTACAGTAGGTGGTTTATACCTTTCCCACATGGTTTAGTGCATTATTGAGATTATTTCCATTTTTCTACACATCAAAATTCTTGGTGGAACCCTTTTAATTAATTGAATAATTTAATTGGATGTTTTGGAACCTGTTAGGGATGCCCACTAGTTCCTTTGAGTTTGTTGGAGGTTGTTACCTCAACCTAGGACATCCATGGGGTGTGACTTTGTATATTAATATTATTTTACCACCACATTGGGTGTGTTTGTGATTGAATAGATAGAGTAATACCTTTATAATTTAATTAAATTTAATTGAATGATTAGGATAAGGGTTTCATCCTTTTCCATTTGATAACATGGTGTTTATTATTTTAAAAACATAAATGGATTTTAGAGAAATTATGAAAATGAATGGGTACACTCATGAAATGTAATTAATGAATTAAATGAGTTGATGAACTGAAATGGTAGTGGATTACTTGGTTGTTATACCTTGGATCTTGATTCCATTAGATTCTATGGTCAGTTATTCCATGGATCTTAATAGCGGTAGTCGATTCCTTGGATGAGATTGCTCTTTGGGTCTTGATTCCATGGGATTCCTTGGGCCTTGATACCCTTTGAATCTGACTTGATTGGGATCACATTAGACATGATCCTATACCTTGGATTCGGCCCCTCGGGGCCGGGTATACTTTATTACATGGTGAAGATGTTTTGGATGATTTTTTTATATGGAAAGGCCATGGTGAATGTTATATACAAGATTATACAGCATGGCCATGGTAGTGGTTTACACTTGGTTATACAATAAGTCCAAGGTGGTTTTTGGAATATTTTACCACTTCCCTTGATATGGGAACCTGACCCTTATTTTGTAGGAATACTTGATTAGCTTGATAGTATCACATACAATTGTTAACTTTTCCATGAGTTTTCACTTATACAACTATGATATCTATTATATACCACACACTTCTTTAGCTTGTTTACACAACATGGATTTTTTATAGACACTATTGATAGTGCCCTATTGAGTGTTATCTCATAACCTATTTGGCTCGCCGCTGGGTACCTTGACATACTATATGGATGTAGGTAGGTATTGGGGAAAGAACCCATAGTTTGATTTTTGAATTTGTGCTATGCTTAGGAGCAGGGGAGTACATGACCGAGCTGAGGCTCGTGATGCTAGTTGGGATAATTCCTTTTAGTATTTTTGGTATTTGATATGTGTATTGTATTTGGTTGTTTGTATACCTGTTTTCCCTCTTTTTAGAGACATGAAATGACATGTATCATCATCATTTTATATATGATTCAGTTTTCATATTTTTAGTATTAACATTAGTTTCTTGAGTTTTTATTCATTGTTATATTGATTTTGCTATAGTGGGTTATTGGTCTAGTGTTTATAGTATCTGTTTCCATTGTGCCATTTGTTTACATTTTCTTCTTCTACTTACCTATTATTATATACCCACTATGATACACTCTGTTAATGAGGGAATATTCTTCCCATGGACACATCTTAGGACATTGCTGCTAGTCGGTAGCCTCTGGAATTCAGGGAGATGATATTGGGGCCATGTAAACCATCGGCTCAGGGCATTGAATAGTGGAATCCAGGTTGGGAAATTACAAAAAATGTGTTAGGACATTCCTATGTCCCATTTTCATTAATTAATAGAACAATTGTTCAAATATAGTATATCCCGTGACAAATCTTGGAATATAGAAAAAGGAAATTGTGAAAGTTTATGGTGATTGGGATGAATCATATGCGATATTTTCATAGATTATGGGATTTTTGTCTCTCAACAATTAGATTATTTATTAGTTGGAAAGAATTGAGTATGTCTCCCCAAATCACTAATTTGATGAATCAAAGGTTAAGTTCCATAGGCTGTTTTGGGAATTCATGCCATGTATCACTGCTTTCTCGTATTGTAAACAATTCATTCAAGTAGATGAAACTTTTATTTATGGAAAGTATACAGGTGTTATAATTATTTATTCCACATAGTATTGTAATATTTATCCTCTACCACTTACATTTTCCATTGTTGAAAAGGAGAATTTTGAATCCTGGAGTTGGTTTTTGGCTTGTATACATAGTCATGTCACACAAAACCAAGGAGTGTGTTTGATATATGATCACCATTGAGTGATTATAGAGGTTGTTAATAGTGATGTAGTTTAATTGAGAGAAAAAATTCTTATTATAGATATTTCATTAGACATATTTCTAATAACGTGCATAATAATTTTAGAGACGAGCGATAAAGAAGATGATCTTCAAGATGGGTATGTTTTTTTGAAGTTATTTTTTTTATAATTTTTTAAATATATTTTTAAATACATTATTATATTATTCTTTCAGCATACAATCCCTAAAAATAAAGGTTTGATCAAAATATAGAAGTAATTTTAAGGGCTTATCAAGATGTGTATGATTATATGATACATATTTCAAAGGAAAAATGGTCATTGGAATATGATGGTGGTAGAAGATATGGCCATATGGCCTCTAATATAGTGGAGTACATAAATGGGGTCTTCAAGGGTGTGCACAAACTACTGATCAAAAGTTTAGTACATGAGACATTTTATAGATGTGTGAAGTACTTTGTTGAACGGTCCCAACAGGCCTATCATAGGATGCATAATAGAATTCGTTTTGGTCATAATTTCCAAAGTTCCATTGATCAGATATTGCCTGAAACATCATCATTGCATGTTCTAACCTTTGATTGGGTGCACATATACTTCCAAGTAAGAGAGTTCCATGACCCACTCATAGGAAAAAATGTTCGAGTGCTGGTGGTCATATTTAAAAACAAGTACGATGATTGTGGTAACTTCCAAGCATTAAGATATTCCTATGCACATGTTGTTGTAGTTTGTGCATTAGTGAACATATCATGGTAGCCCTATATTAACCTGGTGTATCATGTGATCACTGTGGTTAACTATTATAGTTCACCTTGGATGACTATTGGCGACTTCCATTACATTAACTTGCGTGATGATCAACCTATTTTCATCCCTAATATTTTCAAGTTTCATATTATGTCTTTTTCATTTATGATTTTTTTCATTTTTGAATTTTTTTAATTAATGGATTGTTACATTTATAACTGGTATTACCAGGTTTCTACCTTAGGGAAGACCAAATTCTACTCATATCAAAAATGATATGGACTGGCCTCAATAATGGGGAGGGGGACTACAATGTAGCATTTGTCACATAGAAGGTAATACTCACAAGATATTTCCCAAGTGGCAGGACAGAGCTCCACTTCCCATCATCCCTGATCGAGCCTTTGTATTTATCATGAATGTGTGCATTTTTTACATATGTATACTTTTCATTAATGAATACTTTTATTTAGGACTTTCTTCATTTCTGTCCTATTTCATCTTTGGTTTGATTCATTTTCAGATTCAATCAATAAAATTTTTATAATACTTCAACTATTAAAAAAATAAATACACAATGAAAATGAATAAAAAGAGGTTCAGCCTCTAAATGAATTATCTTCAAATTTTCCCTTCAAATCACATGGTTGATTGAATATATCATGAAACCACATGTTCTATATGTTATTTTCATTATGGATGATATACATATAAATATTTAAAAATAAATTAGACATGATCATAAATCATAGAAAAAGAAATTGATATACTAAGCCAAAAACATCAGTCACATCTATCTCTTTACCTCATTTTTCATCATAAGTCTTAATTATGAATGATAATTATCTACCTCATATCGCTTCCTGTAGTTTTTAAAAAAAATAGTTTACAATTTTTATTGAATTAACTATAAAAAAGTAATGATGATATAAACTGTAGAGATGAAGGGTCCTCCATTTCTTACATTTTAGGATAGGCATGTTTCATAACTAGTTTTAGAGGGGCGTCCAGTACCTACTTTAACTATATAGATATCTCATTATTTCCATCATATTGCACCACCTATTGCCATTATCCCTCATCATAATCGTGCTGGGTTCTACAACATAGCGATGTATGACTTCATATTTTTTGATCATAAACTTATTGTTGTGATCATAGAGAGATGGATTCTAGAGACACATATATTCCATTTTAAAAAGGGGGTGATGACCATTACACTTGAGGATGTATCCATTGTGTTGGGTCTCCCCATCGATGGTGCACCTATGATGGGATGAGTGGGTGTAGATTGGTTTGATCTAGTTCACAGATTACTAGGCATTGGGGTCTATGATGATGGAATGTCTGTTATTGGAAGTAGATTATGCATTCCATGGATAGATGTGAACTTCACTCATCTAGCTGATGATGTTGATGAGATCACCATCTTGTGATTTCCATGTGGATATATTTTGAGGCCTATCAGGGGCACAATCTGCATTGATAATTTGATTACATTTGTGCATTTGATGTATTTATCATTATTGGAGGACTTGAACCAGACATGGAGGTATAGATGGGGGTCTTCTTATCTTGCATATACATAAAAGGTGCTATGTGGCACATGTCACATAGATAATATTAAAATCATGGGATGTGTTATTTTGATACAAATGTGGACATGGGATCACATCCCTTGCTTATCTCTACACGCACGAACACTATTACCTACCAATATTTTAGCAGAGTCTCCATGTGGATGATGATATGTTATTAGTTATTATATAAAAAATCAAATGTATAACTTTATATTATGAAATATAAGTATAAAAATGTTATATATAGGTGGAGTTAGACACATCGATATTCAGATACAACCACACATGATGTTCATGCTTACAGACTTATGCTGGATAGTCTTCGACTGGACAAAATATGTAGTTATTAATTATATTGTAAAATTATTATTATGTATTGTAAAAGTACTCATTTATTAATTGGTTATTCATTTTTTTTTATTTTTCAGATTTAATGGATTACATATATTGAGGCTATCATCCAGAGTCTCCCACCATACTGTACTGTGATGCTTTCTTCCGGCTCATGTGTCATTCCTATGATTCATTTTCATATTGTTGAGTGGAATCATACTGATAGAGTTATGATGTGGTTCAGATTCTATAATTTCATTCTAGCACTTCCCATTCAGTTACCTTCATTTCATTCCCTGAAGATGTCATAGAAGCATAACTTTGATTGGAGAAGATATCATGCATGCTATATTAAGATGTGGGCTAGATGACATGAGTCTTAATTAAGAGGGGACGACACAATACATATGCATTTATCAAATCAACTGGATTATGTGCCCTATTACCACATGTCCCTAGTGATATTTCTCACACGACACAGACAGGGTTATCGTGACTTGGTAATAATTCCTCCTTCCACTATTGAACATTTTTTATTAACATTACTTAACTGCATAATTTGTTTTCACAAGATGCTCATATAAACTATCTCCTTCACATCACTGATCCCGTAGAGTGATTCACATTTTACCTGACTTATTTTCATAGAGTTGTGATAGAGATACTTTCTCTTATGGATGAGATTTATCATAGGATTTTCTTTGATACTTTAGGTGATGCTGAGGGTGCATAGCCTGATATAGATGTGCCAGGGGTGATGTACCTATTATGGATGTAGATGTGGAATAGGAGGAGGCTCTTTATCATGATCAACTAGATGCTCCTAAAGATCCTATTGCATATGATCCATAGCCACAACTAGAGGCACAGGCACAGACAAGGTCTGTTAGAATGTCAGATTTGGTTGTAGAGATATATATTGAATGTTCTGTGCTGCATTCTTTATTAGCCTTTGATTCATAGATATCCACTGCATAACAACCATATTCTTCATATGTTGGGGAGAGTTCCATCCAACAGCCACTATCCTTGGAGGTAGGATGAGGTATATGTGGAGAGACTATAGATCCACCACCTATCACATTGGATGATGTGGATTTAGGTGTTAAGGATGATACACAATAGCTACACATGCCAGAGTATAAACATAGATAGTCATAACGTGGACACATTATATATACACCTAGTTGTGGCACGAAGGACCATCCAAGACACCGGAGTAGATTATATTATTAAATGTTACATTATTTAAAAACATACTAATATATTATATTTTGTAGCACAAATCAATAAATTGATATAATTAGAAATTCATAATTTTTTTGAATGATTAAGAAACATTAAAACTAATAACTACATTTGTAATAATAATAATTAATATTTTTTATTTATATTAATACTTAGCATTATTATCCATATTATGTATAATAAATAATCATATTAAATTAATTATTATTATTATTATTATTATTTTGAATTATATAAATATTATTAATATTAACAATAAATATTATCTTATTTCTTACATAAGTACTTAATTAATAATACAACACAATATATTAAGAATAATATAATTATTAACTAGTAAATATTTTTCTAAATACAAATTATTTTATTTATATTATTATACAATAAATATTAGCTATAATTCTATTAATTATATTAATAAAATATTAATATATTATTAATTAAGAGTAAATAATATAATTGATAATTAGTAAATATTTTACTTATTAATAAGTTACTAATAGTTATATCAACAAAAAATTTAACAAATATTTATAATTAAAATCTTATAAGAATAATCTAATTATCAACTAGTAAATATTATTCTAAATACAAATTATTTTATTTGCATTATTATACAATAAATATTAGCTATAATACTATTAATTATATTAACAACATAATAATATATTATTAATTAATAATAATAATACAATTG
Organism: Viscum album; assembly: GCA_963277665.1. Lineage (NCBI taxonomy): Eukaryota > Viridiplantae > Streptophyta > Magnoliopsida > Santalales > Viscaceae > Viscum > Viscum album. Next base: position 352,342,207 of record OY728121.1, on the reverse strand, counting down.
ATAATTAATAAATATTTTACATATTAATATATTACTAATAATTATATCAACAAAAAATTTAATAAATATTTATAATTAAAACCTTATAATTTTTTGTAGTTTTACTATTAATTAATTAATAACATAATAATATAATATTAATTGATAACAAATAATACAATTGATTATTACTAAATATATTACTTATTAACAAAATGGAAATATTTTATATCATCAAAAAAGTTAACAAATATTTATAAATATTATTCATAAAAATTAAAATTATTATTAATATTATATTATTAATTACATAAATGAATTATTAATAATATATATATATATAAAGAGGCATGAATGGGGTTCACACCTCTTTGGCCATGGCTGGGAAGCATGAACCTTATTCATGATTCTTGGGAAAATGGAGAAGCGTGAATGTGGTTCATGCCTCCCCAGACTCAGTTTTAAAAATATGTTGAACCCTATTCTTTTTTTGACCTTTTAAAATTGTAAATTTCACTTAAAAAAACTTGATCAAATTTTGAAATTTTAAAATCCAAATGTTACTACTAGTCATGAAATTATTTAGTTTTTTATAAAATATTTTATTTTATTATATATATATAACAAAACATTTTACTAAAAATATATATTTAAAAATACTTTAAAATCATTTTAGCACATATATAAAACCACATCCTAATTACCATTTTTATAAGGGAGGAGATTTTATAATTCAAAAAATATTTCCTATAATATACATAGTTTTTAAAAGGAAATACCGTTTAATAGTATACAAGATACGCAACAACAAGCTTAAATGAACAATGAATTATTATTATTTAAATGTGTCTGGTATAACCTAGCCATCAATTTGTTGGGTATGATTAGGAATAACTGATTTGTGAAATAAATATAAATTTACACTCAATATAAATTTATTATTAAATAATTATAAAATAATCATTTAATTTTTAGTAAATTCATTTTGTTCTTTAAAAATAAATTTTATTTAAAAATAGTTTTTCTTGATTTTTATGAGTGAATTTTATAATTTTTTTTAATTTTAAAAAATGTATTTTAAAAATGAATTTTATTTTTTCATTCATCATGTCAAAATTATCTTAAGATAAATTTTGAGAATTTTCTGAAAAGATTAAATTTTCAATGAATTGTGGAAAATACCGATTTTTATAAAACTGTCATTTTATTTTTATTAAAAAGCCCCTTTATGATTTTTATTTGATATAAAATTAACTTAACTACTATTTATTTATATATAATCTAATTAATTACATTTTAATCATACATATACCTTATTTTGGTATAAGTACATTATTGGGCTTAAAAACACATTTTCCAAGAAAATTGTTTTTCGTTGTGTTTTGCTTGATTAATTTTAAATTAAATTCTAAAACTTATGTGTTTTTAATTTTAAAAAATAGATTCCATATTTTTAATAAGTAGGTATAAATTTATTAAACATTTCTCTTTTATTTTTTGGTCAATATGAATATCAAACTTAATAATTTTTGTTACCACGGTAAAAGGTAAATCAGATAATTAATGTAAAAAAGTAAAATGGTAATGATAATAAAATAACCATAAAACTTGCATAAATTTTGTTGGATGATTAAATTTCATCCATACTCATACAATATTTTTTATGGTATTTTTTGGCCATTTATATGAGATTATGACCTTTATAATATTTTATTTCAAGAAATATCAAACATGTCACACTCTTCTTTTTAATTACTATAATATTTTTAATATGGGGTTATCCAAAGTATATGTTTGACTATAAATATTATTTTAAATATAAAATATTTATATTTATAATGATAAATTGTTTTTAATTTTTAGTGAATAAATAACTATCTTAAATGATTACACAACACTGACACAATAATTATTCAATTAATGGAAATATCAAATAAATAATATTAAAAAAAATTAAAAGTAATATAATTTGAGATAAATAATGCGATACATGAATTTTATAGATTAACTTGACATGTTATAGTTGTTCTAAAATAATTTATTTGAATTATAAGTGTTATATTGATATTATTAAAGTCAAAGTAATGAATAGTTTTAAAAATTGACATTAATGATATTTTAAAATAAATAACATTTTATTAAATGATATAAAATTCATAAAAATATTATATTCAGAGAAGTGATTAGGATATTGTTGATAACATAAAACATGGTCCATTTATAGGTCTTTTTTTCATTTATGGTAACTATATTAACTCTCAAAGAGTAAAAATACTTGTTGTCACGATAAGTTTTAGAAGGGTTAACGAGGGTTTAAAACCAAATGATAAAGGTAAAAATGTGATATAAACTTGTCCAAAAATTATTTTACGAGAATATTTTGACCCATAATCATCCTATATTATAAATAAATTAGTTTGGAGTCATTTTTAAATAAATATTAATTTATATTAATTTAATATTTTGAGAAATTCCAAGAGTTCCCTACCTCTCTCTTATAAAAAGGAACCTCTTCTTCTCAGTCCTTCACACTTAAAAAACAATTTTGTTTGGATAATAACTACCCAAATACCTTAATATAATACATAAAATTATTATAGAGGTCTTTTTTAGGCATAATATAAATCTTAGAGGTCTTATGGTGTTAAGAAAAGGAGGTTTTCCAAAGAAGAGGTACAATTTACAACTGCATGTTTTAGTTTTGTTTCTTTTTCAAACTCCTTAAAATATTATTTAACCATGATAAAATAATAATCCAATATATTCCATATAATTAGGTGATTTTATGTTAATGAAACACCCTATATTCATCTACTCTTCCATCAAATGGGAAATGAAATCATCATTCGTGTGTAAGGTGGACTACCACCTCGTGAACTGATGTAATTCATTTTCCATCACTGTATCTCAAGAATGGTTATAATGATGGAATTAATGTTTATATATTATATTAATGAAATAATTATCATTTTTAAAATATAATATATCATTTAATTTCTTACATTTCCATGCACTGAAAAGTGATAACATTGTTCATGTGTACACGTGGACTAACACCTCCACAAAGCGATGTGATTCATTTTTCAATAACTACATCACATAGATGGTATATAAAATTATATTTAGAGAATTAATATTATATTTACGATATTATGATCATTATATAAATCAAATAATACTTACTTTCTTTCCATAATGATCACTGAAAATGGAAACGTTACTCATGCGTACGTACGACCTACCGTATCCATGATTGTAGCATAGTTCATTTTTCATAACCATATTTCATGATTGTTTTTAAAAGAATAATTTATATATAAAAATTATAATTATTTCATTATTATTATTCTATATATGGTTTAGTGATAACCTATTTTACCATATCCAACCGACCAAATTCATTTTTGACCTATGTACCAAATATCATCAAAACATTTGACATGAACTTAAATGACTAAGTAATTGTAAATAACATGGAAATAAGTGATATAAAATGAATAAATAACTTTAAAAATGTTCTTAATCAATTATAAAATTAACATAAGTTTATTATTCAGGAATACAAAGAACATACATGATGTGTCAGACTTGAGTTAATGTACTTTAAAAAATTATCTTTTAAAGATTCACTTAAAACTATATTTTTATTCCATATCCATATTTTCTAAAAAAGTTTTAAATAATTTTTTTAATATTATCTTATTATTATTTAAATTTATTTTTAACCATGTTTTAATATTTACAAAATGGATTGAAAGGAATCTTCTTGTCATTTTCCGAATGAGGTACTTTGTGACCTTTTCAACAATAGTATATAAGGAATTTTTTTTAACTTATATGACATGAAGATTTTTTTCCAAATTCATGAATAATATTTTCTTTGAATATTTCATTACAAGTTTAAAATTATCATTTTATAGAAAATATTTTCCTTTATAACCATGCATGTTTTTAAATAAGTGATTTAAAATTGGAAAGTTTATTTTCCTCAAAATATTTTATAAGTGTAATCATAAAAATGAAAGATTTCATGTTTTATGATTATGTTATGGTGGTTCTGTGATAAACCAAGGATGGGTGGGTACATTATAAACTCTAATTCATTGGGTGTGGAAGTCGACCGTATGATTATTCCATTTGTAATAGTGATTGTAAGAGTGATATGGAAATGATGTGCCAATTATACTACATGTTTTATATAATCTTTCTATAAGTTTTTAAAAATAATAATATTATTTCTCAAGGTATTATTATGATATTATGTTTAATGGGAATCATATAATACTTTTAAGGGGTGAAAAGTTTAACTTTGTAAAAAAAGTTATTATGAGTTTATCATGTTTTCAAAGAAACCTTTTTGAGTTTTATTTTTTTCCTTTAAAATTTATTATAAAATTCTTTATGAAAATATTTGGGCAGATATGGTGATTTATTGGGTAATAAAATGTTTATTTTGAGACCAAATTTTATTTCTAAAAAGGAATTTTTTTGTAAGTATTCATGGACTGATGATTTATTTCTTTCCTTTTATGTCCCTTACTAAGATTTTTGTGCTCATACAACAATTTTTAAATTATTTTCATAGGTTTTAATGATGAGTAAGGAAAATGAATAATTCAAGTTTAAATTCATTAATATTTTAAAAGAAAATAAATCACGTTTCATTTTAAAAAGCTTTATATTGTGTAAAAATGGATACTGATTTAGAAGTGTCCACTTTGTATACGTATGGGTTTTTTATGTAATAGTTATGGCCTAACTCTCTAAAACTCTAAATATAAAATATCTTTAGGAATTAAAGAAATATAATTATAGTATAAAGTCTCTAGAATATGTAATGTTTAAGGCTGGGTCCTTATATTTCTAATGTGGGATTCCTCATGGTTTTGTTCATCTCATCAATCCAAACCTCCAAAAATGCGAGTCTCACCAAAAACACTTATTTATTTATTTTGTGAATAAACATATAACAACCCCCACTTTTATTCATAAATATTAAATGTCTAGATCATAAGTGAATCATTATAAATAAATAAATGTATCTTTTTATTTAAACATTAGCTTAGTATCAATGTCTCCAATTATTATCATTTTTACAAGTTGTTGAATCATTAAATTCGTTAATATTTAAGATAAACTAGATATATAATACTTACAATGATCTTTCCATCGAACAAATCATTTTTTATAAATTTTATGGTCATGTGCTTATATCCTTTTCATGAACTTTCTAAGTAGTAAACCCATTAACTCCTGTAATAAGTGACACCACTTCTATGTTCACATAGGCAAAATATTACAACACGTTTCCATTATTATAACATATAAGTCATTGAGTCTTATTTTTTTTAAGAGTTTATAACTCAACCTATATTTATAGCAGATGATACCGATACCAAGTGTTTTGGATTATAATTGTAAATATCAAAAATCATATTCATAACTTATTTTTACCCATTAAACACTTTGATTAGGATATACCTAAATAAAGTATTGGGTTTACATTAAAAATGATTTATTATATGTGTTTTACCCCATATATTTATTAGTTATACAAATGATCACTCTCAGCAAAGAATTTTTGAATGAATCCAAAAGGTTTTTACATGATATCACATATACAATTGTTATGGAACCATTTTGTAAAAATATTATTACATAATCATGTCTCAAAATTATATGTCTAGACTTTCCATTGTACATGAAACTATATTCTTTTGATAAAATTTCTTCACTATCATAATTGATAGAGATAGGATACATCAGACTAGTATGCAATCTAATATCCAATAATAAATTCCTAATAAATCAATCTTCCTTTTCACATGCTGTTAAGATGATAAACTTTGACTCCATGGTTGAATGTGAAATACATATTTGTTTCTTTATCACCTAAGAAGCAACACAAACTCCATGAGTTAACATCCCTCCATATGTGGATTTATTATCACCAATACTGGTAATCCAACTCGCATCAGTGTATCATTATAACAAATCCATATAATTATTGTAGTATATAATTAAATCTTTAGTCTTTCTAAAGTATCCAAATATTATCATTATACGTATTCAATGATCCACATAAAGATTACAAGTATATATACTCATTTTACATACTAAAAAATAAATATCAGGTCTAGTATAATACATTCTATACATTAATGAACCTATTTTACTAGCATACTCAATTTTTTTCTATCACTCTACCCTTATTCATAAATATTTTAACACTAGAATCAAATGGAGTATTTAAATCTAGGAAATAAAGATGTTAAAATTTATTTAACATTTTTTCTATGAAATGATAATGAGTTAAAGAATAATTACCACTATGTTTTATAACTTTAATATCTATAATAGTATCAATTATTCAAAGATCTATCATTTTAAACATGGAGGATAAATAATTCTTTGTCTCATTTACACCAATCATATTGGTTCTAAAAATTAACATATCATCCACACATAACACACAATAACTCCATATTATTTTTTAAAATTTTAATAAAAACATTTATCCACATTGTTATGAGTAAATCCATTAGATAAAATAATAAAATCAAAATTTTCATGTCATTTCTTTGGAGGTTGTTTAAGTCCATAAATAGATTTAACTATTTTACATACTTTCTTTTCATTACTATGTAAAACAAAACCTTCTAGTTGTTCCATGTAAATATCTTTATTTAAGTATCCATTTTAAAAATTAGTTTTAACATCCATTTTATGGACATTAAAATGATTAATTGAAGATAATTAAAATAAAAATCTTATTGAAGAAATCTGAGCTACATGATTATAAGTATCAAACTAATAAATTCCTTATTTTTTCTAAAACCTTTAGCAACCAATCTTGATTTAAAATATTGAATGTTACTATTGGAATATTACTTATTTCTAAAAACCCATTTACAACTAGTATGTTTTGAACCTCTTGGTAAATCCATAATGACCCAATTATTATAGTAAGAACCCGAATCTTATTTTTAGGTATGTCTTTCATTTCTGGTTGTTTTTGAGAAAAAGAGGAGTTTTTGGAAATTTAAAGAGTACATGCTGTGTATTATTTAGTACACACCATGTACCCGGTTTCCATGGGTGACCATGTACTGGCCGTGTAACGGCCGAGTACATGGCTATGTGGGGTGACCTGGAGACCACATAAAGTGGGGGCCAGTTAAGGAAAGTACATGCCATGTACCCTTAAAGAACATGTTGTGTACTTTCTTTTTATTTCATTAAATAGACCGAAGTTGCATCTCGTTCACAGAAATACCTTCTTCTCCATTCTTCTCATCCAGGAGCAATCGTACGATGTGATTCTTCTCCGATCCTCCGACCCTTTATCCATTATACAAATCGACCGTCATATATTGTGTTGGAATCGCCACAATCTATGGAGTTATAGGGAGATTCAAGGCCTAAGGTTCACGTATATCGATCGTAAAATTCCGATGTAGGTGGTTTCTGCCTTTCCATAGTTAGTATTTGAGTTATATGTGAAAAAGTGTCCAATACCCTTGTTCGGGATATTGAGTGTTTATGGTTTTAGCCCTATTATTACCTACTATTCCTTGTGCGCTTGAGTAGAGGATTTATGATTTTAAATAGGGTTATTTACCTTGCTATGGATGTGTTTCACACATTTTCTTGATATTAACTATTTGCTTTAGCTTTTCCTATTAAGATGATTTGTTTTCCATGCCTAGTATTGTTAGGATGGAGTAATTTTATCTGAAATGTTGTGAGAGGATGTAGACTGTTTATCCAAGTAGTTATTGAGGTTTACTTTGGATTCCATATATCATTTGTACATGATTGACTTACATAGGGTTATAGAAACCTAGTGTAGTAGACCATAGGGGGAATGGAAGTTGAGGGCTTCCCTAGAGTGTCTGTTATATTTATCATGCTGTGAGACCATAGGGGAGATTGACGTTGAGTGCTCCCTTAGAGTGTCTATAGTTATTGTTACGATACCACAAGGGTAATTAACATTTAGTTCTTCCTCAGAGTGTCTGTAGTTTATCATTAAAATACTATAGGGGGAATTGACGGTGAGTGCTTCCTCAGAGAGTCTTTGTTTGCATGATACCAAAGGGGTTAGACCATGTGAGCTACCCGGGAGGTCGTTATATCATTGTATAAGTTGAACTAGAGGGGTTAGGCTGTGAGAACTTACCTAGAGGGTTTCAAGAGATTATTTGGTTGGACCAGATGGGATAGTATGTGGGTACTTACCAGAGGGTTACTTGCTTTGATTAGCTGCTTACTTGATATGAGAAAATGAATACAACTAAAACTTTAAGATTGTTTACTTTTGAGTACTTCCTTATTACTACTTCATTTTTATTTTTTACTTCCATATATATTCACTGACTATTAGGAACAGATCTTTGGGTGGTTACCTATTGGGATTCATCTCACACCCTTTTTGAGTCATTCTTTTGGGCCCAAACAGATTATATTACTGCAGGTATAGATAAGGGAAAGCGACCTTCTACTTCAGGTACTTGATTTTTGTGGATCTGGAGAGCATGATACCAAGATGAGGCTTGTGATGCAGCTGGAGTTTATTTTTTATCCTTGTACTTTGGTTTAGTACTGTATTCCAACATTGTAACTTGTTTGGATGCTTTCCTAGACATATGTATCATGCATCATTTAAATATGTGTGCTCCAGTTTTTTATTACTTCCTATCTTCAACAATTAACTTATTGCATGTTATTACTGCTTCCGCTATTGTTATCTATTTATTTCTACTACTTTACTCTACCAATGAGGGATTATTTTCCCCACTCTCACATCCAAGGCCCTTGTAGCTAGTCGGCATCCTCTGGCATTTGGGGAAATGCGCTTGAGTCCATGTGACCAACCGGGTATGGGGAACCTATGGGAAACACCCATAATTGGGACGTTACAAAGTGTTATCAGAGGAATTATTTTCTTCTTGACTTACTATTTGGAGCCTATATCCAGGGATAGGAAAGAATAGGTAGTTGGTAATAAGTTGTGTCTGGGAGTAGCTAACCCGTGTATAGGGAAAAGCCAATTTACCTCATATATTGTGATTTTTCTAGGTTTTCAATTATTACAGTTGATTTGATTTCAATATTGGGTGATTCACATGTTTGTGCTATTATTGTTTATATTGTTGAGGTTCTATTTATATTGTAACCCAATGAGATGAGGGTATGAAATTTCATGCATCATATAGGCACTTTCTAGAGATTACATGTCATGCATTCTTTCCATGCCATTTAGGGTGCATTACTGATTGCATGTTGTTGTGATAGATGTTGTGTTTGATATGCATATTGTTGTGATAGATTCCTTGATATAATACCTGCTATTTGATAGGGTATTTCTAATATCTAAGGTTTCATTTTGGTTCTTGAGGTGTTATGGGCCTTCATGGATTAGAATTTGGTGGATCATTTCTTTGTTATTCCTTGTATATGACATGAATATGATGATAAGATTTGATTTGCTGGGAGTATGTTCCCCCATAGATCGGAATTTGGCACTTTGATGTTGGTTTCAGTGTTTTATGGGCTTCCAGAGTAGTTTATGAGGCTTACTGTCTAGAAAAACCCAGAATACACAGTGTGTATTGAAGAATACACTCCATGTGTCCTTCTATTCGGGAAGGAACTATTTTTATTAAGTAAACGCCGTGTATTTTATGTACACACCATATAGTTTCTAACTGTGTCAATGGATGTGAGAGCAGAGACACGAGGATGGGAAATTTTTGGTGGGACACTCCATGTACCCTATGTGCACGTAGTGTCTTAGGAGCCATGGGTCTAGCCATGTGACTAATGGAATGGGTGGATTATGGGTAGTTAGTACACGCCGTGTCTAGAGAAAACACGCCGTGTAGAGTCAGCCGTGTAACTAGTTGTGTGACTAACAACACGGGTCAGTGAAGTTATTTCTAGAACACACTGTGTCTGGCACCAACATGAAGTGTAGTCTTACTCTAGGAGAACCATGTGGGTTAAGTCATGTAGAAGAACTCAGGAAGGGGAAGAGGATTCAAGTACACGCTATGTGTTAGGACAACACACCGTGTGTATGTTGTGTTACATGACCTGGGTTGGAAAAAGTACATGTCTATATGAAAGCTTAAGGGAACATGTCATGTAGGAGTTGTACAAACTGCGTATCCAGATTTTCAAAATCTTGAATTCTTTATTTTTCTTGTTCCCTTTCTTGCACTTATATTTTTCAGCCCTTTTTAATCTTGATCTAAGGTGTGCGTTTGACCTTGTAGAGTAATGCCACTAAGACGCCCTCTGGTTATATTCCAGTTATAGGGCAGTGACCAGACACCGAACATGGTAGATCAGGAACTACCAGCAGATCCTCTATTCACACACATCTTGGAACCAACCGCTATCCAGGATATAGGTGTCAATACACAATTCCAAGAGGGCTTCATGAGGTTTATGCAAACCTTCTGAGGAGTACTACCTCCTGCCCCGTCTATGGTAGATTTGACATGGGTCTTTCAGCAGCAGCATCCTCCTACTTTCTCAGGGGATAGAGGACCTAAGGCTGTAGAGTCATGGTTAAAAGACATGCTATCTATCTTCAAGCATATAGATATGCCTCTAGAGAGGAGGGTGAATCTCGCCACGTATATTCTTCGGGATTCTGCCAAGAGATGGTGGGATGTGATCTCACAGGCAGGAGGCCAACAGGTCATGGATTGGGATGAGTTCTATCATGCCTTATATGACTATTTCTACCTGGATACTTTTAGGTCCAATCGATCCCGAGAGTTCATGAGTCTGTAGTAGGGTACTCTCTCATTCATGGAGTATTCTTCTCGCTTCATGGAGCTACAATGCTTCACACCTATTCTAGGGAGTGATGAGCTCTTCCTAGAAAGGAAGTTTGAGGATGGTCTCAATTATGACATCTGATATTAGGTGAAAATCTGCAGGTTGATGACCATATCTTCTATAGTCAACCAGGCATTGATCACAGAGTGAAAACTAAGGGATTCTGGAGCTATGGGCCAGGGCGGTTCGACATCCAGAGTTAGTGCTTCTTCAGCTGATAGTAGGAAGTGCCACAGGGAGTCTACATGTGGAGATCCGAGTAGGAGAGATACATATTCAGGTAGCTAGGTGGTATGATAACAGTGTGGGAAGGGTAGGCATACAAGGCCGCATTACCTGAGAGACCCAGTCGAGTGCCGATCTTACGACAAGATGGTCCATCTTCAGTGGTTCTGTCAGTTTTTCTCACCAGAAACCAGTGATAGGGGTTCTTCTATGACTCTGTATTTAGGAGAAGCGCCACCAGTTTCTCATCAGTATGGGAACTGTAGTTCTTTCATCCATTCATGCTGAGGTGGAGGTCGCGACCGTGGTATCCAATCAGCAGGATTTTAGCGACAATAGGGTGGATCGGCTCTGGGTGGTCAGACATGTTAAAAGGGCTGTTATATAGTCTAGACTTTTATAGTATAGAAGAACCAGAAGGAGAAGGATCCCAGAACCTCTACAGTTCGAGGTACGATCCTAGTTTCCTCAGTTTTAGCTCCTGCACTTTTTGATACAGGGGATTCCCATAGTTTCATATATGTTGTTATTGTGGAGATCCTAGGGATCTGTATCTTTTCTTCTGCTGATATCTTGATTCTAGAAATTTCGTTGGGGACTAGAATGGATATAGTACGTTAGTGTAAGGTGTTCTCTCTTGAGGTTAGTGGGTTTCACTTATTATGGGACCTCTATGTATTAGAGATGACTGGCTATAATGTCATTCTCGGAATGGACTGGTTAGTTCCCTTCTAGGCTGTTGTCAATTTCTATCTCCGTAGAGTGAGTTTTATGTCACCAGAGGGCGGTTTGTTTCTACATAAGGGAGAATGGGATGTCTAGGTGAGCAGAGAAGGACCCGAGCATCATAGGTTGGGAGGAGTTACAACCCATATTGATAGTCTATATCTGGATGACCAGGGGACTTCATAGATGGACTTTCCTCCAGTGGTGGATCATTTTAGGGATTTCTTTCCAGAGGACTTCTCAGTTTTTCCTCCAGAGTGAGAGGTGTACTTTTCTATTAAGCTTGTTCTAGGAGCAGCACCGATTTCCATTCCTCCTTATATGATGGCTACAACAGAGTTACATGAACTCAATAAGTAGTTAGAGGAGTTATAGGCTAAGGGTTTTATCCAAACCAGTACTTCTCCTTAGGGTTTGCCTATCCTATTTGTGAATAAGGTTGACGATACCCTCCAATTTTGTGTGGATTATTAGAATTTGAACAAGTTTACTGTCAAGAACCGATATCCCTTTCCAAGGATTGATGATCTATTTGATCAGCTTTAGGGAGCCCATGTGTTCTCAGAGATTGACTTGAGATCTGGTTATCATCAGTTGTGTGTTAGACCTTCTGATATACCTCTTACAGCCTCTCAGAGTAGGTATGGTCTATAAAAGTACGTGGTTATGTCGTTCAGTATCACGAACGCGCCTGTAGTTTTTATGGCACTGATGAACCAAGTGTTCTATCCATACATGGATTATTTTGTGGTGGTTTTTGTGGAAGATATCTTAGTGTACTCTCAAACTCGACACAAGCATGCTATCCATCTTGATATTATTTTGAGTACACTGAGAGAGCATCAGTTATATGCTAAGCTCTCAAAATGCCACTTTTGGATGGATGAAATTCACTTCTTGGGTCATGTTATCTCAGAGATAGGAGTATCAGTAAACCCAGATAAAGTGAGAGAAATAGTTTCTTGGGATCATCTGAAGAATGTATTTGAGGTTTGAAGTTTCCTAGGGATGGTTGGTTACTACGAATGTTTTATATAGGAATTTTCAAGCTTAACAGCACCCCTAAAAGGCCTGAATAATAAAATTGCGAAGTTTTTGTGGACAGATTCTTGTGATTCATCCTTATAGGAGATGAAAGGGAGGTTAAATTTAGTGCTGATACTAGTTTTTCCAGAGCCAGACAAGAGCTATATTGTTTCCTAAGATGAATTAGGTATCGAGCTGGAAGTAATTCTTATACAGGGGGAAGGAGTTACTGTGTACGGGTCTCGGCAGTTGAGGCTACATGAGAAGAATTAACCGATGCATGATCTTGAGTTGGCTGTAGTTGTTTATGCTATACACTATTGGAGACATTATCTTCTGGTAGAGAATTTTGAGGTTTTCACTGATCATAAAAGTCTCAAGTATATCTTCACTCAGCGCGATCTAAATTTGAGACAGCATAGGTGGGTTGAGTACCTTCAGTCCTTTGATTTTGAGCTTTCCTATATGGTTGGGAAAGGCAATGCAGTAGCTGATGCATTGAGAAGGAGGACTCAGATGTAGACAGTTCAGAAGTCCAGCAGTGAGTGGCAGTTTATGGCTATGTTCTCTGAGATGCATTTGGAGGTGCATGATAGGCATGGGAAGACGTTTCTTTCTTTTATAGTTGTTACCTATAATCTTCTTGATCAAGTGTGAATGAGGCAACTATCATATTCTAAAGGCCTAGTCCTAAGGGAAAGCGTGTTAGGAGAGGACCCTATTCCTTGATAGACTGTAGGAAAGGATGAGATCTTAAATTTTCATGGGTGCGTATGGGTGTCAGCAGACATATGCGAGGAGCTGATGCAGTACTTTCATTCCTCAGTTTGGGTAGTTTATCCTGGTGTCACCAAGATGTATCAAGATCTGCACCATTAGTATTGGTGTCTAGGTATGAAGAGAGATGTTGTTGGTTTTGTCATCAAGTGTTCCACCTATCAGCAGGTGAAGGTGGATCATCATTGACCAGAAGGTCTTTTGTAGCAGTTAAAAATTACTGAGTGGAAGTGGAATGATGTCGCGATGGACTTCGTGACAGGTTTAACAAGGTCTCCTCAAGGTAATTATATAGTATGGGTTGTTATTGATAGAATCACGAAGGTTGATCACTTCTTTCTGATCAAGGAGACCTTCAGTGTAGATGATATGAGAAGGCTGTAAATTCGAGAGATTGTATGTCTACATGGGGTTCCACACTCCATTGTTTCAGATAGGGATGCCCATTTTACTTCTCAGATATGGCAGGGACTACAGAAGGATTTGGGTACATAGGTACTTCTGAGTACAACTTACCATCCCCAGACAGATAGCCAGTCCAAGCGTACGATTTAGGTGCTAGAGGACATGCTTCGAGCATGCGTCCTAGATTTTGGAGGTTCTTGGGAGAAGCACATAACTCTTGTGGAGTTTTCCTACAATAATAGTTTTCAAGAAACTATTCAGATGACACCTTATGAGGATTTTTACAGTAGGCCATGCCGATCACCCTTATGTTGGCTGGAAACAGGAGAGGTAGCTATGCTAGGACCTCGTCTTGTCTAGGAGACTACAAAGAAGGTGGAGTTGATTCAAAAGAGAATGGCTACTGCACAGTCATGACATAAGTCTTATTCTTATCGACAGAGACGACCTCTGAAGTTCAAGGTCGAAGATCAGGTTTTTCTGCGTGTCACACTGAGGTTGGGATACAGGAGGATTAGAAGATATGTAAAGCTTTTTCTGAGATATATTGGACCGTTTGAAGTTTTGGAGAGAGTCAGGCTAGTTGCCTGTCGGTTAAAGTTACCTCAGAGGTACTAGGCTATGCATGAAATTTTACATGTTTCTCAGTTGCGACATTACTTCTTAGACCTGTCTCATGTCTGTCAACCCGAGGAGGTTGAGTTGGTGGTGGATTCATCGTTCGAGGATCATACTATCCAAATTGTTGATCGTAGCACAAAGGTTCTCTATGGAAATTTTTTTCCTCTGGTATGGGTTCCATGGAAGCACAGGCAATTACTAGATGAGACTTAGGAGAGGGAGACCGATGTGCGATCGCAGTGGCTGGAGCTGTTTGAGGATTCTTCTTCGCCACATTCTTAGGGAAATTCAGGAAAAAATTTCTTTAAGGGGGGAAGTTTGTAAGAACACAGATAATATTTTCAGGCATGTATTTCATTTATGGCTGTTTTTGAGAAAAATAGGAGTTTCTGTAAATTTAAGGAGTACACGCCGTGTACCCAATTGTCGCGGGTGACAGTGTACTGGCTGTGTAACGGCTGAGTACATGGCAGTGTGGGGTGACCTGGAGACTGCCTAAAGTGGGGGTCAGTTAAGGAAAGTACACACCATGTACCCTTGAATAACACACCATGTAATTTATTTTTATTTTATTAAATAGATCAGGTTCGCGTCTTGTTCACAAAAATACCTTCTCCATTCATCTCATCTAGGAGTGACCATACGACATGATTCTTCTCCGAGCCCCCAACCTGCCATCCATTCTCCGAATTGACCACCATAGATTGCATTAAAATCACCATGATCTATAACATTATAGGTTGATTCAAGGCCTGAGTTTCATGTATATATATTGTACAATTCTAAGGTAGGTGGTTTGTGCCTTTTCGTAGTTTTTCTTTGAGTTATATGTGAAAAAGTTCCCAATAACCTTGTTCGGGGTATTATGTGTTTATGGTTTTTAGCCCTGTTATTTCTTTCTATGACTTGTGTTCTTGAGTAGATGATTTATGATTGTATATAGTGTCATTTACCTTTATATGGATGTGTTTCCCATGTTTGCTGGATATTGACCATTTGGTCTAGCTTTTCCTGTTAGGCTGCTTTGTTTTCCATGCCTAGTATTGTTAGGATGGAGTGATTTTATCTGACATGCTGTGAGAGGCTGTAGACTATTTATCCAAATAGTTCTTGAGGTTTAATTTGGCTTCCATATATCATTTATTCATGATTGACTTACAAAGGGTTGTGGGAACCTGGTGTAGTAGACCATAGGGGGAATGAACAGTGAGTGCTTCCCCAGAGTGTCTATTATATTTATCACCCTACGAGACCATAGGGGGGATTGACGTTGAGTGCTCCCTCAAAGTGTCTATAGTTACCATTACGAGACCACAGGGGGAATTGACATTGAGTGCTTCCTTATATTGTCTATAGTTTATCGTTAAAAGACTATAGGGGGAATTGACGGTAAGTGCTTCCTCAGAGAGTCTTTTTTTCATGAGAATAAAGGGGTTAGACCGTGTGAGATACCCAGGAGGTCGTTATATCATTTTATAAGTTTAATCAAAGGGGTTAGGCTGTGAGAACTTACCTAGAGGGTTAATTGAGATGTTTTGGTTGAACTAGAGGGGATAGGATATGGGTAATTCCTAAAGGGTTACTTGTTTTGATTAGCTGCTTACTTGTTATGAGAAAATTAATGCAATTGAAACTATAATATTTTTTACTTTTGATTACTTCCTTATTACCACTTCATTTTTATTTTTTTTCCTTCCATATATATTCACTGACTATTAGGAACAAATCTTTGGGTGTTTTCCTATTTAGATTTGTATCACACCCTGTTTGGGTCATGCTTTTGGGCCTAAACATATTATATTGCTGCAGGTATGGATAAGGGAAAACACTATTTTACTTCAGGTACTTGATTGCTGTGGATTTGGAGAGCATGAGACCAAGCTGAGGCTTGTGATGCTACTGGATTTTATTTGTTTTCCTTGTACTTTGGTTTAGTACTGTATTCCAGCATTGTGACTTTTTTAGATGCTTTCCTAGACATATGTATCATGCATCATTTATATATGTGTTCTCCATTTATTTATTACTTACAGTCTTCCGTTGTTTACTTATTGCATGTTATTACTGCTTTTGATATTTTTATCTGTTTATTTCTACTACTTTACTATGCCAATGAGGGCATAGTTTCCCCACTATCACACCCAAGGCCCTCACTACTAGTCAATAGCCTCTAGAATTTGGGGAAATTCGCTTGAGGCCATGTGACCAACCGGGTACGGGGCACCTCTGGGCGACACCCAGAACCGGGATGTTACAATTATTCACCACAATGGAATCCATTTCATCATTAATTGATTCATTCCAAAAGAAACATCTCTAGAAGTCATATTTTTATTTATATATATTTGTTTCATCTTCTATAATAAATACCATAGGATACTTATTTAGAAGATGATTATTTTGATCTCCCTTAACAAGGAAAGCTATGAAATCAAGATAAATAAAATATTGATGTAGATGTTTATCCTTCCTAAGTCTTATACTATGTTTAGGTTCATCTTGAGAATCATTATCATTCTATACTATTATATTTGAACTAGATTGTGTACAAGAGATAAGGGGTATAAGGAATAACCTCTTCCACACCATCTTTATAAAATTTATTTTCAAAAAAATATACATCTCTTGATTCAATAATGACATTAGCTTCCAAATCCATAACTTTTTATGCTTTTTTATTTTCTGCATATCTAAAAAAAACACCTTTAATCACTCTAGGACCAATTTTAATTATTTTAGGACCAGGAACTCTATAGTAAGCTAAACACCCCCACACTTTAAAATATAAAATATCGAGTCTTCTACCTTTCTAAATTTTATAATGGGGTAAATTAGTTTTCCTAGAATAAATACTATTATTAATATTAAATGAATCCAATAAATCTTTTCCCCATAAATTTAATGGTAAAATAGATTTATTAATTATGAAATTTACCATTTCTACTAAATTATGATTTTTTCTTTCAGACAAGCCATTTTACTAAGGTGTGTAAGGAGTATTACTTTGATGAATTATACCTTTTTCTTTGTAAAAATCATTAAATTCATTCATAAAGTATTCACCACCTATATACGGGCATAATAATTTAATCATTTTGTTTAATTGGATTTCAAATTCAGCTTTATACTTCTTAAACATATTAAAGACTTCATCTTTTTTCTAAGAAGATATACATGTAAATATCTACTATAGTCATAAAAAAAGTAATAAAATACATTTTCCTCCATGATTTAACAAACCATTTAATTCAAAAATATCATAATATACTAATTATAATATATCAAAATTTATCACAACACTTTTCAATGGGTTTTTAACTATTTTAGATTCTAAACATGTTTCAAATTTATTAAATTAACTTCCAAAGTTAATTAAGTTTAATTTATTCATCAATTTTAATGAATTATAATTAAAATGTTCCAAATGATCATGACATAAATTAGATGAATCAATCAAGTAAGTAGGATATTCAATCATATTATTAATAAAAATTTGATACATGCTATCATTTGATTACCCCTTACCCACAAACGTGCCTCCCATCGCCAAGATAACCCCATCAAATTTGAATGAAACCCAAAATACCTTCGTACATATAAGATAAACATAGACTAAATTTTTTTGAATCTCATGTACATACAACAAATTTATAAGAGTCAAATTCTTCATAGAAGTAAACTTTAGTTCCATTCTCCCTTGATTGGTGACAATGATGAATGCATTATTTCCAAGGTGTACTATTGGTACCAGGGGTGCAACGAAAGCCCAAAAAATTGGGAATTTAAAAATTTTAACTAGTGATCAATATAAATACATCATATTCAGTGAATTTATACCTAGTTATAACCCGAAGATATTCATATGAAATAATTAATCATAAAAATAAATTAAATAATACTTTTTTCTATCTGAAGATGCACTCGACAATAGATCATCACCTGTGATCATTTCTCAAAGGATCTGATGTAAAATCCCTCAAGATCATCCACAAATTCTCTAAAATCCTTCTTGAATTTTGATCTTAGATCAATGGATTCTATCATAGAGAATCAAAGTATCCTTTTATGCCGACACAATTGCAAGAGCACCGATTCTTCGATCTATGAGGGAGTTATTGGATCAAGGTGCTAAAATATCTCTCTTATCTCTATAGAACTTGAGAGAGGGGAGATATAAGGTCTAAAAATTATATCTATTAAGAGTAATATTAATTTTAGTCTCTCATGGATTATAAATATTGGTTTAAGCTTACAAAAATACCAATTTGGCCCCTGAATAAACTTAACCTTCGAATTAAGTCCTTAATGACACGTACGACTTGAAATGAATGTCATAAATTACATAAATATTTTATTACATAATTGAAACATCTAAACTATGTTACATGAAAAAATATAATCCATTTAAATAACTCACTTATCCTATAAATATATTAACAAACCTTGAATAAAATATTGTTCATTCATAAAATATATTTTCCTCATATTCACTTAACACTTGTGAACACTTTTACTAAATAAATTCAATACCAATATTTCCAAACTTGAATAATATGAATTTATTTATTTTTTGGCGATCATATATCCTCATACATTCTCAGACCCTAGTGGTGGGTCCCACAGACCTCGGTGGTAAGGCCCACCATGTCCTAAAATCATATTCCCTAGAGTAGTCCAGGATTTTAAATATTATAAGTGTGGGAATATCTAGGCCCTTATCTAATTAGTAGTGAATACTATTCATAGACCAGGAGAAGAGTCTAAAAACCCATCAAGGCCCCTAAAGAGATAAGGAGTAGTCATAGAAACAAAAAAATTCATACAAACATACACTGTGTAATATAATCTCTTTGTCTTGTGATATCTCATAAAGAAAGATGCACAGTTTGTGTCATCATCCTTTATTTATTTATTATTCATTGAACTTACTGGATGGACTTACATTATTCTACCATGTAAATGGATTTAATAATGGTAATACCATTCCGATAAACCTATCCTAAGGTATTTCTTTCAATCAGGAGTGAGAAAATATATCTTGATTATTCTATCAATGTCACATCACCAATGATGCATCCAATGCAAGAAACCTTGCTATGAATTTGTTACTATAGTTTTTTAATTTCATGAAAATATGTGGTCAAATAACATACACTGATAATAATCTCAATTCAGGAGACCATTACATGTGTTTATAGATAGTAACTACCAATGACACCCAAAACATGTGGTGTTTCTATTGGTAGGTCAATACTCATGTTCTTATGTACTTGGGATCACCAAGTGAAAACATCAAGAGAAGAAGACTTAATTCCTTTGAGTCCTCAACAATTGATAGGAATCCATTATCTTTTTCCATTTAGAATCACGTTTCTAGACTATAAGATATATTTTTAATATTAATTTCATAGTATCTTGAGGTTTTCATTATAGCTTATGAACTTCTATAACATTTTGATACAAAAAAATAATTTAAGGAAATTACCATTTAAACAATGGATGAAAAAAATATCAACACTATAATGGTAAGTATACATCATGCATAACTCACTATATACATGGTATGATAATTAAAAAATGTTATTTATTTAGGTCTAAGGAAGGTACTATTATAACACTCCTACTTGAACTAGATCCAACTTTCCAATAATTCTGGTTAGATCTTACATGATTAGATCATTTTTCACCCGAGTTATGGCTTTAGACATGGTCCTTCCATGTCTCCACCATGTGCATATTTTTTTATCTATAACTTCTCTTCCTTGAGTAAAACTCCTCAAGTGATGATATACCTAAGTAGATTCCTTTTCTCCACTATCTAAACTTGAAATCTTGTCTATCCAGTAGAATAATTATCATCATGATAAAAATTTACATACTAGGTGCAATTCCAAGAACTGAAACAAATCATTTCATTTTTTATACCACTTATTTAGCTACCTTAGAAGCTACAACACACTCAGTATTTATAGATATGGATACCACTGACTTGAATGATCTTGTATTGATCATTACCTTAGCCTAACTATGATATTATATTATATTGATCTATAGAAATACTAGTTTATGTCCCATTATAACTAATATCCCTTACTCTTTATCAAGTACAATTGGATAGTTCTAACTACTTCCCATGAATTTCTCATAGATATTACTGATATTTTATTACCATAAAGTATATTTTGGAAATATTAAATCTAGTAAATAGCATGGAATATGTGATTGATCCATCATAGAAGCATATAGAATTCTACTCACCACATTTATCTCCTCCTATATATGATACATGTCTTATTGGAGAGATTTATTCCATGTGATATTGGTAAATTCTCTCTCAAATTGTTTCATTGTGTATTTTTCAATACCTTGTCAGTATATGTACTATTGACTAGGTCTAAGAAATTTTTATATATACCTTAGTAGATCCCATTACCTAGAACATAGATTAATACTTTAATTCAATATTTAGATAATTTATTTCATTTTGGTCTTATCTAACTATAATACCAACAACTATTTTCCACATGTTATCAAACATATTTTCTTTTGAAAACTATATCGTTCCAACTAACCTCATGTAGACACATGGAAAAAATTCATTCCAAATGAATATTCTATAATCTTAATTTTTACTTTAATCCAAAACTGGATTTTGGTAACTCACACCCTTTATTGGCATTCTATGATGTCACCAACCCTTTGTAATTGTGTTTTATAGACACTTTCCAAGATTGGTGGTCTTGACATCAAATTAACAATAAAATGATTATAAAAAGTATCTATGATAAGTAAAACTCTAATAGATTTAGGTAAGATGACTTGGTATAACCAATCGAACCTTATTGGTACCACACTTGTACAATCCATGTATTGTTTCACCTGAATACCACCACAATATTCAAAATAATAAGCTAGTGTACTTTGATATATGGAATCCATTATTGAATTTTAATTGATCTTTTCAATATTAGATTTTTTACATTTAATAATTGTAGGATTCATTACTCTCAATAAATAATGTATCACCAGTCACAGTGAATGTAAAACCATTTCTATGGTTTTATCCTTCATACACAGTATGTGTCTCTAGAACATTCCCTTTACACATGCTCTTGTGAAACTTGTTCCTATGTCAACTATTTTTACCTCTACCACATTGACTAAATCCAAGTCAAAATTTCTCCCACTCTCTCAAATAGATACATGAAACCTTTTATAGAAATATAGTATTTTATTTTACTATAAATTTTCTACCTTAAGGATTTCTGTAATATCCTTAAAGACCTTTAGGATAATTATATTAGATGAACATTGTGTTTTTCTCGATTCAATTTTGTTTATATCCTAACAAACTCTTTTCATCTAAACATATGTTATTATGACATGATGGATTTATATCATACTATAATCCATTTTATATCTATTTATCATTATAGTTGGAATATGGTTATGGGATAATGCCTTTATTTGAGAGGCATATATCAAAATATTGGAATTTTTCAACGATATAAATCCAAATATTGATTCTTCTTATACTTACATCATGAATCTGATGTGTATAAGAAAATGTGGATTTAATAATTAATCCATGCTACATTTTTATTGATCATTTTTTCATGTAAGACTCATCATCAATCCTCCTTACCTACATCATAGCTTGGATAAAGTAATGTGCATTTAAGAATTACTCCACTACATTATAAGGATTTAAGAATGCTTGGTTTAGATATTCTTCAGCACACGGTCCCAAAAAATACTTATATCTTCTGACCATTAATATACCACACATCACTTTAACATTCCTTATTACACTTAAAGGAATTTCATGAAGTATATGAATATACCCCTAGTTTCTCATTGAAATATTTTACACTCTCTAGCTGAACCAATTCCAAAATATTTGTGACTAACCTTTATTTATAAAGGTTCCTTCATCCAAAACTAAATATGTTGATAATACCTAAGGTCTTTAACTCCAAAGAGTCTTAATATCATAATGGTTATATACTTTACATCTCATTTTATTTTTTATAGACAAAGTATTTTCATTCCATAACTGGATATCAGAGTCTCACATTTTTATATTCATCATGCATTTCCATTGATTCATGTAAAACTAAACTCTTAATTGAGTATTAGACACCACAAAAAATATTTATTCCAAAATTTAATAATGTATCCTTATGTATGATGGACATGTGAGATAAATTTCATGGTTATAATCAATAAAATTTCAACTTGAACCATTTCCTTGGAAATTAGAAGTTGTGTGTTTCCCATCATTGACATAGGAATTACCCTTTCTCGACCGCTTAGAGAAATTCACCTTACTTATTGTAATGTTTCTACAATTACTTGGTTATTGCATTTAAATAAAAATATATGATAATAATATTGTATTTAATACCCAAGTAGTATAATAGAAATATTACATACAATGATGAATATACCTGAAGAGTAAGGGACTACTTGATTCTTCAAGTTAGTCCATTTATTCTTCCATAGACTTATCTCACAGCACGCAAAGAAAATAAAATCCTATACGATTCCTTTTCTATTTTCTTTGAAGGATGTTACAAAGGTTACTTTGGCATTAATAACCATTGGAATTTTCTCCTGACCATTCAATTTTTTCACCATAATTTTCTCCTGACCATTCATTTTTTTTACCATAATAACTAAAGATTAATATTTCCTTAAGTTCTTATCAACTTGGGGAACCTTACCCAAAAGGTAATGAATCATTTTCTCCATACCATTTCTTTTGTAATCTTTAAAGAAACTAGAATATTTTAGTGAAAAATATATGAAAGGGACGTATTCAAAGATCATGACCCATCTTTCAATTTACACATATCCAATGTAATTATCACCCTATTCATATCTTAATTTTCTTTCTTATTCCAAGATTCTTAGAGATGATACAACATGTGAAATAATTCATGTTCGATGTTGTATCCACAACTCAAATCAGAGTTTGATGATAAAATTATGATATAAACATTAAATTAATCATACATGAGTCTATGGTAAGAATTTTCACACCCTCTCTTCTTGAGGTGGATCAATAGGTTGTCATGAAGCCAACACCTTGAATTCCCAATATCTTAGTACTGTGCACAAGTGCATGAACTACTTTTTTAAATTCATGTCGGTAATGACATTTACTTTGTCAAAAATTAATCACAGTGTACTTGTGGTATTAATTTATATTTTCTAAAAAAACCAAATCTCATAGATTAGTAATTTTATCTTGATTATTGATTAGATATTATCGATTAATTTAATCATAAAATGTCGCCCACTATTTTATCAAACTCTAGTATCCCTTACTACTAGACTTAGAATACTTTGTTTCTTGATTATTCTAGTGGAAATGATCCTTTAAAACTCTCATAATAGTCTATAATATTTGGTTATTCCACTAATCATAGCATTTCAAGGTAGGTATTTGATTGGCCAACCACATTAACTAACCTCTCCTTGATCTATTTAGTGAAATCCCAACTTCTAAAATTATAAACTTGATTTAATCAATACTTTAAATTTAAAGTGTAAGGTCTATTAGCATGGTATTAGTGACTAGAGGTATGGTTAATATTCATTTTCTATTTATTATTATAGATACTAAATTTATCAGAGTTATAAAAGTGTTAAAAATTGTAGTGAAAATAAAACAGATAACACATGAGTTTTTATAGAGGTTCGGATCACCAAGATCCTAGACCTCTCTTAAATATTCTTTACTCCTTGAGGATACTGGTGTGTAATTTATCCTCACTTTTGAATGTGAGTGATAACCCGATTATATACAAATACAAATGTACTTTTTTCACACATATTGGTATAACACCTAACTTTTGAAGGAGTCACAACCTACCTTCCTTTTGCCTAGGAGGAATGACCCAAACTTCCTTTTAGATGGGAGGAATAACCCAACCTTCCCTTTATATGAGAGGAATAAACTAATAACAACTTTTTAATGAGAAAATCTTAAACAAAAATTCTATAGGACAAAAAGGTGGTATGATGAATTATAATAGAGAAATAATAGAAAAAAACGAAACAGTAGTTAAAAAGATGATGTAGTAATTCATTCAAGCGTGTGTTCTTAGATCACATCAGTGGAGGAAGATGAAGATGATAAAGATCCTCGGTGATCACAATAGAACAGCAGAAGTTGAATATGTTTCCTGATCAAACTTGAGAGTAGCATGAAATGTATTATTGTATCATTGTCGAATGAATCATCAAAACTGGTACATTGCATTTTTATCCTTGAAGCAATATCCTGAAAAATTAAAAAAAATATATATAGGGGTGTTTCCCCGACCAATGTCTTTATGAAACTTGTTAGTGTTTAATAATAAAATAATATGACCGTTACCTTATTTTATTAAAGCCGCACTATAAACAAAAACACATTCAGACTAATATTTATTCATGAAATATTAAAATAAATATTTAATATATTAATAATAATAATTCTTAAAAAAATCACAATTGAAAAATAATTCAAATAATTAAATAATTCGGCATATTAAAGATACAAGAAAATGTTAGAAAAATAGAGCATCATATGAGAAATAATCTATATGAGTAGATGTATCTAAAAATATGTTAAAATTACTTTTTAAACAGGTTTCATTTATATTTAAACATAAAATAATAAAAAATTTAATACATCAATTTTTTTTAAAAACATTAATTAAAATAAAGAAATAAAAATTTTAGAAATAAATTTTAACTAATGGTGAGTCATGAATCACCGTTGATAATAGAGAGCGGTGAGACATTACTTACTGTTGGAAATATACAATAGTGGAAAAATATATTATTACCTACCATTTAATTTTTTAACAAAAATAAAAATAATTGAACAAAACTAAAAGCAGACCCATGCTTCTTATCACCAAATGGTTTCATGAGAACAATAAAAAATTACCTATCGTTGGATTTCCAACAATCAGTAAATTAATTACCATTGGGTTCTAATGGTGGCTTATTAAAATATTATCCCATAATAAAAAATATAACATAGGAATAAATCAAACTCATTAAATTTTAAAAGAATCTTAGAATAATAAAAATAAAAAGAATAAACTGATAAAAGAAGATACTGCCATACTTCTATGCTCTTGGAGAAATAAAAAATAACAAAGTAGCTGGTAACCAAGATAGAAAAATAAAAGTATATTTTCTGATAAAAAGTAATATAACAGATTAAAATAACTCAAAAATTTAACAAGATAACAATGTAAACTGATATAATAAGTAAGATCCATTGTAGGAGCAAGAATATGCTATTGCCAAATCATTTGTGAAAAAAATGGTGAGTGAAATTGTAACTCACCATTGATGTTCAACAGTGGGTAAATTTTACCTACCATTGAGGTGAAACAATAAGTAAATTTACTCATCATTAATCTCTCAATGTTGAGTCAGAGGCTCACCATTAGGTTCCTATTGTGAGTAAAATTACTCATTGTTGGATTTTTTTCAACAGTGAGAAGTTACTCACTATTGGTGAAAACCAATAGTGAAAAAAATACTCACTCACCATTGGTGAAAGCCAATGGTGAAAAAACCACTCACGGTTGGTAAAAACCAACGATGACTTGATTAATAGAATAGTAACCTCAATAGAGGGTCTGTGCCTCATATAAGAAAAAAATAGGGAAGATCGAACTCAGTTGTCTATCAGATGCACTGGATAGTAAGATAGCAGATAAAGATGAGGGATTTGTGCCACTGTTAGCTTGAGAAAGAAACATGAAGAAAATATTTAGATAGAAAGATATAAAATAGAGATCTAAATATGTTCGGTTAGAAGAGATGGAGACACAGAAGATCACTAAAAATATGGAGAGAAACCAGGTTGCTGATGAAGAAGATGAGGCTGAGAAACATTTAGCTCGAGTAAGAAGAAAGATAAACCAGAAACAAAACAAGATCAAACTGAAGGTAAGAAGTGAATTTTAGAGGATTATAGAGAAGAAAGATGTCACCGATTAGTCTACTTGTGGGAGAAGATAAGTGAGAAAAAGAATACAGATGTTCAAACTAGATAATCAAGATGATATTACACTGAAAGTAAAGAGGAACTTAGTTGAGAGTGCCAGAGACATTGTTTTTCTTTCAGAGGTACATGATAACCAGCGAACAATAAAAGGGACATAATAGATAGAAAAGTTGAGAATGGGAGAGGAAGAAATAATTCAAGAGTTTCAAAAAAGATTGTGTGGGATAGGAGGAAGGCTTAGAGAAGTGATCAGGCAACTGGTAAAAATTGAGAATATATTCGATGGTCTAGATTAAATCTAAGTAGAAAATATACACCTCACATAAAAACCAACACATGGGAGATCACCTATATATAAGCCAACGTATTCTGAATGAATTATATAACAAAAAACACACAACATGCATGAACACTCAACCTATGGGTCATGTGGGATACCAAAGCCCAAATTATGTGGGTTCGCACCCTTAGGCCTTATACATAGGCCCGCATGCTCAAAGTGTGCACTATGATCATACAAGATCTATGAGAGCCTCAATAGCTAGACCTACCTCGAGGGTATACCTTTGGGTCCCCTTAAAAGTGGTTGAAGTTTATCTTGAAGGCTTGAACAAATAGCCTTATTTTTCATAACAAAAAAATATAAAGTAAAAAACAAATAAATATTAAAACAAAATATGAATACATGTTAAATATAAAAATTAATATTTAAAAAAATAGAATTTAATTAATTATTATGTAATTGTAATTTATCAAAACAAAAAAAGATTTAAAATAGTTCATACCCAATTACAAACATAAAGATGCAACTACTTGATTTGGATACTTCTTTGCTATCATCTTTAGTTAAGTCAACCCATCAATTTCATAATAATTCTCTAGTAGTGGGAGGCACCCTAAGTTTTGGATGATTGATAATCTCGTAAAACCGATTTTTTTCAAATTCAAATAATGGAAGACATTTGTGACATAATATTTCCTTTAAGGTTTTTATTATTTATTGATGAATGAAATCATTTTCTATCTGATATGCACGTTCTATATGATCACACTCACAAATAAAAATGAAATAAATAGAATTTTTTTTATCATTTCATAAATTGATTTAATATATGAACTTTTATGTTTATTATTTTATGTGATTATGTAATCTTTCATATTCATAAAATAATTCATAAATTAAATAAACAATAAGATTGATCTTGAGAATTTGTTATTGGTTGATCCATTTATTCTTAATGGATCAACCATGTCCCTATGGGTAATGTACTTGAGTCATCTCTGACTTGTATCATATCTTGTACCCCAGTCCAATGTAACACCATCTTTTCTGGTATAATTCCTTATCTTAGAAAGGTCCACATCTTACAATGTCCTCTCTTATCTTTATCATAATACAAAAATACCCACACATAGGTGATGGGATCTCAAGAGTGTGTAATATAGATAAATAACATTTATCTGAACACATATGCCCTTATACATATAATGAAGAATAAATATGATGCACATACCATCTATTTAATTAAATAATTACAAACATTTCATGCATCACACACAATTACATAAATAATTAAAAAATTAAAAGCACATACATACATTGGCCAATAATTTTCTTAAGATCAGTCATCTCTGTAATTAAATGAATAATTAAAATTAAATATGAAATAAATTTTTATGTTGATGGATTTAATTGAATTAAAATTATTCATTAAATTTTAATTAAAATTAAAAATATCGATTCATCCTAATTTTAATTTAATTATATTTCAAATTTTATCTTGATTTTGAAATATTTCTTTCCTTTTTTTATTAAATTCCAAAGATTTACTTATTTTGAAAATTTAAATTTTACTCGGCCCCCTGGCCAGCCCATAAAACCTTAAAAGGTCTTTGGGCCCAATCTTGACCCAAACTAGGCTTAGATAGTAGGATAGGGCTCAACCTGCCTCGGCCTGGGTCAGACTGACCTGGTTCTGACTGTGGGTCATTGGAAGGGGCACAATTGGTGGGAGGTGATGGCTTTCGACGGCCGTGGTGGTCATGGGTGGATGCCACCATGATGGGAGGCGATGGCTCAGGCCTGGATGGGAGAAAGGAAGAGGGGATACCAACCTAGATAAGGGTATTCTAGAAATATTGGTGGATTAAGGTGGTGGGGTGTGGCACATGTGGTAAGGAGATGACGACAGCTTGGAGAGTCGACCAGTGGTGAGGAGGTCAGATTCGGGTCTTCGAGATCGTGCACCAAGAGAACCAGAATGAGAAGTGGTCTCCTGATGGTGTGTGTTGTCAAAGTCTAGTAGGATCTTTCCTGGATGCAGTGGAGTGGAGCATCGCTGCTCAGGGTCCACATCAAGAAATCATTGAGAGGGATCCTGATGCACTGGATCTGGATCAAGGTGGCCAGATGGGGAATTCAGGATGTGGTAGAGGATGACTGAATTCCACGTGGCATCACTACATTTTGAGTATGGGACTAGGGGTCAATGGTTGGTTCTCAGTAGGGGAAGTGGCCTAACGGGATAAGGTGAAAGTGGTGCTGGCATAATAATTACTCCCATTTTTTGAAATTATTTTGTAACTCTTTTCATTTTTCTTCTACCTACAACCAAAAGGGACAACTGATTTTTTAATTTTTTTGTTACCTTTGTCCCATACTTGGGCCACCCCATTATTAACTAACACACACAAATACACATAAACACACACACACACATACATACATACATACATACATACATACATTCATATGTATATATATATATTATTGTTTGGCTTTACCTGGTGGAATCCTCCACCCCCCAAAATAGAGTTTTTATAAATGTTTTTATATTTTTCTATCTAAAAATCAAAATCCTATGTGATATGAATTCTGTATTTTTTCATTTCTTTTTCTTTCCATAGATTTTTTGAAATATCCTCAGCTAGAAATCACTATTTTGGCAACCAGAATTCTGTCTGAGGTTCGAGTTGAACACAAATCACAACCCCAATTTCCTAATGAAAAAAATATCATCAAATATATATATATATATATATATATATATATACATTCTTTGAAATTAATACCTGTAACGGTGATTTTGATTCGTATTAAAAATTTCAGATGACAACAACTTGACCATCCAATTTCATATTTAATCTCCATTTTCGGTGTTTGGATTGGGGTGCTCAAATCTTTATCTTATCTCTCTATAACTTGAGAGGGGAGAGAGAATCTTTAAAAATTCAATCTATGAATAATACTATGAATTTGAGTCTCTCATTTATTATATAAATAAGTTTAAGCTTACAAAAATACCACTTTGACTCTTGAATAAACTTAACCGTATAATTAATTCCTTAACAACATATACAAATTGGAATACATGTCATAAATTTCATAAATATTTTATCACATACTTATAGCATCTAAATTTTTTTATGTGATAAAATATGAGACATTAAAACAACTCTCTTCTCCCATGAATATATTAACGAACCTTGAATAAAATATTATTCATTCATAAAATACATTTTCCTCATATTCACTTAACACTTGTGAATACTTTTAATAAATAAATTCAACACAAATTATTAAAAACTCAAATAATATGAATTTATTTATTTTTTGGAAATATTATATTCTTGGACATTCTCAAACATTAGTGGTGGGGCACACATACCAAATTGTAGGGACCCACCATTTCCTAAACTCATATTCCTTAGAATATGCCATACTTTGAATATGCTAAGCGTGTGACCCTCTAGGACCTTATCTTGATAGAAGTGACTACTATTCATAGGCCAGAAGTGGAGTCTAGTAACCCATTAGGGCCCATAAAGAGACAAGTATTCATAGAAATGACAACCTTCCTAAAAACACACACTGTGTAATATAATCTCTTTGTCTCATGATATATCATAATGCAGGAGGCTCACTTTGTGTCATCATCTTTTCTTGATTTATTATTCATTGAACTTTATAGAAAGACTTAAATTCTTCTAACATGACCATGGATTTAGTAAAGATACTACCATCCTGATCAACCTATCCTGAGATATGTCTTCCAATCAGAAGTGGAAAATTCTATCTTGATTATTCAATCAATTCCATACCACTAATGGAACACCCAATGAAACCGACATCTCCATGACTTCATTGATATAGTTTTTTTCCTTGTATCAAATTACGTGATCAAATAGTATACACTAATAATAATCTCAATTTTGGAGACCATTACACATATTTACAGATTGGAATTACCAATGACACCTGAAACCTGTGGTGTTCCTATTGGTAGCTCAATCCTCTTGTTCTTATGTATTCGGGATCACTAAGTGAAAACTGTTAATGTTGGTATCCTAAAACCAACAGTTTATACTTTGATGACATGAATATTTAATGTATTTAAATATTAAACATCTTATTATATATTTTTCATTATTCTGAATGGATATAATGTAATAATTTCCTCGAGTATTTGTCACATTAATAAGGTCATAACAGTTCCCCACTATAATGAGAACCTTCAAGTGATATGAAAATATTCTTAAATATAGTTATGCGGTTGGATAACATACGATTATTGGACACATAGTATACAAACCATCAAGTGTGATTACTCATAAGAAGATTATACTTCTTCTCATGAAGTCCGCACTTGGTAGTCTCCAAGATAGGAGATTATGAGAATAGACCTGCCAGTAAGAATTCCGCATGTTTTGGTGTCATCAGATATTCATATCTGTGAGCATGTGTAGTGGTCCTTAAACTTTAAGATTATCATTAATACATGTCATGACTCACACACTTATATTTTCTAACAAAAACCTTCACACCATATGTTGGAAAGAAGTAGGGTACGTTGGGTGTGTCACGAATGACATGTTATTAATGGATAGGTTGAGGAAGGATTTGTCCCTTCCATTTATGAAAGTTGATATCTCAACCCTTTGATTGAAATAAAACCATCTCCCTAAATTCCATGGATATGATTTAATGATGAGTTTATTTTAGGTAGTCAAAGAATGACGTATCAAGAATATAGGTTGATGAAACTATCATGAATCCTTCTTGATGATATATTGTGTCAAAATGATTATATTACATAGTGAGTATTCGTATGTGGATTTCATCATTGTGACTTTAAGTTCTTTATCTTGGATGCCCTGACCCATTACTAGACAGTAATCTTGGACTTTAGGAAAGCTTTCTTAATTCCAACAAGAAAGAATCCTATAGGGTCACATACTAAGTGTTTCTAGTGGTCTCGATTAAATTATATTTGAATTTAATTAATGGAATAAATATTATTCTCAATACTGAGGAATAATTTCATTCAAGTTAAAATGATATCATAAATTAAATAAATATTTATTCACCGGATTGTGAATAAAAAAAATATTTTTTTATTAAAGATTTAATAAATATTTATTTACTAGTTTGTAAATAAAAATATTTATTTAATAGAATAAAATATTTTATTCGGGTGTTCAATAAATGGAAGATGAGTTCAAACAGAACAATACCCTGTCCATTGATAAATTAATTATTTACAAGTCAGTAAATAATGTTTATCCAGTTGGTGCAAGAAATAATAATAATATTATTATCATTATATGGAATGATATTTCATTTATGGTTCTATTTTTCACAAGTTTGAACACAAAAAATAATGGTGCTGTTATTGTTATTATTTGGAATGGATTTTCTCTAATAGTTTAATTGCATTTAATTACTGTTTCACAATTAAATATTGTAACTGAAACCCAATTTCTATTAATAGGTAGGTACGTCTATTATTCCTAACCCCATTGAATTGAGAATTATTGATCTAAACATCTTCTCTCTTGACTCCTATCATATCTCTCTCTCAAGAATGAGAGAAGTTATTCAAGACCAAAGAATGAATGATCAAGAACAATCAACACAAGACATTAATTTCATCGTGATAGCACCCGAAGAATGATTGATATTGATAGGAGACCATTGGAGCATGTGTGGATCACCGCTAGAGGTATTCTACTTTGGATCCTCATAAGCGCAAAAAAGGCAATTCAGAAGGGTAATTCCGGATGATCAAAAATCGTCAACAAAGAAAGTACAGAAGACCCAGGTATTTAATTTCTTCAAAAATTATTAAATTAATTATAAACATGATGTGAAATATTCTTTTTCTCAGATTCGGTTCTATTCTTCTCTTTGTATAAATCTTTGATTTCAATCTGTGGATACTAGCGTTCATCGTCCTATTGATCCCGAATTGGTCATCGATTACGGAAAATGAAAAGTTGGGCCCTCCCAACAGCCATGATTCCGCTGTATTCAGATCCTTCAAGTGGTATCATAGGGGGATCATCATCATTTATAATTATTTAAATAATTCATTGATGATTTAAGCTTTAATAATTTAGTTTTTTAATTCATGTTTAATCATTATTGTAATATGAATTTATATATTTGTTCATCGTTTTTTCATTTCTTGTAGATCTAATATAAACAAATAATTTTTTTGATTAAAATGAAATCGAGGATCTCATCAGGAGGCACTGATGATTCTTTCCAGGTAACACGATAGTGCACGTCATGTATTCAGAGTTACACACTGTGTAATCTTCCATACACATCGTGTAATCCGGATTACACACTTTGTAGTTGTGTTCAGTGCATCGGGAGTAATTTGGAAATTACTCAAGCCATGTGCATTAATGAAATGCGGTGTAGTTAATTATTACACTATGTGTTGACCAAGAAAGACTGGTGCACAATCATCCATACTACACATCGTGTGGCCCACTGGACACGGTGTGTAGTCCCTTCGGGTTAAGGAACAAACCTTGTATCCCATACATGGATAAGCCGACTGATAACCATGTAACCCGGAGACAAAAAAATGTGTGTCCCATTGGACACGTCGTGTACTCTAATATTTCCAAAGTACGACTCACACACCCAGTCTCTAGGTGTGTACTTCAGATAAGACGGTGAAGGGAGTACACGCCTTGTAGTCGGAACTACACACCGCGTAATTTACCAAATTACACAAAATTAAAACTTTAATGTTTATGTAATGTTTATAATTACATTTCATGTAGATTTGAATGGGTGTTCAGCATGTTACCTATAAGGTTATGGATGATAATCTTAGGGAAATTTAGAAAAAGATTAAGATAAAAGGATTGATTAATTAAAGATAAAAATTAATCGATTCAAACACGATTTATATTAATATGAAAGATTAAATAATTGAATCACAGTTTTATTAAATGTGTAATTCAATGAATGTATGTGGATGATCATGAGCTAGACCAGACCTTTGTATGTGATTGGTTTCCTTTTAATTTATTTTAAATTAAATTGTTGGTCTGTGTGCCCTATCTCCTCATTAATATGTAGGGCATGCGTTCCCATGGTTTCTTTTATGTAAACCCTCTTTTTACCTGTCACTTGAATGTGAGTTAAAAATCATATGTAATGGATGAAGCTCCCATGCTTGTGGAGGCAGTTCAAGGAAGGAGCCGAGGTGAAAACAATCTAAGGAGATATAAAGGTGGATAGGCAGAAAGCTATAGACATGAACAAAAAATGGTTCAAGGTATTTCTCCCATAGGTCAGCAGTTAGTTTATCAACCGCTAGATAAACTAACTATTAGAAGAGATCATGATCATTCCCTTTACTTTATTTTATTTCTGTTAGTTGCATGATTTTTCATTATGGATGTGTTGTCGCTATTACATAATTAATTAATTAATAAGCCTTCAAAATGGAACTAAAATAAACCAAGCTTATGCGTAAATATTTTCAAGACATGTTTAATCACTTAAGTAAGTTACAATTAATATTAACGAGCATGTGATAAATATAATAAGGCAATTTATGTATAAGAGATAAAAATCACTCAATAAAATATTAAGTTAGACTAAGCCTTCCATTACTTGAGTAAGGGAAAGACTCAATAAAACTATGTGTTTGACCAACCCTTGTTGGGACACTTACTTTTATATAAGAAGCTCTTATGAAAGTTTTGGGTTGACTTAACCATTTTACATCAAGATGAGTAGCCCTTGATAGACTTGGTGTAGATTTGGATTCAAGTGTTAAGGAAATACAATTTAGGATTTTAGGATTGGGGAGTCCACTCAATAGATCAAGGATCTGCAAGCCTGCAGTTGGAAAAGACCTTCCTACCTAAATACCTTCAAATAGCTTGACCAACCCTTATTGGGGTTATGTGAATTGTAATATGGATCCTTGCCACTAGAATTTCCTAGAAACTAGATATTCCTAATTCAATGGTGAGGGCCATCGAGACTTGATAAAATAGTGGGAGACTTAATAAAATTAATTTATTATTTCTCATAAAATACAATCAAGAAAGTATTAATTATCTTATCTTTTAATTGTAGAATAAAAATGAAAAACTTGTCAACCACACTATCCCTATAATCAATACTGGATAAAGATAACATCCTAATTGGTAGTAACTTCCAAGAATGATTTAGAA
Source organism: Viscum album (assembly GCA_963277665.1). Classification (NCBI taxonomy): domain Eukaryota; kingdom Viridiplantae; phylum Streptophyta; class Magnoliopsida; order Santalales; family Viscaceae; genus Viscum; species Viscum album. Next base: position 352,307,082 of record OY728121.1, on the reverse strand, counting down.
ACCTTTGGGTCATTATACACCATGAACATAAATCTTACATGATGGAGTCCTCATTACCCAATCCACCTACCCAAGAGGTGAGTGATGAAGAGTTCCTGGTCTATGAAAAACATATGAATGACGCGGTCGATGTTCAATATTTGATGTTAGCATCAATTTCTAGTGAACTCATGGAGTCTCAAAAAAAAATGTATGCCTATAGAATTCTTGAGAACCTCCTTGTTCTTTACCAAGAGATAGAAAGACAGAAAAATTTGAGATCTCCAAGGCACTCTTTCAGAGTAATCTTGAAGAGGGTGCCCAGCTGGTCCTTGCATAGTCAAGATCATTGGCTATATTGAGTGTCTGGAGGTTCTAGGGTTTAAAATCCCCAAATAACTGGGTACCAATATCATTATAGCATCACTCACTCATATCTTCTCTAGTTTTTTTGTGAATTTCAATATGAACAACATTGATCAGTTTCTACCAGATCTTATTATCCTCCTTTTCCAAGTGGACAAAGACATGAAGTTTGAAAATCATTCTGTCCTTATGGTGAATAATAGGAAAGGGAAGACTGAGAGATTTAAGACCAAATATTATTCACACCCTTCCATGAAAAGGAATATCAAGGGGTACAGAAGGGAACAAGAAGTTGTTTGTTTTTCAAGTGGAAAGAAGGGCCACTGGAAGAAAAACTGTACCCAGATAAATAAGAAAAGGGAAACTTCAGGTGCATTTTTTATCAGGTGAAATTTATCTGTTTCTACAAATTGGGTATTAGATATAGCCTGTGGTGCTCACATATGTATCCAAATACAATAACCAAGCAGATTCAAGAAAATTGACCTAGGGGAGGTAGATCTATGAGTATCCAATGAAACTAGACTTTATGCTATAGCTGTCAAGGACTACCACCTCACATTTCCAACTGGGATGATCTTGGTATTAAAAGGTTGTTATTATGTTCCTTATGTAACCAAAAAAATTATTTCTATATCCAGACTAGATACAGATGAATTTATTTTCAAGTTCAGAAATGAATGTTTCTTATTTTATAAATATAGAATTTGTTTTGGTAAGGCCCATTTATATAATGGTATTTATGTGTTGGATTATACAAACCAAGTAATGGAAATAGATAATGAAACTACTTCACAAGAATCATACCAAAACCAACTTTGGAATCACCAGCTAGGTCATGTAAATGAGAAATTCTTGACAAGGTTACATAAATATGTATATTTATATTCTTTCAAACTAAAACCACTTGGTGTATGCCACACATGTTTACAAGGAAAAATGACCAAATACCCATTTAGTGGGAAATGTGAAAGAGACAAATAGCTTCTTTAATTGGTTCATACTGATGTTTGTGGACCATTTCCATTTGAAGCAAGGGTGGGTATTAATACTTCATAACTTTTAATGATGATTTTAGTAGATATGGATATATCTACTTAATGAGGTATAAGTTAGATTCTTTTGATAAGTTCAAGGAATACAAGAATGAAGTTGATAGCTAGATTGGTAAGAAGATTAAGAAACTCCTCTCAGAATGAGGTGGACAATATCTTAATCAAGACTTTATTGATTACTAATTGGAGTTTGGATTCCTATCCCAATTCACTCCTCCTTACACACCCCAGTGTAATGGTGTAAGCGAAAGGAGGAACCACACCTTGTTGGACATGGTGAGATTAATGATGAGTCATGAAAGTCTTCCATTATCCTTTTGGGGATATGATTTACAAACAATGACACACATAATAACAAAAGTACCAACTAAATTGATTAATGGTATTCCATACGAGATTTTGAGTGGAAGACAATCCATGTTATCGAATTTACATGTGCAGGGAAGCAAAGCGTTTGTTAAGGCCTCTTCAGGTAACAAACTCACACCCCGAGGCACAAAGTGTACCTTTATAAGATACCCCATAGAAACAAGGGGATATTACCTAATGAACCCTCATGAAAAAGGTTATAGTGGAAAGACACGCCATATTCCTTGATATAGAGTACATCTCCAAAAGAGATAGTGTGAGAAAGATAGACTTCGATAAAGTCAAGGCTCAAGGTACACAAGAGTTGGTACAAGAGCAGATTCCACAAATCCCTATGGAAGAAAGATCTGTTCTAGAGACAAAAGTACTATATATGAGTACAAGATATGTTATAGAAATGAAACAATACAATTTTCTAGTTATTGAGGATGGTGACTCATTATTAGTTGATAATAATGATCCTCTAACCTACAAGGAAGCAGTAAGTGGCATAGACGTTTCCAAGTGGCAAGAAGCCATGAATTCTAAAATGGTTTAATGCACCAAAACCAAGTATAGATTTTGGTAGATCCTTCATTAGATGTAAATCCTATTGGTTATAAATGGGTATTCAAGAAGAAACTAGACATGGAAGGAAAAGTCAGTACCTATAAGGCACAACTGGTTTCAAAAGGGTTTAAACAACATTAAGGCATTGAATATAATAAAACCTTTCCACTAGTTGAAATTCTAAAATCTATCAAAATTCTATTGTCTATTTCCTCTTACAATGACTACGAGATTTGGAAAATGGATGTCAAAATAACATTCCTTAATGGGAACCTTTAAGAAGATGTCTATATGAACCAACCTAAAGGGTTTGTGACTCCAAAGGATTCCAATAAGATATACAAGTTGCAAAAATCCATTTATGGATTAAAGCAAACATCTAGGTCATGGACCATTTGTTTTGATGAATCCATAATGAAATTTGGTTTTATAAAGAACGAATGTGATCCTTGTGTCAACAAATGGTTTAGTGGGAGTGTAGTAATTTTTATAATAGTATATATTGATAACATATTAATTATTGGAAATTAAATACTAGTCTTATAGTTTTTTAAGGCATGGTTGAACAAATGCTTCTCTATAAAGGACTTGGGTGAGGCATCATATATTATTGGGATCAAGATCCATCATGATAGATCCAATAGATTTCTAGACCTAAGTCAAAGTACATATATTGACAAGATACTGAAGAGATTCAGTATGGAAAAATCCAAGAGAGGATTGTTACTATCATCACATGGAATTCATATTTCCAAGAAAATGTGTCCTCATATGCATGATGAAAGAAAGATAATGAAAAGGATTCCATATGCATCAATGAATGGGTCCGTCATGTATGCTATGCTATGTACTAGGCTATATGTTGCCTATGTATTGAGTGTAGTAGGAAGATATCAAGTTGATCTAGGTGATCACCATTGGATGGCAGTCAAGAATATCCTTAAGTACCTAATGAATACTAAGGATATGTTCTTGGTTTATGGAGGAGATGAGGAACTCGTCATTAGAGTATAAGTATATGCTAGTTTCCATACTCATCAATATGACATGAAGTCGCAAATGGGATACATCTTCACTTTTAATGGAGGTTCTGTGAGCTGGAAGAGCTTAAAGAAAGGTGTGGTTGTAGATTCTACAACATATTCTGAGTATATTGTATTTTGAGGAAGCTAAAGAAGCATTTTGGATGTGGAGATTCATCTAAGAGCTGTATTTGGTACCTAGTAGTAAAGATCCCATCACACTTTATTGTGATTATACTACAGTGGTGGCTCTCACAAAAGATCCAAGGTCACATCAGAGGATGAAGCACATACTACAGAAGTATCATTTATTGAGGGATTTTTCTCAGAGAGGTGAAGTTGTAGTGAGAAGAATTTCCATGGAAGACAACATGGTGGAACCCTTGACTAAATCCTTGACTCAGCATAAACATGATCATCACGTGAGGTCTAGCTGACTGAAAGTCATTGGTAGTTGGCTCTAGTCCAAGTGAGAGTTTGTTGGAGTTGGTGTCCTAAAACCAACTATTTGTACTTTCATTACATGAATATTTAAATATTTAATGTATTTAAATATTAATCATCTTATTACATATTTTTCATTTTTCTGCATGACTATAATGTAATAATGTCCTAGAGTATTTTTTGCATTAATAAAGTCATAGAAGTTCCCCGCTATGAGGAGAACCTTGAAGTTATATGATAATATTATTAAATATAGTTCTGCAGTTGGATGAATTACTATGATGGGACACATAGTATACAAAACATCAGGTGTTAGTAATCATAAGTAAATGAGACTTCTTCTCATGAAATTTGCACTTGGTAATCTCCAAGATGGGAGATTATGAGAACAAACCTTCCAGTAGGAATTCCGCATGTTTTGGTGTCATCAGATATTCCTATCTGTGAGCATGTGTAATAGTCTTTAGACTTTAAGATTATCATTAATACATGTTATGAATCACACACTTATATTTACTAACAAAAACCATCATGCCATATGTTGGCGGGAAGTAGGGTACATTGGGTGTGTTACATATGACATGTTATTAATGGATAAGTTGAGGAAGGATTTGTCCCTTCTATTTATGGAAGTTGATATCATGAACCTTTAATTTAAATATAACCTCCGCCCTAAATTCCATGGCCATGGTGTAACGATGAGTTTATTTTAGGTAGTCAAATAATGATGTATCCAGCTTATAGGTTAATGAAACTATCCTGAAACCTTCTTAATGAGATAATTTGAAAAAGGGATTATATTACATAGTGAGCGTTCATATGTGGATGTCATCATTGTGAATTTAAGTTCTTTCTCTTGGATGCCTTGACCTGTTTCTAGACAATAATATTGGACTTTAGGCAAGCCCGCCTAATGCCAATGAGAAAGAATCCTAGAGGGTCACACACTAAGTGTTTTTGGTGGTCTCAATTAAATTCTATTTGAATTTAATTAATAGAATAAATATTATTCTCAAGAATGAGAAATAATTTTATTCAAGTTAAAATGATTGCATAAATTAAATAAATATTTATTCATTGGATTGTGAATAAAATATATATATTTATTTTATCGAACATTTAATAAATATTTATTCACTAGTCTTTAAATAAAAATATTTATTTAAGAGAATAAAATATTTTATTCAGGTGTTCAATAAATGGAAGATGAGTTCAAAGGGACCAAGACCATGTCCATTGATAAATTAATTATTTAAAAGTTAATAAATAATTTTTATCCAGTTGGCGCAATAAATAATAATAATGATGTTATCATTATGTGGAATGGTATTTCATTTATGGTTCCATTTTGTGCAATATGGCACACCAAAAATAATGATGTTGTTATTGTTATTATGTGTCATGGGTTTTCTCTAATAGTTATAATTTAATTTAATTACTTTTTCACAATTAAACATTGTAACTAAAACCCCATGTCGATTAATAGAAAAGTAAATCTATTGTTCCAAACCCCAGTGAATTGAGAATTGTTGAGACAAACATCTTCTCTCTCGATTACTATCATCTATCTCTCTCTCAAGAATGAGAGAAGTTCTTCAATACCAAAGAATGATTGATCAAGAACGATCGATGTAAGACATTATTTCCACCATGCTAGCACCCAGAGAACGAGTAGTGTTGATCAGAGACCATTGGAGCATGCGTGGATCACTACTAGAGGGATTATACTTTGGATCCTTTCAAGTTCAATGAAGTCAATCTAGAAAGGTCATTCCGGACGATCAACAATCATCAATGAAGAAAGTACCAAAGACCCAGGTGTTTAATTTCTTCAAAAATTATTAAATAAATTATAAACATGATGTGAAAGATCATTTTTCTTGGATCTGATGATATTATTCTCTTTATCTAAATATTTTATTTCAATCCATGGATACTAGCATTCATCATTATATTGATCCTAGATTGTTCATCGATTATGGAAAAATCAAAGTTGGGCCCTCCCAACCACCACGCTTCCACTGCGTCCGGATCCTTCACAAACTTCATGAGAAGAAGTCTCACTGCTTATGAGAACTCAACACTTAATATTTAGAAATTATATATGTCCATTTATAATGACGTATCTAGACCATATGATATATTTTTAATATTAATGTGATAGTATCTTGAGGTTCTCATTATATCCTAGGAACTGCTATAACATTTTGGCATGACAAATAATCTATGGACAATACCATTTAAATAGTGGACATAAAAATATTACCACTATAATGGTATGTGTACATCATGTATAACTCATTGTATACATGGTATGGTAGTCAAAAAGTACTATTTATTTGGGTCTAGGAAACCCACTATTACAACATGTACTTCCTTCATGATGGTATCTTTATAAAATATTTTGAACATTGAATGATACTTGCACATGTTCACCATTTCTCTATAATAAAGACACCATCCCATCTTCATCGAAGTCATATTGACTTAAAATATCATCACAAATATATTTTCTTTAGTTAGCATATTTTCAGTGGGGTTTTCTATTTTCTTTTGATAGAGACATTCTCTTGTAAAATTCCCTGAATTTCTATATAAAAATCATTATCCTTTCTTATTGGAAGATTTTTTTTGAATTGATGACCTTTATTTTTGACATGTAAGGAAGTGTTCTATGGTTCCTTTACCTAAATGATATTAAACTTAATATCAAATTACGAATCCATACCCATGTCTCTCAACATGGAATCTTTATCAATGAGAAGAATATTGTTCAATTATTCTAAGGAAATATCCCCACTCTTTTTAATGAGTTATTTTACAAAGTATTTACATATAGGTGTAAATTTGGAAATAATTTCACCAAATTGGAAAGTTTCTAGTATATTAATTTTAAGGGAAAGAAGTTTGTTTGATATGACTTGGAGCTTATGAACTCGCTCCAACACTGGCTTATTATCAATCATCTTTAAGTTAAGATACTTTTAAATAATAAATTTATTGGTACATGCTTCTTCATATTTATACTTTAATTCGAGTGTATCCTATATCTCTCGAGCGAACTTCATTTAGTGAAAATAATCATAAAGATGATTTGATAATGAGTTGATAATATTTAATCAAAAAAATATCACCATCTTCAAATTTTTTCCTCATTGATTGAATGTGTTTGACTTGATTCATGTTAAGGGGTGTGCCATTGAGATTTGGAGCAGGATCATTAAGAATGAGAGGAAGGTTTGGTTCCAGAATATAAAAAATATTTAATCCTGTAAGAAAGAACTTCATATTTTCTTGCCATTGGGAGAAGTTGTTGGCATTGAAATAGTCAATCTTGGAAATGTATTTGTTTATGAATTTAAGGGATTGAGAATCCATATTCTATATTTTTCCTTTTTAAAACCCTTTTGATTTTTGTAAAATGGAAAGACAGATATAGAAAATGATTTTTTTTGAATCTTGATGCGTGAATGAAATTCACTTTCCAAAAGGGTTTGATATAACCCCACTTTTTGGTGAAGGGTTCTTGGTGGTAATTTCCATTGAGGATTTCAACAAGATTTTGGTAATTCCAAACAAAAAATTAAAATATCCCCCATATCATCGATGTTGGGAGAATTTATCTGGATAATTTTGGATTAAAGAGATTAATTAAATAGTTGATCTCATCATCCCATTATTTATAGATCAAAATCGGTGCAATTCATGCTGATTCAATCTCATTTTTTTGATCAAAGTACACTTTTATTTGATCAAAATAAGGTAACCTTTAGAGGGAGGAAACTAACCGGATTTCAAAATTTCAAAATCCAAATGTTACGACTAATCTCGACATTAGTCGATTTTTATAAAATATTTTATTTTATTTTATTTTTTGTTTTGTTTTGTTTTATATATATATATAAACATGTTACTAAAAATATATATTTAAAAATAATTTAAAATCATTTTATAATATATATATTTTTAGGGAAAATAATTTCCCAATTCCCCTTTTTATAATGAAGAAACTTTGAGAATTTTACCCCCATTTTAAATGTGATATTCCACATGGATTTGTACATCTCATCAATACAAACCTCCAAAATCGAGATTCCCATAGATAACACTTTTATTTATTTATTTTATGAATAAAATTATAACACCTTGTACTTATAACCCAACGGGGTGTTCCTTGAATAATATTCTGTTGTCGTGGACCTTGATAGGTGTCTTTTTCCCATATTTAATAAGGGGATGTGTACTTATGCAAGAGGATAACATGGAGTTGGCTTTAGAATTGATTTTTGGGTTGTAATATACCCACTGAGTTTTGATTATGGGTGGTGTTGAACATTAGGACAACCCTTGTTATAAGTTGATATTCATTATTATTGTCATGTGAACATACTTTAAGGGGTTGATAAGAAGGGATTAAGATTATTTAGGGTTCAGATCCTTATAGACATAGGGAAACTTTTCCATTTGTATTTATATCTTGATATTAAGGGATCATGATACCCATGTGTTGAGTTCAGTATAAAAATTGTTTTTGTTTCCCATTTTTCTTATTATTACATGAGTAGAGGATGAGATGCCCTCAGGGATGAGATCATTGCAGGCATGGGAACGTATTTCCCCACTGGCCTTATGATATTATAGTGGCTTTTATAGACTCATATTGGCACTAACTGATGTAGGTATGGCTGCTTCCTGGGTGATATGTTTATAACTGAAGGGTGTGACATTTATTGGTGTTGTAATGGTTGATTTTTATTATCGGTATATCACTTCATACATGCACTTGTATAATCTATATTTTTTTAAGAACACCATTGGCAGTGACTTATTGAGTTGTACTCATACCCTACACAGATATATTAGCGTGTATAAAAATTTTATGGTTTGTAAAAAATGTAAGGTAAAGGGACCTACTATTGATGGATGTGTTGGAGTTCCATGATTGGAGTTGGGAGGTGGAACTGGTTGGGAACATAGGTTCAGTTTTTTGGTCACCTCCATGATTTTTTATATTTTTATACCATGTTGTATATGATCATCCCATAGGTAGTCTAGTTTATTTATATATGAATCATGTGACATTACAATAGATTTGTATAAAAATATAAAATGAAGAACATGTAAAACATGTTCACTATTCACCGAATAGTCATTTTCAACCTTCTCGATCTTTATTTTATGTGTTTAATAAAGATCACCAAAGTGGAAGACAAAGGCCTCCTGCCTCCAAAAGAATCTATAGGTTGAACAAAATCACATGTTGTACATTCCAGAATCTCCATCATCCATGATGTGCCAGCATCTCATGATGTAAATGAGGTAAGATAAAGAGAGATTCAAGTAAGGAGAGTATCGACTAAGAATTCACACCCACCCAACCATCATATAGATTAGATTTATAAATCCATAAGGATGATCCCCAAATTTTTATTACATTTACTCATGCTTTATAAAAAAATAAGTAAATCCAAAAACTATTTTCATGTAAAAATTTCATTAAATGAGTTCTCCATCCATTACATCATATGAAATGATCCTTAATGATATCTTAGGTGGAATATTTCTTGCGTAGAGGTTGCATGCATGAAATATCATTTCATAAAAGTTTTACGAATGGAAACAATATCATGAAAATAGAATCTTCACGATTCTATTCAAAATGACTTATAATATAGACTAATTTATCATATATAAAATAAATATTTATGGAATACCACCTTAAATATCCCAATTTCATTAAATCCTAATAGAATTTGTGCCATTTTTTAATTCCCATGTAAGAACTCACATCCAAACTGATTGATAATTTCAATAGGAATTTAAATTTTCTACTTTGGTGGATGGTATGTTTTGAGAACCATAAATCAGAATGAGGTTTTAGGTGTCTAAGAATTCTGAAATATTTCTTTTGGATTAGGTTTACTGTTCAGGTGATGAACCAAGGGTCTGGGAATCTGACATAGGAGTGTTTAAGGGTCGAGGACCATTGAAAAGAACTGAAACACCTCATACACATCATTAATATGTCATTAAAAACATGATATGATTTCATGGGGAGAACTTGATGTTTTTAGGATTTTAAAACAAGGTTCAGAGGCTAGTCCTGATAATTCATAGCACACCACATTATGTCACACTGTGACATAGGCTAGCTAGACCCAATAAAGTATTTTCCTTGAAAATTCATGAAATGAAACCAAGTTTCACATTGTGAATTCCTCCTAGGTAGTTTTATTGAATTTTTAAGACAGGGGATCAATAGGAAACCCTAAAAAATACTTCCCCCTTGAATCCATTATGCGCAAATTGATGAGAATGGCGGGTTTTAGCTTCGAGGAGTCCCTCCAATCTCATCCCTTCACCGTTTTATGCGTTGTTCTTTGTGATGAATTCATCTTGGTGAATTATAGCCTTTTAAATACCTGGATGTTTCCAATTATCCTCAAAATATATTTCATCAATTGGCCATGGATTGATTCCAATTGATAAATCACATGGAAAAATCCACCGGATCTTGAAGGATTTTTCCAAGGATGATAAGATCTTAGGTCTATATGGTGAGAGGGTATCCCATGTTGATGATGGATACATTTGAAGGGAAATACAATCAAGTTATTTCATTGGGTTACTATTTTAAAGGTTTCTAATTTAATAACATTAAAATGGTTATTTTTATGTTTCTTCATGATATGAATTTTTCTTGATTGGTTCCAGATGATTGTATTAGAATTTACTTGTATGGTTGGTCGAGGATCCTGCTAAGCTATGAAATTAGGTAAGTATTTCAACATGTTTGTATTTAACCATGGATGCAAGGTTCCTTATTATAAACTAATTACTTATAATTTAGTTTTAATTAATTAATTTAAGTGATTTAGAATGAGATAGTAACTCTTGGTGTTTTAGGAAGACTAATAGGACTTGGGTAATTTGGATAATTCCGTTAGGGTTCTCTTGGCTTGAATTTTACTTCGTTTGAGGTAGGTAGTCTAGAAAAAATCCACATTGTCTAATTTGTTTTCATAGTATGTGTAATAAATGTGATAACCCTAACATGACATACACATGACCTAAATAAAATGGAAATACACTATCTTGGTAAGAATTTATATGGTTAGACCTCCCATGGCCCCTATTGGGTCGCTTGGCATTGCGGACAAGACTCATGACCACTTGAGAGGCATTCTAACCCTCTATAAAATGAAAATTATTGAGAGTTGGATTAACCTTATAAACTTGGAATATCATAGGAAATGTGGTAATTGGTAAATTGGAATAACATATGAAATGTGATAAATGCTAACTTGACATAATTTGACTTCAATGATTCATCCTAAAATAATATAATTCACTAGTTGATAATAAATGGTAGGTTAAATGTTAATGGGATGAATTGATAAAATTGGATTATAATTACATGTGAACTATAATAGATGGTAATATAGAATGTTATGACCATGGTGATTTTTCCTTGAGTGGACAATCCACCAATTGAGAATAAATGGCTTATTAAATCAGTAAATGGATGAATTAAACTTTATGGATTGTATTTCATGTTTGATATATTGATGATGGGTATACTTTTGATATACTTGTACTTGATGTTGGAACTCAATACACACCAATGGTGATTTTTCCTAATGTAGTAGAAACGACTAGTTGGATGTGATATTTGATTACTTGATACACACCATCAGTGATTCATCTTGATGCAGGAGAATCCCCTAATTGATTTTATATGAATTTGTCTTGCTTGTGATTATGATTGGATTACATTTTCCTGAGGGATTGATCCACTATCTCATGATATGTGATACCAGTGATTCATCATAGTGCAAGAGAATCCACAAATTGATGTAGTTACTTTACCTTTGGTATGGTATTGTGCTATGGAAAGACATAAGTGACTCCATAATGGGTAATCCACATGGATCACAATATGATATTTCATGAAATTTGGTTTTTTACCTTGGTTTGGAAGTGTGCATTGGGAACATGTAAGTGGATCTAGCATGGTTTAGAGTCCAGTATGACATGGTTACCTTCCCCTTGGTGACATACACCATGGGAAGACGTAAGTGGTTCATGTAATTCTAAGAGCCCAGTGAGATAGTTACCTGATACATGGTACAAGAAATTCAACCTAGTAGGATAATTCACCAACCGCATGGGTAATATATCTTGAGAAAGAGGATCCACCACTTGATGCCTAGGGGAGAGACACATGGTTACTTGAGACTTAAAATGGGTGACTTATCCTAGTAGGAGAATCTTCCCACAAAATTTGTTATTCTTCCTAAGTAGAAGGATCCCCTCACATGATAGAGATATCCAGTATTGTACCAAATCAGGTTTGGATGACCCTAGGTGTCAACTTAGAGCTTGAGGGTTGGAAGGTTTATTTGATTCTCTATATTAATTTATAAATTAATTCTACTATTTATCATACTATTTAATTTAATATATTCTTAGATTTTATCTTTTTAGACATCATTGGTGGAGGCATAATTAGTTTTACTCACACCCTACTTGGGTCACCATTGTACATGGGTACCTGATTAGATCTTACATTTTTATTGAAAGAAATTGGTTGAGATGAGGGTTAGGATAGCATGTTCAAGTAGGATATATCAGATTGAATCATGAGGCATGATGAGTTTCTTCTCAAAAGTGTAGTAGATAACTTTTATTTTGTTTCTTTTTTTGGTAAGTATCTATAACTAACCCAGTGATAGGACTGTTGTATAAATAGCATGGCTGTTTGGGCCTTTTCTGCATTTAATTTATTACTATTGTTTTTTATTTATTTATGTGTACACTAATAATTTACTACTATGGATGGTATTTTTTGGTTTTATATTTTATTGTGTACTATGATATAGGGGTATATTCTCCCCATAATACCACCTTAGACCCCCACTACATGTTGAAAACCTTTGGCGTATGGGGAGGCATGCCTGAGGTTATATGATGAACCAGTCCATCTACTGGTTATGAAGTGAGCTAGGGTGAGATATTACAAATTGGAATAAGATACAGTATTTTTTTATTTCATTTATATTTGGGATATGATATACCAGTGATTTAGAAATGTGATGGATCCAATGATGGGTATCAGCCCAGTGTGTCGAGAACACCTATTATGATAGGAATTTTAGGTTCCTAGAGCATGGGGATGTTGTTATAATTTTAATTATTATAGTTGTATGTGATTTTTTCCTTGGGATACACACATGTGGTTTGTATGTTTTGATTTATGATGTATATCTGGATTTTGGCTCATTGGAAAGAATCCAGTGAGTTGATTTTAACTATTAGACTATAGAGGAAAGATGCATCTCATTAATAATATCAAGAATGTAGGATCCACATGAAATATAAACTTGAAAGGTTGCGATTTCATTGATGAAATAGACATCATTTTTAATGTGTAAAAAAATGTTCATACAATTTTTTTTATATAAGTACTTAGTGGAATTATACTCAACTGGGATAACTTTTATATTGATTAATTATCATTAAAGTTCATGTGAATTTATGGGGATATGTTACATAATGAAGATAATGATGATGTAGTCTTTTTCATAGCAGGTGTAGTGACTTAAGTGGGCTAGTAGGGCATTGGTTCATAACCTTAATACCCCTTATGGGTAGTTTTTTTTTCTGGTACAGTTATGTAGCCTAGTCCTTTAGGGAGCAATCATATGTGCAGATTCTCAGAGAGGATGAGTGACCTAGTAATGGGAGGTTATTTTGGATTGTGATTCTCTTCATATGCGAGACACTAGAGATAGGTGTACTAACATGTTTAGGTCATGTGATGTTGGGAAGGGAGAACATTTAACACACTATGATTTGTGTCCTTATACAGGTTGGCCTAAGATTAGGTGGTCAGACCATGTGAAATTAGTGTGATACAATACTTTTGGGATAAGTGTGAAAGCCTAACAACCTTTGGTTTGTGAGACCAAAGAATTGTAAGTGTCACTGAGTTTTTGTAAAGTCATAGGTATTCCTTGACTTCTTTATAAGGGGAGAAATTTGAATTATTGTGCTTGGATTTAAGGTTGGTTTTGAGGGGAAGAATCATTCAGACGTCTAACCCTACTACTCTAATCTTGTTCAATGAGGGAATATATGACGACCTTGGATGGGTGATTCAAGAGTGTTTAGAGAGTGGGATGATGCTTTTGATATAAGAATGAAATATAGAGTAATGGGTGGTCATGTAGCTAGAATTTACTCATGCATAAGTTCAAGTAATTGGATGGGAAGTTAAGGAAACCTCACGATCGTTGATTCTAATGGTCCAGGAGGCATATAAAACTGTTTGAATGGGCTTTTGAGCCTAGTTCCAGTAGTGAATGACTCAAGGGGTTTTTGAGTCAGGTTCAGTGATTGGTTATAGGAAAGTGTGTGTCCCTAGGGTTTTTGGTGTATTCAGTATAGTTAAAACATGTTGGATCTATGTGATTCTATTTGGGTAATGTGAAAGGGTGGATCGAGTTTAAGCTTATATTGTTTTCGGTGAAATCAAGGTGATGTGTACCAATTGTGGTGGCACCGCTTGGGTTTGGATTGGTGTAATGGAATGTTTGTGTTTCCATTGAGAGTCATTTGGGACATGATGGAAAAATTCAAGTAGTGTGGTTGTGGAAGTGCCACAACAAAACTTAGTTCATAGCTGCTTGGTAGGGAGTCATGAGGCATTAGAGAGTTTTGGTTAATTAGTCTCTCTTGAATCATTATGGCTAGGAGTTGATGAGATGCTTTCAGGTAGGGAGTCCCATGAGATTTAAATGGGGTTTACATGACCCTACAGTAAGAATTGATACAAGTAATGGATGGGTTTTGGTTGTAGACATTGACAACACCTCAGTGTACTCCTAATATTGAGACGATCATGCCAAATATCTTGACATTATCCCAAGTATATTGAACGAACCTCGACTATATTCCAAGCTATCTAAATTTATTCTCTGGTTATATGAAAGGCCTCATGAGGATTTATTTTTTCATATAGTGGTGCAAGGAATGCCATATGGTGGAGAAAACACTATAGGATCTTGGAGGATGTTCCTTGTGTTAGAAGGTTCTTTGGATTGGTTGAACTGATAGTAGGATGGTTAAGGTGGAGTTTGGATGTTGGTGAGTTATAAGTATAATTATCTGGTTCCATATAAACACCATAATTAAAATTTATATAATAAATTGGATGGAGTGGGTTTAATGACATTGATATCAGAATGTACCAGTGTGATTAGAAAATAATTCCTGGGGTGATTCCCCAATCGTGATATGATTCATGGGGTGAACCTCATTTTGTGACATGTTTCATGGGGTGATCCATGATTCATCTCTTTCTTCAAGGGGTGAAATTTTGTTTTGTCACATGGTTCATGGGGTTAATCATGTGATGAAATATTTCATGAAATGTTTTAGGGGGTGAAACATGTGATAAAAAGTGTTGAAGGTGTTGTTTTAGGTGAAATACTTGGGAAGGATAGGGAAGTTAGTACCATAGTTCAGGTATGCCATTTTTGGTATGACAAGAGTATTACAAGGTTTTTTTGGGACCTTATAAGGAAGGGTTTTCATATGCGATCCCTATGCATGGGAAGTGGATACTCTTTTGTTTTAGCTCAAAAATCATAGATGATATATGGTACCATCTCCAACAAGTGTTTTTATTTGTGTTTAGGTATGGTGATATGTAAACCATGATAAGAAAATTACTATACTATTGGGAACATGTTTCGGTAGGTGATTCCTATGGTGGGGAACACCAAAATATAGGTGATGAGTTGATTCATAAAATATTGGTGTTTCATAATATATGGAAATTATGGAATGTCTTCTAAGGGTTCAATGAGGGCTATGAGTGATGGCACTAGTTTAGGTGAATAATGGGACTCGTGTCTGGAGTTACATAGCGAAAGATAATTTGAAACTCTGAAGTGGAATGCAATTAACTGATCATGATTTTTTGAACCTTGTAGGTTAGTTTCATTGGTTGACTTCTTGATGATACATCTTGGGGATAAGAAGTTTTATGGAGGGGATATAATAAGAACTTAGATCTTTACCTATTGAAAATTTTAGTTATAATTTTAATTTTCTACTTTAGTGGATGGTAGGTTTTGAGAACCATAAATTAGAATGTGGTTACAAGTGTCTAATCATTCCAAAATGGTGTTTTTAGATGAGTTTCAACATTCATATGATGACTTGGGTATTCGAGATGCCAAAAATGAAGTTTCCAAGGGTCATAGACTGCTTAAAAGTACTGCAACACCTCATTCATGTTGTGAATATGTTATTCATGATATGAGATGATTTCATGGGGTGGAACAGATGGTTTTAGGATGTGAAATCAAGTCCCATAGGCTAGGAATGATAATTCATAGCGTGACACATTATTTCACACTATGACATAGGCTAGTCAGGCCTAATAAAGGATTTTCCTTGAAAATTCATGACGTGAAACCAAGTTTCACATTGTGATTTCATCATATAAAGTTTTGTGGAAGTTTTTAAGATAAGGGATGATGTGAACCCCAAAAAAATACTCCCTCTAAAATCCCTTACATGGAAAGAAATAGGAATGAGATGTTTTGGATTATGAGAGTCCCTTGGATCTCATCCATTCACCATTTGAAGCATCATTCATTGTGATGAATTCCTATTGGTTAGTAATAGCCTTTATGATCTATGGATGTTTCCAATTATCCTCAAAATATCATTCATCAATTGGTCATGACTTGATTCTGATTGAGAAATTGGATGAAAAAATCCCCCATATCTTGAAGGATTTGTCCATGAATGATGTGATCTTGGATATATATGGTGAGAGGGTATCATGTATTGATGAAACATGTTGTTAAAGGGTGATACAATCAAGTAAGATAATTGGGTTTCACTTTTCAAGGTTTCCAATTTAACTATATTAAATCTGTTGTTGTTGTGTTGCTGTGTAATAAGGTTTTTTACCAAATTGGTGTCAGATAATCATATCAAACTTTCATGGATGGTTGGTTGAGGATCTGGCTAGGTGGTGACATCTGGTAAGTCTTTTGGAATGTTTGTCTTTCACAATGGATATGAGGTTCCTTATTATAAATCAATTAATTATAATATAGTTATAATTAATTAATTTAATTTATTTGGAATGAGATAGGAACTTATGTAATTTGAGGAAGAAAAAAATGACTTGGGTGATGTGGAAAATGCCATTATGGTTTTCTTGGATTAGATTTTACTTCATTTGAGTTCGGTGGTCTAAAACAACTCCCTATTTTTTGAATCATTTTCCTAGTATGTGTAATAAGTACAATTGCAACAACATTTCATGTGCACGACCTAACCAAAATGGTAATCCACTACCTTGATAATAATTCATATTTTTAGACCTACCAAGGAGCCTATTGGGTCTCTTGGTTTTGTGGCTGGGACTTGCAACCACCAGATAGGTGTGAAAACCCTTTATCTAATGGAAATTGTTGAGAATTGGATCAACCTTGTAAACTTGGAATATCATGGGAAATGTGGTAATTTGTAACTTGGAATAACATGATAAATGTGATAAATAGTGACCTTATATGATGTGACTTCATGATTCATCCTGATGTGAGTGAATTTACATGTTGAGAATAAATGGAATGTTAAATGTGTTGGTATCGGTAGACAAATTAGGGGGGGAGTGAATTGAGTTTCCAATTAAAATTTACACTAAAAGCAATTTAAAAATAAATCCCTTAATTTTAAAAAATATATCCTAGTTAAATAAAATAATAGAATAATATAATTTTATCTTTTCAAAAATCTTCTCAAAAGTTTGATCACAACTCTATTAAAAAAAATCAAAACTTTTATAACTTTTAAAACAAATTTAATAGTAATAAAGACCATATATATAACATATATTAAAATAGATACTATTTTTTAAAAACAAATAAAACAAAATAAGAAATCGCACAATAAAATAAGTACAAGTGGTTCAATCTCAAGCTGAGACCCAGTCCTTTCCACTTATAAATCACACACTTCCAAACTATTTATTAATCAAATAAATTGATCCGTAACATTGATTGGGTTTTATATAAAATAGTTCCCAAGGATGTCCGGGCTTCACAAATCCTCTTACACAGTTCTACGTGGGATAATAAATTATAAAAAAACTACACACAAGCTGTCTAGGATTCATAGAGCCTCTTACATAGTTCTTCATGGGAATATAGATGATAAGAAATGATCGAGTATCTATAACTCTCTAGTTTAATGCATAATATTATGCTTAAAAGATATAAAATGTAAATAAAATACATACAACTCAAAAATTAATAAAAAAATAGTAAGATGAGTGAAATAATTAAATGAAATAAAGATATTAGTTCTATTTTTCTACCGGAAAGTCTTCTATTCTCTATATCATATTTTTATTTTGTAATGATGTATAAAGATGAGTAGATATTCTTCAATGTTTCATTGAAGCTCATGTGAGAAAAGAGTGTCACAGAAATTCAAAACAGAGAATATGTTCCTCATTTTCATTTTTTATTTTTTTGATATATCTATGTATATCTATATTTTTCACTTTTATGCCACACATCTTCAATATTTTAAAAGTTTAAATATTTCTCTGAAAATATCCATTGAAAAATAATCATTAAAGAGAATCATACTTCGACATAAAATCTAGGATCATTTAATTATTTTTAATGAAATTTAATTATATAAATAAAAATGTTTGAATTAATATATTTAATAATATAATACTTACCTTTTTTTGACACGAATGCTTTAAGTTTTCCACATCAGCATCCATGGTCGCTTCAGTACTTTTCTAAAAATATGGTTGGATTCCTTGATAGGTTGTACGATCGATCATTTAAAATTATGTTTGATCTATTATACTTATGGTTGATCTATTTCACTTATGGTTGATCTAATAATTTTTTAAATTCTACAAATCATGGTCACTTTATGTAGTATTTCAGTCGATTCTTTATCAAAATTTCACATTTCATAGATGGTCGCTTCCATCATAATGCAGTCGATAGGAAATGAGTTTTCAGTTGATCCATCACTATGATGTTTCTAATAGACTCATAACCATTTACATATGGATTTGTGGGAAATGATTTATCGTACGGTTTATTAAATAGTTGGAAATAAATTGGATATGGTCAATCCATAAGGTGTCCAGTCAATCCATTTGACTTGTGGTCGATCCATGCCTTTGAAAAATTCTTGATCATGATGGTCTCTTGAGATTAAACATGTGGAAACTCATTTTGTCTTACAATTTCTTGAGTCCCTTTCCATACATCCACCATGGTTAATCTAATGGTCATTCATTCACTGTATTTTCAGTGTGGTCAATTGACTCTAGCTAAGCTTCATGGATGGTTCAAGTATTATGAAAATTTATACTATTGTATAGAAATAGAATTATCTTTCATAAAACATAATAAATGTTATAAATAACATACAAATTATTTGTGATTATTAAAATAAGTAATTATTAGACTAATCCAACAATCTACCCTTTTTTTGACGACAAAGAATCATGGCATAAATATCTATAAAAAATATTAAAGATAAATCATTAAATATTATAATCTTCTTTAACAAGAAATTGGATAAAATTGATAATCTTTCCTTGTTTGTTAAAAAGACATATTTTACTCATATGAGTCAAATCCTCCCTTATTTTATTCCACATATTGTACCCCCCCTTTGGTATTATCAAAATAATGCATAAAAGGAGAAAAGTACATAATGAAATAATAAATAACAAAATATAAAAAGAAAATTAAAGAGACAAAATAAAGAATAAAGATAGAGAAATAAGAATAGAGATATACTCCACTAATTTTTCAAAAAGATTACAAGAGACCCTATCATAATATAATCTGGAATGGTTATAGACTTGTAAATTGGTTGGATCTATCCAAGAGCTTGTAAAATATAGAGACCAAAAGATTTTGTTGGAGGCAGAGCAGGTGCAGTAGAAGTTGGAGTGGAGGAAGCTGTAGAAACTGATATTGAAACACTAGGTATAAGTAGAGTAGAAGATTACAAAATTGGGGTATAGGTAATATACATATATATTTTCATAATCCTTGTAATTTATTTTAAAACCCTTATGTAATTCCCCATAATATGAAGGAACTCATCCTTTTTTAACATTAACTTATTGAGTAGAGGTGTCATCACCAATAACTTCTCCACAGTTGCTTTAAAAGTAGTAGTAAGAGGTGGAATTTTTAAATCTATGGCCAAAAAAAGAAAATAATTTTTATGTCCATCCTTAGTGTAAATTAGTCTAAGATAATACTTTATGGAACCCTTGATTACACCTTTATCTTTGGTAGTCTTGATAAGAAAATAATATTAATTTTCTCTATGAGTAGAAATGTATAATTTCACTTGATTTATAATCTCTAGAACACTGTCAAGGATATTATGAATTTACACATGGATCGATTTTCTTATATGGTTCTCATCAATATATACTAAGGTAGGAGGTTATGAATCAGAAGTTGAAGGTCAGGATAGATTGGTTATAACAAAGAGATAAATTTTGTCTAGAGCAACAAACATATCTTAAAAATTAGCTTACATGTCTCCAATTTGACCTCTAAAAATTTTCATTTTATTTTTGAAACTTTAAATATCACACTACATATGGTCCACTTTTAGAAAAAACTTTGAATGGATATGAGATAATATAATTTAAATAGTGTTAGAAATTTGTACATTCCTTTTATGATTATTATCCCAACTAATAGTCAAAAAAACTTTTTTATAAATTACAAAAGATCATTCTTGAATTGGATGAATTATGTAGAAGTTATTAATGAAGGTTGAGAAGAAGAAGGGCTAGCTTACTGAGTAGTAGTAGGAACATATTGGTTATATGATCTAGAGTTAGTGAACTCAAAATTTGAATCTCATTTACAAGATTATACTTTAGGATAAAAGATCCTTTCTGGTCACTCAATTTTCCTTATGGTCCATAGATTCTTATTCTGAATCCTCAATGGAAACAAATTCTATTCTAGGAGAAGAATCATAAATTGGTTCTTCTTGAGAATATTTTCTTGGGTACATCTCTAGGTGATGGATGAGCATTCAAAAGCATCAAAATATCGTCATAAGACTTTGCTCTTATTGGTTCTTATGGATTAGGAGTTGAAGGAAGCTTTGACACAATAGGTTATTTCTATATTGAATTAATAGAAGAAGGGTTTATAACTCCTGAGGGAGAGAAAATTCCAAGATCTATATTTTTTGGATCATATTTATCTTGAAAATGATCTCCCAAAAAATTGATGTTGTATATCAATGTGTTTTGTCCTAGAATGAGATACATGATTTTTATAAATGTTAGTAACACTTATATTATCCTAATTTATTGGGAAATGTTTGAATTAATATCCATATTCTTGTAATGTGTGTTTAATCTATATAATCTAAGCATAAAAACTGCATGTATCTATCTATTCAAGTTTAATAGTGGATAATACAACAAAGTTTTGTTTCTTACTACACCATGAAACTGGAAACTTTCCCAAAAAAGTGACATGTTTCAGAGGTGTTTTTTCTATTTAACTTATATCCATTAAATTCAACATCTGAATAACTAATTAAATCAAAATAATGTCCTCTAGAATAGAACAATACTAAATTGGTAGTAGTTTTTAGGTATTTAAAAATTGTTTTCACAATATTAAAATTGTATTCTTTTTGGATTTGATTGAAAACATGCACACATTCACACACTAAACAAAATATTTGTCTAACTAGTAATTAAATACTATAAACTCCCAATTATACCTCTATAAACAGTTTGATTAACTGGTTTTAGAATTTCATCAATATCTAGTTTATTGGTGGTTCTCATTGGAGTATCACTTTATTTTGTACAATTCAATCCAAAACATTTTAAAAGATATTTAGTGTACTTACTTTGGTTTAAAATTATTCTTTATTTATTTTGAAATAATTTTAAACCAATAAAATATTTTGTTTCACCCATTAAACTCTTTTCAAATTCATTTTTCATAAGTTTTAAAAATTCAGTACACAAATTGTTTTTGGATGATATGAAAATAATATCATCAATATAGATTTGAACTACTAAAACATCTTTTTAAATTATTTTAATAAATAAATTAGAATCAACAACACCTTTTTTAAAACTATTTGAAATAATAAAAGTTCTGAGCCTCTCATACCAAGCTCTAGGAGATTATTTTAATCTATAAATTTCATTTTTTAATTTAAAAACATGATTTATAAAACGAGGGTTTTTAAATCCTGGGGGGTTTTCTACAAAAAAACCTCAATTATATAACCATTTAGGAATTCACACATAATATCCATTTGATACAATTTAAAATTTAGATATGCAGCATTGAAAAATAGTATCCTAATGGATTCAAGTCTTGCGATTGGTATAAAAGTCTATTCATAGTTAATACATTCCTCTTGACTATATCCTTATGAAACCATTCTAGCTTTATTTCCAACTATAATGTCAGACTCATCAAATTTATTCATAAAAACCCACTTAATGCCAGTGGTCATGAAGTCCTTTGGTATTTCTATTAGTTTACATACTCTGTTCCTTTCAAATTGATTCATTTATTCTTTCATATTCATTACCCAAAATTCATAATCTATTTATTAAATGGTGTTATTAGGTGAAAGATATGAAAATAAGTCTTCACATTCATCCTAGTTTTAAATATAATCTCTAGTATGAATTCATCAATCTTGATATACAACTACAACATCTAAGGGATGGTCTCTATGAGACCTAATGGTTTTATGAATAGAATTATTTTGTAATTAATTTTATTTAGGTTCTGGTTCAAACAATTAATCATAAGTAGGTGATTTTTCTATATTAGGTTTCACACAACTATCATTAGGTTTAATTGATGCATTAATATTCAAATTTTAAAGATCATCCTCAAGGTTTTCTAAATAAGTCTTAGGATCATGTGGATATATTTCATAAAAATTTACATATACATATTCTTCTACAATTTTGGTTATTTTATTAAGTAAAATATATTATTTAATTGATGTTTAATAATTAAGGAATATTACTTCATCACTTTTGAATGAAAACTTGTCTAAATTCTCCTTTATGTTGAGTATATAGACCTTGAAACCAAAAACTCTGAAGTAGTTGAACTTTGGTTTTCTCCCATTCCAAAAATCATATGGATTTTATTTAAAATTGATATAATATGAATTATATAGATGATATAGAAATATTTATTCATATATTCTTTATAAAAATAAATAGGATGTTCATAATCATTGAGTATAGTCTGAGATTTTTTTTTTAAATATTTCTATTTCTCATTTCAACAACACCATTATTCTCTAGATTCCTAAGAGAAAAAAGGTTGTGATTATAGCTATGTTGTGAGCATAAAGATTAAAAGTCTTTTTTTGAACTCATGACCATAATCACTTATTAAGTTCTTAATTTTAATCCCACTAAGGTTTTTTATAGATTTTTTATATTTAAAAAAATGAGAACAAACTTCACTTTTGTGAGCTAAAAAGAATAACCTTGTGTATCTAGAAATGTCATCTACTATAACATAATCATAGTGCTTTCCCATATAAATTTAAAAACTCTAGAGGGTCCAAACAAGTCAATGTGAACCAACTTTAGGTGTTGAGAAGTTGAAACTTCTTTCTTTGGTTTGAAAGAGATCTTATGTTGTTTTCCCTTTTGATATGAGTTACAAAATTTTTCTGTTGGGAATTATAATTTAGGAAGATCATTTAAATAATAATTTTCTAGTTATATTTATAAGTGAGTAAGGATTACAATGGCCTAGTCTCCTATTACATTTCCAATATTCTTTATGAATGTCACTTAAATAAGAAATATTTTGAGAAAATAACAAATCTAAATAAAAAACATAAACATTATCATTATGAAAAGTGGTAAAAAATAAAAAATGTTTAAAATCATAAATTTTTCAAGAATTAGTTTCAAACATGAAATGATAACCATCATCACACAATTTTGAGATGGTAAGAATATTATACTTTAACCCATATACAAATAAAACTTTAAAAATAAAAAAATACCAGAATTACCAATTTGACCGATTCTAATTATATTTATTTCAAAATTGTCATCGAAAGTTACATGTCCACCATATAACTTGATAAGGTTATTAAAGATCAAATATATTTTAGTCATATGTTAGAAAAATCCACTGTATAGATACTATAAGTGTTTACTGTCACTCTTCAAGTAGGCTTCCTATAACAAAATTACATAAGAAATGATTTTGGTTCCCATAATTTATTGGGTTTAGAAATTTTAGTAATAAAAGATTTAGGAATAAAAATATATTTAATGGGTCTACATAAATAGAATTTATAATCTTAGAAATAAAAACTTTATCAGGTCCATATGAATATGAACTGTTAATAGAGTTGGGAGAACTTGAACTAGGAAAAAATATTTTCTTATAAATTCTCCAATGAAATGGATGGTAACCTATCCCAATAGTATATTTGGGTGTGGTTTTTTTAATAAGAATTCTAGTCAAGGTTTATTTATCATTTTTAAATCTTTCCATATCCTTTTTGAGTTTATCATTTGATATTTTGAGTTTATTGTTTTATTTTAATAACTAATCATTTTTTCCTTTTTTATAGAAAAGTTAGACATAAAATGAACAGAAAAATCATGATATTTCTTTAAACTTTTATATTTATCTTAAAGTTAATTGAATGTTTCATTCAACATATTATAGTACATGAATAAATCCCCAATTATTATATTTTCATCATTTTTTTCATTCTCAGAAATATTTAAAATATAAAGAGGATATGTAGGAATAGTATATGATACCTCAGATGTGTTTTTCATGAAACACATGTTTTCTTTGTCTTTCTTGTCTTATTTGATTGAGTTAGAGTCACTTAAACTATCTTCATAGGCATTCAATGTGTATTTCATAGTTTTATTTGGACCTTTTCATTTATCCTCACACATTTTCTTATATTTAAGTTTAGGACATTCATCCTTGATGTGTCATTTTCTTTTACATTTATAATAGGTTACTTCATTGGGTTGATTATCTATTTTCCAATTTCATTTTTCGTCATATTTTCCTCCATAATTTGTTTTCCTGGAGAATTTAATATTATGTTATAATTTTTTGAATCCTGACTAGGTGTTGTATTTCCTCATCACCATCTAAAGGTGATTCATCCTCACTTGAACTATCATATTTAATTTTTTCTTTTAACTTTGAATCAATAGTCTTAAAAACAACTGGATTTATCTATTGTTCAAATTATTCTTATTTATTCATTTTTAGTTCCTCCACATACACCCTAAGCTTTACAGTAGGCTTATTTATTGTAAATTTACTCATATTTCATAATTCTCAGATAGAAACTATAGTGACTCTCCACTGATCTAGTAATCATCACAAGATCCTCATTACTTGAGATGTTTTATTCATTGTTTTCCAAGGGAAATCATAGTGTTTATGATTTCATTGAACCTAAGATACATGTCAGAAATAGATTCATCAAGTTTCATTTTAAATGTATCATACTTAATAGTATATGTATTTAATCACATTTCCTATATATTTTAAGTGACTTCACATGATACAAAGAGGGTATCCGATATCTCTTCTATAGTTTCACTGAAGATATTTTATTAAATCTATCTTCTTTTAAAGAAAAAAAATAAAGAGTTCATAGCTTTGCAATTTAAATCATATGAATCCCTAATAGTAGCATCTTATTCTTTTCTAGTAGTTTTAGGGTTTTTCATATTTATATTCTATATAACCCTAAATATCAAAGCCCATGATTTCAAGGTGTATTTTTATCTATTTTCCACTGAGCATAGTTTTAACCAATAAAATAAGGAGGTTTTTTGGTAGCATAACCTTCAGAATTAGCCTCCTTAATATCAAATTATAAATTAAATAGAATTTAAATAGATATTTCTAAAACAAATTGATCAAAATAAATATTAATAAAAGATAAATAAAACCACTTTAATATAAAATATTGATCTCAGTGGACAACTCAAGAGGGAGTGGGGGTGAATTGAGTTTCTAATTAAAATTTTGTTAAAAAAATTTAAAACTAATTCCCTAAATTTAAATAAATACAACCATGTAAACTAAAATAGTAGAACTATATAATTTTTTCTTTTTAAAAATCTTCTAAAAATATAGATCAAAACTCAATTAAAAAAATTTCATAACTTTCTAACTTTTAAAATAGATTTACTAGTATCAAACACCATATATAAAACATAAATTAAATTTATCTATAAAATTAATAATTTTCTATTATAATTTTGAGAATAGATATTGATTTTTTTAAAATAGATTAAACAAAACAAGAAATCACATAGTGAAATAAATATAAGAGGTTCAGTCTCAAGTAGAGACCTAGTCCTTTCCACTTGGAAATCACCCGCTTCCAAGATGTTTATTAATAAAATAAACTAATCCACAACCTACACCAAGTTTTACATACAATATTTCACAAGGCTTCCTATGATTCATAGAGACTCTTCCACAGTTCTACATAGGATAATAAAAGATAAAAAACTACATGTAGGCAATCCATTCTTTATAGAGCCTATTCCACAGTTCTTTTTGGGAGTACTGATGATAAGAAATGGGAGAGAGTGTCTATAAATCTCTATTTTAGTGCAGGATCTAGTGATTAAAAGGTATACAATGTAAATCACACATAAAAATAAATAATTAAGGAAAATAGAGTAAGAAAAGTGAAATAATTCAATGCAGTAGAGATAATAGTTTTGTTTTTATATAGGTAAATATTCTATTATTTATGTTATATTTTGATTTTGAAATGATACGTGGAGATGATTAGATGTTATTCAATGTTTCATTAAATTTATGGTGAGAAAAAAGTACCACACGTGTTCAAAATAGATCATATATTCATCATTTTCATTTTTTTAAAAATTATGACATCTCTATGTATCTTTATATCCATCACATTTTATGTCACACAACTCCAATATTTTAAAAGGTAGAAGATTTATCAAAAAATATCCATTGAAAAATCATCATTAAAGATCCTCATACTTTTCCAAAAAAACTAGGAACATTTAATTATTATAGCCGACATTTAATTATGTATATAAAAGTGGCTGAATTAATATATTTAATAATATAATTCTTACCTTTTTTAAGGTGGTTGCTTTATGTTTTCCAAATAAACATCCCTAATCACTTTAGTACTTTGAGACAAATATGGTTGGATTCCTTGATAGGCTATATGGTTAATCATTTGAACTTATAGTCGATCTCTTTTAGTTACGGTTGAACTATTGTACTTAAGGTCGATCCAATACTTCTTAAAATTGATATTTTTTACCCCAATAGCTTCATATAGTCTTGAAATCGATTCTTTGTTAAAATTTCACATTTCACATATGTTCACTTCCTTCATCATGCAATCAATAGTAAATGAGTGTTCAGTCAATCCATCATTGTGATATTTCTAAAAAACTCATGGTCATTTCCATATAGCTTCAAGGTAGATAGATTACTCATGCGGTTGATTAAAAAATAGGAAATAAATTTTCTATGATTGATTTGGAAGGAGTACTATTGATCCTTTTAGATCCATGACTTTTAAAATATCATGATCATGACAGTGGATTGAGATTCAATGTGCGATCACTTGACTTTTCTTATGATCGCTTGGGTCCTGGGACATATATCCACCATGTTTGATCCAATAGTTTTATAATCACTACATTTTCCATGTGGTCAAATGAATTTGGATAATCTTCATGGATGATTCAAGACTTTGAAAAATTTCAACTATTTTCTAGAAATAGAACCATATTTCAAAAAATATAAGAAATGTTAGAAATAACATAAACATGATTTGTGTTGATAACATAGCCACCCTGTGAGGTTTTGGGGAAGTATTGAGTTCGAGTCTCCCCAACTTCTTTCATATGTGTGTTGTATGTTTTCTTTGTAGTTTTGTAATCCCATCTCCCTGAATATTTGTAATGATTTGTGATTATTAAAATAAATAATTCTTGGACTAAGCTAAAAATGGTAATTATATGAATTGAACAAATTATATTATAATCACACCTATACTATAATATATGGTAACCTAGCATGTTATGACTACGATGATTTTTCCTTGATAGGATAATTCACAAATTGAGAATAAATGGTGTGTTAAATTGATAAATGGATGAGTTGATCCTTATGGATTATATTTCATGTTTGATATGTTGATGATTGGTATGATTTTTACTTACTTGTACTTGATGTTGGGTACTCTATAAATACCATTGGTTATTCGTGATGGTGTAGGAGAAACCATTAGTTGGATATTATATTTGATTACTAGATTCATACCATCAGTGATTCATCCTAACTTAGGATAATCCCCTAATTGATTATTATATACATTTTTCTTTCTTGTTCTTGTGATTGAATGATGTTTGAATGAGGGATTGATCTACTATCTTGTGATACTTGCTACTGATGATTTGTCCTAGTGTAGTAGAATCCACCACTCGATATGGTTACTTTACCCTTGGTATGGTATTACACCATGGGAAGATGTAAGATACCCTAACATGGGTAATTCACATGGATCCTAGTATGATATTTCATGACAATTGGTTTTTCCATAGGATTTTAAGTGAGTCTTGGGAACACATAAGTGGATCTATAATGTTTTAGAGTCCAGTATGACATGTTTACCTTTCCCTTGGACACATACACCCTAGGAAGATGTAAGTGGTTCTAGAAGTCTAAGAGGCTAGTGAGATGGTTACCCGAGACATGATATGGGTGATTCATCCTAGCAGGAGAATCTTCCAACTGCATGGGTAATCCATCCTGAGTAGGAGGATCCACCACCTAACACCTAAGGGTGAGACACATAGTTACTTTAAAATTGAAACACGAAATTCATCCTAGTAGGATAATTTTTCCATGACATGGGTTATCCATCCTGAGTAGGAGGATCTTATCACTTGATAGTTATATCTAAAATCGTGTCAAAGAAGGTTTGGAATACCCCAAGTGTCAACTTAAAGATCAAGGGTTAGTATACTTATTTAATACTCTATATTAATTTATAAATTGAAACCCCTATTTATCATATTATTGAATTCACTATATACTAAAAAAGTATTTTTTAGACATAATTTTTGGTGTCCTGCTAAGTTTTACTCACACCTTTCTCAATCCACCATTGAACATGTGTACTCAAGAGTATATTATATATTTATTTTAGGAAATTTGTTGGGATGAGGCTCAATATAGCGTGATTGAGAAAGATATATCATATGGTATTGAAATGCAGGATGAGGATCATCTCATAGGTACAACAAATCCCTTTTTTTATTTCTTTTTTTAGTAAGTATCTATAATAGGACCAATGGGTGAATTGTTGTATGTATAACATGGTTGATCGGAACTTGTTTTAATTTCATGTATTACTGTTGTTATATATTTATTTATTCATACTCTAATCATTTACTATTATATATGGTATTTGTTTGTTTTATATTTTATTATACACTCTGATATAAGGGGTATAGTTTCCCCACAGTACCACCTTAAACCCCCACTATTAGTTGGAAACCTTTAGAATATAAGGAGGTGTTCCTTAGAATATGTGGAGAATTTTTCCAATTAATGGTTATGGAGTGAGTTAGGGATGAACATTAAAACCAATGCCTGTAATGTTTTCCTACATAATGGATAACTGAAAACTCAATAGGGATGAATTAAGTTTCTGAAAATTTTCTTTACTTTAAAACCACCCTCTTCAAGGTATGTGAGTCCCAATAATTTCCTAAATAAAAATAGACAGTGGAAAAAATAAAATCTTAGAAGAAATAGACTGAATACAAGAGATTTATAGTGGTCCAGGGAAGAAAAATACCCTATTCCACTCCTCTAACACCCTACTATATGAGTTTGGTGATTTTCACTATGACAACCCTTTTTTCAGGGGATCCTAGCTGAGTACAAGCAGTTGTTACTTATTACAAAGGTTCAATATATTTTATATAGGTTCTCCCTATACAATACCTATCCAAATTATTAACACACTAACTTAAAATGAGTTTAGTTGAAATAGAGATGAATGAAATTTAAATATTTTTTCAAAACAAAGTTGCAAGAAGAAACCAACAATAGATAAAGATACATCCAGATAAGATGATGATCTTCAAATCATAGCTCTGGATATTCTTCAATTTCAACTGATAAAATTTTAATTACAACACATAATCATTGTATGATATATATGTATATGTTTTTCCTTTGCATTATCAATGTTTTTTTATGTACGTGTGTATCTATATCTATTTTGTTTTCATTCAGTGGATAACACTCCCAATTTATATATCTTCTTTGATTTTGAACTTAAATATATAATAAAATATAAATGGTAAATATAATAACCCATTGAAAATTTGATGAGATAGGATCTTAATGGAATGTGTCCATTCCTTCCAAACATGTAATTGTCTTATGAAATGGTGATTTTAGAAATATTATTCTTCAGATATTTCCATTATTGAAAAAATGAAAATTTATATACAAATAGTTTTTTCCTTAATTAGACAAATCCTTTTATGATATGATTAAAAGTATGAGATGAATTATCACGGTATTATTCTAATTTTTTTAAAATTAATCATGATGATCTGCACAATAGTTTTTCTTTGTAAGGTAACTGACTAATAAATTTTTGAGTAGTTTTGTAAGATAAAATATATATTTGACTTCTATGATGCGTAAGATAAAATGAATTCAAAATTTTGTAGAATAATTATTCTTTATAAGATAATCATGTTACTGAATTATAATATATAACTTTCACAACTTCCCATGGTTCTTGAAAGATAATATTTTTGTAAATATCCTTTATATAAGATAAAGAATTTCTATAAAGACTTTTTAACTAAAATATCTGGCTGTGAACATGAGGTAGCTAATCTATTCTCTTTGTAAGATAACATATTACATATTAAGATAACATTTTAACACTATATTTTCATAAGATAAAATAATTTTATACATATTGAACACTTTAATTAGTGTAATATAATCACTCTTTTTAAGAATAAGATAAATTCTTTTGAAATAAATAGCTCACAACTTATAATAGAATAAAATATGTAACAGTTAAGATAAACTCATTAGAATAAAAATAATGATTTTTTAAATAATCAAAACACATAAAAACTAATATATGTTGGAATAGTATAATTATATCCAATAATATAACCCATTTTTTTGATAAAAAAACCCATTTAATAATAAACAAAAATTTGAAAAAAGGCTTTTAAATAATATTTTATTTTTTGTATTCTTCTTTTTCTTATCCCCCTTTTTATGATATCAAAAAGAAATATAATAAGGAAAAATAATACAATTAGTATGGAATATACCCAAGTTAAAATAGTTAATACTATTGAATATGAATAGAATTTGGCATGAAATTTTATAACAAAAGTATTGAGCATTAAAAATCATGAAATAATTAAAGAAATTCAATAAAAAGTAAAAAAAATACAATGATAAAATTTGAGAATATTGAGAAGATAGATAAAAGAATTATATATAAACTGTAATAATAAATAAATAAATAAATAAATAATGGCATTAGAAACATGAAATATAATCATGCAACTATTCAAATGTTTTTTTGAAAGTACCATTCAAATGTTTGTGAGGTTCCATTCAATTAAACAATTGAAACATATATCAGTTCTAAGGAGAAAGATGATTTTTTGGAGGGGTTATCTTAAACTATAGTGGATGACCAATTATAGAGGAAAATTTATCCATATAAGAATCATAAATTTCTATAACAACATCAACCAAATTTAATAAATATCCTCAAAGTATGACTTTATCACCTCAAGCAATCCTTACTGAGGTGGACTGAATGTTGAGAGTAGTTTGATGTGATATTTCCATATCAAAGATATCTATAGGGAAAAATAATATCTTATAAGAGGGTTTAGGTAGTGTTAATTAAAATTAATTTGAAAACTTTAGATTCCCCCTTAAATAGATTTCATATGGGTTTAAGATCTTCTTGAGTCTCTAAGATGTAGAGGCATGATGGTCAACAATAAAAGGTCCTAGCGGATATATTCCTCAAAGATAAAGAAAATCCTGTTCACATAAGTCAATTATATTCACTATATCATTACTTAAATATTTTAGTAGATCCATAAAACAATTCCAAACTCTCTAAGAAAAATTTTGAAATAAAATTTAAAAATCTCCTTTCCTGGTATAACTCACAACTAACTTCTTCAATTTTTCAAACTTATTTTCCAAAAGACCAACCAGATGATCAGTAGGAACTATTTCCTTTGATTTAAAGGATACTTTATGATTTTTAGGTCCACTAAATGCATATTCATCCTCTTATTATTCATCTTCTTCTTTAAAAGAATCCAAATTTAAATTGTTTACTACCAACTGGTGAAAATTTTAAAACTTATGATCTAACACTTTGAAATTATTTTCCAATGATCTAGTAAATTTTTCAACACTATGATAATAAATATGGTATTATTTTGCACTTGAAATAAAAGATTCTGAATTTTTGGTATTCTTTCCTCTTGGAATTTATTTATTTCATTCTGATATTGACCAATAGATAAGATAAAGCTTTGATGAAATGAAGACATTCTTCTAACTTCAACAACCACATTATTTTGAAGATATTATACCATTTATCTGGAAAGAAGCACAAGTTTCATCAAAGAAATGATGGAATTAAATATTTATATATCTTAAGAAACTCCTTCCAATTTTGACTCTATAAGCACTTGACTTGAAGCTTCTCTAGTAGATTCTATCATAAACTTTTCCAAATAATATTGAACCAAAAAATTTAATTCCCCACCATATTATTTTAAAATAACTTGACCTTAGAGAGTCTTGATTTCAGTTGTGGATTATAATAATTAATTTTCAAAGATAACAATTTATAAATAAACTTATAATATCTCACTTGATCTCTTTCATCAGCAATATCCAATTATGCTGTGGGAATTTTGGAACTTGTAATCGCTACATGAATATGTGAGAATATGTCTCAATGAACTTCCATAATCTGATTGTCATCAATCTATTAATTTCTTCCAACATAAGTTACTTTATCCATCCAATATGGTTCTCCTAATTCTGATCTATCTCTTCTTATTGTAATAAATTGAGTTGCATCATCTCCTTCTTGTTCTTCTTTACCAGCAACATTTCGATTAACAAAACCAACTTAATCTATTATGATTTTTTGACTTATCACCCCAGATTGAGATATTTAAAAAATAAGGTTAACACCTGATATTTTTGATATGGTCCTTTTCTATCCAACACTAACCAATTTTTTAATGTCCAAAGATAATTATTCTATAACAAAAGAAACAAGAATGACAACAGGTTGAAAGGTTGCAAGAGAAGGGGATAAACTAACCTTAGGAATAGTTCCTTACCTAGATTGAATAATAAATCTCACTCTTATTCACCTTTAATTAAGATTTTTATTGTCTAGAATATATATTACATCTATACCTTGATATGGTACTACCATAGAAACAAGAACACTTGGAAGAGGTTAAGTAGCAACTTCACTAGCAACTACCATGTTAGAAGACTTCCCCAAAGTAGTATCAGGGTATATCTCAAATTTTTATTCTAAAATAACTAGAATAAAAATGTTAAAATATGAAATCTATTAAAAACCAATTAATATTAACACACTTTCATGAATTTTTTTAATCCATGATAACGCGTTGTAGTGGTTTTATCCAGGAAGACACTAACTTTACCAAAAACCAAGGTCAACATTCTTTCTAAAGGATAAACATTTACTGACTTGTTTTGAATATGGAACATATAACTCATAATATATCATTCCAAATTGATATTATTTTCAATCATAAAAATATATAATAACATAGCATATTGGAAAATAAAATTTTCAAACTCACTATTCAGTTTCACAATAGTAAACTGAATGAATTTTACAAGAACCTTCCTCGTAGGTTCTAAATCCTTTATCAGATTCTTTTCAACATCATTCGTTCCAAATATAGAGTTTATTATTTTTGAAGAACTTAATTTTTCTATAGAAGATAGAGAAGTACTAAAGTTATCATAACCTTTGTAAAGACCCGTAAAATTCAAGGAAAATTTTTTCTTAATTTTCTTTAGAATTTTACAAGAGCGCGGTTTCAGACGGCACCTGATTCCGAGGCCCGGAGTGCCCGGAATTAATTTCCGAAGTTTGGCTCGGGTACGTTCAGTGAACGAACGAGCGGGAATTCCTAACTTTTGATCCGGTGCTCGGAATTGAAATCCGAGGGCACCGATGAACTCGCAGCGCCGATTTTCGCTTAATGAGACCTTTTCGGGAGTTGCGTTTGTTGCGGGTTGAAAGTTACGTTTTGGGGTTTTTCAGTTAAGTTAAATAAAATTGTGTAAAACAAATTTTATTTTAACTTATTAAAAAACCTACCTAAGGGGGTTGGAAGTGGGACCCACACCCACTTAACCTCCCTTGGGAGGATTAAGTGTGGTGGGGCCCACACGAACCCCTAAGTCTTTTCTTTTTCTCTCAACGTACTTAACCCCTCTTTTAATGGCTTAAGTTACCCTTATTTAATTAAGGGAGTTAAACCCCCTTTTTGAATTTCAAATATTGAAATTCTTTGTGTTGTGTTAATAAAATAAGAGGTAGTCTTATTTTTTTTAGAGTTCTTTGTTTGTCTTTGGAGAGCTTTCCCATCTTCAAGCTCTGTCGAAGAACGAAGAACGTCTTCATCCTCAACGAAGAACGATAACACTTCGTCAAGGATCATCGACTCGGCGACCGGTATCTTCGGACCTCTTCTTCCTCCTCGGACCTTCTTCGTCGGCAAACGAAGATCCGCCAACGTCGTGTCTCTTCGGGCATAGCACTTCGTCAACGGATTTGACGAACGACGACCGCGACACCCGACCTCCGCGACGCCGTCTTCCGCGGAGCGTAGCCGAACCTTTGAATCCTAAACCCGAGGTAGGAGTTTTTGTTTTCATTTTGGTTTCCTTACTCCTTTTCTTGATCATGAATGATAAGTATAACGTGTGGCTTATTTATTTAAGTTTCGTTTTTTATTTCTTTAACGTGAGGGGGGCCGGACCGCACGAACACGGCCGAATCCCCCCTCCATCGTTCATGTTTGTTTATGCGGGTGGAAACAAGTAGCGTGGTTCCGTCGCACCACGCGGAGGATCGTTCATTTATTTTACGCAACGCCGTCGCGCTTCGCCGAGGAGAGTCTTCAAGAACGCGACGCCGTCGCGCCGCGTTGGAAGGATTCATGGCACGGCGAATGGGGCGCGGTGCCGTCGCACCGCGCCGGACGACGAACACCGCGGCCGGTTCCGGGCCGCGGCGGGACGAGAAGACCGCGGCCGGTTCCGGGCCGCGGCGGGACGAGAAGACC
This sequence comes from Viscum album, assembly GCA_963277665.1. NCBI lineage: Eukaryota > Viridiplantae > Streptophyta > Magnoliopsida > Santalales > Viscaceae > Viscum > Viscum album. The sequence continues at coordinate 352,271,737 of OY728121.1, read as the reverse complement.
GCGGCCGGTTCCGGGCCGCGGCGGGACGAGAAGACCGCGGCCGGTTCCGGGCCGCGGCGGAAGGAAAGACCGGCGGCCGGGCCGCCGGCGTCGGAAGTCGAGGGCGGGACCGGAAATTCCGGTCCCGTTGGTAAAAACCGGCCGGCCAGCGGGCCGGCCGGATGTCATAAAAACCGGGGGATTAAACCCCCGGCCGGTTCTTCAAACCCCCCCCTCTTAATGAGGGGGGCGGTTCAATTAAAGGAGGGGGGGGGGGCAAAGCCCCCCCGGTTCGTCCAGCCGGCCCCCATTTGCGGGGGGCCGTTATTTTGGCAAAGGCACGGCTCAAAGCCGTGCCGCCTTCACAAACAGGGGGGGGGGCTTGATTGCCCCCCGCGTGACCCACGTGCGGCACCCCGCCGCCAGCGCGGCCCGCCGCCGCCGCCAGCGCGGCTCGCCGCCGCCGCCGCCGCCGCCAGCGCGGCCCGCCGCCGCCGCGCCGCCCGCCGCCGCCGCCCGCCGCCACCGTCCGCCGCCGTCCGCCGCCGCCGACCGCCGCCGCCGGCCGCCGCGCCGCCCCGGGGGGGGGGGGGGGGGGGGTCGGGCCGGGTCGGCCCGGACCCGGACCCCCCCGTTACGGACCAGTTTCGGTTTTTGGCTCATAACTTGAGCCTCGGACCTCCGAATGACGAACCGTCTGCGGCAACGCGATCCTTGGATCGAGACGGTCGTTTCGGTATATCGCACTCAAGGTTTCGGATTACTTTGAGTTCGGCCGGGTTGGTTCGTTCACGAAACCAACCGGGCCTTCGGAGCGGAAACGCTCATATCTTGAGCTACGGACGTCCGATTGACGTGCCGTCAGTCGCGTAGTGTTCCTCTTAGTGAGACGGATCTTTTGGCATACTCCGCCCGAGGTTTGGACGCAGGTGGAGTACGGTCGGGTTGGTTTTGCCTTAAAAACCAACCGGGCCCCGGAGACGAAAATGCCAATAACTCTCAGACCGGGCGTCCGATCGACGCGCCGTCTGTTACGTTGAGTTCCTGTTGACGATACGGAACTTTTGGATACATCAACTTCGGTCTTCGTGACAGTTGATGTATCAGCCTCTCGGCTCGTGGAGCGGATCCTCCGTACGAGTTTGCTGTGTGCGGGAACCCTAGTGCTGGCTGCGACTGTTCTACTGCTACGACTGCTACTGTGTGGATTTGACGACGACAGTACAGAGATCCTGTGTGGATTTGACGACGACAGTACAGAGATCCTGTGTGGATTTGACGACGACAGTACAGAGATCCTGTGTGGATTCGACGACGACGACTACAGCACTCAGCGATCCTACGTGGATCAGTGCTACAGGTTCTGTGTGAGCCCGATCCTGTGTGGGTCCTTGCGCTCAGCGGTTCTGTGTGAGCCAGCGCCTACAGGTTCTGTGTGAGCCCGATCCTGTGTGGGTCTTCTGCGGGGGTTAGTTACCTATCGATCCTTCGTGGGTCCGACGACTTAGATGGATCAGTGATCATCTTTATCGTCCTTGAAGATGTATACCTGTGTGAGCTGAATCCTGTTGTTTTCCTGTGTGGATTGTGTTGTGCAATCCTGTGTGGATTATATTTTTGCTTTCCTATGTGGAATACGTATACTTTCCTGCGTGGACTGAGTTGTACTTGGGCTCGGAGGTTGGAGCATATTTGAATTGATGACTTAGGTATATGTATGGGCATATACCTAAGCAGTGTCGGTTGTTACTTCGTGATTGTACTTTTCTTCGTGGTTTATCCTTTGTGGATTTGAGAGACCTTCAGGGGTCTCGGGGTCCCTACTGAGTAGCTTATACTCACCCCTGCACGGGCTTTGCCCGCACTTCGTTGTGTTGGTTGCAGACGACGGACAGCGTTGACCTTAGCTGAGGCTTGCAGAGCGGGACGGTACCCGGAGGTGGACCACTGGGCGGGACGTGCTCGGAGCGGACGGCGGGACCCGTGGAGCAGAGGAGCTATCTGTACCCACCCTTCAGGTGGGATTTCCGGTGGACAGCTCGGAGTAGCGGCTTTTACTTTACAGTTGCTGTTTTTCCCTTTTCGAGTTGTACTTTACTTTCAGTTTGGGTTTGTATTCTGGCCCATTTACTTTTCCGCACTTTCAGTCGTACTCTGCTTGTTTAGTGTTTACTTTCCGCTTGCTTACTCTGTGGAGTTGGTTACTTTTCAAAGGCAATGCCTTCCCTTTTTACTGGGATATACGCCTTGGTGCTAGTCGCCAGCCCCTGGCCTATGGAAGGCGGGCTTGGGGTAGTCACGGCACGGACCCCGAGGGCGGGTCGTGACAAATTGGTATCAAAGGAGTTCGGTTCTACCGCGAACTCTGATCTTTTCTATGTGAAGCAATAATGTTTAGCGTATTGAGTGTGGTTATCAGTCCAGGGAGTCCAGTGTTGGTGCGGCGGCCGACGTATCCGTACACCAGGACCCTGACTTCTGATTTCCGACTTAATGCACGAAAACATTGATTGCGTGTGTGTTTCAAGTTTTCTTTGTGATTACTTGTGTCAGCTCACCGGGTATACTGATCTGCTTTATGAAAGTCTCAAGTTTTCCTTGTGATTACTTGTGCCAGCTCACCAGGTATACTGTTCTAACCGTGGCGCACCCGTTTCCTTTTCAGGATGGCCCCACGACGGCAGCCAGCTAGGGTTCCGAGAGTCGAGCGAGACGACAGCCCACCGAGCGACGGGGCTTCGGTGCAGGGCCCTTTGTCAGCAGTGACACCGGCGGTAGCTTTACCCGCCGAGCCCCCGATGCTTCTAGCAGCAGCCGCTGACGATGCACGTCGCCTCAGCGCACTGCATGAGTTTCAGCGCCAGCGACCGCCTAGGTTTCGCGGGGAGACGGATCCCCAGGCAGCAGAGGACTAGCTGGAGGCAGTGGTTCGAGTGTTTAGGCTAGTGAGGACACCAGCAGACCTCATGGTGATCCTCGCTGCGAGCCTACTACACGCAGCAGCAGGACGATGGTGGAGCTTGATGCTCCAGGTGCACGATGAGGCATCTCTTCTTTGGACGGACTTTGAGAGCATCTTCCGCTCGGAGTTCGTCCCAGCCACCCTTCGTGCGGTGCGTATCCAGGAGCTTCTACAGCTGCGGCAGGGCAGCATGACGGTCGCCCAGTACTCGGCGAGATTTACCGATCTCTCGCGCTACTCGACCGACATGGTACGGGATCCATTCTTCCGGGCCCGGACCTTCGAGCAGGGTTTGAGACACGAGATCAGGGCATCGCTGATCTCCCTCAGCATACCGACTCAGACAGGAGTACTGGAGCGGGCTCTTCTGATCGAGAGCTTCCTTGCTGAGTCTACACCAGCACAGCGACCCACCGCAGGGCGGCACGTGGCAGAGTCATCTGCAGCTGGCAGTCGACGAATGACTCAGGGGTCCAGACAGACCAGACCTCAGGGCACTGGCTCAGCAGTGCAGGGCACACAACGCGGAGCCAGTCTTTCGAGTGGAAGACAGTGCTATGCATGCGGCGGGCGAGGCCACATGGCTCGTGACTGCCCGACCCGCCATGCGGAGGAGCAGCAGACGGTTGAGGAACCACCTAGGCAGAGGCAGAGGTTCGACCGTGGCGGTCTGCAGGAAGGAGGCGGACGAGGCAGAGGAGCTGGCCGAACAGCAGGTGGTGGACGACGCTTTGAGGCTCTACCACCACCACCACCAGGAGGCCCACCCCGACCGCAGGGGAGAGCTCAGCTTCAGGCAGCCGAGGCCTTCGATCATGGAGCTCTGGGAGCCGATGGACAGGAGCAGAACTAGTGGTTACATCCTTTGTACTTCTGGTTCCTTGTTTCTTTTGTGTAGCGTCTTGTATTACGAGCTGCAATAATAAAAGACGCATACCTTGTGATGTTTTCGTTCCTGTCCTCTATCGTAATGTTACTAAGAGGTTCCAGTTTTGGCTGTTGACTTGACCCTCACTTGTGAGACATCTACTGGAGGAGGCCCAGTTACCACACACTGATGCCGACAGTGTGACTCAACCCTTGGAGGCGAGAGTAACGGTTGAATCTCTTAGTAGTAGCGTCGAGGCCTTACGACGTCATCCTTAGTATGGATTAGTATCATCCATGTTAGGATTGACTGTTTTAGGCAAAGAATGTGGTTCTTCCAGGGGATGAGACCAGGTTTCTCTTTTCGGCAAAGAAGAAATCTTGCAGCTCTTGTGGGACCAGAGATGGTCCGGGCCACGTCAGAGGAGGTCCATGTCATCCAGGAGCGGGTCCTACATGGACGATCGATTCCTCTTGTGCGCAACAGATGGCGGCACGGGAATCTCCAGGAGAGCACATGGGAGCGGGAGGCTCAGATGCGTGCTCAGTACTCTCTTTTGGTTTCCCTAGTTTTTGATGTAGCTTTACGGGGACGTAAAGCCCTGAGGTGGGAGTAATGTAAAGACCCGTAAAATTCAAGGAAATTTTTTTCTTAATTTTCTTTAGAATTTTACAAGAGCGCGGTTTCAGACGGCACCTGATTCCGAGGCCCGGAGTGCCCGGAATTAATTTCCGAAGTTTGGCTCGGGTACGTTCAGTGAACGAACGAGCGGGAATTCCTAACTTTTGATCCGGTGCTCGGAATTGAAATCCGAGGGCACCGATGAACTCGCAGCGCCGATTTTCGCTTAATGAGACCTTTTCGGGAGTTGCGTTTGTTGCGGGTTGAAAGTTACGTTTTGGGGTTTTTCAGTTAAGTTAAATAAAATTGTGTAAAACAAATTTTATTTTAACTTATTAAAAAACCTACCTAAGGGGGTTGGAAGTGGGACCCACACCCACTTAACCTCCCTTGGGAGGATTAAGTGTGGTGGGGCCCACACGAACCCCTAAGTCTTTTCTTTTTCTCTCAACGTACTTAACCCCTCTTTTAATGGCTTAAGTTACCCTTATTTAATTAAGGGAGTTAAACCCCCTTTTTGAATTTCAAATATTGAAATTCTTTGTGTTGTGTTAATAAAATAAGAGGTAGTCTTATTTTTTTTAGAGTTCTTTGTTTGTCTTTGGAGAGCTTTCCCATCTTCAAGCTCTGTCGAAGAACGAAGAACGTCTTCATCCTCAACGAAGAACGATAACACTTCGTCAAGGATCATCGACTCGGCGACCGGTATCTTCGGACCTCTTCTTCCTCCTCGGACCTTCTTCGTCGGCAAACGAAGATCCGCCAACGTCGTGTCTCTTCGGGCATAGCACTTCGTCAACGGATTTGACGAACGACGACCGCGACACCCGACCTCCGCGACGCCGTCTTCCGCGGAGCGTAGCCGAACCTTTGAATCCTAAACCCGAGGTAGGGGTTTTTGTTTTCATTTTGGTTTCCTTACTCCTTTTCTTGATCATGAATGATAAGTATAACGTGTGGCTTATTTATTTAAGTTTCGTTTTTTATTTCTTTAACGTGAGGGGGGCCGGACCGCACGAACACGGCCGAATCCCCCCTCCATCGTTCATGTTTGTTTATGCGGGTGGAAACAAGTAGCGTGGTGCCGTCGCACCACGCGGAGGATCGTTCATTTATTTTACGCAACGCCGTCGCGCTTCGCCGAGGAGAGTCTTCAAGAACGCGACGCCGTCGCGCCGCGTTGGAAGGATTCATGGCACGGCGAATGGGGCGCGGTGCCGTCGCACCGCGCCGGACGACGAACACCGCGGCCGGTTCCGGGCCGCGGCGGGACGAGAAGACCGCGGCCGGTTCCGGGCCGCGGCGGGACGAGAAGACCGCGGCCGGTTCCGGGCCGCGGCGGAAGGAAAGACCGGCGGCCGGGCCGCCGGCGTCGGAAGTCGAGGGCGGGACCGGAAATTCCGGTCCCGTTGGTAAAAACCGGCCGGCCAGCGGGCCGGCCGGATGTCATAAAAACCGGGGGATTAAACCCCCGGCCGGTTCTTCAAACCCCCCCTCTTAATGAGGGGGGCGGTTCAATTAAAGGAGGGGGGGGGGGGGGCAAAGCCCCCCCGGTTCGTCCAGCCGGCCCCCATTTGCGGGGGGCCGTTATTTTGGCAAAGGCACGGCTCAAAGCCGTGCCGCCTTCACAAACAGGGGGGGGGGGGGGGGGGCTTGATTGCCCCCCGCGTGACCCACGTGCGGCACCCCGCCGCCAGCGCGGCCCGCCGCCGCCGCCAGCGCGGCTCGCCGCCGCCGCCGCCGCGCGGCCCGCCGCCGCCGCCAGCGCGGCCCGCCGCCGCCGCGCCGCCCGCCGCCGCCGCCCGCCGCCACCGTCCGCCGCCATCCGCCGCCGCCGACCGCCGCCGCCGGCCGCTGCGCCGCCCCGGGGGGGGGGGGGGGGGGTCGGGCCGGGTCGGCCCGGACCCGGACCCCCCCGTTACGGACCAGTTTCGGTTTTTGGCTCATAACTTGAGCCTCGGACCTCCGAATGACGAACCGTCTGCGGCAACGCGATCCTTGGATCGAGACGGTCGTTTCGGTATATCGCACTCAAGGTTTCGGATTACTTTGAGTTCGGCCGGGTTGGTTCGTTCACGAAACCAACCGGGCCTTCGGAGCGGAAACGCTCATATCTTGAGCTACGGACGTCCGATTGACGTGCCGTCAGTCGCGTAGTGTTCCTCTTAGTGAGACGGATCTTTTGGCATACTCCGCCCGAGGTTTGGACGCAGGTGGAGTACGGTCGGGTTGGTTTTGCCTTAAAAACCAACCGGGCCCCGGAGACGAAAATGCCAATAACTCTCAGACCGGGCGTCCGATCGACGCGCCGTCTGTTACGTTGAGTTCCTGTTGACGATACGGAACTTTTGGATACATCAACTTCGGTCTTCGTGACAGTTGATGTATCAGCCTCTCGGCTCGTGGAGCGGATCCTCCGTACGAGTTTGCTGTGTGCGGGAACCCTAGTGCTGGCTGCGACTGTTCTACTGCTACGACTGCTACTGTGTGGATTTGACGACGACAGTACAGAGATCCTGTGTGGATTTGACGACGACAGTACAGAGATCCTGTGTGGATTTGACGACGACAGTACAGAGATCCTGTGTGGATTCGACGACGACGACTACAGCACTCAGCGATCCTACGTGGATCAGTGCTACAGGTTCTGTGTGAGCCCGATCCTGTGTGGGTCCTTGCGCTCAGCGGTTCTGTGTGAGCCAGCGCCTACAGGTTCTGTGTGAGCCCGATCCTGTGTGGGTCTTCTGCGGGGGTTAGTTACCTATCGATCCTTCGTGGGTCCGACGACTTAGATGGATCAGTGATCATCTTTATCGTCCTTGAAGATGTATACCTGTGTGAGCTGAATCCTGTTGTTTTCCTGTGTGGATTGTGTTGTGCAATCCTGTGTGGATTATATTTTTGCTTTCCTATGTGGAATACGTATACTTTCCTGCGTGGACTGAGTTGTACTTGGGCTCGGAGGTTGGAGCATATTTGAATTGATGACTTAGGTATATGTATGGGCATATACCTAAGCAGTGTCGGTTGTTACTTCGTGATTGTACTTTTCTTCGTGGTTTATCCTTTGTGGATTTGAGAGACCTTCAGGGGTCTCGGGGTCCCTACTGAGTAGCTTATACTCACCCCTGCACGGGCTTTGCCCGCACTTCGTTGTGTTGGTTGCAGACGACGGACAGCGTTGACCTTAGCTGAGGCTTGCAGAGCGGGACGGTACCCGGAGGTGGACCACTGGGCGGGACGTGCTCGGAGCGGACGGCGGGACCCGTGGAGCAGAGGAGCTATCTGTACCCACCCTTCAGGTGGGATTTCCGGTGGACAGCTCGGAGTAGCGGCTTTTACTTTACAGTTGCTGTTTTTCCCTTTTCGAGTTGTACTTTACTTTCAGTTTGGGTTTGTATTCTGGCCCATTTACTTTTCCGCACTTTCAGTCGTACTCTGCTTGTTTAGTGTTTACTTTCCGCTTGCTTACTCTGTGGAGTTGGTTACTTTTCAAAGGCAATGCCTTCCCTTTTTACTGGGATATACGCCTTGGTGCTAGTCGCCAGCCCCTGGCCTATGGAAGGCGGGCTTGGGGTAGTCACGACACGGACCCTGAGGGCGGGTCGTGACAACCTTAATGTGGTCATTTGAAAGATTCATCCATTTCTAATGATTTTATTAAAAAAAGTTTCTGGTTTACAGTTGCTAGAACCAGATCTTCACTATAACCAAAATTAAATACACCCATCTCATAAAACTCTTGAAATTATTTTTTATAAACAAACTCAGTTAATTTTTTTTAGAAAAATGAATTCCCAACCTTGAAGATTTATAAATTTTTTAAGTAACATATCTGAACCATCCAACCAATTGAAATCTATGGCTCTTCCACTCAAAACTTTTCTATATGTACTTGGATGTTTGAGTTCTATATAGGTAGAACCATTGGTTATTTTGGATTTATCCATTTATAAAAGGGTTTTGGATGGGTTATAGTAGAGTGGTTTGGATAAAAAAGGGATGAATATTTAGAGTTTTGTAAGGGTTTCACACATAGAACTGACTTACCATCTTTTGTTTTATGGTAATATAAGGTTTATGTAGTGTGATGATTAGGGTTATCATAAAAAAACTATATTGTGTGTCCTATTTTTATGTGACAAATACTTAAAACAATGATTCCAAATCTCAAATGAAATAATGAAAATTAAATACTTTATTAATTATAAATTCATGCTACTAAATAAGTAGAATTGTGATAAAATTAACCAAAGTTAATTTTTTTTGGATTTGATAAAATCAAATATGTTATTATGAAATGGTTTAGTAAAAATGTATGATAATTTATTTTATATGTAAACAAATTCTTTAAAGATATCACCCTTTTGTGCATGATCTCTTGAGAAACAATGACTTAAATTACTGTGATTTTTTATAGAATGGTTTATTAGATTATTTAAAATGATAATAGAAATTGTGTTATCACATTTTATTGAAAAAAATTAAAATCAAATAAAAAATCCATTAGGGTGTGTTTCATCCATATAAATTGTTCAAAACAACTTCCTACTACAATATATCCAACTTCAACAATTCATAGTTCCATAGAGTGTTGTATCTTACTCGAATATGATACTAAGGATTTACTAAGAAAATGGAAAGTTCCTGAGGTGATTTTTCCTATCTACTCTATATCCACCAAAATCAGTATCTGAATATAAAGTTAAGTTAAAATCATAGGTTTTTGGAAAATGTATAGAAAGAAACAAAGTTCTTTCTAAATATCTTAAAATTTGTTTGGAAGCATTTAAATGGAATTCCTTTAGATTGGATTGAAATATTTCACAAAGGAATACTAGAAACATAATGTATAGTCTACTTGTAGTAAGATAAAGTAAAGTTCCAATTATTACTCTATTCAACTTGTTTTCAACTGATTTTCTAGCTTTATCCAAGTCAAGTTTAATATTGTAGCTCATTGGAGTTATATAATTCTTACTATTTTTAAGTCAAATTTTTTTAATTAAATCAATTATGTATTTTATTTTGTTTAATACATTTCCAAAATCTTTTTTATAAATTTAAAATCCTAGAAAATAGTTTAAATCACACATCATACTCATTTCAAAATCATTTTTTCATAAGTTTTGAAAAACCGTTACACAATTTTTGGTTTGTTTATTAAAAAATAACATCATCAACATATATTTATACCAATAAAATATCTAAAAATGAAATATTCTTAAATTATTTCTGATATGGATTCTTTACTGAAAAACCATTTTTATAAAATAAAATTGATTAATCTCTCATACCACACTCTAGGTTCTTGTTTAAGTCTATAGAGATATTTAGTAAATTTAAAAACAAAATTTTGAAAATGAGGGTCATCAAAACCAGGTGGTTGTTCAGCATAAAATTACTTCATTAAAAATACATTTAGAAATTCAAATTTAACATACATATGATATAATTTAAAATTCATATAAGACGCATATTCTAGAAGGATTCTAATTGCTTTTAAACTAGCTATATGACAAATGGTCTCTTAATAATCTATTCCTTCGTCATGATTGTAACCTTTTGAAACTAATATAGTTTATTTTTAGTTATTATACCTTTATTATACTATATATTTATAAATACCTATTTAATTCCAATAACAAGATAATAATAGGGTCTATCAACTATTTGCCAAACCTTATTCCTCTTGAACTAGTTTAACTCTTCATGCATATATAAATCCCAATTTTCATCAGTCAAAGATTCTTTTATAGTTTTAGGTCTTATATAGGGTGAAAAGGCATATAATTATACTATATTTTCTATATTTATTCTATACCTAGCTCCTTAATACAAACTTACTATCACCTTTTCTAGAGGATGATCCTTAAGGTTTCTAGGTTATCTAGGAAAAAAATTTCTGGTTCAATAGTATAAAATCTTATAGGATTTGGTTCAAAATAATCAAGTTCCAAATCATCATCCTTTTTATTGTTAAAAATAGGTTCAAGTATCATGTTCTTAAGATAATCAATCAAATCATAATTTTGAGCCATTTTTTGATCAAAATTATCACTTTTATCAAACTTCACTTGATTTGATTCTTCAACAATACTTGAACTTTTGTTAAAAAATATACAAGACTTATAAGTAGTAGAATATCCTTCATAATATTTTGGAACAAAATTACTAAGATTTTACTTGGTGTTTAATATATAAACCTTGCATCCAAATACTTTAAAGTACCGCACCTTTTGTTTTATACTATTCCATAACTCATAGGGTTCTTTAAGATTATCTTGTTAGAACACTATTAATGACATAAAATGAGGTGTTAATAGATTGAGACAAAAAAATTGGTCATGCTATATTCACATAACATTGTTCTAAAAATTTATTACAAGGTCTTATTCCTCCTTTCAACAACACCATTCCCTTGAGGTGTCTTGAGGGCAGAAAAAGTATGTTTAATACCTTGTTTTGAGAAATATAAATTAAATTCATGACTATTTTAGCATATTTTTTATTTTTCACAAGTTTAAAAAAATTAATAAAAATAGAACATGCTTCCCTTTTAAGTATAAAAAATAAAACCCATGTAAATCCTGAGAAATCATTAATCAACACATAAACAATTATTTTATAGTAAGACTTGTAGTTATAATAGGTCCAAATAGATCCATATAGATAAGGCATATAGGTCTATATGTATCAAAATATTTAATTGATTTAAAATATTATTTTTGTTTCTTTCCCATTTGACATGATTCACATAGTTTTTTTATCCAATTTAAGATCAGGAAGATCAAGAATAAAATTTATTTTAGATAAAATTTTCAAAGAATGAACATTAGAATTTCCAATCCCTCTATGCCAAATACATGATTCATCAATATAAAAATTCAAACAATTTACATTTTTTCTATAAAAAGAATTAGGATCTAAAGTATATACATTTTTTGTTCTTTGTTATTTAAACTTGAGAGATTTTTATTTGAAAATTGTAAATTCATTTTTAGAAATATCAACTGAATAACCATCATTATAAAGTTGAGAAATAATTATCAGGTTGTTATTTAAGATTTCAACATAAATTACTTTTTTTATGAGGATATATTGTGGATATCCAATATATCCAATTCCAATAATTTTTCTTTTTTTATTTTCACCAAATGTGACATAACCTCCATCAATCTTAGAGAGTGAGTGAAAGTTTTATAAATACACACTCTTATTCTTTGAGTATTCACTGTACATAAACTATTTTTCATTTCTATTCATGTGACTATTTTCCTACAATGATAAATCAAACAAAAAAAATTCTTTATTTCCAAAACACTCTTAGGTCCATAAATTTTATCTTCAAAATACTTGTAGATCCAAATCTATTTTTGTTTTCCATAAAAATTAGAAAATAATTTTAAGAAAATTCTTGTAAGATTTTTTTTTTAATTATTCAAAATTGAGTATTTTTAAGATTATATATATTTTCATAATGTACTAATTCTCCATAATAAAAACAAGTAAACTTAGAGAGGTTTTTTGTTTTTGGAACTAGGCACAAAATAGTTTTTATAAAATTTGGGCCTTTTGATTTAACGTCCTATTCCAAATTTCCCCTTTTTAAATTGGTTTTGACCAAGAATTTTGTTTAGGTAATCCCCCTCTATTAAAAAACTTATGAAATATTTGAATATTTAAACCTCTATCTACAAGTTCTCAACTTTTATAATATGTTTAGTACCTAATGTAATATACTTTTCCAATTGATTTTTTTAAATCTAAAATTTGTTTGTTTAAGCCCCCCTCTTCATTAAAAATATTTTATAGGAATTATTGAGATATTTATTTTATTTTTTAATATTTAATACTTAGTTTTTAACAAGGTAAAATATTAATTTAATTCTTCATATGAGAAATTTTCATTCTCTGATTCAAACCCATGCTTATAAGAATAATAAGAATTTACTCATTTAGATGTTCAATGAAAAACATGTTGGCCTTTTGATTTAATGTTTAATCCATGATTCTAAATATGTACATCCACTAGAGTTTTCAGAAGAACTCCACATGACCTTAATATATGTATTGGATTTCTTCTTAAATCTAGAATTCTTAAATAACTTTTTGTCAGAACTTTTATTTCCATAAAATTGTGGAAGGTCTGTCATTATATATCCTATATTATTTCACTCATAGCTTCTCAATTATTTAAAACTATCACCATGAGTCTTGTACTTGTTGAAGGGTATTATAAAACCTATTCTCTTTGTATAAAACCTTTTTAACTTATGGGAAAACTGTTCAAGTTCATCGTTTGATCCATAATTTCTTGGTGAATATTATTGTTTAGATGTTTCAGAGATCTTTATACCCTTGTTCTTTTTTTCATCTTTAGAATTAGAAATATTCAAAGTAGAATTTTCTTATCTAGTTTATATTCTCCAACTTCTACTTTCATTTTTTTATTTATACATAATAAGACTTCTGATGGATATTTTATTTTAAAATTATTTACCAATGTGGATTGTTTTATGGAAGCTAAGATTTCACTCTACTTATGTGGTAAAACTATTATAACTTTAAATGCTTGCTCGGGCTTAGTAATATTTGTTCCTAGAGTAACCAAATTATTCAAAATCTTAGCGATTCTTCCATTTAACTAAGTAATTCACTCCCCTTAATCCATTTTTAGGTGTCGAACTTAAGTTTAGCAGTATCATATCTAAGGGTATTCACATTATCTATACCCTCATAAGAAAAAACTATAGTAAACCAAATTAAATGAGATATTGGACATTAAGAAACTTGATTAAAATCATCTGAACCTAGTCCACATATTATATCATTCATTTATTTAGAATTCAGATCATATCTTGCTTCAATATCAACATCCCAAGTTTTTGGTTGTGTCTTTATAATTTCATAAGGCATTACTACTTTAAGATAAAACTTTAATTCAAGTTTATTCAAATAGATGGTCATTCATGCATTCAAAAAACCATAATTATCATTGTTAAAGTAAGGAGGCTAACCATTGGAATAAATTCTCTATTTCCATACATAATATACATTTGAAAGAATATATTTAGACTTAAACCTTTGAAATCTATGAATGGAAGAGTCACAAGCTCTGTTACCAATTATTATCCTAGAGAATGACCAACTAAAAACTCAATAGGGGGTGAATTGAGTTTCTAAAAATTTTCTTTACTTAAAAAAACCTCTTCAAGGTATGTGAATTCCAATCCTTTCCTAAATAGAAATTAACAATGGGAAAATAAAATCTTAGGGGAAATATATTGAATACAATATAATTATAGTTTTTTGGGGAATAAAAATTCTATAGTACACTCCACCAACACTCTACTCTATGAGTTTGGTGATCTTCACTATGAAAACTGTTTTTTGGGGGCTCCCAGCAGAGTACAAGCAACTGTTACTTGTTACAAAGGTTTAAGAACTTTCAATTAGGAACTCCCTTAACAAGAACTATCCATAGTATTAACACAATTACTTACAACGAGTGTAGATAAAATAGATATTAATGAACCTTAAATAATTTTTTCAACACATAGTTTCAAGTTGCAACTGACAGTAGATAAATATACTTCCATAGAAGATGGTGATCTTCAGAGTATAACTATATATGTTCTTTAAATGCAACTGATAAAATAGTAGGCACAACACACAAGCATTGTATGAGATGTTTCTCTGTACATGTGTTTTTCCTTTTCGTGATTAGAGTGTTCATATATACATGTGTATCTCTGTCTTGTGTGTTTTCATGTAGCATATAACTATCCCTATTTATATATATTCTTTTATTTTGAACTTATGAATATGAGATAATTACAAAGGTTGAGAGAATAACCAATTGAAAAGTTGATGAGATAGGATATTAATGGAATGCATCCATTCCTTCCAAATATGGAATATTCTTATAAAATGATGATTTTATAAATCTACTTCTTTAGATATTTTCATTCTTGAAGGAACAACACTTGATAAAAATCAATATTTAACTAATTAGAAAAATTATTTTATGATATACTTAAAAGAATGAAATGACTTATCAAGAGATTATGATAACATTATAAAAGAAATCATAAAAATCTGTACAATAGATTTTTCTTCATATAGTAACTAACTAATAAATTTCTGAGTAGCTTCATAAGATAAAATCGATATTTAAATTCTATTTTGCATAATATAATCCATAAAACCCCAAAATTATAAAATAAGGACATTGTATTTGATAATGTGTATGACACAAAACACCAAGCGTGTAAGGGGATATAATATCTCAGGACTTTAAAATATATTTACTATTTTAAATATATTCAATCTATTCTATATATTGCAATGCATGCAACATTTATTTTATCTTGTGTTTCACACAACAAATTTCTTTGATGTCTTGCGTTACACGCAAGACCGAATCTTACTGAATATTATTATTTTAAATGAAAATTATCTCATAGGCATTAAATTTTTGGTTATGAATAGGATTAAATAACTTATGAAAATATATATTTGAATTCATTGGTTACCAATTAATTATAAATGAATATATAAACCAAATGAATATAAAGGGAATGATTTTATAAAAAACTATTTTTATGCTCCAACATTTTATATTAATAAATTAAATTAATTACTATTAGTGGATAATATTAATGAAATATATATGTTATATATTAAATAAAATATTTTTGACATTTTTACAATAAATTTTATAGGTATAATATAATAATAAATTGAATTTTATGTATCAAAGCTATATTTTTATAAAGGGAGTTTTTCCACCTTTTAATGGTGCACCTATTTTAAATATAAACTGTGAAAATTTTATAAATTATATTTTAAAAAATAAACTTAATTTTTTAAATCAGAACATTAAGATTATCTTAGGGTGAATTTTTGATATTTTTCTATGAAGTTTCATTTTTTTGATAAATATTGAAAAATGTTGAATTTTAATTGAAAACTGCTTTTTATCTAAATAATTTATAGGGTTAAATTATATTTTTAATTGGTTTTAAAGTTTAATTATATAAATTTTACATATATTAATCCAATTTAGGTAATTAGGATCAATTTTATATTGAATTTCAATATAACAATATTTCAAACTTTTGAACATTTTTACTTTAAAAACCCACTTTCTCATCCCATATATGGGATTAATTTTAAATTAATTTATACCACTTATATGATTG
This sequence comes from Viscum album, assembly GCA_963277665.1. Classification (NCBI taxonomy): domain Eukaryota; kingdom Viridiplantae; phylum Streptophyta; class Magnoliopsida; order Santalales; family Viscaceae; genus Viscum; species Viscum album. Next base: position 352,256,100 of record OY728121.1, on the reverse strand, counting down.
GAATTTGGAAAATTTGATTCTATATTTTTAATCAGAATAATTTATAATTTTTATTAAGGTCAAATTAGTTTTTGACCAAAAATATTTGTGAGAGTAATTAAAATTAATTATAGTTATTAAGAGAAAAATTAGCTTAACAAAGGACTAAACCATAAACTTAAGGGCCAAAATGACCTAGATAAATTTCAAAAACCCATTTTTTGGACTTATTTAGACTGTAAACTCCATTTTATATAAATTAGTTCATTATTATAGGTACATGATGTAAGGGAGACCTCTCAATAGTGTTTACCTTTTTATATTTATAAGAATGACACTCCTCCTCCATTATAAAAGGGCACTAACACCCTCACTTACTCAAAAATATGAATCCGTTTGGATCATACAAAACCTAAAAAAATAATCTCACAAAATCACTATCCTCATCCTATAAGAATAACTTTGTGAATAAATAAAACCAAGGAATTATTTTGGTATAAACCAAAAGGAGTTACCCAAAAAAGAGGTTACATTCTTCAATAAGAACTTTTGTTTTATTTATTTTTTTCCACCCATTCAATTATTATTATATATTACTTATATAATAAAATCAGTATAATAAATATACTTTTATAATTTTGTTCTAATATTTCTACCTACAATTTCACACACTTCCATAAAATGGGATACACAATTATCATTTGTGTGTACAACGGACTACCGCCTCATGTACCGATATCACTCGTTCTTCCATTACCACATTTCAAGGTTGGGAATATTGATATATTTATAATTTATTTATTATATATATTATATTTATAATTTTTTTATGATTTTTTAATTTTTATATAACACATAACTTCATTCTTTACATTTTATGGGAATATGATAACACCAGTTGTGGACGTGTGGACTACCACCTCCTCAAAGCGATATGATTCATTCACACGTTACATGGAATGTATTAAGGATGGTTTTAATAAGAATATGTAATATATATGAAATAAATATGATACAATAATTATAATATACATACATATCATTTACTTTTCATTATTTTAATATGAAAAGAAAATAAAAATAGCGTTCATGCATACGTACGACCTACCATCTCCATGAACAATGTATTTCATTTCCCATATCCAAAATTTATGGATTACTCTAAATACATATATACTGAATATATATAATATTTTCATAATGGTTTAAATTATTTATATTATTAAATCATGATCTAGGTAATATGAATGAAAAATAACAAATCAAGACATACTTGAAAAACAAGGCAATTAGCACCCAAAATGATGAAAATAATGAAAGATTATTAACAAATGGGTAATAGTATGTTATAATAGGATAATATATGATATCATAAATATTAATATGGTTTTTTATAAGTTAATAACATTATTAAAAACATTATATATGAGTTTAAAGGATTTTCAACTAAAAGGGAGTGTAAGGTAAGGGTATTTATAGTCTCACTTTTATTTTTTGTGAGACTTATGCCATATTCACCACTCATTTATTTTGTGTGGTGTATAAACTAAAATATTACAATTTATATCATTAATTTCATTTATTTTATAATATTAAAAGTTTCAATTGATTTTCTTCTTTCATGTGGTTAATGATTGAAAAGTTACTCAAGTAGTAAGGGATTTTGTATCAATTTACATTCCATTGAGTCTTATTTGTTATTATGAAATAATTCACTTTAATGTGGTGTACATACTTCCCCTTTGTCATTTAATATCATTATTAACTCATATTACATTGTATTATATGTTTCAATTTGAATTATCTCATCCAAGGAGGTTTTACTTGAAAATTACCAAGTGATAAAAGTTATATTTACAATCTCACTTTCTTTTGTGATTGTTAAATTTCTATTAAAACAATCAATTCCTTATGAAAATTTTACATTATAAATCACATTTATTTTAGATATGCATGATCCTATGTTATGGGAATAATTATTTCCTAAACCATATACCATTTTTAAATAATCTGTGTACTTGATAGTCATTTGATTAATTAGGGGAAATATTGTTAAATCCATATATTTCACTCAATACAGATATTTGATAAGGCACATTGTTCCCGAATTAAATATATTATTTGATATATGATGAATTATTTGGAAATTTATGAGTGGGGTCCGATTATAGATATACCCTCGATGCATTGTATCCTCATTAGATGAATCATTTGGACAATTATATGGGGTTTTACTCAATATGTTATAAACCATCTTGTAAAAGGCCTTAAAGGTAAAGGTACCATATACCTTGGAAACATGGAATCCAATAATTAAGAATTTATTTCTTTTATATTTAGTTTTTATTTATCAATGATATTTTTTCTTTGACATTATCTATAGATGTAGTTCATTCTATTTTTATTGATTAAATGAAATGTGTTTCAGGTACTTACCTTTCCATAATTATTTTTTCTTCTCAAGTTATATAAATAGAATGTGTGATAAATTATTTACCATTCCATTTTGATTATTATATTTGATTCATCACTACTTCTACTATACATACCCTTATTGAGTATTTGAGCTCACCCTTATTTTATTTCCTTTCCCCAAGATATGAAGAAGAAATATTTTAATGAGATTTCCAGGATGAAATTAATTTCATTTTATTAGGTATCTTGTTTTATTTTATAATCCCCAATGTAATATTGGTATCACATATGTAATTTGGTTTACCAAAACTGATAAATTGATCAATCCTTTGGGATTTGATTCCTTGTAATCATGCCAATGTAATAAAGTAAGGCATCCGATCTGGGCTTCTGGGGTCGTGGAATTACATAAGATAAATTCAAAGTTCTGTAGAATAATTATTCTTCATAATTTAATTATCTTAATAAAGTATAATACATAACTTCCAAAAATTATCTTAGTTATTATAATATAATATTTTTGTGAATATCCTTTCTTTAAGTTAACGAAATTCTATAAGTAATTTATGATTGAAATATACAGATCTGAACATTAGGCAGCTAATCCATTCTCTTAGTAAGATAATATCTTACACAGTAAGATAAAATTTCAACACTATATTTCCATAAGATAAAATACTTTTCTACAAATTGAAAAAATTATATAGTATATGATAATCACTTATGTTAATCATAATATAAATTCCTTTGAAAAAAATATCTCACCACTTATAACATAATAAAATCTAAAAAACTTAAGATAAAATCATTAGAATAAAAATAGAGATTTTTTAAATCATCAAAACACATAAAACTAAGAAATTTTGGAACAAAGTAAGTCTATCCAACATGTAAAAGTGTTCAAAATTGAAGAAAAGATTGAATATTTTCAGTTAGTGGATGAGATAGATTAAGAATTTGGTTTTAGAGTAAAATACTAGAGGTTTGAACACCTCAAAAACATGTAATTGGATATATAATGGGGCTTGGTAAGTAGTTAGGAGCTTGTGGGAGCATCAAGGAAGGTTTTTGGTGGATAATACAAACTATAAAAAACCACAGACCAACTGGTGGGCACCACCAACTCACTGATGATGTCTAAAAGTGAAAGTATCCACTTATTATTGCTATCAACTAGGTGATGGGATTTTAAAGGTATAAATTACAAAATTTCCCCCTCAGGTTTTTGAGGAGACATCCCCCCTTCTCATTTTTTGTGTGCATGGCCTCCAGTAGCCCACTACCTTACTCCCTTCAAAACCTCTTAGTTTGGGGTGTGTTTTGGGGTGTTTATTTTGTGATTTGAGGTTAGTATAATCCTTCATCAAGCTCCATTTATACCCTCTATTTTTCTTCCTAATTTTTATTTATCTGGTCTAGGTTTTTTATGGTTATTCCATCGAAGCATGATGGAGTCACACAATTTATTTGGTTCCTTTGTTAAGAATTAGTAGACAACATCCTAGGGTTATGGTCACTGATAGTGGATTGATGTTTCATTAAGGTATATCATCATGGTGATTTTTTAGGTTTTTCTTCAAGTGATTTTTTAAATTAACCATGTTAATGGTTTTTCCTCTTAGGGATTTTTCCCAAAATTTGGTTGGGGGTACACCATAGTTCTTTAGAAAATGGTTACAATGAAGTTATAGAACTAGTTGGGTTTATGTTTCTTATTCCTTTTTAGAGATAAGTGTTTAATTAATTATAATTAATTATAATTAATTGGTTGAAATGTTGTGGGGTAAGTTAGGTACCCGGTTGATGATGCAATTCTTGGAGGGCCTGGGAAGCTGTTTCAGACCTCTAGAAAATACTTGAGATTATTTAATAAGGTAGGTGGTTCCTATAATTAACCCATAGTATTTTTATATTTCCAAGTGAATATGTAATCTTTTCATTACAGCCTCACCATACATTGACTTCATTTAAAAATTCAATGATTTAAAAATTATTTTGCCTTAATAAACACCCTTGATATACCCCTAGAATTATGGGATGGTGGTTCCTATGTGAACACATTAGTTATGTTTTAACCTAGGAATATTGTTGATTAAATTTAATTTAATTAGAAATGGTTTTTTAGAGAAATGAAATTTGAATTTGAAATTGGAAATGGTACTTTGAAAATGGTAATTAGTTTGGTTTTTAAATAGAAATGTGTAATGTCATTGATGGATTGTATTTGGTTCATTTTTAAAATTGGTGTTTATAATGGTATTTTTAAATTTTATTCTAAAATGGTATTTTGGGAAATAAAGTTGGAAATGGAAATTTGGTGTGAATTTTGGAAAATGGTTTTTGATTTGATTTTAGGTAAAGGTAATTAGATTTATTCCAAAACTAAAATGGTAACTAGTTAATTATACCATATTTTTTTTATTTTCATGCTATGAAAGTGACATACATTTAAATTCTATTTTAAAAATATATGAGTTATTTTTTATGGTTAAACTTGAGTTGAACATAACCCCTAGGTGGATGCTTAGTTTTGATGGTTAAACCCGGGGTGAACATGATCCCCCATGTGTTATCTTGGTTGTGATAGTTAAAACAAGGATGAAAAAGTCCCTCAAGTGGACGTTGAGACTGATGGTTAAACCTGGAGTGAACATGGACCCCAGGTGGATGTTGAGACATATGGTTAAACCCAAGGTGAACATGACCCCCTAGGTGGACGTTGGGGCTCTGAGGATGGGTACAGTAACCTGAATGTTTGTTTTTGGCCTGAGATGAGTATATTAAACCTGGTGGGATTTGGGTTGAAATTACCATTGAGATGTTCTCTAAGACACCCCTAAATTGGATGGTGTAGGTATGTACTACACCCAGGGTGAACCTACCCTCAGGTTTAAAATTAAATTTATTTATTCCAGCAAAATAATTTTACTGGTTTTAATTATAACTATTTTTATTGAGAAATTTATCATGAATTATTGATCAGATTGGTTATTTTTTGGGACACCATTGGTGATGGACTACCGAGTTATACTCACACCCTGATCGATCCTCTATGTCACTTAGGTGCCCAATTAGATGCTATTTTTTGTTCATAGGTATAGGTTTTGAGTAAGTCCTAACATTGAAACATGTTGATTGGATTCTAGGCTGGAGTTGGTCAATGGGATTGAGAAAGACTCAAGACCAATTCAGGATAGGCTATGGTTCCAATATATTTTTTATTTTAGTAATAATTGTGATTAATTTTCCCAAGTGGGATCCAGTTTGGGTATATATGACAAATTCATTTTTTGTCACATGTGAAATTTTATTTATTTTATCACCACTTTCCCAGATTATGATGTTTATCTGGTTTATTTTATTTATATTATTTTTTATATTCTAATAATGAGGGTATAGTCTCCCCATGGTTACCAAAAAGGTTTTATCCTCTATTCTGAAGCCTCTAGTGTATGGGGAGGTGCACCTGAGATTATGTGACACTATAGATTTAGGTTCTGATCAGTGGTCTAAAGTAGTGGGATGTCAAAAATTGGTATCAAAGACATTTTTTTTCTTTTGTATTACTATTTGAATATTTTCTACAAGAGACTAGTATGCTTTTGAATCTTGGTAATGAGCTCATTTCTAGGTGTTGTGCCCCCAAAAATAGGGGAAAAACAAGTTTCTAGGGGAGGGGAATTGTGGTTATTGCTTTTCACTTTTATATTTTATTGATTTACACCTTGAGTGGTGAACTTGGGTGTAATGTTACTGATTCATGGGATTTTATTTTTACTCTTGGTCAACATGAAAAGAGGGTGTGTGAATTAATGAATCTTTCTAGGCATATAATATTGATATTCCATCCATATGATGCATGTGATTTATAACTACCTGGATTTAGATATTTTCGTGTTTTAATTATTTCTTTTGTTTTATTCTTATTAGTAATTTATATTTACCTATGGTTTTAAATGATTGATTTGGGTTGGTTATTTAAAGTGTTTGTATCCATTTATAGGGTTTACATATAAGTTTTTAGTGATAATATACTTGAACAACTCCATAGGTAAATTTTGGTAAATGGGATGGTATAAATGAGTTATAAAGTGATGGTTTTGGTTGAATAAAGTGATAGTAAGAAAATTATAAGGGGTTTTGCATCATAACTTTTTAATGGAATTCTATCTACCCAAACCATGGAATGTGAAACCTAATAAAGTTTGATAATTTTAAAATTACGGGTAATGAAAAGTTTTGAAATTTGAATCCTTGTGGTTCTAAAAATTTCAATTTTAATTAAAGTAAATAAGAACTGTTAATAACTTTAGGGATATTACTAATGAGTATCCCTTATTTTTATGGATGTGACCTTACCCTTATTATGGGTAGTTTGGGGCTAGAGAGAGTGTCTGAGTAGTTAGAACCTTGGTATGGGATGTGACCTTGAGGTTGTTATATGATTCCCTGTATCATGGTTTCCTATGAACTTTGTGGGTTGTGACCTTTTGGGGTGTGTAGGACCCTAGTTAAGTTGTCTTGAATTGTTGTGCTAATGATAATTAAGTGTGTATTTATGGGTGTGTGAGACCTTGAGTGAGTGGTTGGCCTCAATGCAGTTGACATCATGTGTTTAAGAACAAGGTTATCAATGACACCCATGAAAAATTTCTTGTGTGAGGCATGGTATAAGGGGTTAGGTGTGAGATCCTAATGATATATAGGATAAAACTCATGATTTTGATGTAAATTCATCATTTTCTGTGATTAAGGATGACTATGGGAGGGGTTATCCCAGATTATAGATGTTATATATGTGAGGCATGAGTATATGCTTTATATTGTGGGATCAATGATTGGATGGTGATATCAAGGTTTTGGTAAGGAATAACTAAACCTCAGATTCTTTCTATGGGAATCACCCTAGGTGGTTGTGTTTTTGTTTTATAGCTGGTTTGAAGGGTAAGATCATTTGGATGCCTGACTCCGCTATTCTGACATTGTTTTGATGTGATGATGAGTAGTTACCTTGGGTGGATGGGTATATGGATAATAAAATGTAGATAATCAATTTTAATCATGTAAGGATTACCAGGGATATGAGTGGTTGTGTGGTTAGACATGGATCATGGGTAATTTTAGGCTTATTAGATGGAAGCATTGAGGATACCTCAAGTTTGGTGGAACTAACGTGCTAGGAGACATGGTCAGATGCTTGAATAGGTTCATAAAACTAGGATCGGTAATGTGTGAATCATGTAATATTGAGTCAGTTTCTGTAAATGGTTATAGGGGATCATTCAACCCCAAGGTTTTAATGAGATCATAATGGTAAGTTTATTCTAGAGATACACGATGTGGTTTGGTTTTTGTGATAAAGTGGCATGGGAGTAAGCACCAATTAATTTTTAGTGAGAATAAGGTGATGAAATCTAGCTAAATGTGGGTATTTTTTTTTGATTTTTTATGGGTAAGTTAAACCATCTTTGTTTATTTTGGGAGTCATTCTAGTCTTGAAGGAAGAGATCAAGTGGTGTGGTGGAGGTAGTGCCATCACGAATGTTAGTCACGATTTCTTGGAAGATTATCATGGGGATATGGAGAGTCTCAGTTGATGAGTCCCACTTTATGTGATCTTATCATGAGTCAATGATATACTTGAGAATATAGAGTCCCATGGAATTTGGTTGGGTTTTGATATGTCCCTATAGTGAGAGGTAACATTGTAGAGGGTACAGAGTGTAGTGGAATAGATTATTATTTTTAACAAGATGGAGGTATCATGTATTGATGTAAAGTGTTTACCATGGCTCAGGGTGAGTGAAACATGTTTTTTTAAGCTGAAACCTTGGAAATTATGAACTTAGAGTGGTATAAGGAAAGTTTTATGGTGGAGAGTGCACCATTGGCCGTTATAGGGTGAGGTCCTATTTATGAACTAGATATCAGTGAATGTCATGGGATTCATTCTCATCAGACAGGAACAAGCGGTGGTTGATGTTATATTTTTTCACTCAGGTGAGAGTAGTTTAGTCACATATAATCCTTTATCTTTTAAATAAATGGATTTTGGGATTTGGTGTTTGGGAGTTTCTCTAGTGAAGCAATGATAATTACACTCTTATAGTGGGGAGTGATGTATTAGTCGTGGGTATATGAATGTTGTGATGGAAGGCTCATGGAAGTGTGAATCAAACTATGGAGAAATTTTGGTGGAATTTGGAGGATGGTGTGAAAAAAATTAAATGTGTACCTAGGTTACTTATGGAATTAAAAATGGGTAATAATATTTGGTGGATCAAGAACGAGCATTGTCTTTATCCTTGATATGGTTTTAAATTTATTTGAGGGTGTTTAGATCTGATGTGAGTTAGTGTTCATGTGGTAGGACACAATGGTGATTTAGACAGTTGAGGATATTACCACAGGATCTCAACAAGAGTTGTGTATAGACTTTAGCGATCATGTTTGGGTAATTTTAGGATGCTGCTGGGTTTGAGGGAATTGTAATCAAGTACATTCGTAAGCATCAAAAGTTAGTGTCGAGTGTTCTGAGATGAGTTATCCAAGTATGGTTTGACTTATGTTCACATATGTAATGGGATTTGGTAATTTTTAAACCACATCCAATGTGTATTTTGGGAAGTTATAGGTGAATTTTGAGAATCAAACTAGAATTTTGAGGAAAATCCAGTATGTTTCTGAATTGTGCATGGACGATGGTTATGCATCCATCACAGTTTATAAATTTAGAAACAAGGATGAGTACTGAAGTTTAAATAACTTTATCATGTATATTTAGGTGTGGTGATTTTTATATCACACTGGACATGCCATTGGAATTCAATAATAGTGTTTTAAAAGGTAATTCTGATGAAAGAGGCACTAAAGCATCAGAATTGGTGGTTATAAGCTAAAGGTTATGGTATATATGATCATAGGAATGTATGTTGTTTGGAAAATGAAACTATTAGTGTTAAATATGGATGGTATTGGGTGATTTACATCTCAATGCTTTGGTTATGAAAATGGTTTTTGGTTTGGATTTTAGCAGTTTGAGTGCCTTGAGTTGAAGGTTGTGACTTGGACGTGTTTTGGACATTAGAGTGTGGAATGAGGCTATTGGATTTAGAATGATGACTAGTGTAGGATGGGATATGTGAATTTATAACTAATATGACTTCTTAGGGATGAGAAGTGTTATGATGGGGAGTTTTTTATGTTCATTCCCACATGGGTGTTTGAAATTTAGGAAAATCTTGTTTTTTTAGTTAGTGGACGGGCTATATTTTGAATCGGAATTTTTAGTAAGATACTAGAGGTTGTAACCCCTAAAACATGTGTAATTGGATATATAATGGGGCTCATGAAGTATATGGAAGCTCATGGGAGCATCAAGGAAGGGTCGAGGTGGCTGCTGAAAACTAAAATAGACCATCGTATTGCCGGAGGTGTTTGGTAGTGGCAGAAACCACTGCCTGTATCCACTAGGAAGCCAGTGGACTCCACTAGCTATTCAATTTATTATTTTAAGGGTTAATAACAAAATTATACCCTTATGTTTTCTAGGAGGTATCCCCCTCCTCCCCTATGCTTAGAGTAAATAGCCTCCAAAAGTCCTCTCTATTCCTCCTTTTAACACCCCTTGATTTGGGGTGTGGTTTGGGTCATTTATTTGGTGATTTGAGGTTTGTATCACTCTCCACCTGAATCTGTTGATCTCCTCTCTTGTTCTTACTAATTTTCATTTCTATAATCTAGGTTTTTGATGGAAATTACACTATAACATGGTGGGATTACATGATTTATTTTGTGATTTTGTTCAACCTAGGTAGAGGATGTCATGGGGTGGTGGTTGATGGTAGTGGATTGAAATTTTGTTAAGGTATAACATAATGGTGAGTTTTCTTAGTTTTTTATTCAAGTTGGTTTTTAAAATAACTATGGGAATGCTGTTTACTCTTAGGTATTTAGCTCAGAATGTGGTTGGGGGAACACTATAGGTCTTTAGAAATTTTTGTCTATGGTTCCAATGTGGTGGGAGATCTAGTTGGATTTTTATCACTTATTCCTCTTTTGAGGTAAGTGTTTAATTAATTATATTTGATTGTAATTAATTGGTTTTAAATTTCATGGTGTTAGTAAGATACCCAGTTACTAATGAGAGCCTCGATGGGCCTTGGAAACTACCACCAGCCTTTGGAAAATACTTCAGAGAATCGAATAAGGTAAGTGGTCAGTATAATTGAACCATAGTATTTTTATATTTCCAAGTGCATATATCATTCAGGCATTTCGGCCTCCCTAAACATTGACTTCATTTGAAAATTAAATACCTTCAACTATCTTTGGAATTAATTAAAACCCTTGATATGACCCAAGTCTTATGAGAAGGTGGTTCTTATGGGAACACCTTAGTAATTTTTTGACCTTGTAAGATAGTTGATTAAATGGTGATCTAAATAGAATTGGTATTTTTAGAGAAATGGAATTTGAAATGGAAATTAGAAATGTTACTTTTGAAATGGTAATTGGATTTATTTTGAAATGTAAAATTGTAATTTCATTAATGAATTATATTTGGTTCCTTTTGGAAATTGGTGTTTAGAAATGGTATTTTTAAACATTATTCAAAAATGGTATTTTAGGAAATGGGGTTAGAAATGGGATTTTATCCTGGATTTTGAAAACTAATTTTTGACATGATTTTGGGTAAATAGAGTTGGATTTATTACATAATGGAAATAGTAACTAGTTCATTATACCTTGTTTTGTTTATTTTGGTGTTATGGAAATGATGTACATTTATGTTCTATTTTAAAAGTATATGAATTATTGTGATAGTTAAACTCAAGGTGAACAAAACCCCCTGGATGGACACTTGGTTGTGACATTTAAGCACATGGTGAACATGGACCTTATTTTGACTCTTGGTTGTGATGGTTAACCCAAGGGTGAACACGTTCATCAGGTGAAATATAAGACTAATGGTTAAAACCTGGGTGAATATGACCCCCGAGTGGATACTGAGACTAATGGTAAAACTTAGGGTGAACATTGATCCCCCAAGTTGATGCTGGGGATCTAAGGATGGGTATAGTACCTTGAATACTGGTTGATGTATGTGGATGAATATATTACCCTCGATAGGATATGGGTTGTCATGGTCATTGATACATGCTTATAGACACCCTATCACTGGCTGGAATAGGCATGTACTATTCCTAGGGTGAACCTGGCCCCTAGGTTTGGAATTTTATTTATTCATTTTAATTAAAATGTTTTATTTTTTATAATTGAAACTATTTAGCCTAAGCACTTTTTCATGCATTTTTGATCAGATTGGTTATTTTTTGGAATGTTTTAGGTGGTGGCCTACAGATTTATACTGACACCCTACTTAGGCTGCCATGACACTTGGGTACCCGAGAAGATGTCATTCTTGTTCATAGGTAATGGTTTTAGGAAAGGCTTGACATTGACAAATGTTGAATATCTTTTAGGTTAGAGTTAGGTTATGAGACATGTAGGAATTGGGACTAGTTTGGGATAGGTTTTTAGACCTAGCTTTATTTATTTATTTTAGTACTGCTTATGTATGATCCTCCCACAGGGGATCTGGTTTGGGTATGTATGACACATTCATTTTTTGTTATATGTGATATTGTATTTATTTTATTGACACTATTCTGGTTAGTTATGTTTATTTATATGTGTATCTATTTTATTTTATTTAGATTTTATATCATACTTTGATAATGAGGGAATAATATCCCAATAGTAACCCCATAGGCCATCACCGCTAGTCAGAAGCCTCTAGTATATGGGGAAGTTCACCTGAGGTCACGTGACACTTCCATTCTATGAATCGGTCCATAGTTTGAGGTGGAGGGACATCATACATTTCACCTTACATTGTAGCATATACAATAACTTGTAAAATTATATCCAAAACACCATTTGGATATCTTCCAAACACTTTTGGGAAGTTATCATTAACTTCAAATTATATCACATCATATGTAACACCATATGACTATCTATACAAAATAATTTTGGATTAACTCTAAAAAACATTTAGAGTTTCTCTCTGATTCAAGCTTAATCCTCATTTAGTCAACCACAAAGTGTGACCCAATGAGCCTTTATAGCATTAACACCTATATAAATCTCCAGATTCATAAATTTAAGAAAAGAGTAGCCTCTAGCAATGTGTCAATGCTACTCAAGTTATAAAGGTATCTAACATGATCTCTATTAAACATATGTATCTCTATACTTGTGTCTACTTGTCTACATCATATGAATATTCACATTATCATATTTTACCTTTGTCCAAGACAATGAGTAACCATAGGACATAGAGCATGTCAATCCCATATATCCAACTCATACGTTCTAAATTATTATATTATAAATTGAACTAGTTGGTGAATACATCACATTTAATTCACCCTTATGGATAAGCACATCACATGTCCCTAATCCAGATAGATATACAATATCTATATGAGACCAAATAATCCCACAATATATCTCAATTGAGGGTCTTGACGTCACTCATTATATGAGTTGAATAATTCTATCTTGGTTGAACTTCAATTGATTACATGATAATAAATATAATCAACCAAACCTATATTAATTAAGTTATTTTCAAACTTGAGTAAGTAAGGTGTCAAAATATTAATTTTTTCAAGCTAGGTATCTTGAAAAACTTCAGTAATGGGGAGTAAAATATGATCCATGAAACCCTAGTATACCAAAAAAATATACATGACACTACATGTGGTATAATTAGTGGGTCATCAAATGTATACAAAGAATCAAATTCTTTATTTTGTGCCTCATGATCACATTCTATATCTCTATATAATAATTCTACTTATGTTAACCTTAAAATTTCACCATAACCTATAATACTATATAACAGACATCGATTATGGATAACTCAAAGTCATACTTTTCAAGGTAAATTATTAATACACTTTATGAAATATGTATATATATATATGTATGTATATATTTATGAATCCAATGTGAAATAATGATAAAGTGGATATTTCCTACAATAGGATATATTCTATATCGTTAAAATGATTTTAAGAATATTTAATAAAACCTACATAATCTCATATATATCATATCATATATGATAAACTACTAGGTAATCCTTATTTATTCTACAATTTCATGGGGTTTTAACTCATTAAATATTATATAATTTCTGCCATATCTCTATGTGACCACATGATAAAACCTACCTACTAACTCTTTAGTGAGAAACATCTATGAAATAAGACAATTTTAATAATGGTGAGATTTAGAAATTATATTCCTAACTATTAAACTCCTTTAAAATATTTAAAATTATTAGCTTCATCATGTCAAATATATTTATGTCTAATTCTATTGTCTACTTATAACTCTTTCTAAGTGCATCACCATCATCCTTGGAAGTTTTCCATCAAAATTTTTTCTTAATTTTTTTTAAAATAATGTAACTTTTACATTATTACTCCACCATTATATCCTAAACCCTTTTAGGATAAAGTTACATTTACTCAATTATAATTAATAACAAAACTATTTACATTTCCATTTGCTAGCATATCCGAGACTCTTTTAGGATTCTAAGAGTAATTAATTTTTTTTAATTTTTCTGGTACAATCCAATTGTGATATTCAATTTTGATGATAAAAAAAATGAAACTCTTTACATTTTTCTTTACCATCACACATCCTAAAATCTTTTATGATATTAAGTGGAAAACACATTAATATTTGACTCATATAATCTTTTATCTCTTAAATTTTAACATATCTAAGTATAAACATATTCTCACTAGATTCTTATATACCATATTATTTTCATAATATATTGCTAAGATACAGAAACCCTTTTATGTTAGAAAAATAAAACTTATTTCCTCTTAGCATGAATATTTAAAAAATAAACTATTATCACCATATCATATATGGTATTCTATGTGATTTAATTATTTCTTGAAAATAATATTTTATTCATTAAAATGAACTAATAAATGGGTGGGAATCATATTCCATAATATTTTAATAAATAGGTAGATAAACAATTTATCCTGGATAAAAACTTTTATCCTTTCATTCTTCTAATTTTTTTTATATAAATTGATGAATCATAAACTATTTATATCATATTATGTTATTCATAAAAACCCTTTGTTAGTTAACAACATCTCTTATCATATAAAAGAAATAAGATGAAGATGCACATTTTTTACTTAGATTCATCTGAACTTGACAAACACTTTTACAAAGAAATAATTGTTATAATAACTATTTTATCCAACATTCTAATGAAAACTAGAGGCTTTATCATTTTTTCACTTGATTTTGAAATTCTATATTTTTACAACATTTTTAAAATATATATTTGGTATCACATGACCTTCAAAAATTAAATAATTGATTTCTATAACCCAGATACCCATCATGGAAATTTCTTAGAGTTTCTTAAAACTTCTTCAAGTATCTTGATAATCCATCACATATAATTATTACTCTTACTTCTTGATAAACTTAGGATTCATTGACCTTGACTAGCTTCTTTAAGAAATATTTTTAAACCCTTAAAATAACTTTTATTATTATTTTTTGAACATTTACCCACTTACACTATCCATATAGTACTAAAAATTAGACATCACATGACTAGTCATTTATACTTAGAAATTTGAGAATATTGGGTAAACTTCTCTTAAATTCAACCGTATTTTCATAATATATCAATAAATAAAAAATATAACGAATTTATTAACCAAAAAAATCCATTTTAGTATCCCTTAAATAATGATATAGAATTGAAAAAACCATAAACTATTTTTATCAGAAACACACATTTCATTTCATTTAAAAAAACAATTGTTTACATGATCTAATCTAGAGAAAAATGAAAAAATACACATCTTATGACATATTCAACCAATATAGAAGTATCTAATTCTCTAATGTATAAATACCCTTACTCTATCACATAGACATAAACTTCAATATTTATCATTAATTTCTTTATTTTTCTTTTACTCATATTTTCCTATATATTTATAACACTTTTAAAATACACAGTTGGTATTATATAATATTCAAATAAAATAAATGAATTATATAACATTTATACTTTGTGTGGAACTTCCACTAATATTATTGAAACCTCTTAGGTAATATAGACAATTTATTCCCCAATGAACAATTTTCCACAATGAAAACACTGTCTTTCATTCTTATTTATTGGCTTGACATGTGGTGTGGACTCTCTACGACCTTTTTCTTCCCCTTTGGCCCGAACCTTTACCCATTTAATTTTGTATCATCAGCATGGTACTTGATCCTGGACCTACTATATCTTTATTAGTAATCCTTAACATATTTAGGTGGTTTCATAAAGGTTTTCAGAGTACATTCATATTATAATTTATGATAAACTATGAAAACCTTTTCTGTAGTGACTACAGAATGAAATCTATAGCCATTTCGAGCTTAAGGGGTGAACCTAGCCCCTCTAAATAATTAAAATACCCAATCATACCGAGTACATGGTTTGATACTAAAGTTATTCTACCATATTTCACTGAAAAATATCTTTATACACTTCATATTGTTCATTCCTTACTTTCTCTTGATAGAGCCTTTTCTGGTTATCTAAAATTTGAAAGGCATCTAGGGTCTCATATTGTTTCTGTAAGTTAGAATTGTAAGAACCCAGGTTTTTAAAACGGGTCAAAATCCCGACCCTGTTTGAATTTTTGACTGGTTTCTGAGGAAACTGGAGAAAATGGGAAGTTTCTGGAAATTTCCAGACTACACGCCATGTACTTTAAGTACACGCTGTGTATATGTTAAGCGAGTGATCGGCCATGTGCTCGCCGAGTACATGCCGTGTGATGACCGTGTAGAAATTTCTTCCTACATAGCATGTAGTTTTACACACTCCGTGTACTTCCGACCGTGTGGTGTCCATACATGGCGTGTAGGCCTATTGGCCCGGTAGAACCAGGTGCATGCCATGTTCCCCTTGGACACGCCATGTAGTATAGCCATGTATGAGGGATATACATGGCGTGTGGGTAAGTCGGTGAGGGAGAGAAGAGAAACCAAGTACATGCCGTTTACTCCCAAGTACACGCTGTGTATCAGCTAGGTAGGTGACAAACCGTCTCAGGCCAAGTACATGCCGTGTGGTACCCCGTGTGTAAATTTCCATCTACACGGCGTGTAGTCTTCCTTGACATTCTGTGTAACCTCTTTCCACGTAAATGGTCGAGTACCTGGTTGTGTGTTAACCTTGTACACAGTGTAAGCCATGTAATGGACTCCGCTTAAGTCGGGGTACGGAAAAACCATGTACACGATGTGTAGTCTTGAAACAAACACAGTGTACTTTTTTTTTATTTGAGCATCCGAGACGCCGTCGCGTCTTATTTCCAACACCATCTTCTTCTTCTCCGTTGGACGAATAGTTCATCTGAAAACCTCAAACGAACACAATTCCTCCTAGAATCATCATACATTTCCCGTTATTTGATCCGTCAGTGTCTGCGGGACCGCATCGGAAAGGCTAACCCCACGCACCCTTCTTCATCCTTGATTCCTCCTCTATTTCTCCGCAGTTTCCATCCGAGCGGAATTTTCTGGGAGTTTACAGAAACACAAATCTACTGCGATTTAGACCAATTCAGAGGATAACATCAGAGGAGTAGCATCAAAAGAGTCAGAGGTGGGTAGTGCATACCTTCTTTTGTGTTTTCATAGACTTTTGGGGGTTGCGAACTTTGGGCGTGACGTTGGGTATTGAACGAAACCCTGTTTAACTATTTTTAATTAATTATCTGAATTGTGAGATACCTTTGGGTATTCCCTAACCCTATTGTGATTGAGCGAGGCTAGGTTAGGGTTCGTTTCTCATTTGGGGAAATTCGGCTGGGGGTGATAAAATGCATATGAATTGGACCATTGTTTAAACTACTTACTGAATTTTTATTGAGTTAAACTGTTGGTTTAATTGTTAAATTATGAATGAGTTAGGTGATGGTATGGGACATCACAAGTTAGTGCAATTTTACTGTTTAGTAATTTCCTATTTAAAGTGGTTCCTTCGAGTATATATATATATGAAATGTGTGATATTTCCTGTGTTAAACAACTTAGTTGTGTTGGGAGTGGCCCGAATATTTTTTGGGTGATGTGGATCACAGGTTGGAGCTTTCCCTGGGTTACTTGGGTGGTTTCTACCATGGGATTGGGCATCATGGACATCGGTTGAGGTAGTTGGACTGTCAGGTTGGGCTTGGACCGTGTTACTTGGATGGCGAGACCATCAAACTTGAGCGACAGGTTCGCAGGGACACGTGGTGTCAGAGGTGTTGTGGCTTGGGAACTTCTTGAGGTGATCACCACTCACCGGGTACTTTTGAGTAGTGTGCACACAGATAGACTCTGTGATGAGGTGGTACGGACACTCGTTGGGTAGAGGCCCCTGATAGATACAGTTAGGTGATATTGGTTTGGGGGTGCTTGCCATAGGAAGCCACATGGGAGGTGAGGAGCCTTCAGAAGATAGCATTGAGGCTATCTGGTTGGGGGCAGAGGCTCTCCATGATTTGAGGGCATATATCGTTGTTCCTCCGGGTATTATTTGAGGGAAGACATCGCTGTCCCTCCGGGTATTATTTGAAGACAGGTATCACTGTTCCTCCGGATGTTGTGCCATGGGAAGGTTGAGCTTTCAAGAAGGGTTATGATTATTGGGAGTACCTCCGGGACATCGGTACTTAAGACACATGGTGTCAGGTGGAACATGGTGACGGGTTCAGACCATAGATTCCAGCATTGGCCGAAGCAGGTGATACTTCCTGGTGGCCGCTGTGCACCAACAAAGTTTGTGTTTACTTTTGAGCATTGTACTATTGACTGTTTTCTTATATAAGCATGTCTGCCTAAACACTTATACTAGGTACGCACCTTTGGGTGGTATCCTACTGAGACTTGTCTCAAACCCTACACAGGCCCTTCGTGACGCATGTAGATTTTATGAAATTGCGTGCAGGTAGAGGATCAGCCTCAGGAGCTGGACCTTAGTGTTGTTCCCATGGAGACTAGTATGGACCTCGAGGTCGTGCCTTACTGAAGTTACTTTGTTTAGTTTCTTTTTTTCCCGTATGCTTACCCTATTATGTAGTACTGTTGGTTATCCATTGGTGCCGTTATATATTGATGTGTATGACTTGATCTGTATGCATGTTTGTTGTTTGAAGTGGTAGTTTCTTGTGATATTCAGCATGTTGTTCTGTTTACTTTCCGCTGCAACTGTTTCTATACTGGTTCCGCTGTTTATTTGATATTTGATATGTTTCTGCTCTGCGGTTCTGGTTTGAGTCTGCTAAGTCATTTATTTTACGCTTCTTATAGACATTATACTTGGACCAATACCCTTATTATGATCCTCCGAGAGGGTATAGCCTCCCCACTATACCTAACATACCCTCGCTGCTAGTCAGCAGCCTTTGGCGTTCAGGGGAGGTGCTCCTAAGGTAGTAACACCCGACCCGTTTGGCACTATTCGAGTGGACGGCCGGGTCCGGGTCATTAAAAAGTGGTATTATAAGAGTTCTTGACAGGGATTTAGTAGTAGTGCCTCACTGACTACTAATGAGTTTAAGACTTCTCTTTTTATTTTTATGCTGGTTTTACTATTTGGGATATGGTATACTGGAGATAGGTTATTGTTGGAACTGGATTTTGAACTCTTGCTTGGGTGCCTGCAGCCCCATGTATGATGGAAAGATTGAGTTGCCATGGGTGGGAATTTCTGTTTGCTTTTTGCTCAGATTACAGTTTATATTATTTCCACCTCGGTGGCTCACTTGATGTGTGATGTTATTGATTGTGATATGTGACCCTTGACCCCGGTGAGGGAAGGACAGAGATAGACCTTGTCCCGGTATGGCAAGGCTTGTTTACTTGGCTTTTGATAGGAACATTTTAGGGTATTTCAATTTCATAATTGCACGAATGCTTTGTGAAGTGATAATTCCATGTGAATGAAATCAATTTCCTTGATTGGATGCTCTAAAATGTAAATTGGTGAAATTCCTGATATAATTGCTTGTATGTTGCAATGTGTATGGCTTGCTTTATTTCTGTAGAATTGCATGTGGCAGGATATTTGGGTCAGACTCTTATGAGAGCAGGTAGGTACAATGAATAGGGCAGTGTAACTGTCAGGATTGGGTGACTCAGTCGTCAGGTTTGAGGCAACCTAAGTTGTCAGGAAGAGCATAGCCCGAGGTACTTTTTGATACTTGGCTCTGTTGAGGGTGGGTAAAGAGGCCATGAGGCCAGGATGCCATGGGGCATGAGTTGTGGTGAGGGGGAGTAAGGGTAGTTGTTCTGCACTGACTTTTACTGCTTTCCTTATCTGCATAGAATATATTGTTATATATATATATATGGGATGTCTGACCATTTATGGTATTCAGCGGGTTACTCCTTCACGACTCGATGGAGTGTTAGGAAGGAGATGCTACAGTGCCACATGATCAGGCTCAGAATTTGGTACAGGCAGAGCATGAGCCACATGTACAGGCTCAGGGACAGGATCAAGTTCAGGATCCAGTGCAGGTAGGACATCATCTGGGTTTGGTAGCATTCGGACCTTGGCTTGACATGAAACTCCGATCTAGCCTGGTACGTGTTTTGCAGGGGATTGACAGTGGCGCGCAGGGTACAGAGCCTTCTATGACGTATTTGATATGGGAGTTCCAGTCGCAGCACCCGCTGCTTTTTTAGGGTGAGGGTGGTCCATAGGTGGCAGAGAACTGGATAGAAAGCATGCAGATGATCTTCGAGCAGCTCGAGACGCCTCCAGGGTGGAGGGTCAAGCTGGCGACGTACATGCTGAGAGGACCGATGAAGCATTGGTGGGATGTACAGGTACAGGCTCTTAGGCACGAGGGACGGGATTGGAAGGACTTTGAGGGCAGGTTCTTTGAGCACTTCTATCCAGAGACACTGAGGGTAGAGAGAGATCAGGAGTTCTTGAGTCTTCAATAGGGAGATATGTCTGTCATGGACTACGTAGCTACCTTCACAGAGTTGTCTCACTTTGCACCTGGTATGGTAAGCGATGATACAGCTAGGGTGAGATGCTTCGAGGATGGCTTACGACATGCCATCCGGGTCCAGGTGAACATCTTTAGGCTAGGTTCCTTCTCCGAGGTGGTGAAACAGGTGGTTATAGCGGAGGGAAACCAGAGGGATAAACACCAAATTGGCCGGACGACAGCTCCAGGTGATGGTTCAGATAGCAGGAAGCGAGGTAGAGATGAGTTCCAGCAGGGCGGGTAGGCCAAGGATTCAACTAGACCACCTTGTGGCAGTTCAGCGGTGATTTTATTTCAGTGTGAACAATCGAGACATGTTTGGGCTCAGTACGATAGGCCTCCGAAGGAGTGCTGAGCATGTGGATAGGTCGGGCATCTGGAGAGGTTTTGCAGGCAGCCTTCTTAGATAGCCGGCAGGTAGGGACCAGAACAGACTATGACATCAGGTGTTGGTTCAGGTTCAGTTGTGCGTGGAGGAAGTGAAAGAGACGGTGGGACCCAGCTGAGGAGTCAGTGGCCAGTGACTAGAGTAGCATCACAGGGAGGTCAGGCATCAGGCAGCCGTACTTCAGGCCAGGTACACACTGTGGAGCTTCCAGGGACTGAGCAGGCTGGTGAGTTGACAACGGTGGCAGGTACACCGCAGGTGTGGTCGTGATTTTTCTTTGCTTTTCTTTGGAATGGTCTCTTGAGGCATGTCCAGTTGAGTACACAATTTACACAGGATACTTGTGGACTGACTAGATTCTAGTTAGTGGTATTGGCATCATATCAGATGCATTATATATTCTATCTATATATATTTGAGATGCGTATCATCAGGAGAATCAAGGATGCAGTTTACTTGAGGTGTCGTGGGCATCAGGGCATTGTGGATGCGGGTTACTTGAGGTGCAAGACACTAGGTTTTGATTGAATCATCTATGAGATGCCGGACCTCTTGGAGGCGGACACCGATATGGTGAGGGTTACATTGGGTGTTGGAAGCAACACGTGAGCACCGAGGAGGTGCAGGGATTACAATGCGTCACAGGAGGATCAAGGGTCCGGGGAAATAGGTCGTTGGACCTTTCTTGTTAATTTTGGTTGCATTGATATTTTTTTCGGGTTCAGACCGAGTAGTAAATTCCTAAGGTGGGGAGCCCCTTGAGGATTTTAACTAGGATCTTGAGACTGGGGAAGTCTGGGTTACTTTGAGCGGGGTGGTATGTTCGGTTCCATCTCCGGGTTTCTTTCGGTAGCTCGGGGATGAGCTACGTTAAGGTGGGGAGTTTTTAAGAACCCGAGTTTTTAGAACGGGTCAAAATCCCGACCCTGTTTGATTTTTTGACTGGTTTCTGAGGAAACTGGAGAAAATGGGAAGTTTTTAGAAATTTCTAGACTACACGCTGTGTAATTTAAGTACACGCCATGTATATGTTAAGCAAGTGACCTACCATGTGATCGCCGAGTACATGCTGTGTGATGACCGTATAGAAATTTCTTCCTACACGACGTGTAGTTTTACACACACTGTGTACTTCCGACCGTGACCCATACATGGCATGTAGGCCTATAGGCAGGGTAGAACTAGGTGCATGCTGTGTCCCACTTTGACACGCCGTGTAGTCTAGCCGTGTATGAGGGATATACATGGCGTGTGGGTAAGTCGGTGAGGGAGAGAAGAGAAACCAAGTACATGCTGTGTACTCCCAAGTACACACTGTGTATCAGTTAGGCAGGTGACAAACCGTCTGAGGACAAGTACATGCCGTGTGGTACCCCGTGTGTAAATTTCCATCTACATAGCGTGTAGTCTTCCTTGAAATTCCGTGTAACCTCTTTCCGCATAAATGTTCGAGTCCCTAGCTATGTGTTGACTGTGTACACAGTGTAAGCTGTGTACTGGACTCCGCTTAATTCAGGGTACAGAAAATCCATGTACACGACGTGTAGTATTGAAAGACACGCCATGTAATTTTTTTTTATTTGAGAATCTGAGATGTCGTCGCGTCTTATTTTCGAAACAATATTCTTCTTCTCTATTGGACAAAAAGTTCATCTGAAAATCTACGACGAACAAAATTCCTCCTAGAATCGTCATACTTTGCCCGTTCTTCGATCCTTCGGTGGCTACAGGACCGCATCGGAAAGACTAACCCCACACACCCTTCTTCATCATTGATTACTCCCCTATTTCTCTGCAGGTTCCATCCGAGCGGAATTTGCTGGGATTTGACATAAACTCAAATCTACCGCGATTTAGACCAATTCAGAGGAAGACATCGGAGGAGTGGCATCATACGAGTTAGAGGTGGGTGGTGCATACCTTCTTTTGTGTTTTCGTATACTTTTGGAGGTTGCTACCTTCGAGCGCGACGTTGGGTATTGAGCGAAACACTGTTTAATTGTTTTTAATTAATTATCTGCATTTTGGGATGCCTTTGGGTATTCCCTGACCCTGTTGTGATTGAGCGAGGCCGGGTTAGGGGCCGCTGCTCGTTTGGGGAAATTCGGCTGGGGGTGCCAAAATGCGTATGAATTGGACCATTGTTTAAACTACTTACTAAATTTTTCTTGAATTAAACTATTGGGTTAATTGTTAAATTATGAATGAGTTAGGTGCTGGTATAGGACAACACAAGTTAGTGAAATTTGACTGTTTAGTAATTGCCTGTTTAAAGTGGTGCCTTCGAGTATGTATATATATGCAATGTGTGATATTTCCTGTGTTGAACAACTTAGTTGTGTTGGGAATGGCAAAGATATTTTGTGGGTGATGTGGATCACAGGTTGGGGCTTTTACCGGGTTACTTGGGTGGTTTCTACCACAGGATTGGGTGTCATGGATGTCGGTTGAGGCAGTTGGACTGTCAGGTTGGGCTTGGACCGGGTTACTTGGATGAAAAAACCATCAGACTTGAGCGACAGGTTCGCAGGGACATGAGGTGTCAGAGGTGTTGTGTCTTGGGAACTTCTTGAGGTGATCACTTCTCACTGGGTACTTTTGAGTAGTGTGCACATAGATAGACTCCGTGATGAGGTGGTGCGACCACTCGCTGGGTAGAGGCCCCCGATAGATACGGTTAGGTGATATTGGTTTGGCGGTGCTTTCCATAGGAAGCCACGTGGGAGGTGAGGAGCCTTCGGGAGATAGAATTGAGGCTGTCAGATTGGGGGTAGAGGCTCACCATGATTTGAGGGAAGATATCGCTATTCCTCTGGGTATTATTTGAGGGCAGACATCGCTGTCCCTCCAGGTATTATTTTCGGACAGGTATCGTTGTTCCTATAGATGTTGTGCCATGAGAAGTTTGAGATTTCGAGTAGGGTTATGATTATTGGGCGTACCTCCAGGACGTCGGTACTTGAGACACATGGTGTTAGGTGGCACGTGGTGCCGGGTTCAGACCAGAGGTTCCGGTGTTGGCCAAAACAGGTGATACTTCCTGGTGGCCGTTGAGCACAAGCAAAGTTTGTGTTTACTTTTGAGCATTGTACTGTGGACTGTTTCCTTATATAAGCATGTATTCCTAAACACTCATACTAGGTACGCACCTTTGGGTGGTATCCTACTGAGACTCATCTCACAACCTACACGGGCCCTTTGGGATGCATGCAGATTTTATGAAATTGCGTACAGGTAGAGGATCAGCCTTAGGAGTTGGATCTTAGTACTGTTGTCATAGAGACTGGTATGGACCTCGAGGTCGTGCCTTGCTAGAGTTACTTTGTTTAGTTTCTTTTTTTCCCATCATGATTACCCTATTATGTAGTACTGTTGGTTAGCCATTGGCGCCGTTATATATTGATGTGTATGACTTGCTCTGTATGCATGTTTTTTGTTTGCAGTGGTAGTTTCTTGTGATATTCAGCATGTTGTTCTGTTTACTTTCCACTGCTACTATTTCTATACTGCTTCCACTGTTTATTTTATATTTGATATGTTTCCGCTCTGTGGGTCTAGTTCGAGTCTGCTGAGTCATTTATTTTCCACTACTTATAGACATTATACTTGGACCAGTACCATTATTATGATCATCCGAGAGGGTATAGCCTCCCCGCTATACCTAACAGACCCTCACTGCTAGTCGGAAGCCTTTGGCGTTCAGGGGAGGTGCGCCTAAGGTAGTAACACCCGACACGTTTGGCACTGTTTGGGTGGCCGTCCGGGTTCGGGTCATTACAAGAATCAATGTTAAATAGAATGAGTGTGTATAGTTCCTTTTCATATTTTATATGATTATAATATAAATCTAAATCATCTTATCAAACACCTTCATTGGTTTGTTTCTTAGAAAGGGGTTTTTTCTAACACATAGAATTTTTCTTCTTATTTGATAACAATTCTAAAATTCTAATACCAGTTGAGGAAGTTTCTGCAATTTGGTTTTTACTTTTGAAGGATTAATCTCAAGGTAATGTTTGATGATTATTCTATATATCTACAATATAATATTTTATCAGATGATTATCATTTTTTATAACCATTAATAAGGTCTTTTATTAAATGGGATCCCACTAAAATGATGACCCCATTTAAAATTCATCATACCCATTAGTGGGCCAAGATACATATTTCACTAAATAATGATTCCTCTATAGAATTAATCTCACCAATTAGTTATTTAGACAAGTAATCATCCAAATCATATCATATATTATTCTTGGATAGTTGAGTGAGTAACTCTTTATCCAATCTATCATGTGGATAAACTCAACTCTATTCCTCTAGTATCATAACTATTAGGGTTTTCCAACTAGTGTAATCCAAAGTAAATTCTGAGAATAGGCTAACAAAGGATAATATATGATCACTTAACTATGAAAAAAAACCACTGAAGGATGATCCAGTATCACCCATACCCATTGGCCTTACCCAGGATAATCTAGGTCCACCCAATTAGGGCACAAAACTACCCAATTGGACAATCGATATCTTGAAAAGTACCGCTTTGAAAGGAACCCCACACTTGGTATTTGAAGTGGATTTTAATCTCACTATATTATCTCATGTTATTCTATTTTATGTATGCATGATTATAGTAATTTAGATTGGAATCCTATTCCCTTCACCAAACCAATATGTTCAAACATATTTATGTGTAACTCTTTACAAAATATACAGGTTTGTGTTACTCACCTAAAATTAGAAGTCAATTATATTCAGACATATTTGAATTTATCATATACATAAGGTAAATGAAATTTTTATGTAAAGGTATAGAGTTATATGATATTGAAAATATCTATATAAGTAATATTTGAGAGATAGATAACTAACCACATTCAACTTTCAAGATAAGGCATTAGCCTCAAGGATGGTAGTTTGTCTGACCCTAATTCCCTATAACCCAAGAGACTTTACTCAAGATAAAATATAATTCATCATAACTCTAAAACCTAATATGCATAAAATATATTCAATGACTAAATTAAAGTTCATAACTTCAATTACAAACCAATTTCAAGGTAGATGAAAAACTAAAATCAACATGAAGTCATTCCTATAATGAAAATTCAAGGCCCAATCCTAAAATAAATTTATCATATAAATTTTGGCACATAAAAGTATTTATAATATAAAACATTTATAACTATGAAAAATAGGGAATAACCTTTAAATAAATGAAAAATTCAAATATTTAATCATAAGATTACTATTTATGAACAATTTATAAATAAAATATAGTTATAAAAACTTTTATAATTTTAGTATTATACATTATGGATATTCCATAACTATGAATATAACTCTTTATATACAATTTAATATGAACATTTCAAATTGATCATTATATGGAATTTCATTTTAAATATATGATATTATAATAAATTATAAACACTTTTATAATACAATTTTTATTATTTAAACACTTTTACATAATAAAAATATCATATAATTAGTATCATTTAAACCTTTGATATTTCATAAAAATAATTTTGATAAGGTTCAAATAACATCCAAGATAAGGTTTTTTTAATTTGATATATTTCAAATTATTTAACTATGAAATATTCATAATTTAAAACATAAACTCTCTTATATTTTAACCATATTTTTTAATTCATAAAATCTTTACCAATTACTCATTATGGTTTCTAAATTAAAATTTTATTTCTACATCATAAGGCATTCCATATAATATTTGTTAAAGGGTAATTTAAATATTAGCTCTTAATATTTAAGGAATATTTAGTAGAAAATGTTTCATAAATATTTATTAAATATTTTTAAAATATTTATAATTAATTAATTAATAATTTTTTTATTAATTAATAAACATTTTTAAAATAATTTTTATTATAATTTAGAAACCATTTATAAATTATTAAATCAATTGAAAATTGAAAAATGAAAAAAATTGTTTTTTCTCATCACCATAGATTGTGCTAAGACGTGGTACTATTTGTGGATGCCTACCTTTATTTAAATTGGTTATGTAAAGGTAAATAATTTTACCACAACATGCACTATTTCATGGTGTTCTTTCTGAATCTGTTTTAAAGAACCATAACAACTATACAAAATTACATCCACACCACACCCCAGTGAACACAGGATGACTATTTTTTATGTGTTAACACTTAATGAATGAAAAAAATGGATAAGCCTTCGACATGGTGATGATATAGGTAAACCATTTTGTAATAAAATGCGGTGCTCTATTCTTCAAATCTATCCATTTTTCAAAAAATGATTTCATAAAACTAAGATCATGGATTGCTCTGGTATCACTGTTGAGTTTTTTCAGGGTTAATTAACACTTAATCAAAGTATCATAAGTAAAAAACCCCACAAATCTAGGATCACTGTATAAGAAATATGAAACTATATAAAAATAAAAATAAAGAACCATTAAAATGTGCATAACATTCATTGAAGAAGCCTCTAAAACCTTATTTATATTCGTATGATGTGTTTAATAAGGATCACCAAAGTGGTAGAAAATGGCCTACCATCTCTGAATGTATAAAAAGGTTGAACAAAATCACATTTCATACATTAAAAACTCTCCATACTCAATGATTTTATAGCATATAATAATGAAAAGGAGGTAGGAGAAAGATAAATTCATGTAAGGAGATTCTTAGCCAGACATTCACACCCACCCATCCATAATATGGTTTGGATTTATAAAGCCACAATGACGTGCCTTGGGTTTTTTCTTTATTTACTCATGTGTTATAATGCATGAGTAAATTAATTGGCTATTTTAATTCAAAGCTTTCATGAAATGAGTTACCCATCCATTAAATCTTATGCAACAATAATTAATGATAACTTTGGTGGAATATTTCTTATATTGAGGTTATATGCATGAAATCACATTTCATGCATGTTTTATGAGTGGAAGAAGTATCATGAAAATCACATATTCATGCTACCATTCAAAAATTCCATGTAATATAACCTACTGTATCATATACAAAACAATGATTTAAAGAATACCACCTACACCTTTATACATATAGATTAAATGTAATGTCCATATGCCTTTGTTATATTGTGGTAACTACTTCATATTATTACTTCCACTAGTATTTATGGTTATATTCATTAAATAGTATATTCTTCACATAATTCCTTATATACCCTCAGTATTTTTTGGCAACCTATGGTGTATGGGGAATCACACTTGAGGTCACATAGTGCCATTGATATGAATATGGTTCAAATTAGTTAGTTTGGGATTTTATAAGGTGGTATCAGATCCTTGTTTTGATTATTATTATTATTTAGGAAAGCTAGTTGGAGTTGGGATGTTTTCAAGATATGGGATGGACTTATTGGGAGGTGAAGTTGTTTTAGTTCATTGGAATTATATATGTTAGAATTAAATTTATCAAAATCTAATGCATTACATGATAGCTGGAATTAGTGTGTAGATAATGAAAATAGGGTTTATAGGGGTAGAAAGACCATCATAAGTTCACATCTTCTATTAGAGTTTTTATGTAGCACTGAAAGTCCATAATTTTGGTAAATCCAAGGGGTTACTAGGTTGGTATCCATGATAACTTTATCTTGTTAAGTTATATGAAATTTTATGGGATAAGGTTTAAACCATTTATTAGAATACACTTAGTATATATGTGTGTGGGACCTTTAGAGTAAGATGATTAATTATGGATTAAGATATTAAAGAAGTGGATCATATATATTACTTGTAATATTATTTTTTAATTTCTTTTATTTCTGATTATAATGGAAAATACAATAGTGGTTCTTCTCCCATGCATGTTGGAATCATTTTCTGAAGAATTTAAAATCCCATATATACTTTCCTTTTTTATATTCTTTTGTTGAATTAATTTTCATTTTAATGTGTGTTTATAAATTTTATTTTATGATTATAAGGGTAAAAAAGTGTACAGTGAGTAGGGTGTAAGGACTTACCACTTCCAGTATACTCAATTTAGGGAAGAGATCTTATGGAGGTATCATTTAAATTTCACATAGTCTATGATGTGTAAAGTTCTAGGGGGATCGAGGATCCTCCTTCATGTGCTTTTAGAAAAATCACAAGAAATCATCTTGACACTTTCTTCCCAATAAGTGGAATTAAAGCACCAAGGTTCTAGGAACTTAGGTTTCTTCTCTCACTCTTTCCTTAAAAACACCTCAATTTCAATGGGATTTCACAATCATCAGATGATATAAAGTTAGTGGTAGGCTGGTTTAATGGAGAAAATTTTAGCTTATTTAGAATGAAGATGAAGGATTATCCGATTAAAAAGGACGTAGATGCTCCACTTACTAGTGTTTTTTTGAAGAATATAGAAAATGTAGAATGAGAATGGATGGAGATAAAAACACAAGCATTTACGAGGATGTATTTGGTGAGGATTTTTTCTTTTAACATTCATGAAGTAAATATAGTGGAAAAATTAATGAAGGCACTGGAATATATATACAAGAAACCTATGACATTGAACAAAGTTTCCATAATGTTGAAGCTATTTAGGTTACATTTATCATAAGGAAGACCAATGATAAATCACATGAACGATTTCAATATGATATGAGGGAAGGTCAATTTGGTGAAAGTTAAGTTCATGGATGATGTGTGGGAAATCCTACTACTACTATCCCTTTTAGAGAGTTATAATGCAATGGTGACTGTCATAAGTAACTCTAGAAGAAAAATAAATTTAACATTCGATGACATCTAAAATCTAATTATCAATGAATAACTTCATTAGAAGGAAGTTTAAGAACCATCCAATAGTTCTCTTAGTATATATAGATGAGGAAAATCACCTTAATGGAAGGTATACTAGAAGAATCCATTAGAATATAAACTAGAAGAGAAGAGATAAGTAAATTTAGCTGGTCTTGGTTCTAATTTCTAAAAATTTGGAATGAAATTCTATATTAACAAATATCGTATGAGTCACAAATAAAGCTCATAAATAACATCAAATTATAGAATATAAAATTATATTGGTTCTATAAAAGGATTAGTTAAATTGTTTCTCAATTCCAATATTCCAAGGAAGTCATGGGTAGTTGACTTGGGTGCATGATTTCATTCAATGAGAGAGAAAATATGCATGGAGAATTATGTATCTAGAAAATTCAACACTGTAAATTTTGTAGATAATTAAGCTCTAGAGATATTTGGAAAATGACATGTAAATATACAGATGAATAGTGGGGGTGTCTTGAAGATGAATGAATTTATAAATTTATTGGGAATATGGAAGAACTTAATTTCTATTAGTCAACATGATAAAGCAGTTTGCGGGACTAAATTTTTGGGAGGAGTCTGAAATGTGATTTGGGGTTCCATGGAGACTGAAAAAGGAGTAAAGGATGGAATTTTGTATTTTAATGGAAGAAAAAAACATGATTTTAAGGGTCAAAAGTACATCATCTAAAGATCT
Organism: Viscum album; assembly: GCA_963277665.1. NCBI lineage: Eukaryota > Viridiplantae > Streptophyta > Magnoliopsida > Santalales > Viscaceae > Viscum > Viscum album. The sequence continues at coordinate 352,225,714 of OY728121.1, read as the reverse complement.
AGAGGATTTAAATTACAGGATCAATCATCTTAGTGAGATGAACATAAAAGTTATAAAAACTAAAGGTATATTGAAGCTTGATCACACAAATATCAGAAGACCTGAAAGCTGTGTATTGAGGAAACAAAGAAGGGTGTCCTTCAATTTAGATGGACGAAATCCCAGATTATGGAAGTTAAAACATTTTCATATTATTATTTGGGTACCCTCTCCCATTCAATCCCTTAGAGGTTCACTTTACTTTGTATCTCTTATTTATGATTCTACAAGAATAGTTTTTGATTTACTTTTTAAATTAAAATTTTGATGTATTTTGATATTTCATTCAATGGAAGGACATGATGTAAAGTGGGTGTGGCTAGAAGATGAAATTCCTATGTTTCAATAGTGGTGGTGAATACACTAGATATAACATCCAAAACTTCTATAAGAAGAAGGGTAAAAGGAATGAGAATATGGTTTCTAGAAATATATAATAGAATGGGGTAGTTCAATGAATTTTTCATACATTTATGGATAATTCGTAGAGTATGAGTTTGAGCTTAGGGATTCCTAATGGAATTTTGGAATATGAACACAACAAATTGGAATGTATCATCAATAGAATCCCAACATCGACAATTGGGAATGAAATTATAGAGGATATTTGGTTTGTTAAAAAAATAGAAATTAACCACCTTAGATTCTTCATAATATTTTCATACATGCTTACTAATTCTAAGGGTAGGAAAAATCTCTCAACTATGTAATGTCCCAGACCTGGATGCCACCCGAAATGGTGCCCCGAGCCCATTTGTCCACATGTCCTCAAGCGCATCTCTCTAAATGCCATAGGATGCAAACTAGAAGCGAGGGACTAGGTGAGTCAGTGGGGAGACTATGCCCTCATTACCAGAGTATCATAGCGGAAGTCAAAACATACAGTAAATAGCAGAAGTGAAATAACCAATAGTTAAATAAAAGCAAGGAAAGCAAGATAGGAATATATAACAACATCCAGAAGTGTCTCATATACAAAATTATGTGGATGATACATGTATCTATAAAGTATTGAAAATAGGTACATGGAAATGTAATACAGTACAAGTCCCCAAAAGAGCAAAAGACCAAAAAGTTTCCATAGCATCGCAAGCCTCATCTTGGTCCTATGCTCCCCCGCTCCAAAGACATAGTCAACAACCTATACTAGGGTGATTTCCCATATAATAACCTACAACTATATAATCTATTTGGGTCCTCGAGGAGTCCCAAATAGGGTGTGAGATAAACATCCCAATAAGAAACCACCAAGGTCTATACAGTTCTAACAAAAATTCTATAAAAGTGCTAAAAAGTTTCAAAAACTAGTAAAGTATAGTGCATATTCCCATGGAATAAGTCTATAGTAGTAAGTAAAACCAAACAACACTCAAGGATACCTAAAAAAGAGAGTCATATCCTAACAAGGTAGCTAAAGAAAATTAAACAAGTCACGCGACCACACCGTACATCCATTTGTATCCTGTAACCCATAGCCACGCTGTATAGAGAATTCAAGTACCCCACTTCCACATCATATATTGAATTCAAATATCCCACGACCATGCCATATAGTGAAGTGTATACCACAAGGGACGGATCCAAGGTTTCAGCTGACCAAGGAATCCATGTAAAAATTCTAGATCACAGAGGGCCAGATCCAAGGTTTCAGCAGACCAAGGTATCCATGTAAAAATTCTAGACCACGAAGGGCCAGATCCAAGGAGCTTTTCCAAGGAATCCCTTTGAGTCCCATAGGCATCCTTGGTGGGAAATTAGTTAGGAACTAGTTGGGGTCCTAGGATCATGGAAATAACAAGTCCTACGTGAGCCCAAGAAAGCCGGATCCATAGGGTAGCAAGGCCTGAGGCATCCCACAGAATCAAGACCCAAGGGGCAGAGTCAACCCAAGGCATCCACTACAGTGTTCTAGATCCATGGAGTGCAGTCCAAGGAATATATCAAACCATTATATCAAGCATTCAATCATTCAATTTAAACAAATATTCCATGTGAGTATACCCACTCACATCAACATGCACAATCCATGAGTATACCCACTCATGAAAACCATTTATCAAAATAAGTATATGGTCCTACCCTCCCATATAAACCATTTAATATTACAAACTATCAAAATATAAAAGTCATACCATTATATTCATTAATAAAGGAGGAAGTACATCTCCTAAACAAGCTTATCAAGCTATCAAGCCATCTAAGGGATTATTCTAACTAATAAAGCACAAGCACACACCCCTTGGGTAGTTTAAACAGAAATTAACATGTCATTTCCTTAAGGAACACCCCTTGGGTGACCTAGAATCACATAAATAGTGCCAATGCACCTAAATGAAACCAATGGACATCCTCACTAGGTCCAAATACAACTACGATAAGAAACTCACTAAAAAACAAAGCCTCTCTGGAAAGTCTGATGGGAGGTGAAAAGTCCTAATGCCTGAAAATCACCCAAAAAGCCAAAATAAAGTATAGACCACCTACCTCACCTTGGTAGTAGATAAATCATCCAATATCAAGTCCTGATACATCCTGGTTTGGGAGAAATCTGAATAATGAACGAAGAATAATATATTAGGGCATATGATCCTAAATCCAAATAGCGTAGTCATTGTTTTGAAGAATCAATAATGACTACAAAGGAATCGAGTACTTACCGATTCTGTTCCAGCATGACATAATGTGCTCGAATCAGAGTCTAGACTACTTCTATATATGGAAAACTAGTTTAGATGTGTTTTGGGTTCCAAAAATGAGAGTAAAATCTTCTATCTATCAAAATTGAGTCAACTGCCTCTTTTATTAAAAAACCACTGGTAAAGTACATAACATGATGTCTAAGTAAACAAAGTATACTTCCCTTTTTATTTTTTATAATCCAGATAAGCTACATGTCGTGATGGACCAGTTCATGGCGTGTACTAGATGTACACAGCGTGTAGTCCAAGTACATGACATGTACCTGGCCTGCAACCAATTTTTATTATGTTTTCCCCATTCTTTCTCCAAAACAACCCAACCAGACCATGACATGACATAGGGTCTAATCCAAAAAGGAAAGTAAACACATTTAACCCAAAAATATAGATTCGTAACTCAATAAAAATCTTAGATCTTATAATCTTCCCCCTTTATAGTAATTAATCCCTAAATTTCTCTTAGAATGGTGGTCAAGATTCATCCGAAAATAACTCTGGCCACTGACCACTTATGTCAGCCTCCCTCTCCCAAGTCTCATCCTGTAAATGGTTGTTCTTACATAGAACCCATACTAGAGGAACTAATCGGACTCATAGAACCTTTGTACTCCTATCAACTATACAAATTGGATGCTCCCTAAAGGATGGATCAACCTGAAGCTCAACCTCCTCAGTATGAAAAATGTGAGACAAGTCCGAGTGATAGCAACACATATGAGATACATGAAAGACTTCGTACATGTCTCGATACCTCTAAGGTAACTTCATCTAATAGACAACCGACCATACAATATCCAGAATCTCAAACGGCCCAACATATATTGGTGAAATATTACCTTGTCTCCTGATCCTGTTGTGTCCCAACCTCGGTGAAACATGTAAGAAAACTTGATCCCCGACCTCAAACTCTAGAGGTCATCTGCAGTGATTGACATATGATTTATAACGAGACTGTGTAGTATCCATCCACTTCTGAATCATCTGGACCTACTCAGATGTCTCCTGCACAAGACGCAGTACCAGTAAAGCTGCCTCACCTGCCTCTAACCAGCATAGGGGGGAACGACATAGACTACTATATAAAGCCTCGTAATGTTACATCTATATATTCAACTGATAACTATTATTGTAGGATAACTAAAAATAGGGAATGTGCCTCTCCCAAGAGCCCCCAAAAATCCAGGACGCATACTTGTAGTACGTCCTCTAGCACCTGTATCATATGCTCTAACTGGCCATCAGTCTGAGGGTGGTATGCTGTGCTCAGAAGCACCTATGTACCCATATCCCTCTAAAAAATCTTCTAGAAATGAGATGTGAAGCATGCATCCCTATCGGAAATGATAGTTCATGGGACCCCATGAAGTCGTACCACCTCTTGGATGTAAAACTTCCCAACATCATCAACAATAAAGGTATCCTTGATCGACAAGAAATTTGAAACCTTTGTAAGCCTTTCAACAACAACCCACACAACATCCTTACCTCGAGGTAACCTCAGCAAACCCATCACAAAATCCATTTCTACATCATCCCATTTCCACTTCGGAATAGTTAACTGCTATAAAATCCCAGCTAGTCATTGATGTTTCACCTTCACCTGTTGACAGGTAGAACACCTCATAACAAAACTAGATACCTCTATCTTCATTCCCGACCACCATCACTGTTGTCGTAAGCCACGACACATATTGGTTACCCCAAGATTCACCACCCAAGCAGAAGCATGAAACTCCCACATCATCTCCTCACATATATTCACTAGAACCCAGACACATCCATGGATACAAAACATCTCATCATCGCCTACAGTCCAACTAGTAGGACAGTCCTTACCAAACACACCTTCCTGTAGAACTAGGCCTTTAGAATCTAATAGTTTCCTCATCCTAACTCTATCCAGTAGGGTATAGGTAAGAAATAAGGATGAAAGAAAAGTATTCCCCCATATATCGTGTACCTCTAGATACATCTCAGAAAACAACGCCATAAGCTTCCACTCGCTACTGGATTGCTACACTTAATGTATCTGGGTCCTCCTGCTTAGTGTATAGGCCACTGCATTTCCCTTACTAAGAGTGTAGGCAAGCTCGAAGTTAAATAACTATAGGTACTCCACCCACCTTCACTACATTAAATTAATACCACAATATGTAAAGATATACTTGAGGCTTTTGTGGTCCGTGTACACCACAAAATTCTCTCCTAGTAAATAGTTCCCCCAAAAAAACAACACATGAACAACTATAGCTAACTCGAGATCATGTGTAGGGTAATTCCTCTCGTGAGGCCTTAGTTGTCGAGACCCGTATGCCGTGACCCGATCTACCCAAATCAGAACTTCTCCTATCCCAATACCTGAAGAATCACAGTACACCATGTAGCTCTTTCCCTGACCTAGTAGTATTGGGAATGGTGCTGATGTCAACCTCCCTTTCATCTCCTAAAAGGATATCTCATAAGATTCTGACCACACAAAATTCACACCATTCTTAGTCAATCCCGTCAACGGTACTGCTAAGTATCAGAAGTCCTGTATAAAACGACTTTAGTAACCAGATTTCCCCAAGAAACTCCATATGTCAAAAACATTCTTAGGCTATTCCTAAGAAAATACACCTCTCACCTTCTCTGGGTCCACTGACACTCTTATCTCTGAGATGATATTACCCAAGAAGTGAATCTGATCCATCCAAAATTGGAAATTTGCGACCTTAGCATAGAAATGATGCTCTCTTAGTGTATTCAATACGATCTCAAAATGGTTGGCATGATCATGTCAATTGTGAGAATACACCAAGATATCATCCATGAAAACCACCACAAAAGAATCTAAGTAAGGATGAAACACTCAGTTCATTAGATCCATGAAAACCATTGGAGAGTTTGTGGGACCAAATGGCATAACCAATTACTCGTATAACCAATACCTACTATTAATATCTGTATGGGGTATGTCTGTAGGTAGAACAAACACCTGGTGATATCCTGACCTCAAGTTGATCTTTGAGAACAATCAAGCTCCTCAAAGCTGATCAAACTTTTCATCTATCCGTGGAAAAGGATATCAATTTTTAACCATCATCTGGTTCAGTTTCCGATAATCCACACCTAGCCTAAGAGTTTCATCCACTTTTTTTTCAAAAAGGACTAGAAAACCCATGGATAACTACTGGGTCTGATAAACCCCTTTGCCTCCAAATCCTCTAGCTGCCTCTTGTGCTCCTGAAACTCCATCATAGCCATCCTATAAAAAGGAATGGAAACCATTGATACTACTGGCACTAGTTTGATAAAGAAATACACCTATCTCTTAGGAGGTAAATCTGAAAAGTTGTCATGAAAGGATTCCCTGAAGTGCTCAACCATTGGAGGAAAGTTCATTTGACTCACTCCCTAATCATCCAAAAACAAACTAGAAATATGGGCTGTTATCTTTCCAAGCCCATGATTCTTAGGTCCAGATCTTCTTTCTTGGACATCCCATTCAACCTTGTGAATGAACACTACACCCTCTGATGGGGTGAAAGTTACCCTCTGGAAATAGAAGTTGGCATACAATCGATAAGCTACAAGCCAATCCATTATGATAATGACATCAAACCTTATCATCTCGAGGATATATAAACTATAGAGGAAGTTTCACCCACAACCTTAAGGGGAAACTCCATACACTGGCACACATCACCCATTCTAACTCCCAATAGTGTGTCCAGCATCAAAATTCCCTCAGAAAGAAAAACCACAAGCCCAAGGATTTTTACCACTCATGCAAAGATAAAACTATGCGATGAATCTATATGGAAAAGAGAAGATGCAATAGTAGAAGATACTAAGATCATAACTCTTACTATAGATGTTCTAGGATCCTACTCCTGCTAGGTATGTTTCACTATAAGTTTATCTAGCATAGTGACCCTGTGACCCTGCTTGGCTACCCTGAGATGATCCACCCTGTTGTCTTTGAGAACCCGGTGTCTGGTTACCATGGACATGACCACCAATTCCCTGGCCTAACCGGCCTGCACTACTCTAGCTTCTAACCTGACCCAGAGATGAAGAACCTTCTCTTGAACCTGATGTTGGAGCTAAACCCTACCACTCACAGGTAGAGGGGATGTCCTGCAAAACTACTGCATGTGCCCCATCCTGCCGTAAGCTCGACACTCGACTGGGTTGTGGTCACATTGATTTTTCATATGGAATCACCTACCAAACTAATGGAAAAACACCAAGGTACCTTCACCCACAACCGAAATAATGATCATGTCATGGGATTCCTTAAAATGATGCTTCTTTCCTGAAGATGTAGATCCACTGAGGTGAGAAACAACACTACCCTATTTTGTACCCCCATCTTCCCTTAGATTTAGCTCTGTAATCCGAACCTAATTCACAATATCAATGATATAAGGCAACCTTAACATATTGACCTGAGATTCTATATCATGTATCATACCTTCCTCAAAGTGCTTTGTCCTCAATATCTCATCAGTAAGATACATCGGTGTACAATACTATAGCTCTATAAAGTGTGCCGAGTATTCCATAACCGTCATTGCGCCCTGCTCTAGACTCATGAACTCACTTGACCACTCTACTCGCAGAGTCTTAGGGTAAATTTAGTCGTAGTAGCGGGTTTGGAACTCAACCCAACCCATATCTCGGAGCCCATTAACCTGGTTTAAAACATCTAACCAGCACTTTTCCACTCCATGTAGCATATAAGTCGTGAGCTTGACCATCCACTTTGGAGGCATCTCAAGATGCTCAAAAATTGATAATGAGGTCTCAATCCATAGATATTCAGCCTATGGTCCACCATCCCCTCAAAATGTTGGAGTATGAGGCTACTGGAACACCCATGTCAGCTCATACATAGTCAAAGATGGCTGAGATGCACCCTGGAAAGTATGTATATACCAAAATAAACCCTCACAGAACTATTCCTCAACACCTATGTCCATAACAGCCTTAGGTTCCATAGATGTCACTATAGGAGGATCAAGTATTAGCTAGTGGCCCACTATCTCTGAAGTATGATCATCACGTCCCTCGCTGCATACCACTGGAGGTCGTCATGGTGGAATGTCTCTAAAATGCCAAACGCACACCTCAGGAATAAAAAACATCAAAGCACAAAGCTCAAAGAATAGGATAGGTCAAAACCCTACTAGAAACCAAGCCAAACCCACATCCTGCTCCTAAATCTAGGACTGTATAAAGAACAACCAATGAACCACTAGAAACTGTGCCTCTTACCCACTCAAAATCCAGGTCTAGGTCAAGTCTCTATCCATCATTCATGGTTCCATTTACATTTCACATTAAGTTATTCAAGAAATTCCACCAAGGGTTTACCAAATTCACGAATCCATGAGGGCCTATAATACCACATGAACCCAAAACTTGGATCCCATTCAAACCATACATATATCAAGTTCATTAAACATTTACATTCCATTGGTACGTCATTTACCAATTCATAAGGACCCATACTTCTTAATAATTGAAAGATGATATTACCCCTTTATATATACTGCACCCCACTAATACAATAGTAGGCACATCTATCATATCAACTATCACAAAAATATGAAATATCTAATGCATCCTAGATGGAATGGTATAATGCATGACATGTGATTCTAACAAGTGTCTATATGATGCATGAGATAGAAACCCTCATCTCATCAGTTTGAAACTAAAATAAAACAAAAAATTTCATCAATAGTAATAGTAGAAATCAAGTGAGTCACCCAAAAGTGAACTCAAATTATCTATAATAGTCAAAATCTATAAAATCAAAACTCAATTTGAGGTAATTTTTCTTTTCCCTATATATGGGGTAGTTACTCCCAGGCATAGTTTATTACCAAACTCCATTTCCTTCCTATCCCTATATATTGTCTCCAAATAGTAAGTATAACCATAAAAAAACTCATTTGATACCACTTTGTAACGTCCCATACCTGGATTCCACCCGAAATGGTGCCCTGAGCTCGGTTGGCCACATGGCCTCAAGCGCATCTCCCCAAATACTAGAGGCTACCGACTAGCAGCGATGGCCTCGATGAGTCATTGGGGAGACTATTCCCTCATTACCAGAGTATCATAGTGGAAGTCAAAACATATAGTAAATAGTGAAAGAGAAATAACCAGTAGTCAACTGAAAGTAAGGAAAACAAGATAGGAATATATAACAACATCCATAAGTGTCTCATATACAAAATGATGCAGATGATACATGTATCTATAAAGCATACAAAATAGGTACATGGAAATGTAATACTGTACAAGTACCAAAAAGAACAAAAGACCAAAAATTTCCCATAGATCACAAGCCCCAGCTTGGTCCTATACTCCCTTGATCCAAAGCCACAATCAATAACCTTTACTTGGGAGCTTTCCCATATCATCACCTGTAACCATATAATCCATTTGGGTCTCCGAGGAGGCCCAAACTGTGTAACACCCTGAGATTTTATGAGATAGATTATTTTTAATTTATTTGATGTCTTGTGTTATACTCTACACAAATATTATCTTCTGCTATATGCAACACTGTATTATCTTGAAGTATATGGAACAATATTCTTGGCTTGTGTTACACACAATTTCAAGTTCTTTCGATAGAATTCATTTCACACAATAATAAGTATAGATTTTATTCAATTTATAAAAGAACTATGTTTGGATTATGTTATATGCAACACCAAAGGAATCTTGCACTAAATTCAACACTGACTTGGCTTGTATTACATGCAATAATGACCTTCCTCGATAGCTTGCGTAGTACACAATACTGAATTTCACTAAACAAAGATATATTATTAAAATATTATTATTTAATGGGATATAAACAAGATGTTATGAAAAGTATTAAACACATTTTAAACATTAAATAATATTAACATTAATTTTACATATTTTATAGAACATGATATAAGAATAAATTCATTTTTTTTCAGATAAAAGAAGTATTTTTAAAAAAATGCAATTTTACCTCTTTTTGATGGAACACCCATTTTAAATATATTTTTTGAAACTTTTATAAGTTCAATTTGAAAAAATAAACTTATTATTTGGAATAGGAAAATAAAATTTTACTTTGGATGAATTTTTGATATTTTTTGATAACTTTCTTATTTTGATGAATAGTAAAAATATGCTAAATTTTAATTGAAAAAAACTTTTTTCATAAAAATAATTTATATGGTTAAATTATATTATTGAATGGTTTTAAAGTTTAAATATAATATATTTTTATAATTTAATATAATTTAAGTCATTTTCATTAATTCTACATTGAATTCATATGTAAAAATATTTCAATCTTTTGTAATGTTTTACCTTTTAAAATAAAACACATTTTTTATTCCGACAACGTGATTGATTTTAAATTAATTATTAAAAATTATGTGTTTTTAATTTTGAAAAATTGATTCTATATTTGGAATATATGGGTCCAAATTATGTTAATTGGTTACTTTTATTTTTTTGATATTATAAATAGTATCTATGGTAATTTCTATTTAACATGGTTAAAGTAAAATCATGTAAATTAGTGTAACAAATAAAATTATATGGACAATAAAATTTTCCAAAAACATTCCAAAATCTTTTTTATGAATATAATTCTACCCATAACATCTTATGTTCTAAAAATAGTCATTTAATGTCCACTTGATAATGAAAATGAAAAATATATTAATAAAACCAATGAAAGTGACAAAATGTCAAACTCACATTTCTTACAAGTATAATAATTTTAATATAGGGATAACTAGGTGATATCTTCTAAAGTAAATATTAAATGGAAATATAAAATAATTACCTACATCATGGTAATTTATTTTTAATTTTTAGGAAATAAATAATTACTTTAATGTCTCATTCTTTGATGATGTAAAAATTAATTAATTGATGAGAAATCAATGAAACAATTTTTATTAAAATCTTAATAACCACAAAAAGGTCCAAACACATTAAAAAATATTATTGGTCAAGTATATATTTACAATAATCATATAAAGGTAAAACTAGTGACCATTTGGAGCCTTATCTAATATATTATGACCTTTATATTATTTTATTTAAAGTAATGTTAAAGTTGTCACATTCATACTTTAATAAGTATAACATTTTTAATGTTTGATTTTATAGAAGATAAATTAAACTACATATATCCTCATGAAATATATTAAATTTATACTCATTATAATATTTTATTTTTAATTTTTACTCAACAAATAAGTATATTAAATAATTACCAAAAATCATTATAGTAATTATTTTATTAATGGATATATTAAATAAATGTTATTAAAATTTTTAAAATAAATTTATTTTTGATAGTTAATATGTACAATTAATTTTATATATACCCTTGAAAGATTATAAATATAATATTTTTTTTTTTGTTTTGAAGTTAACTTGTTATCTTAATATTTTTAAAAATCAATAAATTGAATAGTGTCAAAATCGACACTATTGATTATTTATCAAAATAATGTTTTATTAAATTTTTTAAAAATAATAATTTTTTTTAAAAAATATATAATAATTATTATATGTTAAATAATATTCTAAATTATTTATTTATGATCTAATTTTCATCAAATAAGTAAATATTTTACCCTTTTAATATTGAAATATTTGTTACTAGAGTTAAAATGAAATAAAATAACTAAGTGTTAAATTGAAAATATAAGGTTTTAATGGACATAAACAATTGTCTAAAATTTATTGGTTTATGATATTACAACAATATCTCATCTCATATTATAAATTCGGGCATTTTTTAGGTTTTTTATTAGGGTTTGATTTTATTATAAACTAATATTTCTGTGGTTTCCAAAAGTGCCCCCCAACTCAATTATAAAAGAGAACATCCTCCCTCATTTCTAAACAACTCATTAAGCCTTAAAGTTATTCCATTCCCTACCCATTTCTCTTCTCAAATTATCTATTTACATTCTAGAGGTTTTGGTCTTCTGAAAATACCAACTTTAGTTCCATTAAGAAGAGATCTAAAGAGAGTAGATCAAAGAAGAGGTAATCTCCTCTACCGATTCTCTCATATTTCTTTCTACTTATAATACAACTTCATGAGTTGTTTAATTATATAATAATAACTCCAGTAACACTTATATACTGATATGTTATGATAATTATTAAAGAAACACATTAAACTTTCTATCCATCCTTATAAAGACCAAATCACCACGTGTGCATACATACGACTTACCGTCTCCGCGTCATGGTGTAATATGTTTTTCACCACCAAATTACTTGGAAAAGTATAAAAATGGATTTAATAACTATATATTATTATTATAAAATTATATTGATTCTGAAATAGATTACACCATTCAAATAAATACCATTCAACAATTATGGGAATGCTATCTTCGCTCATGCGTACGTACGATCTACTGTCTCCACGATGCAATGAGATTCATTCTCCACGTTAACCATTCAAAAATGATTATAAAGTATATATAATAAATAATCATGAAATATATTACATAATAATGATACTGGATTTATGTATATACACACACACACACATATATATATATATAATTTATTTACTTACTTCCATTCAATTCAATAAGGAAACAAAAATAGCGTTAATGCATACATACAGCCTATTGTCTCCATGAACGGTGTTTTCCATTTCACTTATCTATCTATTATATATATATATTTATATACTAAATATATATGATATATAAATCATGTTTTAAAATTTTAAAGTAATTAAATCATGATCTAAGTAATAATATTAATAATAACAAATCAAGACACATATAATAAATAAAACAATTATTACCCAAAACATTGCTTTAGCATGGAATTGACAAATGAATGAGTAATATAAAGTCATAAGTAAATCATATATGATATCATAAATATTATTATGGTTCTATTACAAGTTAATAATATATTTAAACCCACTATTCAAGAGTTTCAAACACATATGGAAGAAATCAAACCTAAGGTAAGGGATAACTTTGAAAATATCATTTTTATCCGAGATTGTTTATTCGTTAGTATTTATTGGGGTATATTTATCATCCATTTATATGTTTCCTAAATATGTATTTAAAAATATTCTTTATATCTTTATATAATTGTTTAAATTTAATTTTACCCATTGGTGAATTTTAACTAAATGGTATGAATGGAATCTTTTGTCGTTTTCGGTACACGGTACTTTTTGACTTTTCTGGAAAAAGTATGAGAATAGTGTTTTTTAACTTATACAACATGAATGGATTTTTACATCTTTATAATTAATTATTTAAATGAATATTACTCTACATTATTTCAAGTTTATTTTCAACTAATTTACTTTCTTTTAAAATGGCACGACATTTTGATAATAGAAAACGTTTTTGAATAAGAAAGGATATTTTCCTCAGTAATTAATATCAAGTGTTTTATCAAAATTATTTTACATATAATATGACATAGAGTTATTTTTATATCCCTATTATTTTTTTTATTTTATTGTTCTTATGATGGAATTATTTTTATGAAATCCATTTATCTTTCATGGATTATGTTATGATGGAATGATGTTTAAGAAATCCATTTATTTATTGGGTTATGATATGATGAATGATTTATGTTTTTGTGCCACATGTAAGAATGATTTAATTATGAGATGTTTGGGACTTATATATCCCTCTAATTCATTAGGTAAATATTTATATCTCATGAGACAGACATGACTGGAACGACAAGTAAATCCGGTTCAGTAATATAGGGCTTGAATGACAAGTAAATCTGGTTCAGGAATTCATGGATGGAATGAAAAGTAAACCTGGTTCAGTAATGGACTTTGTCCACTATCACTACTATAAATTGGGCTTATAGACATAGATCTATAGACATATACAATAATATTCGTGGCTATAACTCACTTATACCCACAAATGATTTTTTCTCTATGGTAGCAGCACACTGCGCTATAGATTTCCCCCCCACCCTCGTGAATTTCCTCTTTCCCCCAACCCTCAAAATAATCCTACTATACCTTAACCTCGTGATCCTCCTCTCCCACCATTTATTCTTTGAAGTTTCCAACCCACCTCTCTATAGAGGTTGCTCCGATGACACCCCGATGTGGCATCCCCACCTCCTCATCCGACGTGCCTCCGATGCAGCCACCCCTCCTCTCTATGATACTCCTCCGACGTGACTCTGACGTGGATCTGATGTGGCTCTATCATGGATCTGATGCCTCTATAATTCCACTATGATGTAGTTCTAATGTTTCTCTGACACAGTTTCATCTCTTCCACCCCACCTCCATAGACCCTCGTCCTTCAACTTGGCCACCCCCATATTTTCTCCTCGCGGTGACCCCACCTCCCAAATTTCTTATTAGAACCAAGCCCTACCCTCACTATTCTTCTTCTCCTGCTATTTATCACTAAACCCATTTGGTCAATAGAAAAACCCTCCTTTCAGTTGATAGAAAAACCCTCCCTTCCGTGATTTCTATTTCCAAATCTCTTCCTAATGCTCTTCTATTGAATTTCATCTTCATAACTGGTTAGGATTTCCCCAATTTCCCCTATAAAATTATTTTTATTATTCTATAATATGTGTTTAGTTAGAAATTAAACCATATTTATTTTATGAATATACAATTTATTTCATGAACATAAAATTTTTCTACTGTTTATACTAGCTTAGACTATGTCAAATGTATGAATTGGTTATATTTCTCATTCTTCCATGTTTATATTTGTTTATATTTATCTAAGTTTATAGTGGTGACTATAAATCACTTTCTTCATTACATTTTATAGAATTTTTTCAACTTATATGGTAATATTTTTTAAAAATTCTAGACCATAAATCTCATATAGTTTATGTGTTTTGGGATTTTTATGAGGTGTGTTTTAATTTTATTATAATTATTTTGTGGATTGTAGTGAATTTTGGATCTACATTGTCTATTTTGATTTATGTTTCTTTATATTTATGTGTGGGTGTACATTTGTAAACTGGTTTTTTCAAGTTTGGTTTCATGATGGTTTGAATATGAGAACCATTGGTCCAATGCTTCACTAACTAGGACCAATATGGACTTAGAGAAGTTACAAACTTATTAGTGATCATTTCTGTTTATTGGTTCACTATGGGGTGATTTTAAGGTAGAAGGTCCCAGTTTACCAGTTGTGTGTAGTGAGAAAACATCTAAAGACTATATTTTTTTGTACTAAGCCTTGTTTCGTTCTGTTTCTTCTATTTCTTTTAGTGAATCACTATGATGGTTATCATCTTGTGAATATAGTGTTATTTTGAATTGTGTTCTATTTGTGGTGTTTTAGATTGGTTTCTTGGATGAATATGGGTTTTATAGGTTTTTGGTGGATATTGTGCTTCTTGAATATTTATTTCTTTGAGGTGTGTATCTCATATTTTATGCCATTTTATAATAATTACAAATTTTTAGGAGAACTAGGAAAAATATATGTCTCCTTAGGTTTCTCCCTTCATAATTTTTACTGAATTGTTATTGGGGACATCACATGATCTTGTGTATTTAACTAATAAATTTGGAGAGTTTGGTTATATGTTATGATTTTATTATTTAAGACCATATATTTTCTATTCTACACCCAACCAACCTCTTTTGTAGGGTATTATTGAGGAATTTCTTCTTGTAATTCAACTTCAACTAGATACTTTCCTGGGGAAGGGGGTGCAGGTGGGGGGGGGAGTGTGTGTGAGTGTGTGTGTATGGGGGGGGGGGGGTGCATGGTTGGTGGGGGAGTGTAGGTTGGGGGGGTGTTAGGGGTGAAGGGCGGGGGGGGGGGGGGGGAGGGGCAGTGGGGGTGTAGGTGTGTGTGTGGCGGGGGTGGGGGTGCATGGGCAGTGGGTGTGCAGGTGGGGGGGGGGGGGGGTGTAGGGGGATGTGGTGGGGGGCAGGAGTAGGGGGGTGCATGTGGTGGGGTGGGGGGTGGGTAGGTGTAGATGGTGGTGGTGGTGGTGGTGGTGGGGGGGGGGTGCAGGGGGAAGTGGTGGGGGTAGTGGGGGTGTAGGTATGTGGGGTGGGGAGGGGGTGCAGGTGGGGGGGGGGGGGTGCAGGGGGGGACATGGGGGGTGGAGGTGTGGGGGGGGGGGGTGCATGGGCAGTGGGTGTGTAGGTGGGGGGGGGGGTGCATGGTTGGGGGGGGGGGGCAGTGGCAGTGTAGGTTGGGGGGATCAGGGGGAAGTGGGGGGGTGCAGGGGCAGGTGGGAGTGATCAAACTAGATTTTTTTTTAATTTTTTATATGTAATTAATTGTTTTATTCCTTCAAATTCCATTAAAATATATGGAATTGCTATATCTACACATTTTCTATGATTTTATATGATTAAAATAAATCTGGATTGAGGTTGAGGTAGGTCCTTCTGCCTAAACCTTTAATTTGAATTCTATAATTTCATGATTGTTCTAAAAACTTGTTTCCATAATTGATTTATTTATTTTACTCTATATTTTTTCCTATAGACATACAAGAATGTGATAATCAGGTATTCCAAGGTGTATAACCATTCTAAAGAGTCCTTATAATTATTATCTTATCTATTTCTGCTAGTTGCGCAATTTGGATATCTAAAATGTTTGTTTATAGGAATATAGAGTATATCCTTGACTACACGAGTCACTAAAGTTACCAAACAAGAACAATTCATAAATTATATAGAGATATGGATGATCCATACCTCCAAGTGGGCGTCATACTAGGTGTACACCCCACAATCTTCCTACACTGGAGCCACATACCACATTGAACCAGACTTGGAAACACTAATGCGTAGCCCTAATACATCACATATTGTCACTTATTTCAAAAAAAAATAATATTTACCGCATGACGTTAAAAAATATCGATGATCCTATCATATGAATATAAATTATGTAAATCTAACTATGAGGGTTTTGATTCCTGTTCAAATAGGATACATAGTACAACTCTTCAAGGATCATTCACAACATCCCAATATCATCACCATCACTCAGACTTTTTTGAGGTAATATATCTAATTCTTGACCATCTTCCAAGAGTACTCTAAACCTCATAGAAGTCACCACTAGTCATTAAACCATCACTTGTATTATGTGAGGAGTATAAGAGGATTAGTCCCCACTAGAATTTAAATTGTGACCAAAATTATGCAATGAGCATAAGGGGACTAGTCCAAACTAGACCTAAAATCACGACTAAAATTATGTGATGAGCATAAGAGGACCCTACCTTTCCATATATGAAAAGTATAAGATTTATTATGCGATAGGAATAGGATGATTCAACTTTCCTAATGCATCATAATCCTATCCTACCTCATGTGATGAGCATGTAATTACTTAGGTGATGAGCCTAAAATACCTTAGGTGAATATCCTATGATGTATTTGGTGATGAAGCTAGGATTATATAGGTTATTATAATAGTATTCCTTAGATTATGAGCCTAAAATTCATGAGTTCGGTTATCTAGACTGGATATAAACCCTATGGTATGCACTTGGACTTTATAGTTTACTCATTTACTTTAAAAATTGTCCATTATCACATGTTCTATTATTTCATTTATCACTAATCATGTTCCTCCCACTTCAATTTTTAGGTTCAATTAATGATGATTCATCAGATCACTAGCATTTTGTTGAAGTCTCCCGGGACACGTTCCTGTGTGTTGCGACAACCGTCGCCGAAGGAGAAGCAGTTTAAGCCAATTAGGTTCGCCGCCAATGGTTTAAGGTGATTTTTTCCTTCATTCTTTGATGAAGCTTAGTTTATAATTGGGGGTTTTGTAATTTTAGAGACCTTGGTAATTTTAATTTAGCATTTTGAACTTCTTGTACCTGCATTAAATTTGATCTTTCTTCTATTTCTTTTCCAAGTCCGAATCACTATTCTTTATTGGATTTTGTGATCTTTTATCATTATTTTATTTTGATACATACTTAGATAAACATGAATCACACATGTGACCACTACCATTACATATAAAATAGAGATATTTAAAATTTTAAAACTTTTTTATAGTATATAGGTTATTCCCTTTCACCTATAGTTATTACCTTATCTTAGGCTTACTCCCTCTCATTGATGGATTTCTCTAAATTTTATCCAGAGAGATATTATTCCAAAAATTTAATGCATTGTGTCGAAGCCTATTATAATACCAGTAATGACGTTCAAAACTTTTTTTTCTTTTATGAACTCCATACTACTAATATTTTTTTAGATCTTATTGTATACCAATTTTGAGAATTCTTTTCAACTGTTCGGACTCAATATAAGGAAAATCAATTCATACACTTACTTTCAGAAACCTTCGATAAAGTGGTTGATTTCTCTTAATTTCTATTTATCCAATTTTGTATAGGTTTTTAGTTTATTCATACATTATTTAAAAAAAATAGATTTATTATAAATACAATTTTCAGATGTGGTTAGTACCTTTATTTTTATATTTGTTGAATATTGATCATTAGATGATATCAAGATGTTTTTGGAACCAGTTGTAGATATTTTTTCCTAAGAGTCTCCCTATGAAAAATGTGTGGAACAATAATTCTTCCAATTTCCAATAAATTCCAAGGTTGAGTTACTTCTATATTTTTATGTTTAACTTTAAGCTATAATAATTTTATATTGAATATGTTTCTCTCATCATTATTTTTTTTATCTTGTCTTTATGGGGATTCTTAATTTTATCAACTTCATCATCAAGAATTTTGTTCTTTTCATACAAAAGATGGTCAAACTATTTAATATTATTTTATTTGACCTCAAGTTCATTATTCATGACAAAAACTACTTCTTTATATGTATGGTTCCATACTTACATCCTTTTCAAGGATTTTTCTTTCTCTTGGATTTCATTCAGCAAATCCATCTCAGATATGGAGTCATTTCTTTCAAGCTTAAAACTATTTTTTTTGTGGAATCTATTTGATTAGTAATATTTACACATTCAAGATAATTTTTGGATAAGGAATTCACCTTGATCTATAATTATTTTTCAATACAATTGACTTATTCCTAAAATTATTTAAGGGTATAAAAATTAAAGCAACAACATATTTGTGAAATCTTTGTTATATTTACTCAAAGTAAGCACATGAATCTACATATTACTTATTAAATTGATCCTTGAAAATATGTTCCTCACTACTTATTATTGATTCATCAAAGGAAATATCATGATAAGAATTTATAATTACATCATCTTCATGGAACAAATCTGATTCACTAGAAGTATAAGTTTATCTGTCTTCTTACAATTGTAATTCTTAGCTAATTCTTTAATATTCATGCTTGGTTAGGTATCATCATTATATTATCATGATGAATTTGGATTTTATTCCTTTATTCCTAATAGGTAAATATTACTTATCATTATCATCTTCTTATTACTTTTGTTCTTTTAGCGTGAGATTTCTTTAACTTTAGCTACTTCCTCAGTTGGTCCTTCTTTCATCTCAACATGTATCATGGAACATACCTCATGATTTTGGAATTTGAATTTTCAACATAATAATTATCATATTTATTCATATGAATGGATTTCTCATATGCTCTAGCTGATGAATCAAATGTTACTTTCAAGGAAACATATATAGTACCAGACTAATAACTCGAATGCATACACATACATAATATTTTTATTTTTTCATGGAATAAGGCTCTATGCGAGTATCCTACTTCTGGGGTGGTGGGAAGTGTGGAGGGGGAAAGGAGGGGGTAAGGAGGGGTAGTGGGGGTGAAGGTGGGGGGGTGCAGGGGTGGTATAGCCACAATTTCACAACCTTTATCAACATGAGAAATATTATCCTGTTTTATTACTTGTTTGTAGTTAACAATAATGTGCTCACAGTATTATTTCAGGTATCAATAAACCTAATGTTCGCTTTTTGATTCACAATTCCATGCCAAATTCTATTTAAGGATATCATCAGGTTAGTCTTCCAAATTTATATTGATGTTTTGTTTTTAATGCTATGTCCATAAGGCTAGAGTTCAAAATTGTTTGTTACATCTAATCCAAAATATATAATTATCTTCACATTCTCCAAGAGTGTGGTCGTGCTAGTAGAGATGGTCAATATTCATCTTGTGTCATGTTTTATAATTATAGTGATTATGTAAGTTAAGCTATCCAAAATCTATAATCATCTTCACATTCTTCAATAACGTTTTAAATTGCATTTAATTTTCTTCTTAATTCTACTTGTTTATATTAAATTGTAATTCTTGAATAAATGTTAGTTAATATAATTGTTTCCTTTGATAAAAAATTCATGGTTTTGAAATAAAACCCCTCCAACAGAGGTGTACCATCTTAACAAACTCACAGTGGTATACCTTGCATGACATTATTGCATTAATGTTTTCATTCTACTTGATGTAGTTGTTAGTCATAAAGAACACATCATACTTGACCCTTTTTATATCCTTGTAGGGGGTTGCAAGGGGGTTATACAGGGGGTGCAGGGGGGGTGTCTAGGAGGGGGGGGGGGTGCAAGGGGGTATGGGTGTGTAGGGGGGAGTTCAAGGGGGCTGTCTAGTGGGGTGCAAGGGTAACTTAATGAATTGAACGAGTTAAATGGAACCAAACATGGTAAACTTGGCACATGAGAGGTAATGCCTCATGTAGTGAATTATGTTATTATTATTCTTCCTTTATAAAGTTTAACTGGATGACATGACACTAGATATCAACCTAGGATCCACACAATTGCACCAAATGGTTTGGTAAGTCTTCCACCATATTGGATTCACGAATAGGTATGAAGTGAAATGACTTTGAGATCCAATCCATAATCCCCCATAAGGAATCCTATTTTCAAACCATTCTTAGTAAACCTATGAAAAAATTGATTGTTATTTTCTCCAATTTCCACATAGATATAGGTTTAGTTTGTAACATGCAGGGGGTTGTTCAAGGGGGCTGTCCAGGGGGTGCAAGGGGGGGTGTTCGGGGGGAGGGGGTGGGTGGGGGGTGTCGGGGGCTATGTGGGGGGGGGGGGGCTACTGTAGGGGTGGGAGTGAAAGGGGGTTGTCCAGGGGGGGGGCTACTACATGGGGTGTTCAAGGGGGATGTCTAGGGGGGGTGCAAGGGGGGGTGTTCAGGAGGGGGGGGGGGGGTGCAAGGGGGCATGGGTGTGGAGATGGGGTGTTCAAGGGGGCTGTCTAGGGGGTGTTCAAGGGGGTTGTCCAGAGGGGTGAAAGGGGGTGTCTGGGAGGGGGGTGGGTGTCTAGGTGGGTGGTTGGGGTTCAAGGGGGTGCAAGGGGGTGTCCTAAAAGTGCAGGGGTGGTGTCCAGGAGGGGGGGGTGCAAGGGGTTGTTCAAGGGGACTGTCCAGGGGGTATCCAGGAGGGGGGGTGTCCAAGAGGGGGGGGGGGGGAATGGGTGTGTGTGTGTGTGGGTGGGGGGGGGGGGTCAAGGGCGATATCCAGGGGGGGGGGGTAAAAGGGGGGTGTCCAAGAGGGGGGTGTCTGGGGGGGGAGGGAGTGTGTCTGGGAGGGGGGATTTCCAGGAGGGAGGGGGTGTCCAGGAGGGGGGGCTGTCCAGGGGGAGGGGGGTGTCTAGGTGGGGGGGTGTCTAGGAGAGAGGGGTTTTCCAGGTGGGAGGGGGTATCTAAGAGGGGGGGGGGGTCGAGGGCTGTCTATGGGGGTTTTGTAGGGGGTGGGCTACTGCAGGGGTGGGGTGGGTGTGCAAGGGGGATGTCCAGGGGGTGGGCTACTATAGGGGTGGGGTGGGGGGGGGGGGTAAAGGGGGTGTTCAAGGGGGTTTAAGGGGGCTATCCAGGGGGTGGACTACTATAGGGGGGGGGGGTGCTAGGGGGTGTTCAAGGCGGAGGGGTAAGGGGCTGTCCATGGGGGTGCAAGGTGGGGTGTCCAGGAGGGAGGTTCAAGGGGGAATGAGTGTGAAGGGGGTGTCTAGGTGGGAGGGGGTGTCCAGGTGGGTGGGGGGGGGGGGTCGGGGGATGTCTAGGGGGCTTTGTAGGGGGGTGAGATACTGCAGGGGTGGGGGGGAAAGGGCACTGTTCAGGGCGGGTGGGCTACTGCATTGGGGTGTCCAGGAGGGGCTACTACAGGGGGTGTTCAAGGGGGGAAAGGGGGCTATCCAGGGGGTGTAGGGGGGGTTTCCAAGAGGGGGGGGGGGTGCAAGGGGGCATGGGTGTGCATGGGGGTGTCTAGAGGGGGGGGGGGGGGTCATGGGGGTGTAGGGGTGGTGTTCAAGGGGGTTCAAGGGGGATGTCTAGGGGGTGAAATGGGTTGTCCAGGGGGCATGGGGGTGTTCAAGGGGGCTGTCCAGGGGGTGCAAGGGGGATGTCCATGGGGGGTGCAAGGGGGGTGTCCAGGGGGCATGAGGGTGGGGGTGGGGGGGGGGGTGTTCAAGGGGGTGAAAGGGGCTGTCCAGGGGGTGCAAGGGGCTGTCCATGGGGTATGGGGGTGCGGGGGGGGGGGGGGGGGCAAGGGGGATGTCCAGGGGGGAATGGGGGTGTTCAAGGGGGGCTGTGGGGGTGTTTTTTTTTATGAAATGAGAAGGCCTATAACCACAGTTTTAAACCATGGATGTAGGTCTATTTCCAAGATTTTAAACTATGGCTAAAGAAATATAGCCATAGTTTTGAACCATGGCAATAGGTCCTATGTGGCTTAATGTTCTGTGACGGTTCAAACCATGGCTAAAGGTCTATAGTCACAGTTTGAAACCATGGCTATATCCCTTTAGCCACGGTAATACCAGCCACAATCCATTGAATCGTGTCTATAATTTATAGCCACGATTTTTGGGATTATAGCCACTATTTCAAATCGTGGCTATAGCCTAAATTTCTAGTAGTGTATGATGGTCTTGGCAGCAATGCCTTGGATACTATGGAAATCATATTTCATTTTTATTTATTTTCCACAATACCATGTTTTATGCCAATGCTATTTTATGGTTAATGTTTCTTTATGATCAATTCCTTACGAACTGTCAAGATGTATTTCATGACTCTTGATTTTGATATTTAAACTTTATGTTCATGTTTTTACATTCTTATGTTTATGGTTTGTTTTATGTTATCAATGTTTACCCTTAATGAGAATTTGAGGTCACCCTTTCTATGTTTTCTTTTCCCTAGGATATAAAGAAAGGTTTTAGGTAGGAAAAAAAGGGGAAGATATTTGTGGGAGATGTTGAAGATCTTTCACCAAGTTAGAAGATTATGTTATGATTTTACAAAGACACTAAATTAATACGGTCTGTGGGCATCTATTTTTGTCATGTATTAATTTTTCCTCAAAAGTTATGAAATTTCCATGTACGTCAAGCTTAGGTCATTAGAGTTGGTATCAGAGTGAATGTTTAGTTAAACTTTAGAAACTAAGATGCGAAAACTTTAGTGGGATCCCTAGAGATATTTCTAAGGATACATATAGGTATTCCCCTAAGGATAAGTCTAACTATAAGTTACTATCCTAGAATTATGTAATGATCATGAATAACCTAGGATTAAACCTAAGATGTTATAGATTGAAATTAACCCCCCTTGATTATGTTGTATGAGATGTGTTCCTCACCCCGTGTTTTTTGGTTTTAGTTATTGGAGGACACCATATGGAATTGGATTAACATTGAGTCTAATGGGAAATCTAGTGATTATGGGAAAATAAATTGGATAATTATAGGAGATAAAGATATTGTGATTATGCTCACTCAAATATCACGATATATGATTAACAATGTGAGATTTGGTGACATTCATAACACATCAAATAAGAGAAAGATAAAATTTTGTAAATGATCAAATTTTATTAAGCATAAAGGAAGGAAGATTCACCTTCTTACACATCAAGAATAAGGGAAGAAGAACCTTGAGGAATACCTCAAATAGAGGGTAAGATGTTATCTCTGTTAGAAAAAGGGTCATAGAGTGATGCATTTTTATGAAGTTCAATGTATCATCTATGTAAAACATGGGAATTACCGAACTCAATGACCATACATAAGAATATACTTTTAAGACAAGGAAGGACCTATTCCATGCCTACCATTAAAGTGGAAGGATTGAATTATTTATGTATTTGAATCCACAAATTATGAATGGTGAATTATATAAGGATTATCAATTTATGTATTTCGCTAAGTATTTTCAAGAATATGTTGAATAGTTATAACGGATAAGAAAAGTGATTGAATGAAAAGGTGATATTCATAAGAAACACATGATTAAGGGAATGATAACCCTTAATATGATCATGATGTTGATATAATTATATTTGGATAAAGATATGTTTGATATGAATAAGTAAATTGGACGATATTATTTACCTTGGAACTGGTTAAGGATTTGTTGAGACGTGGGTTATGTTGTCATAGATGAAGTATAAAACTTTTAAAGACTTAAGGAATATATCCAACAAATTTTGGAATAAGAAAAAATACATTTTTTCAATAAGGATATATGGTAATTTAGGTTATTACCATGACTCAAGAGAATTAACAATGCATTCATTCAAATATTTGGAATGTGACCAACAAGATATATCTTATGATATATGCGGGATAAATGATGGTATTCACATGATTGTTATATGACCTTTCTTGTAATTGTTTTTTTACTTTGAGTTTGGATAGAAGTATTTTGGATAAGACTAAAGGTTGGAATGGATTAATTTGGATATTAGATAGTATTGTTTTAGGATAATTTTTTTAATATTATTTTAGGAATTTTATAACAGTATAGTTTTAGAAAAAGGACAACCCATAGGATGAGAGATAACCAGTCGCATCAGAGAAGGCTATGGGAATCGAACCCACAACTGAAGTTTGACATGCCTTTATCTCCTACCACTAGCTTATGGGAAGTCCCTGGTTAGTGTAATTTTTTTTATTTTATTTATACGGTATGAAAGATGAAGTATAAGTCCATTTTTGGAACCATATATGATTAATATCACCATATATGGACTTATGTATATTTGATAACTTGTGCCAACCATTTTGTGATAGAGACAGATAGAATGACCTATCATTATATCATATGATCTTCTAACACTTCAAGAATGACAAATTAAACTTCATTTCATTAAATAAGTGATGAAGTGGAAATTTTTCAGGGAACGAACAACAATGAGATTGTACTAAAATCAAGTATGTATTTATACTCATGCAAAAATTCATCAAATTTAGGAAAAGGATATTGAAACCAAAAATGTTATTCTATTACCTTTTTATATGATAAATCAGATGGTCCCTTAAATCATCACAGATTTATGGCTTTCTGGTAGTTAAATTTCTCCTAAACTTATTCTCTATCACTATCCATCAGAACTTGATGGTTAGATTTCTCTTCCATATCCATGTTTTCACTTACCACCTATGTTCTTCTATGTGGAATCTTAGTGATGATTTACATTGGGTAACCATTATATTTATAACTTTTCTTTTTAAAATAAAGTTTTAGTATCCCTTTTTACAATGTGGGTTTCTATGAAAGAAACTTTCAAGTTGTAAACCATTTATAACCATGAAACATTTCGAGGGAGAAAGTCATTTTAAGGTGGGTAGAATGTAACAACCTGAGATTTTATGAGATATATTCCTTTTAATTTCTTTGATGTATTGTGTTTTACGCTACACCATGATTAGATTATGCTATATGCAACACCGTATTAGCTTGCAGTATACACAACACTATTCTTGGCTTGTGTTACACACAATTTCAAGTTCTTTTGAGAGAATTCATTTCACACAACACCGAGTATAGATTTTATTCAATGTATAAAAGAACTATGTTTAGATTATGTTATATGCAACACAAAAAGAATATTTCACTAAAATAAACACTGAATTGTCTTGCATTACACGCAAGAGAGACCTTCCTCGGTATCTTGCATTGTAAACAATACAGATTTTCACTAAACAAAGATATATTATTAAAATATTATTATTTAATGGGATATAAACTAGCCATTATGAATATTATTAACCACATTTTGAACTTTATATAACATTAAAATCATCTTAAATATTTTCTAGAACCTGATATAAGAACGAATTCAATTTTTTTCAGATAAAAGATGTATTTTTCAAAAAATGAAGTTTTACTGCCTTTTTATGGAACACCCATTTTAAATATAGTTTTTTACACTTTTATAAGTTCAATTTGACAAAATATACTTATTATTTTGATTAGGGAAATAAAATTTTACTTTGGATGAATTTTGGATATTTTTTTTATAACTTTCATATTTGATAAATAGTAAAAATATGCTAAATTTTAATTGAAAACAACTTTTTTCATCAAAATAATATATATGGTTAAATTATTTTATTGAATGGTTTTAAAGTATAAATAGAATATATTTTTGTTAATTAATAAAATTTAAGTCAGTTTCATTAATTTTACATTGAACTCATATGTAAAAAAAATTCAAACTTTTGCAATGTTTTAACATTTAAACAATAGCCCATTTTTTATTCCGACAACAAGATTAATTTTAAATTAATTACTACAACTTATATATTTTTAATTTTGAAAAATTGATTCTATATTTTAAATTAGTGGGTTTAAATTATGATAATAGGTTACTTTTATTTTTTTGATATGATTAATAGTAACTATGATAATTTTTATTTAACGTGGTTAAAGGTAAATCGGGTAAATTAGTTTAACAGATAATATTATAAGTAAAATAAAATTATCCAAAAACCTACCTAAATCCTATTTTATGAATATAATTCTACCCTTAAAATCTTATTTTCTAAAAATAGTCATTTATTGTCTACTTGACAGTGAAAATAAAATAGATATTAATAAAACCAATGAAAGTCACAAAATGTCAAACTCACATTTCTTATAAGTATAATAATTTTAATATAGGGGTAAATATGTGATATCTTTGAAATTAAATAGTAAATGTAAATATAAAATAATTACCTACATCATGGTAATTTATTTTTAATTTTTAGAAAATAAATAATTACCTTAAACTCTTATTCTTTGATGATGTAAAAATTAATTAATTGATGAGAAATCAATGAAACAATTTTTATTAAAATAATAATAACCATAAAAAGGTCCAAACACATGAAAAAATATTATTTTTTGAGTATATCTCGACCATAATCATCCAAAGGTCAAACTAGTGACTATTTGGAGCCTTATTGAATATATTATGACCTTTATATTATTTTATTTAAAGTAATGTTAAAGTTATCGAATTCATAATTTAATAAGTATAACATTTTTAATGTTTAATTTTATAGAATAAAAATTTGACTATATATATCCTCATAAAATATATTAAATTTATCCTCATTATAGTATTTTATTTTAATTTTCACTCAGCAAATAAGTATATTAAATAATTACCCAAAATCATTGTAGTAATTATTTTATTAATGGAGATATTAAATAAATGTTATAAAAAATATTAAAATAAATATATTTTTGATAATTAATATGTAAAATTATTTTTATATATACCCTTTACCTCTTAGTAATATAATAAAATAATTGGTTAGATGTTAAATTTTTATCTTAATATTTTTAAAAATCAATAAATTGAATAGTGTCAAAATTGACACATTTGATTATTTATCAAAATAGGGTATTATTAAATTATTTAAAAATAATAAAAACATTTTAAAAAATATAAAATAGTTATTATATGGTCATTAATGTTCTAAATTATTTATTTGTAATCTAATTTACATCAAATAAGTAAACATTTTACTCTTTTAGTATTGAAAGATTTGTTACCCCAGTTAAAATGAAATAGAATAACTAAGTGTTAAATTGAAAAGATAAGGCTTGAATGGACATATAAAATTGTACAAAATTTATTAGTTGATGATATTACAACACTATATCATCTAATATTCTAAATTGGGACATTTTTTAGGTTTTTTAGTAGGGTTTTATTTTATTATAAATTAATATTTTTGAGGTTTTCAAAAGTGCCCCTCACCTCAATTATAAAATGGAACCTCCTACATCATTTCTACAGAACTCATTAAGACTTATAGTTCGTCCATAACCTGTACATTTCTATTTTTAACTTCCCTAGTTACATTATAGAGGTTCTGGTCTTCTCCAAAGACCAACTCTAGTTCCATTAAGAGGATATCTAAAGTGAGCATGTCAAAGAAGAGGTAATATCCTCTATCTATTCTTTCATATTTCTTTCTACTTATAATTATACTACATGAGTTGTTTCATTATATAAAATAACTCTAGTAGAAATTATATACCGATATTTCATTATAATTATGAAACAACCACATTCAACTTTCTATCCATCCTATGAAAGACGAAATCACCACCCGTGCGTATGCACGACTTACCGTCTCCACGTCTTAGTGTAATATGTTTTTCACCACCAACTTACTTGGATGGGTATAAAATGGATGTAATAACTATATAATATTATTATAAAAGTGTATTTATTATTAAATAGAGTAAAAAATTCAAATAAATACCATTCAACAGTTATTGGAATGATATCGTCGCTCGTGCGTACGTACGACCTACCGTCTCCACAACGTGATGAGATTCATTCTCCACGTTAACCATTCAAGAATGATTATAAATTATATATAATAAACAATCATGAAATATATGACATAATAAATCTAATTTATTTTTGTGTATATATATATATGTCATTTAACTACTTCCATTCAATTTAATAAGGAAACAGAAACAATGTTTATGCATACGTACGGCCTACCGTCACCATAAATGGTGTATTTCATTTCATTTATCTATCTATTATATATATATTTATATACTGAATATATATGATATATAAATAATGTTTTACATTATTAAAGTAATTAAATCATGATCTATGTAATAATATCAATAATAATAAGTCAAAACACGTATGATAAATAAAACAATTATTTCCCAAAATGTTGCTTTAAAATGGAATTGACAAATGAACAGGTAATATAAAGTCATAAGTAAATAATATATGATATCATAAATATTATTATGGTTTTGTTACAAGTTTATAATATATTTAAACTTAATATATAGGATCTTCAAACACATATAGAAGAAATCATACCTAAGGTAAGGGATAACTTTGAAAATATCATTTTTATCTGAGATTTTTTATTCGCTAGTATTTACAGGGGTATATTTATCATCCACATACATGTTTCCTAAATATTTATTTCAAAATATTCTTTATATCCTTCTATAATTTTTTAAATTCAATTTTACCCATTTGTGAATTTTTACTAAATGGTATGAATGGAATCTTTTGTCGTTTTCGGTATAAGGCACTTTTTTATTTTTCCGAAAAAAGTATGAGAAGAATGTTTTTTAACTTATACAACATGAATGGATTTTTATGTCTTCATAATGCCTTATTTCCCTGAATCTTACTCTATATGATTTCAAATTTATTTTCAACTAAATTATTTTCTTTTAAAATTGCATGACATTTTTGAGAATAGAAAACGCTTTTGAAGAAGAAATGTTATTTTCATTAGGAAATAAGCTAAGGTGTTTTGTCAAAATTATTTTCCATCTATGTTGACATAGGTTATTTTTTATATAACTATTATTAATTTTATTTTATTTTTATTATGATGGAATTATTTTTATGAAATCCATTTATCTTGTATAGATTATGTTATGATGGAATGATGTTTTAGAAACCCATTTTATTTCTTGGGTTATTCTATGATGAATGATTTATGTTTTTGTGGAACATGTAAGAATGATTTCATTATGATATGGGTGGGACCTATATCTACCTCCAATGAATTGGATAAATATTTATATCTCATGTAATATACATGACTGGAATGACAAGTAAATCCAGTTCAGTAATACAGGGCTGGAACAACAAGTAAATCCAATTAAGCAATTCATGAATGTAACGAAAAGTAAACCCAGTTCAGTAATGGAATTTGTACACTATGATGGTCTTGGAAGAAATTCCTTGGATACTATGGAAATCATATTATGTGCTTGTTTATTTTCCATAATCCCATGTTTTATTCCAATGCTATTTTATGGTTAATGTTCCTTTATAAACAATGCCTTACAAACTACCAAGATTTATTTCATGACCCTTGATTTTGATATTAAAACTTTATATTCATCTTTTTTACATTATTATGTTTATGGTTTGTTTTATGTTCTCAATGTTTACCCTTACTGAGCATTTGATCTCACCATTTTTTTGTTTTCTTTTCCCCAGGATATAAAGAAAGGTTTTAGGTAGGAAAAAAATGGGAAGATATTTATGGGAGATGTTAAAGATATTTCACCAAGTTAGAATATTATGTTCTGAGTTTTCAAAGACACTAAACTAATATGGTTTATGTGTGTTTTTTTGTTTCATGTATTAATTATTACACAAAAGTAATGTAATTTACATGTACATTAATCTTGGGTCCTTATAATCAGGGTGTGAGATAAACATCCCAGTAGGAAACCTCTAAGGTCTATACAGTTCTAAAAACAATTCTAAAAAAGTGCTAGAAAGTGTAAACAACCAGAAAAGTATAGTGCATATTCCCATGACATAAGTCTATAGCCATATGTAAAACCAAACATCCCTCAAGGCTATCTTCAAAAGAGAGTCAGCTCTTAACAAGGTAGATAAAAAAAAGTAAACAAGTCACACAGACACGTTATAAATCCATTTGTATCCTGTAACCCACAACCACACTATATAGAGAAGTCAAGTATTACACAACCACACAATATAGTGAATTCAAATATCCCATGGACACACTGTATAGTGAAGTGTATACCACAAGGTTCAGATCCAAGGTGTCAGTAGACCAAGGTATCCATGTAAACATTCTATACCACATATGGACAGATCTATAGAGCTTGTCCATGGAATCCCATTTAGTCCCATGGGAATCCCTAGTGGAAAATTAGTTAGGCACTGGTTGTGGTCCTAGGAGCATGAAAATAGAAATTCTTACATGAGCCCAAGCAAGCTAGATGCACAGGGTAGTAAGCCCCAAGGCATCCCATGGAATCAAGACCCAAGAGGAAAATTCAATCCAAGGCATCCACTACTACGTTACAGATCCATGGAGAGAAATCCAAGGCATCTATAAAACCATTCCATAAAGAATTCAAGAATTCAATTTAAACATACATTATATTTGAGTATATCCACTCACATCAACCTACACAATCCATGTGTATACCCACTCATGAAAACAATTTATCAAAACTTGAATATTGGACTACCATCCCACATAAGCCATTTAACATGAAAAACTATCAAAATATACAATGAATAACATGATATTAATTAATTAATGAGGCAGTACATCACCTAAACAAGCTACTCAAGCTATCAAGGCATCGAAGGTATTCCTCTAACTAAAAAATCACAAGCACACACCCCTTGGGTGGTTTAAATAGGCATAAACATGTCATTTCCTCAAGGAACACACCTTGGGGACCTTGAATCATGTAAAGGGTGCCAAATCACCTAAATATAACCTATGGTAATCCTCACTAGGTCTAACTACATCTATGGCAAGAAACTCACTCAAAACAAGGCCTCACTGGAAAGTCCGATAGGCAACGAAAAAGACGAATGCTTGAAAAGCACTAAAAAATACGAAAGAAAGTATAGACCACTACCCCACCTTAGTAGTAGACAACCCATCTAGCATGAAGTTCTAATTTTTCTTGGTTTGGGAGAAATTTTAAGAACGTATGAAGACAAGGATAGTAGGGCATATGAGCTTAAATCCAAATAGAATAGTCATTTTTCAAAAGGACCAAGAACTACTAAAAAGGAATATATTACTTACCGATGTGGTTCCAACATGATACACTGTGCTCGAATCTAAGTTCAGATAACTTCTATATATGAAAAACTAGTTTAGAGGTGTTTTGGGTTCTAAAAATGAGAGGAAAATCTTTTGTCCATCAAAAGTGAGGCTACAACCTCTTTTATAAAAAAACCTGCTGGGCAAGTACATGGTGTGATGTCCAAGTACATCACGTGTACTGCCCTTTTATTTTTTATTATCTAGAAATGCTACACATCATGAAGGACTAGTTCACGATGTTTACTAGAAGTACATGACATGTAGTCCAAGTACACAACATGTACCTGGCTTGAAACCATTTTTAGTCTGTTTTCCCCTTCTTTCCTAAAAACAACCCAATCGGACCATGACCCAACGTAGGGTCTAATAAAAAAAGGAAAGTAAAAACATTTAACCCAAAAAG
Organism: Viscum album; assembly: GCA_963277665.1. NCBI lineage: Eukaryota > Viridiplantae > Streptophyta > Magnoliopsida > Santalales > Viscaceae > Viscum > Viscum album. Next base: position 352,193,721 of record OY728121.1, on the reverse strand, counting down.
AGAGATCCATACCTCAAGAAAAACCTAGGATATTACAGATTAAGTGAGAATCATGTTTTTTTATTGGGCATAGTGATGATAACATAGGCTACCAGCTATGGGAGGAAGACAAGAGACAAGTCATCAGGAGATGGGATGTTCACTTCAATGAAGGGGTTCTATGGAAGGACCAATTTTTTTAGAGAAGAAAATTGTTAAAAAATAAACTATCAATGTCCAAGTTTATCTGAGTAAGATCATTAAAAATTCATAAATTCCAAATATCTCTATTGATAATTTTGAAAGCATCAAAAGTAAAATGGTGAGATTAGTGGAAGATGTTCCAAGAATTCCTAGGGTGACTAAAGCTCAAGTGGTGTTACCAGAATTTAGGTATTTAAAAGTTAGATTCAAATAAAAAATTACCTTGAAACCAAATCAATTTAGGAGATCAACCAAAGTTAAAAACCTAGTTCAAAGGTTTGGGATTGATATGATATTTCCACTCTTAACGGATACATGAGATCCATAGATTTTGGAATATGAAACCAAAAATTAATGATGCTAAGTAGTGGAAGTTTAATATGAATGAATAAATGTATTCATTAAATTTGAACATAACTTTAGAGATTGCTTACTTACAAAAAGGGAATAAGTCACCATAGAATAAGTGGGTTTTCCATTTAAAATAAGAGGCTGATGGTAAGAAAAGGTAGAAAAAATGACTTGAAGGAAAGGGATTTCAATATAAGGAAGACTTTTGTTTCTTAAAAATATTCTCCCTGGTAGTTAAACATAAAACTATCTAGATAGTGCTAAACTTGGAAGCATTTAAAGATATATGCCTATAATAAATATATGTAAATTTTTCCTTCTTTAATATTTATTTGGAGGAAGAAATTTAAAATAGGAATCCAATAGGTTCCATGGACGATAAAAACCATAATTTTATTTTTAAATTGAATAAAAGTCTTTATGAATTGAAGAAAGATTCAAGTAACTGGAATATAAAATTTGACTTATTTATATAATAAGAAGGTTTCAACAAGTGCAAAAAAAATCATTATTGTTACTGAAATGAGTGGAGTTATGGAAAATTAATCATATTGTTTTTTATATGGATTATATGATTCTAGTGAGTCTTTAAATCCGATGGATACAAAAGATAAAAATAAATTTATCTAGAATATTCAAAATGAAGGATCTGGGGAATTCTAAGAAAATATTGGGGATGAAGATCAAGGGAGAAAGGAAATATGGAAGTTTAGAACATCTCTAAAAGAGTTTATCTAGAATATAATCAAAAGATTTTATATGATTGGATGAAATCCAGTCTCAAATTATCTTAATGGTCACTTTAAGTTGCTTATGGGACAAGAACCATCAATGTAAGTTGATTCCAAGTACATATAAAAAGTTATATACACATAAATGTTTAGAAGTATGATGCATGAAATGATTTTCACTTCGTAGGACATTAACTATACAATGGGACTTATAAGTCAATTTATGGTGAATCTACAAAAAGTAAATTGGGAGGATATTTAATCTATCCTTCAATGTTTGAAAGGAAAAAAAGATATAGACTTGTGATTCAGAATAGATGATTGATTTCTTATTTTAATGGATTTTGTCATTTTTGATGATTCAGGTACAAGGAAAATTACAATCGGTTTTATGTTTACTTTCAGAGGAATGATTATCAGTTAGTTTTCAAAGTTACATTAGATCGTTACTCTAAGTTCAATGGAAGAAGAGTATATAGTGACAATAGAATCTTTGAAATAAATTATTTTTATGATATTTATGAAAGATATTGGAAGTAATCAAATAGAAGGAGTCCTATTATGTGATAATCAAAGTGAAATTTAGTTGGATAAAAATATAGTATTCCATGTGAGGACAAATCATATCAACATGAAATATAATTTCATTAATTATTTTATAGAGGATAAGAAGTCAGAGCTAAAAAATATAGTTGGAAACCAAAATTAGGTGGACATGTTCACTAAGGTGATATTCCAAGAGAGTTTAAGGGAGAATTATGTCTCAGTATGACTTCAGTGAATAGAAAGATAAAAAATAGAGGAACACTACCTGCTTGAAATCAAAAGAGGATTTACCTAAGTGATAGAGAGTTTCCAAGGTTTCCTAAAACAAGTATTTAAGTGGGTGATTTTTGGCTGGTTAATTTTGTTTTATTTTACAAAAAGTACATCCGTCAGAATTAAATTTACCATAATTTCATACACTAGATGATATTAAGACTTGGTGTCAAGATAATGACAACATGGTATTTCTAAGGGAAGTAGCACCATTGAAAATTTTCATATTCCAATGGGATTTTTGATATAACACTAAAATTACTTAATTTTAGTAAATATAAGGGTCCAATAAGTTGGTATCCAAGCAGAAATAATTAGGTTAAGTTGTCTATAATTTCCTGGAATCAGGTTTATCTTATTAAATAGATGATACTTAGAATATAAGTGTGTGGGACCATCAGAGCAATATGAATAATGTTTTATTAATACATTGGATTGGTGGATTTTATAGATTAATTGTAATATTTCTTTTCAATATCATGTATTTATTATTATAGTGAAAAATATGATAGTGATGTTTCTCCCATGCATATAGGAATTATTTTCCAAAGCTTGTAAAATCTTTTATTCCCTTTACTTTTGTTTTATGATATTCCATTGAATGTATTTACATTTGAATGTGTTCCAAGGAATTTTAATTTGTGATTATGAGGGTTATATTTTTTATGGTGAGTAGGGTGTGAATAATTCTTACTTATAGTACAATAAATCAAGGGTTGGTAACTTCTAGAGGTCTCATTTCCACTACATAGATCCTACGGTGTGTAAAGTTCTAGTGGAACAAGGATCCCCCTTCTAGTGGTTTTATTGGAAGTATATATGTACATCCTGATACTTTCTTAACCGCAGGAACTTATGCCTAAGAGTGTCTAAACCATGTACATGGGAATTCCAAGTTACTAGGGATGGTATTTATGTTATTGGTTATTGATTTTTATAATTTTGTGATTTACGAAGAGTGTGATGTGTGATTTTCAGGTTATTTATTTACCATTGTGTTGGGGTGATGATAGGGTGTAAATTAATACTCCATAATTAGCATGTAGTATTCACATGGAATTCATTTTCTTTCTTAGGATTGAGTGATTGATTATGATATAGCGTTAAGTTATTTAAAGTTTTAATAAAAACTTATAATTTTTTTCTATAAAACTTGTTGGTGAAATTCTACTTGACCGAGATAATGTTTATGGTTATGTTGTTATAATATTTTGGTTTGTTACATGAATCTTACATTTATTATTTAACCCCTGATAGTGTAATTGGGGCTAATGATATCGCCATGTTATGGTCACCCTTATGTTATAGGGTGTGTGTATAGAGAAGTGGGGCATAATTCACATTACTACTTATCTCATCAGTATATCAAGAATTGTGATATAAATGTGTTTATAGCCTTTAATTTGGAATTTTAACAATATGACACCATGAAGACCGCCCAATGAATTTTAATATGGAATAGAAGAGCATACCTCATAGGTTATTGATCCAAAACCCCCTATTTCATCAGTACCTCCTAATGTTCAGCAACTCCAAGATAGATTTATTTTAATTATTTAGTTTATAGGACACATAATCCAAAATTTGAACCTTTAATGTTAGATATGAATATAGAATTACATATAAAACATATATATCTATTTACTAGAGATTTTAGACTATAAGATACCGAGTTCTAGGTCAATTCATTACTGACTATCTTCAACCGAAAAAAGATACCCATAAAAAAGAGGGTAAAAATTTCAATGTATATGATACAAGGCCCAATGAATCACTGATGGGATGTTCTATTCTAGGAATATTAGCATGAAAATTTATCCTAGAATTAATTCCTAGATCATGTATTTGAGCAATACTTTTCCAAGATGATAAGGGATGATATAACTTAGAAATTGATCCTTCTTTTTTAAGGTATCAAATTAGTGATGAACCATGATACTTATTTTACCAATTTAATTGAGTTTTCTCTAATTCTATTAGGTGATGAGATTTCCATAGTTTTTATTATAAGGATGAATTCAGCCATTTGATATAGGTTTCAGTGAATGTATTTTTTCTAATATCTTTCACCAAGGTGGTGAATCAGGTCCTCATATTTGAGAGGAACATGATGGGGAGTGTTTTAAAAAGGTAGTCTAGTTTATATTCTAGATTTGGGAGTGGATCCTCTATTTTTATAAATCAGTAATATAATTATTCTCATTAAAGAGATGATAGATAGGTATTTTAGGGATGTGTTTGGTCTTATTTTTAGTGAGGAAGGACCCCTATTATATGATATTAGTGAGATAAAGTGGGGAATACCCGACCGTAGTTACAATAAGGACCAGCAGAGTGTATTATGTGGGAATATGAGTCAGCTAATTTTTTTTTTCTGATCATTTCTTAGCTAGTTATTGGGCATGATGAGGCTTAGGTTCAATGATTTGGATTTGGATCATGCACTTTTCTATAGGGTAGTTGTTAGAGTTTATTTAACTTGTCAGGGCACGAAGGAGGGAGTTGTGTTCAGGGACAATAGAGGTAGTAGAGTAGTGCTCCTTAAGGTATCAAGGATCTAGGGGAAAAAGTTTAGGATATGAGTTATAAAAACATCATGTTATGGATTTAATATTTATTGATCTTGATGAGGGGATATTAATAGTTCTTGTTATGATTATAGTGGAATACACCCTAGCATCTATTTTATTTAATATGGGTGAATCACACTCATTTATATCTGATTATTTGGTTGATGATCCGAGGATAGTTATAAAGTATATTTATAGGGTAATATTTATCGATACAACCTTAGAGGTTCAATAAATGGGTATTCATAGATGTCTAGAGTGTGTTATCATGATTAGTGGGTATAATATTATCTAAGATTTATTTTCTATTAGAGATGTATAATTTTGATGATATTCTTAGGATGAATTTATCAACTCAATATCAAAAACACATTAACTATTATCATCGATGTTTATCCTTTAATTTTTTTAGGGTGATTACTAAACCCATGTTGGGGAGTGGGATTTATAGGAAGTCCATTCAGGAAGTGGCCATTAGTAGTTGGGGATTATCTTAACATAGTTTTTTAGTATTGTTTTGGGAGATGAGGTGTCATGAATTCCAGTCTTTCCTATTATTTTTGACCAGTTCCAAGATGTATTTTCTAAGTAATTATCAATATTTCAACATGATATAGAGTTAGATATTTCAATTGATCTAATTCTTGGTACAAATAACATATACATTCATGCATATATCTTAGAGATATTATAAGGTGAAATATTTATCTAGAGGACCTTGAGGTGAATATATTTGTTCATCCAAACACATTACCATATACCAATCCTATCTTATTATCCAATAAGGGTAATGATTCATTATTATTATGTGTATATTACCAGAGTTTGGAGAAAATGACACTCAAGAACCGATGTCTTATTCTTTGTATAAATAACCTATTCAATCAGTTGATGGGATTTTATTGGTTCTATAAGATTGAATTGATATCATGATATTTATGGATATCAAAGGATTATCCCATGAAGAAAATAAAAACATAGTCCAAATATAACATTGACAAGATCAAGAATGCATTTAAATGAAAAACACTAAAAAATAGAGTATACCTGGAATGACCAACTAGTGGAATCCATCTATTATAGAGATTTATTAGTAAATATCATGAAGTAGTAGATGAAATATCCAGCCTTTGGGGGTGTTGGACACCGACCTTGAGATCTCGGTTCATAATTGGAAGAATTATTTATGCTTGAAGGAATTACATAACCTTTGTTGTATAGCGATGAATGATCTAAAGAGGATAAGATAGATTCTATGAACCATTTATAAAATTAATGATCATTAACACCTCTAATTATTTCATGATCTATTTCACTATAAATGATGGAACAACCTTTATATAGGTGATTCCTGACACTCCTCCATTAATGAAGAACACGTCGGGTGAATTAGGTATAATCAAATTACACCCTTGAATTACACCTCATTTATGAGTTCATTGAACTCATTCAATGATTTAATAAAAATATATTAATCCATTCATAATGCATTATATACTTTAGGAAACTTTATGGGAGGGATGTGGTAGGTGTGTGCACTCAACTTGCATTATGTTGGGTGCAACGTAATCTCAAGCTCAAATGTAAAGATAATTTGGAACCAATTTATCCTTAAGTAATATGTATCATATACATATATTTTAAGTGAAAATACATCAAAATCCCACTTGAAATTAAATCATAAATACTTCATGAAAATCATCACAAATCATCGTGAATTTGTTCAAAACTTATTTTAGATACAGTTTCATTGAACTATTTTAATTTTAGAACAAAAAATTTCTCCAAAATATAATACTTATACAAATAACTAATTGTTTTAACTTTTATGATTTCTTATCTTTGAAAAAAAATATGAAATCCATATTTCATAGTTTTAAGCAAAGAGTGACCTCTAAAAAAATATTAGTGTTATACAAGTTACTAAGGGATCTGGTGTGATCTCCATCAAACATAATCATATATCTATAAAAACGTTTCCACTAAAAGATGTATTATATAAATTACATTTATACCCATATAATCCATTTTTATATGAAATTGAGTGACCATTAGACATAGAACAATTTTAATATAGTCTATACTATCTCATATTTTTTTGATTCTTCGAAATAAACTAACCATGTTGATGAATACGTCACATGGAATTAATATTAATTATGAGAAAATCACATGTAACTCATATAAGTAGTTGAATAAATCATATGTGACTCAAATAATCATGGACACAAATTTTATTAGCCTAATTAAATAAAGTTCTAGATGTATTTACTCACCATACAAGTGGAAAATCCTATCTTGGTTTTACTTTAACCAAAAAATATATAAAAAACATACTTAAGAACCTATTGATTAGCTTAGTGAATTTTTATTTAAATAATAAATGTGTAATATAATAAATTTTCTCTCTATAGGAATAAATCTAACCTTAGGTTATGGTTACTGATAATAAGCATGCACCCCTAAGTATATCAATGACTGTATCACATTCCATGATAAATACTTTGGTGGGTCAATCCAAGTAATACGTATATACTTATTACTTTATGAATCTATTCTTCATATCTTATATATAATCTATTATAATTAGTTTAAGATTAAATCCTTGATAATATTTAATATATCATCACAACCCATTATACTCCATGATGATCATCGATTAGGGATAACTCAAAGTTGTACATTGAGGGGATATTATCATTCCACTATTAATATAAAATTGTTGTACACATGAATAATGATAATCGAAGATTGATTTATTATAAAATTATAATACATTTTATATTCTTAAAAACTTTAAGAATACTTAAAAAAAACCATACAAAAGAGCCTTTTTACCATATCTCATATGATAAAATTCCATGTCATCAACATGTTTGATATATTTTATGGGTTTTTTTAACTCATTACTTCTATAAGTAATTAATTCCAAATATTTATGTGTCCAATTGATAAAAATCTCCCACAAAAATTTATAATGAGTAACATCTATATAGTAATCTAGTTTCAATAAAAGTAAAACATAGGAATAATATTCCTACTTTTTAACTCTTTGAACATATTTAAACTTATTAACTTAAAAAAATAAAATTTTATGATGTTAACTTCTTTTTTTACCTAGAAATATATCTAGGATTAACATACTCATCCTTTTAATCATATTCCATTAATTTTTTCTTGAAATAATTTAACTATTTACATTATTATTTACTAGAAAATATTAAACTTCTTTTAAGATAAAGCGACATTTACTTTATTTGGTACAATCCTTTAGGAAATATTAAAAACCATTTTAACATGGAAATTTAATATAACTATTATATTTTTCCTTACCCTAAATATACCAAACTCTTTAGTATATTTAGTGGAATTAATTTAAGTTTATAATGATATAATATTTTGTTAACTTTATACTTCTCTAAGTTCAAACACACTCCCACTAGAATCTTAGGCACTATATTCCTTTTAGAATTTCATGTTATGATACAAAAACTCATATGTGTGGGAAATAACTCTTATTTACATTTAGTATGAATTTTTAACAAACAAATTATTATTTAGATATCATATATGTAAATCTATGTGTTTTTATCATTTTATTTAAAAGAAGATAATTCTTTAAAATATTTCACTAATAAATGGTAGTGGGAATATCTTCCCTCATATTTTAAAAAATATCTAGATAAACACTTTATCCTAGATAAAACACTTTTATCCTTAAATTCTTCTCAAAATATGTTATAGAATCTAATGAATCATAAACCATTTGTATACAATTAATCATCCCATGTTATCCACAATAACTCTTTTTTCCCTGAACAACACCTCTTATCATATAAGAGAAATTAGACAAATATACACATCCTTTTAAGATCCATATGATTTTTTTAAATCCCATTATATTCAAATCCTTGATTTAAAAAATATTTTGTTCATAATTTGAATGAAAACAACAAGATCTATCAACTCTTCCTTTATTTTTAAACTTTTTAAAATTTACAACACTTGTAAAATATATATTAGGTAACACATACCCTTCAAAAATGAAGAATTGATTTCTAAAACACTGATACCTAACATGAACATTCCACAGATCTTTACAAACTTCTTAAAGTATCATAAATAATTCCATATCATGGAGTCATTACCCCCATTTCTTAATAACTATAGGTTTCAATGACCTCAACTATTATAAGAATTATTATTGAACTCTACAACTTACTTTTCTTCTATATGTTTAAACTTTCAACCAATTACTTTTCTATAATACACTAGAATCTATAAATCACATACCTTGTTAATATATTCTCAAAAATTGAGAACATCATGTAATTTTTTTAATTAAACCACATTATTGATATATTTAAATAAAAGAAAACATGATAAATTCTTTAACCAAAATAATCCTTAAAGAAACCTCTATTCCTATATTAGTATATTCAGTCTCATTGAGTATATAAATAGAGATTAAAATTCCTTAGGTTATTTTTTCATCTATTACTTTTAAGACCTTAAGAGAATCATTATATTATTAACATAAGAATATTAGATTCACCTATAAAACAAATTGAATAGTTTGGTTACTTAGGAAGGTTTTGCACTGATACATATAATTTATTTTACTTAAGAACTTTTTTGAAGTTACAAGTCTCAAGAGCTACTTACATTAAGCATCACGTTCTCAAGGTTTAATCTCAAAGATACAATTTTATGACATTGATGATATTTATCTATGATAGGATATTTTATCAGACGAATATCACATTTTATATATTTCCATCATGTAATTTTAATGAAATTTCTCCTACTAAAATTGATGATCCCAAAAATAATTTCAATTTAGTGAGTTAAGATCCATACTTCACTAAATAATGAGTCTAGCATATCATTTATCTCAAAATTTAGTTATTTAGGTAGATAATTATACTAATTATAATAGTTATGATTATTATATATATGAGTAGCTCTTTACCCAATCTATCATATGGATAAATCCAAAATTATTTCTCAGGTATCCTCCCAAGGGTTTCCTAGTGAAGTGTAACCTAAAGAAAATGAAAATAATAGGCTAAAAAGGAAAATCTAAGGGCATACAACTTTGGAATTACCTACCCAAATATTTTATAGTGTCACTTATCACTTGAATACCTTAAAAAAGATAATCCATGGGAACCTAGAATTGGAGTGTCCTATGTGGTTGGATGATTGAGGTCTTGAAAAGTGTCTCTTTGGATGGGATCTAACACTTAATATTTAAGGGTTTTTATTTTAAAAATATCACCAATTTAATATACATCATATTCATATTAAATTAAAAACTATTAATATTATCCAATCATTATATTATCATATTTTATTCCCCTGTGTACGCATGATTTTAACAATTTAGTTTTATAATCCCCATTTTATTCACCAAATTAATGTGTTCACACCACATTAATGTGCAACTCTTTAAAAAACCTAAGAGTTTGTATTACTCACCCAAAAATAGAATCCAATTATATTAATATATACATGAATTCATATTATGTATAAATCATCTGAAATTTTCATGTAATGGAATATAGATATATGATATTGAAAATCTCCACATGATTAAGCCCAGATCAATAGATATCCAACCCCTCACCTTTCTAGAACAATACATAAGCCTCCAGGAAAGCGATTAATCTAACCCCATGTCCCTACCCTTGGATAAATTTTACTCAAGAGATAATTCAATTCATGATATATGTAACACCTACTATGAAAAAACTATACTAAAAAACTATTCTCAATCTCACAACTCTAAAAAAATTGAGGTTACGGTAGATAAAAAACAATATTTTATAGAGTTGTACCTAACAAAAAAATATAAGGCTTATCTTATATAATTAATTTTACCATATAAATAGTCCATGAAAAATATTATCATTCCAAAAAAAGTATATATTTATGAATAAATAAGGGAATAAATTTTAAATAAATTAAACTTTCATAAATTTTAAAATTAGATAAACATTTATAAACTATTAATAACTAAATTATTACTATAAAATTATTATAATTATGGAAAATATTATGGATAATTTATGATCTGGAATATAAACACGTTATACTCACTTTCAATATGAATTTTCTCATATTATTTATTATATGAAATTTCACTTTAAATATATGATATTATAATGAATTATAAACATTTTATAATCCAATTTCTATTATATAATCTATTTCACTTTAATTTATCAATATATTACCCTTATTATTTCCAAATAAACACTTTATTTCGAGATTATAAGGTATTCCATATAAATTGGTAAAAGATAAAATTCCTTTAACTATGATTTTTATATATTTTATAAATTATATAAATTTGAAAAATACATTTTTAAAATTGACCCTTTAATATTAATGGAATATTTATAAAAATTATTTTAAAAACATTTCATAAATTAACCATAAATATTTTATAGTTAATTAATTTATAAAACATTTTTATAAATTCTATAAATATTCTAAATATATTTTATATTATTTATAAACAATTTATAAATGATGAAATTCAATTCATTAGTGAATTTACTAAATAAATAAATACTTTATTTATTTATAAAAAATAAGTGAAAAATATGAACTCTTTATATTTAAATAATTATTTATTTTTTTAGAAAAAATCATAACATTGATAATATTAAACATATATATAAATTATAAGTTTTTTTTGTAATAAAAAACAAAAAAATTTATTTTATTTAACCAAAAATATGTCTAAAACTTATTTAGCCCACCCAAGAAGGAAACAATCCACTAAGAACAATATTAGAGCTTGTCAGTAGGCTGGCCCAGAGTGGTATAGGCTATAAGTGTAGGTCAGTGCGTGCACAAGGAGCATGGGTTGACAATAGGGCATATGAGTGCAAGGCAGCATAAGTGAGAGCACCACTGCGCATGGTGGCATGATAGACCGCTAGATTAGGGTGGATCTAAAATATCTTAATGGGCATCTAAATCATAACCAGGGTAATGAAAAAGAACCTTCCTGAAGAGAAGTTTTATGTGGGGCGCATTTGGAAGATCATTGTTTATCCCAACCCACAATGCATGTCTCTCTTTTCATATACATCCACTGTGTTTACACTACATATGCATGGAATGATTACCACACATCCCATTCTTACTGTACATATATATGTAGTGCTTTTTCATGCATGTTGCAAGTCACGATTGACATCTATATGTCATGCTTGAGCACCCACACTACATGCCACACCTGACATATGTATGTCAATCTTGACACACCCATGCTACATCTGCATTCCATGCGTGATATTACATTGTATCACATTGTAATATCATGCCTATATGTCCACCACATTGACACTCAATGCATTGATAGATATATAAAACAATGATTTGTTTCCACAACTCACATCACAAGTAGTTTTATCAAATAATTATTTCTATGATTCTTCCACCTGATCACATTAACATCATAATGAAATTACATAGATGGAGTATGAACAACAACCAATACATTATCACATAATGTATAGTCGAATAAAAACAAACTAGAAGCTATTCATATCATGTGTTCTTAGAAAACTAATGAAACATGATTAATGATCTGGAAAGGAAGATAGATTTGATACCACTTATAGATATCAAAGGATCATCATATTATCCTAATAAGTATAAGAAAAACCAAACATAGGATAAATATACATTTTACAGGAGCAAACACACATATAAATGAAAAAAACTGAAAAATAGAGCATACCCATAATTTGCAACAAGTTGCATCCATATACTATGGAGTGTTCTTTGTGAAGATTATAAATAAATAGATGATATATCCTACCTCTAAGGGTCATTGGATCCCTTTTTTTAACTGGAGGACTCTCATTTTCTTGAAGGGGTTGATGAAACTAATATTATCCTAAATTTTATTTTTTAATTCAATTTTTTAATCCTATATATTTTTTATTTAAGGGTAATTTTCACAATTATAGGTCTTAGGAATAATTTGAGATCAATTGTGAAAATGAAATAATTTTTGAATTTTAAATATTTTTATATCATCTTGGTATTTCAAAAATAACATTTTATACACTAATCTAAATTATGAAATTATTTTTTTATATTATTCAATTATTTTTGGATACATTTCATTAAAGAAGACAAAATATTTAATCCAAACTTATGAATCCCCAATGAATCTCAAAATTGGGGCCTTATAATATATTCCAAGTTTTTATGAATTTTAAATATTTGACTATATGTCAAAATTGGATGATCTAAATGAGCTATAATTTTGAAGGAATATTGAGATAAAATTGGGAAACATTTTACTTAACTTTGAATACTTTATATTTATATATATTTGAAGATATAAATGCATGATAAACTAGAACATTGGAATCCAAACAATCTCCATGATAGAAAATGGTTCTTGAGTAATTATGTCATGACATCCTCTACACATGGACATTGAAGCTAAATTTTTTTGGTTTGATATACATGAAAAAATTTCAAGATTTTTTTTAAATTTATCAATTTACAATTAAAACCATTCCTTAACTTTTGATAGATATAAATGGATTGAAAATTAGCCACCCTCATGTCTATAAAAGCACACGTCCACATCCTTTCAAGAGGGTTAGTAATTTTCATTAGATAAGGAATGGTTTTGATGATGTAATAGTTATATATATATTTATTATATATTAGTTCCTTTTACACTCTTATATTTTATTTTATCTTTTGTGTTCTCACACTATTCCCTTTCCAACCCCATGATATGGAGAACCAACCTCATTGCTTCTTCAAAGGAGTGGGTACTGTTTTACTTTGAGATAAATATGCTTCAATGTTTCTCTTTATTTTATTATAATATTTTGATGGTGGTTAAATTTATTAGGTTATGTTTTATCTAAATTTTCACTACTAATATTTTTTTCTTCTTTCTTCATCAATATTACTTCCCTTAATTATCTAAGTCATTCATACAGTGGAGTTTTACTTGGGTAGAATTGGTAAGTGAAGAGGTATCCTCTATGAATTTATGATGAGTATTATCCCACAAATAGTGGGTTAGTTTAGGTTAATAATAATTCAAATGGAAGGGTTTTGAGTGATAGGCTTGATCTCAAAATTGGATAGAATATTGAGAGTATTTTAAAGAACAATGATATTAATCACTATAAACTCTTAAGAATAATAAATTATTTATTCTTAACTAAATTCATTGTGTCTTGTTTTATTTTTTTTGTTTATATATATATTTATAAAATATTTTTTAACTACCCCACTATATTATTTTATCTCTTAGTAGTATATTCTAGCTATAAATAGTGATAATTGGAAAATGGTTTGTTTGAGTGGCATCCTCAAGAGATCAACCATGGGTGTGAACTTTTCTTCATTCCCTGGTAAATAAGATTTTATTGGTTAGAGATTCATGATAAATTCCTATTTAAAAATTGGCATAGTTTCTAGGGAATCCAAAAACTTTCACATATTTGTTTTCATAAAAAAATCATATAATTCAAAAAAAAAGTATAAATTGATCATATAACTTTATTTTATTAGGTTAATGATATAATTCCATAGTTATTTTTCAAATGAATTTAATATTAAATAGTTTTAATATTCCACTGAGTAATAATCATGGAGTATTAATTTAAAAAAAACTCAAAAATTATTGAATAATTGAGGAATTCAATGGAAATTATTTCAAATTCTTTGAAGGAATTGGATGATTATAAAGACAATAAAAAAAGAGGAATCAAATATTGTTACTTTAAATTTTTAAATTGAAGAGACTTATAAATATAACATTATAAATTTGATAGTATTGAAAATATACATACCATTTCCATAGGAGGTTAAATAAAAATACATTCCAACTAATTCACATTTGGGAGATCAATATTATTTGGATAAATATTAGGAATATTTTGTAGAATCTGAAAAGGTATGTGATTATACCATATTTTTAAATTAAAAATTATCACCTATATACCTATATATTTATTTGGAATAAGAAACCACTAAGGTGTTGGAATTTAATGAGAAGATACAGTAGGTTTACTACCTACCTCCATCCTTGACAAACCACCTCCAATAGGAACTAAACCATTATGACATATTCTCAAATTTCTATTTTTTTCTCGAGAGTATTTTTCCATGTCATGAGATCCATAAGTTTCTATTTTTCTCTTTTTTTTAAATTTTGTTAGAGTTCATGTAATGTGTCAAGTTTTATTGAGGCACCATTTTGAAAGAGTAATTTTACATTTAACATATTTTTTAGCATTCCATTACATATTAACTTTATTAATACCCTTGTTGTCCATAAATACCTTATTATTCAACCACATTACAATACATTTATCCCTTTACAACATTATATAAAATTTAAATGTATGATTATTATTAATATCATGTGTGGGAGGATTTTGGTTGCATTTTGCTGATTTGAAGATTTTTTTGAGATAAATTTGAAAGTTTTGACCTATCTATTACTGCTTTGGTGGAAGAAAATTCATGATGGAAAGATGGATGGGTGGAATAAATGTCATTAAAAATTTTTATTGTGAGTTCACCATAGTTTAAAGACCAAAATTACCTCTCTTCCCAAAAAAACAAAAAATTGACCTGAAATTTAAAATATAAAATAATAAAATAAAACATTTGAAATGAGGGAGAGGGAAAAATGAAATTACTGTTGAAATTATCAAGTGTGTACCACCCAATTAATAAATAAAGAGTTTTTTAGAGGTTATTTTTTTTTCAATGGGAATTTAGGAGAAAATAACTCTTGATAAAAACTATTTTAATGCATTTACTTCACTTTAGATCCCAAACCTCCTCATTTAACCTACAATAATTTTACATTTAAAACCTATCAACCCTCAACCAAAAAAAACCTATGTAAAATCCCTCATGATCACATTTATGACTCTATTAAGTGGATATAATAGGTTAATAAAAATCTTATAAATATCATGAATACCTTGAGAATGAGAAAAAATCCATATAAAAAATCTCGAGTGAGAGAGAAATAAATTTTTGGGGAGGTAGGTAAAAGATGCATATAGGGACTAACATGAGATTGAATATAATTTTTTGATTAGAGAGGATTTAGGGAATTTTTATCCATGTAGTAGGCATAATATTTTCTTTGGGTGTTTGAGTTAATTAATGTTTGTTATCTATAACTTGTGAAGTTTGTTTTAAACTTAGTATATATGATTTCATAGGAGTGTAATGGTTAAGTCTGGGGGATTGATGATTGTAATATTGTCATAAATTTTATTATGTAATTAAATGTTTTTAACCACAAAAAATTTCAATTTTAAATGTAATTATAACAATTAATGGTTTTAGGAATCATTTTTTATCTATTGTTAAAATGAATTAATTTTTTAATTTTAAATATTTTTATATCATGTTTATATTTCAGTTATAAAATTTTATATAAAAATATAAATTACAAACTTTATTTATTTAGGATTCAATGTTCATTGGGATACATTTCATTTAATAGGACCAAATGATAAATCTAAACCTATGAAGACCAAATGAATCCCTCAATTGGGGCCTTGTAATATGTTCCCAATTATGATGAATTTTAAAGATGAGACCATATCTCAAAAGTGGCCATTCCAAATGTGATAAAAGTTTGAAGGAAGATTTATAAGATGTTTTGAAACATTTTATTTAACTATTCATACTAGATATTTCTCTATATTCAGGTCTATAAATGAATGGAAAATTGTAATAATGGAAATCTAATAGTCTCTAGAAAAAAATATCAATTATTTATATTATAATATCCTTTACACATGTACAATGAAGCTAATTTTTTCAGTCTATATACAAGAAATAGGTGAATAAATTCAAAGAATAAAACATTTCCAAATTCATTAATTTACTATGAAAAACACACATGAAATTTTTATGGATAGAAATGGAGAAAAAAAAGCCACTCTCATGCCTTTAAATGTAAACCTCCACATTATTTTAAGAGAGTTAAACATTTAATTAGCTAAGGAGGGGTTTTAATTTTGTAATAAAATTTTATTTTTTAAATATATATTAGTTACTCTTCCTATATTATCTTTTATTTTATATTTTTCTTTCTCCCAACATGTCTTTATCAACTCCATGAAAATGGAGAACTAACCTTGTTGCCTATTCAAGGGTGGGGGTTGTAGTTTTCTCCAAGTTCATTATGATTCAAAATTTATCTTTATTTTATTATAATATTTCATTAGTGGTTAAATTGATTAGGTTATGTGGTCATTAAATTTTCAATACTAATATTTTATTCATCCTTGTTCATTAATAATTCTTACCTTAACTATATAATTCACTCATATTATGGATTTTGACTTTGGTAATGCTGGTCAATAAAGAGATCTCCTAGCTGATTTTATGAAGAGTATTATCTCACATTAAGAGGGATAGTGTAGGAAAATAATAATTCTAATGGTATTATGTTGAGTGATAGGGTTTATCACAAAATTTAATATAATATTGAGAATATTTTAATAAATAATTATGATAATCACTGTTAACTCATAATAAAGAGAAATGGGTGCACTAAAAACTATTATCTATCTCTCTTATCACATGGATCTATGATGTGAGATAGAGGGGTATCCTTAAATAGTGCATAAGAGTCCAAAATGATGAAATTATTCTTAGTGGTGGTGGGGAGTGGGGTGACACAACTTTTAGAATGATAACACTATGTGATGACTACTGACTAGAGGATTCAAAGTGCAAGACTGGTGTCATAGAATGAAGCAGGTTACTCATTTGGTGGAAACCATGAATTCGATCTTTAGTCCACTGAGGTTTTGATCCATCCATGTTATAATACCCCTATTCCTTTGGTCCTTTGGTATATTTATTTTAATAAAATATGTCTATTGGGTAATTTCTATTATTTATGGAGAGGGATGAGGATTGACCCACTGGGGTTCCTAGGTATGTGCATTTTTGGATACCTTAAATAACCTATTCCTATAATAAATAAAAATATATTTATATCATGCATATTTTAAACCCCCACAACATTAGTATATCACTTATTAGTATATTCTACTTAGAAATAGTGATAATAAGAAAATGGTGTGTGTGATTGGATTCTTTGAGAGATCAACCCTAGGTGTGTAATTAACTGAATTATTTTGTAAATAAGAATTTATTGGTTATATATTCATGATAAATCGCTCTTATAAAGGGTTATAGTTCCTTTACTATGAAATAGTTAATGATATACTAAACAGAAGATATTTTCAATTAAATTTTCATAAAATTGATGATAATCATTACCTTGAATTCTCACACTATCCAACTCATACCAAAGAGAGAACACCCTTTATATAGGTGATTCTCGACGATCCTCCATGAATAGATAACACATCGAGTGTCATAAAATAAAACCCTCAACTCATTACTGAGTTAATTTAATTTTTTTGATAAATGTATTTAAATCCATTAATCCATTCATAATTGATTAGAGATTGTAGAAAATTTCATGGGAGGGAGGTGGAAGGTTCATGGACTCAGCTTACATTATGTTGGGTGTAACATAATCTCAAGATTGAACTTAAGTATACTTTGGAACCAACATATAATTAATTCATATATATCATATACATATGTTTTAAGTGAATATCAATTAGATACCACTAGTTGTGAGTAAGGTCAGTGGATATTCCTCAAACTAATTTCAAGATAAGGTATAGATGGTATGAGTTTCTCATATTGTTTTATAGATTAATGAAATTTTTGGAAGTTCTTATAACCCTAAAAAGGGTCTTCCATCCATACCTAGATCCTTATATGGTCATTTTGTTAATGATATTCTAGTTTAATCCTAGATATGGGAAAATCATGCTCGATATCTGAATATTTTCTTTATCACAATGAGATAAAATTGACTATATACTAATCTCTTAAAGTGTTTGTTTTGGATTAGTGAGTTTCACTTCTTAGGGAATGTAATATTTTCGGATGATATATATGTGAACCCTAAACATTTCAAGGTCGTGGCATCTTATGAGTGACCTGATAATGTTTTTGAGATTCATATCCCCATAGTATTGTCAAGATATTATAGGAAATTTATTTAGGAATTCTAAAGATTGGAAGTTCTAATGAAAAATAAGGGGACAAAGTTTGGGTGGTCTAATAATTATAAGAGATTCTTTTACAAGATAAAGGGTAGGTTGACATACACACCAATCCCGACCTTACCTGAGATGGGTGAGGAGTATACCCTATATTATGATGCATCAAGGATTTTCCATGGATTCATTATGATATAGGATGGGCGAGTAGATACATATTGATCTATGTATTTTAGGCTAGATGAGTGGAATTATATGACTCATGATCTAGATTTGGCGGTGGTGGTTCATGTGTTGAAATTTTGGCATCACTACCTATTGGGTGATAGATTCATGGTGTATATTGACCATAAGATCCTCAGATATATCTTTTTATATAATGACCTAAAAATTTGGTAGAGAAGTTGGGTTGGGTATTTATAGTCCTTTTACTTCAAGATGACATAAACCATTGGGAAAGTAAATGTCGTGGATGATGTGCTGGAGAGGAAGACTCAAGCTCAAGTATTTCATAATGATAGTAGAAAGTGGAAATTAATAAGATATTTATTATGATGCATCTCAATATTCAATAGTATCAAGACTTGTATATTATAATATCTTTGACTATTACCACCTCACTCCTTGATGAAGTGAAGTAGAGTTAGTTTTACAATGTGAACTATTGGGTTATGAGGGAATATATAAATGGTAGGGAGCTGTCACTATATTGGATCTAGGGATGATGATGGGATCCATTATTTATGAGGTAAAGTTGTGGCCCCTGTGAGAATTCACAATGATTTGATCTAGGAATCATATGACTCGAGATAGGTTGTTCAATTTGAGTTTAGCAAGATGTGGCACAACATTCATAAGTAGTATTGGTGGCTCGAGATAAAGAATAAAATTATTGGATTTTTTATACCTCACTTTGTTTTAATGATCACAAAAATCATTTATTATTATAATCATTCCAATTTAGTGTATTTTCGTTTTTATGTTTTTACATGAAGATAATAAGTTGACCGATTTATCAAAGTCATCCAATGAAGTTTGGATGGATTTTTGTAGGGCCCTCACCTAGCAATGGCACCAGGTAGTTGGGTACAACAATCTCCCCTTTTTATGATCACATTCACTAAAAATAAAAATATAATCTAAAGAGATAAAGGAATATGAATATTTATAATAAAACATATTTTCAATGAAATTTTGAAAAGAATTTCAAGATTTAAGAATGAAATTTAAAAAGATATTTTGAATTGATTTTCAATAATGAATAATCTCAATACATATATTTTAAAATAGAATCAATGAATCATACAGGTAATATAAATTATCCAAAGAATATATCCAAAGATTATCAAAATAGGGGTGAGTTAAATGCCCACATCACATGGATAGGGGGAAGTTTGGGTTAATACCTAATAATCCATTTTCAAGGTTTTTACCTCTAGGTGCATCTGTTCCAAAACAACATCCACTTATTTGCATCCAGATGTGGATTTCTTTGGTTAAGAAAGTCACAATTACTTCACTTTCCCAAAATAGTATGATATATTTTCCCCTTGATATTAAAATAGATATTAAAAATATGATACATTTCTACCCTTCTATAATTAAAATAGATATTAAAGAAAAATGATACATTTTCCCTTTTTTGATTATCAAAGAACAACTCATAAATTTAAATTCATTTAAAAAAAAGTTAATATCTCCACATTTTAAAAGATAAAAAATTTCAAAGATTGAAATATAATTTAATGGATAATCATAATTAAAAAAATTGAAATAAATATATTTCGAAAATAAAAAAATAAAATAAAATAATCAAGCTTACTTAATCTTAATGTAAGTTTCACAGATGAACCATTCCTAACTCCCAATTAATAAAATCAAAAAATTATAGAGAAAAGTGTTTTGTGAAAATATCAGATTATTGAAAGTTCATGCTAATAAACTTTAACAAGATATCACATTTTAGAAAGTGGTCTCTAAAAAATTATTGTCTGAGGTCAATGTGATTAGTACATGAATGTTTAATTGTATTTCTAGAAATACCAATGGGACTAGTATCATAACACTTTATAGGAACATGATCATATGTAATCAAAAAATCTAAGAGATTGTTTTCCATCTAAATAATTTGGGTTAAAAAATTACCCATGACTATATATTTTTATTTGGCTATAGAAAGAGTAATGAATTTTCACTTTTTACCACTCTAAGAGACTAGGAATTTTATAAGTAGGTGACAAGCACCACCTGTTCTTTTTCTATTTAATTATAATCCTCTAAAATCGACATTAAAAGAACTTGTATATTTGAAAAAACAATATTTTGTATAAGATCAACTAATATTTTTAGAATCTTTTAAATATATAATTTTTTAAGTGATTTTAAATGTGATTCTTTAGGATTGGATTGAAAATGAGCACAAATAAAAACACTAAACTTGATGTCTGGATGGGGCATGATAAGGTAAATAAGGATCCCAATCGTACCTCTATAAATATTATAGTCAACTAGTATACCATATTCATCCAATATTAGGTTTGAAAAAGTATTCATATGTGTACTTATTTTGTTTACTTGATCCATGAAAAAAATTATTAAAATTTCCTTTGTGTATTTTCTTTGTTTTAGAAAAATACCATCCATATTTTGTAAATTTTAAAACCAAGAAAAAACTTTAACTCATCCTCAAAACTCATTTCAAATTATAAATAATAAAATTCATTACCAAGGGATTATTTTTTAGAGACAAAAATAACATCATCAATTTAAATTTGAATAATTAATAAATTATTTCAAAAATATTTAAAAAAATTTAATCAGATTTTACAATTTTAAAATTATTTTAAAAATAAATTTAGTTAACTTTTCATTCCAAGACCAGGGGACTTATTTCAAACCATAAAGAACCTTGGATAACTTAAAAAAATTATTTGGGAATTTTGAAAATTCAAAGCTGGGAGGTTGTTCAATGAAAACCTTTTGATAAATAAAACCATTCAAAATGAAACTTTTAAAATCCATTTTAAAAATCATAAAATTTAAATTAATGATGAATTACAATAATTTTCTAATGGATTCAACCCTATAAATGAGTGTAAAGGTCTCATTATAATCAATTCCTTCTTTTTGATTGTAGCCTTTAGCTATGAGTATAGATTTTTTATGAGTGATGTTACCTTTCTCATCTAACTAATTTCTAAAAACCTTAGTAACAATAACGGGTTGATCATTGGGTATTTCCAAAAGAGTCCAAAAATTATTCCTTATGAATTGGTTCAATTATTATTTTATTGAAATAAACCAATTTTCATCATTAATGACATCATAAATATTTTTGGGTTTTGGGTGTGAAATAAAAACATGATGTTCAACCCCATTTAAAACTATCCTTTAAGTAAGAGTACCATCTTGAAAATGACCGATAAAATTTTCTAAGGGATGGTATTTAGATTTCACCCATGCCTTGGTAAATGGATAGATGATGGTTATTTCTAAACTTCAATTTATTTAGAAATAGGAGTATTATTTAATGTCAAATATTCTATGTTAACCTCAACATCATCAATTTAAGGATGATATTTAAGTAAATTATCATTCATTTTGATGTTAATTGATTCTTCCATGGTATTGGAACTTTAATTAAATACTCAGTATTTTTTACCTGAGCTAGAGTACCTCATAAAAATACCTTCATCAGATTTGGGTTCATATTTTCATAAGTTTTATTTTTTGTTAAGAATATATCATTTACACCCAAAAACATTAAAATGTCCATATTTAATAAGTATAACTTTTCAAAGCTCATAGTGGGATTTCTTAAGGATTGATATTATGATAACATGGTTCAAGGTAAAATAAGTGGTGTTGACCACCTCAACCTAGGAATACTAAAAGAGTTTAAATTCATTTAGGATATTTCATGCAATATCTTGAAGAGTTTTATTATTTATTTCAAAAACCCCATTACGTCATGGAGTCCTTAGAGCAGAAAAAGAATTATTGTAACCTTGTGAATTACAAATTTCATCAAAATATTTATTTTTTAACTTCTCTTTCATGATAACTCCAAATTTATATGATCTTATAGACGTTTTCATTTTTACCTTGTTGATATATTTAATAAATTCTTTACAAGCTTCATATTTATGTGCCAATAAATAAATCGATGTAACTCTTGTAAAATCATTGAAAATTAAAAAGTGTAAGATTTACTACCTATAATTGCAACTCAAGTCGGTCCAAAAATATCAAGATGAATAAGATCAAGTTATTTAGATGTGGATATTTTATTTTCAAATTTAAATTAAGTTTTTTTATTGTTGAGTTGTCAATATTCACACACAATGCCATTTTTGAAATTCAATTTAGGTAAATATCATACTAAATGATTTCAATTGATTTTTAAAAGTTTGTGTTTGATAAAATGACCAATGTTCCTATACCAAAACCATGAATCACTATATATTTCACTAAAAAATTTAACATTTTGACTTGAAAGATATTTTAAGATAATAACAAAAACATTTCAAAAAAGATAAACTGAAAATAAAAGTTTTCCTTTATAATAAAAAACTTTACAAAAATAATTTTCAAAAGAGTCATTAAAACCATTTTTCTATAATTGTATATTACTTATATTTTTTCAAACCAGAAAAAAATAAAACATATTTTGAAATGGTGTAATTTGAAAAACCATTATTACCTATACCGATGATCTTACTATATGAGTTATCACCAAAAGTAATATATCCTCCATCAAGGTTTTCAATATGGTTTAACTTGGATTATTCACCACAAATGTGTCTTGATAAACCTATATCAATGTACCATATAAATTATTAGTATTTTTCTTAATAAAATTTTCCTATAAAATAATCATGAAACTAAAGACTTTGGTACCCAAATTTTGAGTCCACTTGTCTTAGATAAAATATATTTTGGAAACATTATTTGTTTTGAATAAGACCTTCTAAAACAATTTAGAGGAGAGATGAAATTTTTTGGGTCTTATATAATGATAATTTTTAAAATCAAATTTATAAATAATATTCTTTATTTTATGAAAATAATTAAAAAAATTATCATGATAGGATCCTCTTAAAAAATTTGTTATTTTAGAGGTTCTTTATTGATTTAAAAATGCAAATCCAAAACTATTTTTCACATGAACTTGGGAACCCAAAATTTTATTTAAAATTTTCACCTTGGGTGAACTTAACAAGATAATTTTTAATATCTTTAATTATATATTTTATTTTTTGAACATTGGGATACTCCATTAATTTCAAGGATAATTTATACTTCTCTTTTGAGAGTTGATTGATTTCAAAAACTACCTGATTATATTTATTTTTATGTTTTTAATTTTGAGTTGAGTTCACAAAATAATTTCTCTAATTGATCTCTAGTATATTTAATATTCTCATAACTTAGAGAATTTGAATAATTTTAAGAACAAGAGGAATAAACATAATTCAAATAATTACTTAGCTCGGTTTGTGCCATAAGTCCTTTGATACTCATTTTGCTAGATTCAGATGAGGATAGGGAATCACCACTTACACTCCAAGTGGAAACCTCGAATTATTTCTTTCTTTAGTTCTTCTACTTTATCTTTTTATTGAATTTTAGGCACTCTAGTTTGATGTGTTTGGTATTTTTTCATTTAAATCATTTTAACTATTCTTCTTATCATTTATTTTCCTTTTTAGTATGATGAAAATCTTTTTTCTTTCTCATGAATTTGTTCATATTCTATGACAGGTTCACAATATTTTCATCAAAATTTGAAGAATAATCATTTATTTCCTTAAAGGTAATAGTCTTCTTTTTCTTGACCTCCCTGGTTTTCTTTTTGTCTTGTTGTTTTATGGAAATCTCATAGGTCATGAGAGATCCAATGAGTTATTAAATTTTCATATTATTGATGTAATTTTTTATTGAATCTTCATTACCTTGGGTTCCCCAGAAATGGAATAAACCCAATATATTTTCTTCATGATAATTTCTATAGAAATATCCTCACTAAGATATTTTCTTCCATTGAAAATGTCATTAAAATAAGTAAAAATATCAGTAATTTATTCCATAGAGTGAATTATAAAAATTTAAAAATATTTATGGTAATATCAATTAGAATATACTTGACTTTATTAATGAATTCATTTGATACTTCAAGAAATTACCAAATTTCATGAGTAGTTTTACATGTGGAAATATGATTAAATTCATTATGATCTAAAAAAAAATAAAGTGGATTCATGGATTTTACATCATGTTCAAAGGATTAAATATCATTATAATTCTATATTTCCTCTGATTATTTAGAAGGTGTGTAACCATGCATGAAAATTTTCTAAACAGGATAGTAAATACTTCAAAGAAAAGAAGACATGCGAGTTTTCCTATCACGAACCCAGACAAGTCGCCATCTGACCCGACACATGACCTGGTCTGTGGAAAGGCTTGAGGGGAATTAATTATCCCCATGGGCTAGCACAAGTTCCCAGGTATAAAAAATAATACATGGGAATGATTTACCCGAAATAGTAAACACAAAACAACTAACAAGATAAATAAACTAAAACTGAAAACAGAAAACCAAATAGGTATTTAATGAATTTAAGATTTAAAGTTTTATAACTTGAACCAAAATACAACAAGAAATGACAAAAAAGAAAATCGAAAACTCTAACTCAAACCTTAAAGCAACAAGAGATGCTACATCCCCAGGACACCAACACCAACTTGTATGAGAATACCTTCAGTAACTCGAACCACCATCACTAAACACAATGCCTCAACCTGAGATACACAAATAAAAAGGTCTACATACACCCAAA
Source organism: Viscum album (assembly GCA_963277665.1). Taxonomy (NCBI): domain Eukaryota; kingdom Viridiplantae; phylum Streptophyta; class Magnoliopsida; order Santalales; family Viscaceae; genus Viscum; species Viscum album. The sequence continues at coordinate 352,168,099 of OY728121.1, read as the reverse complement.
GTTTTATATAGGGTGTGATACAAGATCCCAGTTGGATTCCACCAAATAAAGAGATTCCATGCCAGAACATCAAAGAGATAATTTAACATGCTTATTCAAATTCATGATTTTAAAACACTTTTAAAGAAAATGTTTACAAACTAAAAGTAAAAAAGGAACACTTGAATAAAAACCATTTCAAAAACACTACTTTTAAGTGGAAAAGAAAATTTATAATGGATGCGTGCACCCACACACCCAAGTGGTCCTCCGTATGCTGACAGAAGGCACCACATCATGAATAGTAGAGAACCATGGGTAAATCCCCTAATGTTCATCTAGCTCAAGTGGGACCCTAGAACCTTGTACCTTAGTGAAAAGTAACCATAACAAATATCCATTCTCATTCACATGATACACTATTAGGATAATGATCTATTACCTAGTGGTCCCTAACATCATCATTATCATAATTTAGTTAGTGTTGCAAGCATTAATCTTGATAAGTGAAATAGGGGTGATACCACTCCGGATCACTAGATCACTAGTTCTAGTCCCCTCACCTAGATACTTGGGGTTTCCCTTGTGCTCGAGTTAAAGTCCACATGCAAACACACCACATATTTCATATAAAAGAACAACCATTTAAAAGAAAACATCATTACTTTCAAAATAACTCATTTCCATTCACTCACACCATTGAAAATAAACTTTCAAATACTTTTGTCATCACTTAAAAATAATTATGAATTACCCTTTTTATAATCAAAATAAAATTAGACAATAAAGATAAATAAAGGTAATGGGACAAGCCCCTTTTTAATTCCATACATAAAACAACTTTTTTTCAAGGCATGCTTCCCAACATTTAAACCATTTAAAATACATACTAAAATAACACAATAAGTAAATCACATGAAAAAAAATTCAAAACATGTTCCATACACCTTGCGCAATATAATAAATCATTTTCAAAACTAAAACATTATTAAATAACACAACAAGGGCCAAAACCATAAATATACCTAATTCCAAGTAAAAAATCCATTTCAAACCACTTTATTTACAAATTATTCTTAAAACTAGTTTCACACCACTTGCACAATTAAATGAACCATTTCACAACTTGTAAAACACCACCAAGTGATGCAAAGTGGGCTTACACCAAAAACATGTCTCATTTCATATAAACATACAACTTTAAAAACAAATGCATATTCAAATCTTCCAAAATTATACTTTTTCATCATCTAAAGAATTCAATAAATCATTTAAACTATTTATTAAATAATTTCAAGAAAAACCAAGAAGGCTTTACACCAAAACCATTTTATTCCATATAGAAATGTCACTTTAAAACCAAATACCCAGGGTGACCATATTAAAACATGTTTTACATTATTCAAACAATTTTTAATTCAATTTCAAAAGTGCATGACCATCTTAACATGCCAAGTGAACACATTTTTCATTAAAAATATAATTTCTAACCCATTAACACCTTAAGTGATCTTAAAAACGTGATTTGAACCCAAAATTTAACACATAAAACATTTTCATGAAACATTATGCTAAATCACACACCCAATACCTAATATTTTTTCTTTCTAAAACCCATTCACACCACATAAACATGCCAAAAAACTTAGAAATAATTTTTTCACCACAAAATTAAATACTAAAAAATATTTATAAATTCAAATAAATATATTGAATTAATATAATAATGTTAGGTCATGAAATCACCTACCTCACATGAAGATCCTTCCAAAAAATAGTGAAAAAACACATCTGCACCTCATTCACACCACGAATAAGCAGAGAGGAGTCCTAACCAAGGATATCGAACCCCCAAAAAAAGGATAAACCCCAAAATCGAACCCAATAACCGCTGGAAAACTGAAACTTATAAGAAAAATGAAGAAAGAGCTTACCCAGATGGAAGTGTTTGTACCGAAGGAGAGTAGGGCACCCACAGAAGGCCACGATCACTGAAGGAGGGCCGACAATCCATGGTTCTGGCAGAGGGCCGGCTAGCGCGGAAGGGGCACGAGCGAAGGTTGGGGCAGCGTGAGTAGGCTGGCCAGGAGGGAGACGGTAGAATGAGCAGGCTGGTCGGGAGGGAGGCAATGGCGCGAGCAGGCTGTAAGGGGGAGAGGAGGGTGGTTTGGAAGCTGACCATGGAGGAGGTGCAGTGCGATGTTGAAGGCAGGGAGGGGGAGATGGCGGTGTGATGGGTTGAGGGAAAGAGGGGGGGGGGGGTGTAGAAACCCTAACCCTAAAAAAAGAAAAGAAAATTTTAAAGAAAATAAAAAAACATTCTAATAATAAAATTATTCTTAATAATAATAATAATAATAATAATAATAAATTGATAGTAACAAAATAAAATAAAATAAGAAAAGTGTGATAAAATTTTAATTAATTGTTTTAATAATAATAATAATATTATTATTTGAGGATGATATTATTTTCCATGTTAGGGCGGGGTGTATGTGCTATCAGTGGGGCCCAGTTATTGCATTTGCTATCAAAGGAGGAACCTAACCTTAAGTGTGGTGCACTGGATGGGTTGAGATGTAGGGTCCATAGTGAGGATGTTGTGCTCTAAAGGGGAGGGGGGGGGGGTGATTGTAACACAATAGAATGATAAATGGTTAAATGAATAAATGATACGACTCATGTAATGTCTCGAAAATTCCATATAATTTTTTTAATTATAGAAAATTATTTTGAGATAGCGAAATATGACGGCGTGCGATTCCAAGGCCCAGAGCACCCAAAATGATCCGTCGTAGTTTGGTTAAGTTTTAATTAGCGTAAGAAATTTTCTGAAAAAAGTGGAATAACTCTTAAATGGTAACTCAGATCAGAAATACAAGGGCACCGTTGCATTTAGGATGGTGGGTTTACCCTAGGCGCGACTTAAGTTTAGTCAGCGCGGGCCTCCTGTGAGAAAACCCAAAATGGAATAATTGTAAATAAAATATTTAAATAAAATATATTTTTTAAATGATTTTAACTCACGAACAGTAACTCAGATTGAAAATCCGAGACCACTGATGAACTCATGAGGATATTCTCTCTTTAGCCAGATACTAACATTGATCGACGCAGGCCACCAGTGAAAGTTAGTTTTTGGCCGTAAATAAAATAATTAACAATTATTTTATTGTAAATTTCTTAACTTCTAAACGGTAACTTGGATTGAAAATCTGAGAGTACCGTTGGTTTCGTTGGAGTGTGTTTGACTTAGGCAGAGCCTAACCTCGACCGGTGCGGTTCAGGGGTGACTGTTATAATTTTTTCGAACTTTTTTTCGGGTATGTTCAGTAAATGCGCAAGCGACATTATATAACTTTTGAATCGGTGCTAGGAATTGAAATATGAGGACACCGTTGAACTCACATTGCCAGTATTCTCTTAATGAGACCTTCACTTCGACCGTAGTAAGTCCGAAGAAAAAGTTAGTTTTTTGGAACTTTTTAACAGAATAAATAAAATAACTTTATTATTTTATTTTTATTCTATTCCTCCAACAAATGAGAGATAAGGTGGTACCGGTGATGTGTCAAGAGAATAAATGGATTGACCTTTCAATTATAAGTAACCGCACCGTTGGGGAATTAGGAAGGTTTTTAATTAATGGGCCTCCATTAATTCCACAAATGTTGCAAACCCTCACCCTCTCCTAATTATAAGGAGATTGGGGAGAGGTGTTGGCACTTCCTCACCAAGCAACGAAGTGCTGACAAAGTGTAGTGATGAAAAACCCTTGGAGGACGGAGTTGGTACCAGTGGAAGGTGACGAGCGACACCGAAACCCCAAATTAGAGATCGATGAACAAGTGACGTTGTTGGAGGCTAGTTGCGGGGGGACGATGAAAGCTGACACTTCCTCAAATATGGATGCTCACCAATGAACTTGAGGTAGGGGTTATTTTGTTTGAGAATTTTTGATTTCATCTTCCCCATTCTTGAATTTATAAGAAGAACGTGGGTCAACCGACTAACGGGTTGTCCCGTGATTCTTCTGTCTTTGTGGGAGGTTATTGCGAGGTATCTTGTAGGGAATGTTATTTTTTTTGAATACCTTTACCCAATTCTTGACATAATTCTTGAATTAAGAACATCTATGTCACTTGCTACCGCTCTAACGCGGAGGGTGTGAGCCAAACAAACATGGCCCGACCCCTCCGCAAATATCTGTGGTGTTTGTTGCGTTCTTCATGATGGTGGAAGACGGAAATCGGTGCTGACGACAGGCACCAGTGGGATTTGGGAACGACGTCCGACACCACGACCGGCCACGAAAAAGGCGGTGGTGTGACCCCCGCTGCCAGAGTGGGGTCGCGGACCATCGACCGTGCCGGAGCGGAGGCGGCGGCCGGGTCACGACCAACCGCGTGATGGGGAGGTGACAGTGTGCGTCTGTGCCACCCGACGAGTAGATTCCACGATGAAAGGACGCAATGGCGGTGGAGGGGTGGTAAGATCACTACCTGCCACTGGTGAAGGCGCGACGCACGACCGCGCCGCGTGGAGGAGTAGATGGCCATCCGGCCAGCCAGGGGCGCCCAGAAGACCGCCTAGCATGGGCCGCCTAGCGGGCCGGGCCGGACCCAGTGGGCTGGGTCAGATCCCTCATGCTGGGTACGACCCAGGGTCAGACCCAAGTCGACCCGAACCGGGTCGCGTCGGCCCAGGCTGGGACAGATCCGGTCAGACCTGACCCAGACCCACTTCGACCCTTTTTCATTATTTCAACAATATCTTGAGCTACATGCGTCTGTTTGACGAACCTTCTGTGGAACCGATAACCTTGGATCGAGAAAGTACTTTTGATATAACTAACTTGAGTTTTGGATAAAGTTGGGGGTACAACCGGGTTGGATCGAACACGAATCCAACCGGGCCCTCGGGACTAAAAGGCTAATAACTTACAGACTAGAAATCTAATTGATGCACCATCTGTTTCATTAAGACCCCTTTTAAATGGTAGACCTTTGGGATACTTCTTCGTGAGACTTCATGGTAGTTGAATTATCGACATATTCCTTGAGGAGCAGAACCTCCCGAAATCAAGAGAGGTTAGTGCAGGAAATGTATAGCTAGATGTAAAATGAGAAAGGGATCCTTCGTGGGTCTGTATTTGAGGATCCCAAATGGGTCCACTCTAGGAATCCATGTGGGAATAATCTTGGATCCTTTGTGGGTCTGCTGTACTAGGATCCTGTGTGGGTCAGATGACGTACTAGGATATTGTGTGGGTCTGCTGTACTAGGATCATGTGCGGGTCTGATGATATACTAGGATCCTGTGTGGGTCTGCTGTACTAGGATCCTATGTGGGTCTGATGATGTACTAGGATCCTACGTGGGTCTGCCTTTTAATAGAGTAAGATGATTTAGTAGTTACATCTAGGCATCTCTACTACTGTACCTAAGTTACACCTAGTGTGAGCTAAGTCCTTACCTTAATGGTGGTACCTTTGTGGTATTTTTCTGTGTGGCGTACCTGTGTGGTACTTTCCTTTGTGGTGATACCTTGGTGGTATTATTCTGTGCAGCGTACTTGTGTGGTACTTAACTTCGTGGTAATACCTTTGTGGTATTCTTCTGTGTGGCATACCTGTGTGGTGCTTTCCTTCATGGTGATACCTTGGTGGTATTCTTCTGTGTGACATACCTGTGTAGTACTTATCTTTGTGGTGATAACATTGTGGTGTTATTCTGTGTGGCGTACCTGTGTGGTACTTTCCTTCATGGTGAAACCTTTGTGGTATTCTTCTATGTGGCGTTACCTTTGTGGTACTTACCTTTGTGGTGTTACCTTCGTGGTATTCCTTCCTTTGTGGAATAGTTGAGCCTTGGGCTATGGATTTGGGCCTTGTGTTTCCTCATAAATGAAATGAGTATACTTGATTACTAAGGTATATGTATAGGCATATAACTAAGTAGGGATGACAGTTGTTTTCATCCTTTGTGGTTTATCCCTTCTGAATTTTGATAGACCTTTGGGGGGTCTCGGGGTCCCTACTGAGTATCGCTATACTCACCCCTACACGGAATATGCCCACACCTTATTGTGTTTGGTGCAGACAACGGACAGTGCTGACTAAGGAAGAGGGTACCAGGATTGGAGGTAGCTTGGAGGTGGACCATAGATGAGACATACCACAGAGATGACCATTTGAGAGATGTACCTACCCTTCAGGTAGGATCCTTTGCGGGTGTTCATAGGAGCTGTTCAGTTTACTTGTACTTTTCAGTTGGGATTGTATTCTGGCCCCTTTTTTACTGTACACACTTTTTTTACTATTAAGTTTACTCATGTTCGTATTGTGCTATGTACTTGGTTGCATGAGTTACAGGTTATAAAGGCAATGCCTTTCTAGTTTTGGGGAATACGCCTTCGGTGCTAGTCACCAGCCCATGGCCTATGGAAGGCGGGCTTGGGGGTAGTCATGGCACGGGCCCCGGAGGATGGGTCATGACAACTCATGTCAACAAGGTGAACCTTCCTTTTTAGGAGACTGTCTGATTACAACTCCATAGTTAATCGTGCTTAGTCTAGAGTAGTTATCAGATTGGGTGATCTTCTGGGAAGTTTCACAGGGTGTGTGTGAATGAGGAAAAAACACATTGTAAAGGAAATGTGTTGGCTTGTGGGGACTTTCATTAGCTAGATAACCCGTTTGAGAACATGAGTGGGCCCCAGGGTGGGGACCATGTGTTTGTGGGGCAACTGGTGGTACCTGGTGTTCCAGGACCTGATGGCCATGTTAGGGCGGGGCTTCTGTGCTGTTAGTGGGGCCCAATCACTACATTAATAATTATAGTTTGTTCCATCAAAAAAGGGACTAGACCCATTGAATGTCTTTATGGAGAACCTTAGATGTTAGTGATAGAATCCAAATTTTAAAGATAGTTCCTATAAATAGATTAATATTTTAAAAATATTAAAACAAGGTTTGCCTAATATTATTTTTTGGTCCGAGTAAGATGGAAGGCAGGGGTGAATTTCCTTTTAAAAATTAAAACTAAATAATGTGATAAAATTATTTAATTAAGTGATATATTAAAATAAATATATTAATTGAAAAATATATGAAATAAAAAAGAGAAATTTTAACCAAAATTAAAAATCAAAGGAAACAAATTTGATAAAGGAGTTTGACTAAATCTTAAGATGGGTCCCTACATCTCCAACCCTCAATTGATTGATAGGTTTTAGATTAAAATCCTTAAATTTAATGATATACAAGATAATTGAGAATATATTCCCTTGGATTTAGCTATAGAAAAGGAATCCTAGATATAATACACTTTAATTTTAATTATTTGTATCAATAAATCCAATACAAAGAATAGACACTTTATTTTTAGATGGTTTTAGAAAGAAAACCAAATCCTCCACTTTAATGGTAGTGATCACCCAAGAAAAGAAGGTAAAAATATGAGAAGTTTTCACAGTGGAAATAATTTTATAAATCAATCTCTAATATATCAAATAGGTTGGAAGAATAATAATGAGATATAGAGATAAGAATAGATGTGAGAGAGTTGAGTACAATAAATAAGAAAAAGAGTGTTCTCAAGGGAAGGCACAAGAGAATTTGATTCACATCCAATTGATGTTTGGTTCATATACATTTATGTTAATGAATTATTGGGGTTATATTTATATCCCCCAAAATTCCATTGGTCATTATAGAAAAGTATCCGGTTAAATAGATATTTAAATAGTGATACAAAGCATTAGGGTCCACCAAGAAATGACTAGTTTTACTGGGTTCATCAGTTAGATAGATGATCCTACCAGTTAGCAGCTGGGATGACCGTATGGCTTGGGTTTGTTTCAAATTTCTACACCTATAATAAAGTGATGTCTAAGAACTATAAATTAAAAAATATTATCCAGACACTACCCATTACTAAGTGGAAGTGGGATGATATGACAATGTATTTTTTGATAGGGTTGTCATGGTCACCTTGTGAAAGCAATGAAGTGTGGGTTATAGTTGATCATTAAAAAAAGTATCTTTTATTACAAATAAGGGAGACCTAGTCTATTTATGAGTTATAATAGTCACATGATAAAGAGATAGTATATATTCATGGTGTGTCGAGGAGTATCATATATGATCAGGATTCTCAATTTACATATTGATTATAACATGGATTTCAGATTGAATTGTATACTTAGATGTGTTTGTGAAATTTATACTATCCTTAGGATGATGGGTATTCTAAATATGTATTTTTTGTTTTTTAGGAAATATTGAGATAATGTGTCCTAGATTTTTCTGATTCACGGGAGATCCATCTTGAATTGTCTATGTTCGCTTATAATAATAATTATCAAGAACCAATTCAGATGACACATTTTGAGTCCTTGTATAAAAATACATGTTGATCACCTTTATGCTGGATAGTAGAGAGTAAGTCCTATATTAATGGGCCAAGTATATTACAGGATAAATCATAGAATATCAGATTGATATGAAATAAGTTAGAGATAGACTATAGTAGGAAATTATTGTGTGAAGATCGGTGATGCTGTTTTCTAGAGTTAAAGGCGAGTGGCCAAGTTTTCTTAATGGTTTCAATATGATTAGGAAAACACTATATACTGAGATAGGGGAAGTTTGAATATAGGTATGTGGGGTTATTTTATGTTATCAATAAAATTAGCACAATGACATAATTATTAAGGCTTTCTTAGATATTTCATATGATACATGATATAATGAACCTTCTCATGTGATCAAATTTGATGACGTAGAGATGGATATTGATGTATAATTAAAGGAAATAATAGTTCATAATTGGAAATATGGTACCACTAGTACACATGAAGTGGTAGAATTCATGTATCTAGGAGGATACTTGGGATTGGTAGGCTTATATACAAGCATAATGGTCGAAGCTTTTCACTGGCGATGCTTAATGACTCAACTTGAGGATCAACTGCTACATGGTGGTGAAATTTTAACCCACCACCTATTATAAGGTATGGATATATTTATATTTTTCATTAAACCATGTGTGTTTTGTTTTTTTTCCATTGGAGGATTTGAAGGGGGCTGAGATTTAGTTTGTTGGGATTCGGTCTTGGTGTGGAATCATTCCCCTTGAGGAAAACCAATACCAGGTACCCGATGTAGAAGACATGGTATATAGTGGATAAAGGTAGAGAGGGGGAAGTCCATAGAGTAAAAAAAGTGTCCATTAACCCTATGGACGAAACTTAGTGAGTACCAAATACCTGATGGTAGGAGACTGGGTACCCAGTATCCCCTATCCAATTTTTTGTACAAATTTTAATTAATTTAATTAAATTGGTTAAACTTTTGTTAAAAATGGAACCCCATTTTGGTTTCACCCAGTCACAGGACCTCCTAGTTTTTCTCAATTCATTATTATTCCTCTTATTATACTATGGTTGAATTTCATTTGTTTCAACTCCAATTTTAATGTCATCTATACAATAGGATCACCATGGGTAAGGCTAAAAATCCTCTTTCATCTATTATCTATTTCTCTCATTATTTATGAATTATTTACTAGATATCCCCAATTTAGGGGTTTATATTTATTTTTAATATTTCATATAATTAAATTTGAATCATTTGATGACTTTAAATGAGAGGACTTCTATTATTCTAAGGTAGGTGGTTCCTAAAATTTCTCATTAGTTTATATGAGTTTCATGTGACGCGTGATATTTGGTCATTTCGAATGTGTGAACTTTACCCAAAACTAATATACATTGTTCCCCTTGGAACCATATGAGTAGGTAAAGTGTGTTTAGGGTTGTGATTGGTCCTTTTTGAAATTTTATTTGATTCCATGGTCATTGATGGATATAAAATTAAAAATAAAGGGTGATGATCCTTGTACTTGAAACCCAATGGGGGTGTTCCTTAAGTAATATTAGGATGTTTTGGACCTTTATAGGTGTATTTTTTCCAAATTTAATTTGGGAATGTTTACATATGTTATAGGCCATCCTAATGTAAGAATTTTAATGGATGTTTGGGTTGTTATAAAATTTTCTTGTCTCATTGGCATGTGTAAAAGATGATAATCTAACTTCCTTTGATTATATGGATTTGAGTATATCATACCTCATATATAAGTTATGGAAAGGGGTTAGTCATGTTCATTGACCTAATACTGATTATAGGAGGTATTGGACATTAGGCCAACCCTATTTATAATTTTATATACATTATTATGGTTTTTTGAATATACCCTAAGGGATTTATGATAAGGGATCAAGATACCTTATGGCTATGATTTTTATAGAAATGAGGTACCTTTTCCATTTTTATTTATATATTGATAATAATAGATCAAGATTACTATGGGATGAGATTAGTATATTCATATTCCACCTTTCCCATTGGTCTTTATATTATTCTAAGTATGGGTTGGGAGACCTATGAGATAAGATTGGTATAAACATGGGTTGTCTTTACCATTTGTCTTATTTCTACTTTGAAAAAAGGTTTAGATACCCGTGGGAATAATATTCTTTAAAACATGGAAACATATTGCACCATTGTCCTTATTATATAACAATTAAATGTTAAGAATCATCTTGAAACTATCTGAGGTAGGCATAGTCAATCCATGGGAAGCATGTTTAAAAATAGAGGGTGTGTTTTTTATTTTTTTTGTTATGGTTGATTATTATTATTGGAATTCCATTTTGTGAAAGAACTTTTATATTCTAGATTTTTTTGGGGACTCCATTGGGGGTGGCATACTGAGTTTTTGTCAAAGCCTTCATGAGTATCTCTATACACATGAAATATTTTTGGTTTATGAGAAAGTTAAGGTAAAGGGACCCTATAATGATATATGATACGAAGTTCTATTATTAAATCTTGGAGGTGGGACTGAGAAGGGACTCATGTTCAATTTTGGGGTATTCAACCGTCTTTTGTTTATTCTTGGACCATGTTGTATATGATCAACCCATGGGAAAACCAGATTATTTATCTATTAATTATGATTTAAGATCCTAGTTTTTTATGATCCCTTCCCTTTCATTTAAGGTGATTAGTGGTGAATGGGAGGAATATGGAAGAGTGGAAGTGTATTTGAGTTGAAATTTCAACTACAGGGTGGTTTCTACACTTTGGATCCTTTGGCTATGGCATAAGTTTTTTCTTAAATATTGGTTGTGGAAATTATGGAATGAGGTTCAGAATATGGGAGGTTTTTTTGTATCTAAATCCTTATTGGTAGCTACAACATGGAGGTAGTCTATGGTGTAGTATCCTATAGGATAGGTTTTGGTGTCTCTAGATTTTGATTGGTAGCTTCAATCTAGGTTGGGATAGTGTCATAGAGTCTTGATGAATCAGTTTAATTTTCCCTATCATGTTGTGGGTGGTTTCAGTGTGGAATGTGGGAAAAACCATAATGTTACCCATGGTTTTAGGATCATGTTTGATTAGGTTTTTGGAAAGGAGAGATATAAAGAGTTCTTCACCATGGTTTTTGAAGGTACACTTTGAATTGGGTGCTTACAACATGGATATACTTCCAATGCAATATAATTAAGGAAACATATACATATTACAGACTAATAAAGGAGTCTGTTCCATGTCCTTATGTTTTAATAACTATGTATAAATTCTAAAGAGGCTCTAAAATATTCATAATTTATGATTTCTCCTTCAAACCGTAGGAAACACAATGCCCTTTTTAGAATCCTTTTAAGCCTATTTTCTAGGATTAAGTCCTAAAAGCATTGTCATGACAAGAAAAATTGATTATGTTTTTTTAAATATGATTTATAGTATAGGTAAGACCCTAGTTTGTCTCTCAAGGAGCATTGGTGGTTTTTAGTTTGAATTTTTAATAAAAATTACTAAAATAGGGGGGGGGGGTTGAAAACAATTTTAAAATAAAATGACATAATTTAATGAGTTAAAAAGTTTACAAAAAGTGGATTTTGAAGAATAAATGATGATTATGTGATCATTTCTAAGTTTCTACACCACTTGAAAAGTTCCTTATTCTTAATTGATCATTAGGTTTTTGTGTAATCCTTTGATCAAGGGTTAACCAAGATCTTGGGAACCCATAATCCCTAAAATGATGAAAATACAACTAAACCTTGACATAATAATCATATAGTATAGTTAAAAACCCTTATTATGAATTAATGTTTGTCAAGGAACACTAAAATATCATTTATTTTGGAAAGAATAGGAGTCTTTTGTTGTCCATTCAGAATAAAAAAAATCACATACTGATCAGTTATGAAATAAAAATAATTTCAATTAAATGCATAATAAAAGTTAAGATACATATAAAAGAACAATTCCAAATCAAAATATACACCAAAACATTAGATAATTATGTGTTTTAACTCCCTCTTCAAGTGTGTATCTCCCTCGCAATGATCACCCACCGTTTAGCCCACCATCGAGAGGAGGAGGAAGCTCGGGTAGAAGTACTTCATTATTGAACCCCCTATGAGGATAAGGGATTATAGAAATTATATGATGATTAGGTGAATATTCTAAGAATTAAAAATAGTATAACTTTACTTCTATTTAGAACTTACAAATGAGGTACCCATAATGACCTTTTATAGCCAAAATTGGAAGTGGTTTTGGGAACCCAGTTTTGGTTATACCAATTGTGTCTTGGTTTTGGGTTAGTAAATGAAAATATCACAACTTGGAAAAAATATTAGAGTTGTTTTAAGGCCTATTTAATGTATCCCTATTAAATTTTAAAGCCATTAGACACCTATATTGGGAGATATTGTCAAAATATCGAACCTAACTTTTGAATTCAGGTAGATTCAGTCCCTTGGATATATTGGTTCTGATGGCCTCTTAAATGGATGAATTGGGATTGGGTTTATTGATATGAGTTGTAGTACATGGAGTTTTGTATCTTCCAAGAATATTTCATCCCATTTGAGGAATAAGATTTTTTGAAATGTACAAAATAGTGGATATGTGTCCTTGGGCTTCCATGTAGTTTGGCCCATTTTCCTTCTGAATCATATCCGGGGCCTCCAAATGACCTCCACCTACAATGAAAATATCAAAAAAAGTATAATTGAACCTTTTAACAGTGATAAATATTTAATAATGGAATACAACAAGAATTTAAATTTTATATTATATTTTGAATTTACAATAAAAAATCAGTTTAATACAATGAAGTAAGGGTGAAATAAAATAGTGAATCACGGTGCAATCACACCCCCACACCTAAAAATTTACACTCCTGCGAAAATCCACATTTCTAAAAAGTATATATGGAGATATTACCAACTTTATGAATATTTAACATTTAAATAAAATTTAATTAATGATATAAATGCGATAAAAGAAAAAATCACACCAATGAGTTATTATTATTGATCCTGGAATAATACATCTAAAAAATTGTATCAAAACAAAATTCCAAGAGATTCATGATACCAATAAAATAAAATAATTCAAAAGTGAATCAAGTCACTAATTCTACATGTGTCTGTGATAACCATTTCAATCTATTCTTTCCAATTTCCATTGATTGAACACAAGTTGTTTTAAAATTTGTCTTCTTACAAGATCCTTTCCACCAAACCTGTCTTATATACTTTGTAATAAAAATTCAATACCCATTCACTTAAGCATTACCAAAAGTAAAACCATAATCTCCTGAACTAGATATTCCCATATTTTGTACATTTCATCACTCCAATCAAGGTTTATTTGTTTTTTTGGTTTTTTGGTTTTTTTAAGGGCGTACAACAGTCAGATTATAGGCACACACACATAGGTCAATATGGTACAACAATGAAATAAATCAGATAAAGAAAAAATATATGGAAAAATCATTTTCAAAAGTAGATAAAAATTAACCTAATTTATATTTACCTTAAGTTAAGTAATAACTTTTCACACTTCATGGTTGGGTGAAAAGATGTGTGGATAAATTAAGTGACAAACTTTTCCATTAAACTATTCACACAAAGTTTACCATTATTCTCAAAGGTTTCAAAATTATAAAACCATTTATATCATCAAAAAACAACCAAATTTCAAGAGAAAGTCACACCATGATATAGAATTCATGATAAAATATAGATTTTATAAAAAAATAAATAAATATTAAAACAACATGAAATAGGGAATTTCCTTATTAATTTTCAATAAATTCTATGATTAAGTGGGAATCATTTTCCATGATAAAGTGGGAATTACAAATTAACATTTTAACACAAAAAATGAGGGAAAAAATGGGGGGAAAGTGACAATACAATCCAATAAGACAAAAATATAAATAGAAGAAAGATGATGAAAATTCATAAATAACCTAGAAATGTACCCATCCCCCCACACCTAGAGCATGCAGTGCCATCAATGTAAAAAGAGATTGTATAAAGGAAGGATAAAACATAGTGAGTGTTATTAGTAGGATGATTCTTGAACATGGAGTTCCTCTATCAGGGACTTCGAAAGGGATTTGTGGAAGTGATTAAGATACTTCCCATTGAAAGTAAATGTTTGTTTGGTTTCTTCATTTTAAACCTGAACAACACCAAATGGATAAACATTAGTAACAGTGTTTAGGCCAAACCAATGGGATAAAATCTTACTTGGATGCAACTTCATCCTTTCATTTTAAAGGAGGACCTTATTCCTAATGTGGAATTGATGATGAAGGATGAGATGGTCATGGGTATCCTTGGTTCACTCCTTATAAATCCGGGAGTTCTCATATGAATCTCTTATCATTTCCTCTAGCTCTTAAATATTCAACTTCCTTTGAGAACCTACACCAAAAATATTATAATTTCATTGTTTTATGTTCTATTAGGCACAATTCTCTATCTCAACAGGGTGGTGAAAACTATTTCCAAACACTAGATGATATGGTGACATGCAAATGGGAGTTTTTAAAGTAGTATGGTAAGCCCATAATGAATCATCAAGTCTTAAAATCTAATATTTTCTATTGGGTTGAACCATTTTTTCAAGAATCTATTTTACCTCTATATTTAACACCTAATCTTGACCATTGGTCTATGGATGATAAACAATAGAAACTCGATGCCCAACCCCATACCAATGTAAAAGTGATTACATTTTGTGGTTGTAGAAATGATAACCCTGTTCACTAATGATAAACTTAGGTAATTCAAACCTACAAAAAATTTGGGTTCTCAAAAATTCCAAAAAAGTCTTAGAATCATCATCCCTTGTGGTGTGTGCTTCTTTCCATTTTGACACATAATCCATTGCCAAAAGAATGTAAAAGTTTCCAAAGGAATTGGGAAATAGACCCATAAAGTGAATTTCCCAAACATAAAAAATTTCATGAAAGAGAAAAGGTTGTTGTGGTATTTCATTTATTTTTAAGACATTCCCCTTTCTTTGACAAAATGAAAAATATTTATATAAATCATGGGAATCCCAAAATAGTTTTTAGCAAAAGTGACTAGAATCAAGGACCTTGTGAGCAGTCCATTGAGGACCAAAGTGGTCCCCACAAACAAGAGTGTGGCAGAACCTTAGGACAGATTGAAACTCGCTATAAAGAACACAAAGGATGAGGAATTGATCACTAAATGTGAAAAAAATGTCGGGGTCATCCCAAATGTACCAACAATACTCATGTTTTAGACATCCATATTGGTTTTTATTTAAATTGGCAAAAATACAAGATGCTACCAAATAATTTACAATTTTAGCATACCAAGGAATATAATCTCGCACTTGATAAAATTGATCATTATGAAACATTTCATTTATAGGAATAGAGGGGGATGAGTCAATGTACGATTATGGGAGGACCCTAATGATATAGTCAACCACCACATTCTATGATCATTTTTTATCTCTAATTTCTAGATTGAATTTCTAAAGGAGGACCATCCAGTGAATGAGATGTGGTTTGGCTTTTGGTTTCTTAAAGAGATACCATAGGGATTCATGGTATGAGAAAACAATGAATTTGGACGCTAAAAGGTATGATCAGAATTTATCCAAGGCAAACACAATGATAAGGTATTCTTTTTCTATTGTGGTGTAGTTTTCCTGAACAGGGTCCAAAGTACGTGAGGCATAAGAAATGACATATGCAGCTTGATCAACCCATTGTGATAAGATAACCCCAACTGCATAGTTAGAGGTGTCACACATGAGCTAAAATGATAAATACAACTAAGGTGGTTAGATTACCTAGGGTGATGTGATACTCCATTTAAATTTATTAAAAGATCCCTCACATTATTTAACAAAACAAATTATTTTTCTTTTTGGAGTAATATAGAGAGGGGGAGTGAAATCTTACTAAAGTCATGAATGAAACGACAGTAAAATCCATCATGACCTAAGAAAGACTATACATCCTAGACATTTTTTGGGAATGTTAAAGAAGAACTGAAATCCAATTTTTATTTATTAACTTTTATACCATCCCCAGAAATTACATTCCCTAGTACTATACCTTGTCGCACCATGAAATGACATTTCTTCAAATTTAATACGATATTATTTTCAATATAGCGATGTAGCACTTAACCAAGACTACTCATACATTCATAAAAACAGGATACATATACAGTGAAATAATCCATGAATACTTTCATGAAATTATCTAGGTAATAAGAAAAAACACTAACCATGCATCATTGGGAAGTACCCAGAGAATTTCACAGACCAAATGGAATCCTTCTATATGAAAATTTTTCAAAGGGGAAAGTGAAGGTTACCTTTTCCTAATCCTCAGGGGAAATATGGATTTGAAATTATCCAGAATAACCATTAAGAAAATAGTAATGGTACTTCACCACTACCCTATATAACATTTGGTCAATGAACGACAATGGGAAATGGTAATTCCTAGTGTGTTGGTTTATTCAGTGGTAGTCTATACAGACACACCAACTGTTATGCACATGAGTTATAAATAATTAATTATTTTCATTTTTAATTATTGTTAGATCAGGTTTTTAGGAATCTCTTGTATTGGACTAACCCATTGGCTGTCGGAGATGGGTTAAAATATTCTAGCATCAAATAATTTTGTTAACTCCTTTTTAAAAACATATAATAGGTTTGGGTTCAGTCTTCATTGTGTCTGCCTCACTAGTTTAGCCTCATAATTTAACAATATATGATGTGTAAAAATTGATGGGATAATTATAGGAATTTAAGAAAGTTTCCATTCCAAATATTTTTTATACTCCCTAAAAAGTTCAAGTAATCTCAATTCATGCTCTCGAGGGAGTGAACTAGCATTGATGTTAGGTATATTGTTTCCATTATCAAGATAGAAATATTTTAAATCTTTAGGATGTTTTTTTAGTTTCAATTCATGTGGATTTTAGATTTATCGGAGTGAATGTGGAATTGGGAGGTCTATGATTTCATATAACTGCTCAATAGTAACATACTCTGATGAGGAATGTGCTTTTATAAGCTTATCAATATCATCTATGGTCATGGGATCCTCAGTGCTCAAGAAATTATCAATTAACAAACATGCATGAAATTTTTCTAGACTGGTAAAACATTCAACGTATGATTCAATACCTAAAATTTCAATCAATGATGAAAACTTAGAAAGGGGATAAAGTGAATAAAAAGAAGGTTTTTCAATAAAATGGAGTACATCTATAGAGTTTATAGAGATGGAGGAAAGTTCTTCAAAGAGGTACTTCATGTCATTAAGGACGTTGAAGTGGACAATGTCACAAAAAAAAATCCATAGATAATGTACCATTATGGACATTTTTTTTTTCAGTTTTCAGGAAAGGTCTCCCTAACATAAGCAGGGCATGTCCATTCATCATAACATCTTCCATTTTTAGCAAATAAAAATCAGTAGGAAAAATTAAAATTTTCACCCTCACAAGAACATCCTTTAACACACCATAGGGGTGTGTGGTAATCTAGTTTTCCAGTTGAACAAAAATTCATGTGGGATTAATTTCCCCAACCAAAAATAAAGAGTAAATAGAGTGAGGCATCACATTTATAGAAGCACCCAAATCAATCATAGCATTGGAAAAGGAATACTCCCATATAGTGCACAGAATTGAGAATATTAAAGGATCCTTGCATTTGGTAGGAAGTGATGGATATATCAATGTTGAGATGTTCCTCCCCAATATCACCTTATCATCACCTCAAAGTCTCATTTATTGTGTACACATTTCCTTTATAAACTTGGAGTATCTTGTAATTTTCTTCACGACATCAATCAAAGGAATGTTAACCTACACTTTTTTAGAAGTTTCCAATATTTCCTTATAAAGTTATGTTTCATTTTATTTACTAGGTTGGGTGGACCTTTGGTGAAATGGAATAGTAATGGTTGGTCTAGTATCCTCATAAACATACACACTCTTTCCTTTGGCAGGGATTCTCTCAACATAAGGTTTTACCTCATTTGGACAATTTACAGTGGTTGAGATAGTGGTTTCTTCTGGAGGGTTTGAATATATTAGAGGGTTTATTTTCTTTTAAGATTAGTTACACTATTAAGGGTGATGTCACTAACATTTCACTTATCCCTAGGGTTAACTACTTGTTTAGAGGGTAGTTTACCTGACCCATGACTTTGAATTTCCGCCAAAGAGTTAGTGAGATGGCCTAATTGGGGTTTTAGGTCTTTTATGACTGCTTGGGTGGTTCGATGGAATTTGATATTATTAGAAGCCATTTTTTTCATAATATCTTCTAGTCTAGGCTCAATTTTTGAATGGGATGGTTTGAAAGGAATTTTTTGTGGTTGGATATTTTGGGGAGGTGGGGGTGGATGACTACTCTACCTAGGTTGGTTCCATTGTTGTTGAGGTTGGTTTGAATGCCCCATTTTCTATAATCTTGGTTTTCTTTTCACCCATGGTTGGTTGGATAATAAGGTTCTTTCCTAAAGGGTTGGTTATAGGGGTGGCTTGGAAGTATTTCCTCAAAACTCTCAGAATTTTCTCTCAGTTGGGGGAATTGGTTAGAATAGTGGTTATAAGAATAACATATACAACAATGGATGGGATAAGAAGATTGATATTTCCCTTGGGAAAGGGAAATTTTTCAAAGAAGGGTACTTACCTCTTAAAACTTTGTGTCCACCTTATTGTCAAATTCAGTGATTTTTACCTCATGGACACCTCGAATGGGTACATTGGATCTTGAACTGAATTGATGAGTGTTCTATGCCATGTTCTCAATTAGGGTTCTTGTAGCAATTGGGGTCTTATCAACTATCACACCACATAAAACAACATCAATCATATTTCTATCAATAGGAATTAAAACTTTATAAAAATATTTAATTAAAAGTTGATCACTTATTTAGTGGGGTGTGAAAATTAAACAAATAATTTTAAATCTTTCCCATTACTCATGAAGAAATTCCCCTTGTGATTTCATTATTCCAAAAATTTATTTCCTTATTATTATAGTTCTAGAGGCTGGGAATTATTTTTCATGAAAAATGCGTTTCATGTCCACCCAACCTCTAATTGGGGAATTAACATAATATAGACAATATTTTACGGTATCTTCTAATGAAAAAGGGAATTACCTAATATTTACTTGTTCATAATCCATATTAGAAGGTTTTAATGTTGAACACACAATATGAAATTATTTTAAATTCTTATGTGGGTCTTCTCCAACCATTCCATGGAATCTTGGTAATAAGTGAATTAAACCAGATTTTAGTTTAAAATTGGGTGCCTCACTTTTTATTTTAATGTAATAGGGTTGGATATCAAAATAATGTGAGGATAGTTATTTTAGTGTTTGCTTATTTTGATCGATGTTAAGAAAGTTTATTTCAATTTTTATGTTGGTTCCATAAGAAGAATAGCAATTATCAAGAAGTGTGTCGATGTTTTGTGTTTCCTCCTTCAATGGATTATTTAGTGATTCTTGGCGTTGATGAAGTACGATCCTCTCTAGTTCATGTTCAAATGGACATAGTTCCTCTAATTAAGATCTCATCATGAACAAGGCCTAAAAAATGATTATTTAAGAAATCAACTTTAAAAAAAATAATGGAATAAAAGAAGCGAATAAATAATTAAAAAATACGCAATACTTTTATAAAAAACACACACTAAAAACAATAGTGCTCCCCAAAAATAGTGCCAAAATTTGAAAATGTTTTCATGACATGTCAAATTTATTATGTTTTATAAATATGATTTATATTATAGGGAAGACCCTAGGTCATCTCTCTAGGAGATTTGGGGATTTTTAGAGTGAAATTTTAATAAAAATTACTAAAATTGGGGGTGGTTTCAAAAATAGTTTTAAAATAAAATGACTTAATTTAATGAGTTTAAAATTTAAAAAAAAGTTGATTTTTAAGAATAAATTATGATTATTTTATCATTTTTAAGTTACTACACCACATGAAAATTTCCTTGATCTTAATTTATTATTAGTTTTTGGTGTAATCCTTTGATTGAGGGTGAGCCAAGATCTTGGGTACCCACAATCCATAAAATGATGAAAATAAGACTAAAACTTGAAATAAAAATAACATATTCAAGTTATATATACTTGTAATTAATTATGTTTTTTCAAGGAACAATGAAATCTAAAGTTTTTGGGAAAGAATAGGAGTCTTATGTTGTCCAATTGGAACAACACAAGTCACACATTTAAAATTGCACACCGATCGGTTATGAAATAAAAAGTGTTTCAATTAAATGCATAAAAACAAGTTAAGATACATATAAAATAATAATTAAAAATAAAAATATACACCAAAACAGTAGATAATTATTTTTCGTAACTCCCTCTTCAAGTGTGTAGCTCCCTTGCAATGATCACCCACCGTTTAGCCCTCCATCGAGAGGAGGAGGAAGCTCAAGTGGAACTCCTTCTTCATTATTGAACCCTTATGAGGATAGGTGCCTCTAGAACTTATAGGATGATGAGGATACTCATCTAGGACTCCAAAATAGAATATATTTTCTTAGGGTTCTAAATTATAAATGAGGTTCCCCAGGTTCCCTTTTATATCAAAAATGGGAAGTGGTTTTGGGAAACCAGTTTGGGTTATACCACCCGTGTCTCGGTTTTGGGTTGGTAAAAGGCCATATAAAGACTTTGAAAAAAGATTATAGTTGTTGGAAGACCTCTTAAATATATCCCTGTAAAATTTAGAGGCCATTAGAATATTGGGATATATTTTCAAAATAATGAAATTAACTTTTGAATTCAGGCAGAATCTGTCGCCTAGAAATATTGGTTTGGATGGGCCCATTAATTGATGAATTATGATTGGGTTTATTGAAAAGAGTTATATCCCATGGATTTTTGGATCATACCAAAAAATTTAATCCCATTTTAAGTCACTTATTTCGTACAATGGGAAAAACGGTGTATAGGTTTTCTTGGGATTCCATATAGTTTGGTCCATTTTCCTTTTGGATCATCTTTGAGGCCTCCAAATCACCTCCAAATACAATGCAAATATCAGAAAAATTATAATTTCCCCTTATAATAGTGATAAATATTAAATAATTGAATAAAAATAAAGTGAAATTTGATATTATATTTTGAATTTACAATACAAAATTAGTTTAATACAATGGTGTAAGGGTGAAATAAATCAGTAAATCATGATGCGATCAAGCACCCAAATTTTAGAGATCATTTCTT
This sequence comes from Viscum album, assembly GCA_963277665.1. Classification (NCBI taxonomy): domain Eukaryota; kingdom Viridiplantae; phylum Streptophyta; class Magnoliopsida; order Santalales; family Viscaceae; genus Viscum; species Viscum album. Next base: position 352,146,462 of record OY728121.1, on the reverse strand, counting down.
GGTGATTTGAGGTTAGTTTTTTTTTCTATGATGGTTCTGTTATCTTTTTTCCCCATGTTACGGTGGGTTTTTTCTCTTCACATTTCTTATGATTTTTATCAATGAATGATATAGGGATATTTTTGGGTGATGTTTCGATATTGTTGGTTCCCCATGGAAGATTTAATCAGATTTTGGTTCTTAGTGTTTCATTATTTCTTAGAGAATGTTTAGATCATCATGTTAAGGTAGAGGATCTTTCACCTTTCTCTAAATTCAAATAGCAAGTGTGGGATTATAATGATTTAATCCTTTGGGTAACAATAGAATTATCCGAATAAAGATAATAACATGAAATTAAAAATAATATTTGATTCATGGTATGGGTTTGTGTTTGATTTTTGCTTGATGCCTATTGATGCCTCGTGTTTCTCTAAGATAGCGTGATATATTTTTGTTGAAGCTGTTTTTGTGCTTATCATGGTTTTTTTTCTTGAAATTTGATAAAAAAATTGAATCATGAATAATAATTGTGATGATGTCATGTAATTTTATATTTATTCTTCCATGTTTTTGATAGAAAATGAAAGTAATGATAAATTCATGTTTAAGTTGTTTCAAAGATGTTGATAGATGATAAGTTGTGAATTTATTATTATAAAAAAATTATGCATAACAAACCATTTAATTCAAGATGTAATCAAAATGGTTTATTGTTGTTTCTGATGCTTTTGCCGGGGTACACATCCATCTTTGGAGGACGCATTTATTATTACCCCACATTCCCGCTTTCCAAAGGCGGGAAACATCCGTTTCTTCTCCAAGAATGTTTTCTCTTTGATTGAAATGAGATAATGGGATTTCAGTTCCTCCTTTTGTGGATTCATCCTAAAAAATCATCAACTATTTTGGGTCTCCCTTATATATTAAGACATTGTTTGTCAACCTCATTCTTGGTACCATATCTTTGTGGATGCTGGTTAATTACTTTGCATTTATCTGTTTAATCCAAGGGGTCTTGACAAGGCAGTAACCATCAGTTGGAGTATATGGTAACATTAGGCATGTCTGGGAATCTTTGGATGCGTAGACATTGGTCAACTGCATTCTTCCTCATTGGAGGGCATATCAAGGGCTCAAAAACCTGAGGTAACCCATGTCGAATGTGGGGAATTATATGCCATAGGCATGTCCCTGAGGTTTTACTCATCTTCCCATGCTTGACAAAGGGTATGCCATGAGTTTAACATCTAGAGAAGACAATTACACTAACCGCGTGTCTTTCTATATTTTCCCCAGGCATATCATGCTTAACATGAGGTAAGACGTGAGTTTAACATCTTATGGAGACAAAATGAGAGTGATTAGAATGACCCATTGAGACAGATCAGATTGGTACATCCATAGGAGGAATCACCTTGATTGTTTACTGGGTGGAAGGATTAGAACGCTCAATAAGAGCAGACCCAGGATGGTGTGTCCCATAAATGGAATATTTCACACCATGAATTCTGATCTTGAAACCACTGAGGGCGTATAACATCCTGCATTTTTATCACATAAACTTTCATTACATTATACAAAACTGAGGACCTTTAATGTTTAGTGTCTTGGAAACCAGGAACTTAATACATGAAACAAAAAAAAACATTCTTCTTAAACACTTGAAAGGCTTCTCCTTATGTTCATCCTAGGTTCATTACTATATCTCATAACCTAAGGACATACATCAAAAGAAAGGGTGAGCAGAAGGCCCAGTAAGGGAAACAAGAGAAACATTTTACATGTGAACTTGAGATACTTCAAAAAGGTCATGAAAAGAACTTTATGGCATGAGAAAGAAATCATGTGGAATATCATAATAAAAATAACATTTTTCATAACTTTAAGATGTGGCTACATCATTTAACATAGACAATCATGAACATATCACCAAGGTCCATCCCCAAGGTGTCATTTGAAAATTACCAAGGTTATTCACCAAAATATCGTGAAAATTGTAATCTCTAGTGGTTACATCATTACCCAATGCATTGGAGCGCTATCAGGGCGTACACTTAAATTTGCCTTTATTATCATGTGAGCCAAATATATCATCATCAAAAATTTCATAAATAACCCATATAGGATAAAATAAATGGGTTTCATTTCATAATCATAACATTTTAAAAACTACTTTAAAGATATGATCTTTACGTCACTTTAAACCCACAGAAAAGGAATGTGGGTATCATGTATGTAAATACAAGAATTTAAAATAGAACATCTTGGTATATATGTTAATACCCCTTTAGAAGAAAGAGCTTTGAGTATTCAATTAATAAAATAAAAGAACTTTAGAAAAAGAGAGAGACATTTTGAGACGGAAATTCTGCATCATAACAGCTATGTTACGAGGTTTTAGAAAACATTGAAAAGGGAGGGGACATGGGTCAAACAATCATAAATGACCCATAAAACAGTAGAGGGGCAGAATATAAGGGATTTAAGAACATGTTAATGAAATTTTAAGGTCATACCATTTGAAATGAAAAACATGGAAGGAAGACAAAAATTATATTTCTCTTATGAAAATTCGGCAGCCTAACAGTGTCACATAAACTTCAAAAAATGAATTGACGAGATCAAATAGGGTCTCTCATCATATGAAGATAAAAGATCAGTATGATAGATATAGAGATCATACTCCAACATAAGAAAAAGGAACGTGAAATACTTGACATGAAATTAGAACTTCATAACAAGAAGGGTGAAAGAACAACTTAAAAATTCGGCAGCCTAACGACACCACTTAAAACTTCAAAATACTGAATTGAAGAGATCAAATGGGGTCTCTCATCATATGATCATAAAAGATCAGTATGGTAGATATAGAGATCATACCACAACATAATAAAAATGAACTTGAAAGACTTGACAAGAAAATAGAACTTGTAAATGAGAAGGGTGAAAGAATCCGTTACAAAAATTTCAGCAGCCTAATAGTGCCACTTAAACTTTCATAAAATGAAATGATGAGAGTAAGAGGGGGTCGGATCCCTTACCTTAAAATGTAACTCTTAAAACTAAAAGGTTTGGACCTTGAGGGCTTGAGGGCACCCTGGGAGGAATCCTTGGGAGGTAATGAGACCAGAACTTCATTGGGGGAGAGTGGGAAGTCGAATGGATGAGAGGATTGCTTGGTATTTATAGGGAAAGTGAGGGGACAAGGCATTAATGGCCAAAGGACACCTCATTGGTGGTTTTGGAAAAACCATGGGCTCGCCCATGGTATTTTCCCATGGTATTGGCCACTTTGGACACCTCACACCTTATCTTACTATTCAGAAGTCGACCATATTGATTACATACTTAATACATCATTTAATGATGTCATTAAACACCCGTAACTTAAAAACTGTATTTTCACTATTCATCAAAAATTCAACTTTCTCAGAAAATCCACAAAAATTCACATTAACCAAATATCAATGCTCTGATTTCAAAAATTAACTCCATTTTATAAAAATAATTTTTTAAATATTTTTAATTTAATTTTGAAATAAATACACTATTCACCGAAAATTCATTTTTTCAGAAAAAATCACAAAAATTACCTTAACATAATATCGATGCTCTGAGTTCAAAAATGAAATCCATTTTATAAAAATAATTTTCTAAATATTTTTAATTTAATTTTTAATTAAAAAACACTATTCACCCGAAAAAACTAATACTTGAATAATAATTTATGAAACCGTTATTTAACCATTTTATTGAATCACATTACTTAATCAAGGTGCCCAGATTATTTTAATACTTTATTTAAGTGATATTACTAATCCATTTGGACACATTACTAATCCTAATCATAAAATCACTATTCATAATTTACTATTCATCAAAAATCAAGTTGATCTTATTAGACTCTAAATTTCATACTGAATATAATTGTAGAAGACCATTTTTTGAAAATCATTACACATTTTTAATTATTTAAGCTTTACCTAAACATTTTTAAAATATCCCTTTTCTAAAATTCATCAAAAATATGCATACTATATTTATCCGGACATTTGAAAATTCATAAACTTTATCATAAGAAGAAATAAATTTTTTTATTTAAAACAAAGGGTTACACAAGGCAGTTAAGGTCTCCTTACATAGCCCCTTATAACACCAGCATAGGACCTAAGTGTAAGGTGTGCTAAGGTGAGAGAATCCGAGGGAGGTTCGGCCAACATCGCACGAGTAGTAATTTCTATCAGTTTAAACTTCTCGCAAAGGCGATTCCGTTCTAGCTTCACATGATGAAGTTCGGCTTGGGTTTGGTCCAGAGCAAAGCCAAGTGGTGCTACCTCCTTCCCAAGTTTTGTTAGATGGGCTTCGATCGGTCCAAGACTACTGGGTGAGGCCATCAAATCTTCTTTCTATATTAATTAACCAAGATTACTTGTATTTAGAGACAATAATCGAAACGTTTAGTTTACAATGGTCATATTGACCAATGGTCATATAACAATCAAAACCCAACGGTCTAATTTTAATTATACTTATGTTATCAAATGAAACATTTTTTTGAGTATAAAAATAAAATAAAATAAAATAACACACAAAATTAGGAAACAAGATTTATTCAAAATTTTGGGTCGTTACAATCTTCCCCCCTTAATAAATTGCGTCCTCGCAATTTTTTAAAATTGGGTTTTGAAATTTCATTGAAAGTCCCACATTAGAAAAAAGTCAGTAACTCTATTACTTTAAAAGAAAGAAAAAGAAGTACAAAGGCCACCCGAGTTAACCCATACTGGGATTCCATGTAGGAAAATATGGATATGGAAGAAAAAACAAAGGGTCAAGTTCTGAGGGAGAGTGATAGAAAACATGATTAGGAGAAAGTTAACCACAAGAAAATCACAAACTTATGATGTGTGTAAACGGTCTTTGATTACCTAGTAGGAAACGTAAACCAACAACGTTTTTGTTTTACGTTCCTTTTCATAAATTTAAGGAATTAATTTACTACATAGATAAAAAACATAAGGAAATCTACCTACCTTCACGTAGAATTTCATCCTTTAATAAGTTTCTACCAAAACTAATCTTTTCTCCAAATGATGAGCATTCACAACTACTTGGTCTCATCAAAGAACAAGAATCATCTTATAGAGAATCACATAATCCACCAAGGATTAACTATCTATTTATTCTATCTTTAAACATTATCCCAAAAATAGAAAGGGTAAGATAAAACAAATCTTCCAAAATAAAGAACCCCAGAGGAAGGGAAACTACTTTAAATCTTCAAAGTTCCACGGTACTACCCAAAGATCATCATAGACCATTCCGTAAATAAATGTCCTTATAAAATCCTCAAAATAAACCAAACTAAGATTGAATCCCAAATATAAGAAGGATTTGATAACATAGTCTTCCAAGGTAAACTTTATCATTCATCTCAAAACAACATCAACCACTCCTAACATCTTATAACAAAAGTAACTAACCTAAACATATTTACCCCAAGACAGGTTAATCATTTCCATAAGTAACCTAAATTACTATAAGTCCGCCTTAAATTCATTGATTCTTCAAAATATAAGTCAACCTTTACTCCTCAAAGAAAATACCGTAGTAATCTATTTACCTTGATCAAATAGGGTTCCCAAAATAGTGAACATCTTCCAAAATAATAATCATCTTTTAATCCCCTAATCATCTCTGTCATGTTAATACGTCAATCATCGCATTTCCTATCACATTGGTTGTTGGGACATGTTCTTCCATTTCCCACTATTAACTAAGAAGATAAAGTATAATTAGAGGCTTAAATACTTAGCCAATAATCATGAAAAGGAACTTAAAGCATATAAGGATAACTTGTAGAAGAAAAGTATACCCTAACTTGTGATCCCCTAGGTTTCAAACTAGGTTATCAATGATCATATATTCTGATGTGAATCTTTATTTTATTTTATCTTTGTTCCTTTAATAATGGTTCATACTAAGCTTATGAATTTACCAAATCATATCCCCTGGGAGTGTCGTAACCAAGAGTGCAGCAAGGCCCATTGTCGTGTACCAGTTCCCGTTCGAGTCTATCTCAAAGCGGTGTTTTTGGGTTTTACCCCTATGTACATCTGTGCCAGAGCCACCTCTACCTGCTCGTATCCAGATATGGATGTATTTGCTTGGAAACCCCTTACTCAATACTCACCAAAATACTAGGAATATTTCCTATATTTAAAATTTTCTATAGGGTTCTTCCTAAAGTTCTCATATCCTAATTTCCAAAAATAACTAAACCATCCTTTGATACCAACTATAGAATCCCACCTTTTTATCACATAAACTTTCATTACATTATACAAAACTGAGGATCTTTAAAGTTTAGTGTCTTGGAAACCAGGAACTTAATACATGAAACAAAAAAAAAACATTATTCTCAAACACTTTACAGGATTCTCTTTATGTTCATCCTAGGTTCATTACTGTATCTCATAACCTGGGGACATACATCAAAAGAAAGGGTGAGCAGAAGGCCCAGTAAGGGAATCAAGAGAAACATTTTACATGTGAACTTGAGATACTTCAATAAGGTCAAGAAAAGAACTTTAAGGCATGAGAAATAAATCATGTGTCATATCATAATAAAAATAACATTTTACATAACTTTAAGATGTGGCTACATCATTTAACATAGAAAATCATGAACATATCACCAAGGTCCATTCCCAAGGTGTCATTTGAAAATTACCAAGGTTATTCACCAAGATATCGTGAAAATTGTAATCTCTAGTGGTTACATCATTACCCAATGCATTGGAGCGCTATCAGGGCGCACCCTTAAATTTTCCTTTATTATCATGTGATCCACATATATCATAATAAAAAATTTCATAAATAACCCATATAGCATAAAATAAATGGGTTTCATTTCATAATCATAACGTTTTAAAAACTGCTTTAAAGACATGATCTTTACATCACTTTAAACCCACAGAAAAGGAAGGTGGGTCTCATGTATGTAAATCCCAGAATTTAAAATAGAAAATTTTGGTATATATGTGAATACCACTTTAGAAGAAAGAGCTTTGAGTGTTCACTTAATAAAATAAAATAACTTTAGAAAAAGAGAGAGACATTTTGAGACGGAAATTCTGCAGCATAACGGCTATGTTACGAGGTTTTAGAAAACATTGAAAAGGGAGGGGACATGCGTCAAACAATCATAAATGACCCATAAAATAGTAGAGGGGAAGAATATAAGGTATTTAAGAACATGGTAATGAAATTTGGAGGACATACCATTTGAAATGAAAAAATGGAAGGAAGACAAAAATTGGATTTCTTTTATGAAAATTCGGCAGCCTAACGACGTCACATAAACTTCAAAAAATGAATTGATGATGGATTTTACTGTTGTTTCATTCATGACTTTAGTAAGATTTCACTCCCCCCCTCTATATTACTCCAAAAAGAAAAATAATTTGTTTTGTTAAATAATGTGAGGGATCTTTTAATAAATTTAAATGGAGTATCACATCACCCTAGGTAATCCAACCACCTTAGTTGGATTTATCATTTTATCTCATGTGTGACACCTCTAACTATATAGTTGGGGTTATCTTATCACAATGGGTTGACCCGTACATGTCAAAAATTACCTATGGATCGTTGTGCTAAAGTATCAACACAATTAGAATACATTTGGTCAGTTTTCTGTATGGTTGTTGTTTTTACTTAAAATAGCGTCCATTTTAAACAAATGATAGAGTCTTCGAGTGATACCCACCACAATGTTCCTCAGATAGAGTCGAAGTTGACTCGTACACGTCAAAAATGACCCATGGATTGTTTTCCTGAAGTATCAATAGAATCAGAATGATTTTGGTTGGTTTTCCATATGCCAGTTGTTGTTTTCACTTAAAATGTTGTCCATTTAAAATAAAAGTGCGACACTTTGAGTGGTACCGGACAAACTGTGCCTCAGATTAAGGTGTGGTTGACTCATACATGTCAAAAATGAATAATGGATCGTTGTGATAAAGTATCAACACAATCAGAATACGTTTGGTCAGTTTTCCGTATGGACATTATTTTTACTTAAAATAATGTCCATTTTAAACAAAAGACAGATAATTTGAGTGATAGATTGAGTCAGGGTTGACACTTAAACATCAAAAATGGCCCATGAATCGTTTTACTAAAGTATCAACAGAATCCGGATGTGTTTGGTCAGTTTTCCATATGCCAGTTGTAGTTTTCACTTAAAATGTTGTCCATTTCAAATAAAAGTGATACACTTTGAGTGGTACCGGCCAAACCATGCCTCAGATTGAGGCAATGTTGACTCTTACACGTCAAAAATGACCTATGTATCGTTGTTCTAAGGTATCAACAAAATCAGAATATGTTTGGTCGGTTTTCTGTATGGTTGTTGTTTTTACTTAAAACAATGTCCATTTTAAACAAAAGACAGACACTTCAAGTGATACCCTCCACACCGTGCCACAGATTGAGTCGGGGTTGACTCTTACATGTCACAAATGACCCATGAATTGTTTTCCAGAAGTATCAATATAATCCGAATGCATTTGGTTTGTTTTCCATATATAAGTTGTTGTTTTCACTTAAAATGTTGTCCATTTAAAATAAAAGTGAGACACTTTGAGTGGTACCAGCAAAACCATGCCTCAGATTGAGGCGCGGTTGACTCGTACACGTCAAAAATGACTTATGGATAGTTGTGCTAAAGTATCAACACAATCAAAATACATTTGGTCATTTTTCCATATGGATGTTGTTTTTACTTAAAACAATGTCCATTTTAAACAAAAGATAGAAACTTCGAGTGATACCCACCACATCATGCCTCATATTGAGTTAGGGTTGACTCGTACACGTTACAAATGATCCATGGATCATTTTCCTGAAGTATCAACCGAATCCGGATGTGTTTGGTCAGTTTTCCATATGCCAGTTGTTGTTTTCACTTAAAATGTTGTCCATTTAAAATAAAAGTGAGACACTTTGAGTGGTACCAGCCAAACCGTGCCTCGGATTGAGGAGCGGTTGACTCGTACACGTCACAAATGACCCATGGATCATTATGATAAGGTATCAACATAATCAGAATATTTTTGGTCGGTTTTCCATATGGTTGTTGTTTTTACTTAAAACAGTGTCTATTTTAAACAAAAGATAGACACTTCGAGTGATAACCGCCACACCGTGCCTCGGATTGAGTCGGGGTTGACTTGTACACGTCATAGAAAATCATCAAGTCAAGTTTTATTATTTATAGATAAAAAATAAAGATAATGTGACCTACCTGATCACACATCTATTTAGGCACAACAAATCAATAAACATCAAAGGTCATTAATATTAGTAAAAAATGTAACAGATCAATCTATCCCTCATTAACATCACTATCATCACCATCATCATCAATCTCACCCTCCTCCTCATCCTCACCCCCATCATCATCCCCACCCTCCTCCTCACCCTCGTACTTATCCTTTGCCTCCTCATCGCCCTCCTCCTCTGCCTCTACCTCCTTCTCGCCCTCCTCCTCTGCCTCGTCCTCCTCCTCGCCCTCCTCCTCCTTTTCCTCGGCCTCCTCCTCGCCATCATCTCGACCACCACTAGAACTTCCACCTAGTGCACCATATATAGAATGCATCGATGATATATATTCATCACAAGTATTGCTAGTCTCTGGTGGAAGTGTTGGACATAAAACTTCCATCAGTTTCATAAATGCAGTGTTTACCCTAGCATATTGTTCATTAGATGCATCATTTTTCCATATATCAAAGACTTATTGAGTCTAAATACTTTCTTTTTCATGATGACAAATAAACAGAAACTGATCATCTAACAAATTCTCCAGTCCAGTCCTTTCATTTCGATCATCAGCAATTTGAGATTTCATTTTCTCCGCATTGTGATACCACACATAGTAGTTTGCTTGAAAACCATATTTGGTTATGTGGTAGCTGACTTCCTCACGACTCAACCAAGTTCTACCATCACAATTGGAACATGGGCAGTGTATGTGAACACTATCTGAAGCATTGTGAAATTAAAAATCTAAAAATCTCTCCAAATTGTTCTAAAAATCGCTTGAGATCTGACCGGTTTCATACATCCAACTTCTATACATTCTATAAAAAGAATTGTTATAAGTCATTTCATCATAAGAAATTCAATAATATTGAATTTTAATAAAAAATATATTTAAGTAAACGATAAAGGAAGGCGTTTCTAGTTGATGTAGTGAAATATTAAAACCATGTAAAGATATACTAATTCAGTTATGTGTGCCTAAATTTGAGGGGTGAGATGTGTTTTGTAATTTTTTCATTTATCACATACAATAAGACACCATAGACCAGAAAGAACATTGTTCAAGATATTATAAAGTGAAGGCTTTTCATAAAAGATGCAGAATGTGTAAAGAGAGTTTTTTAAATAAGTTATTGATGCTAAAAAAATGGAAATATTGTGAAAAGTTATTACATTTCATAAAACCCACACTAAAGTCCACAGAAAGTACCCTATCACCCAACTAAAAAAAAGGAAAACCACCTATCCCATAGAAATTACCATATCCGTTCATTCCATACAAGTTTTATTGTGTTTTATATCACATATGAATAATGATTTTTGGGAGTGAAATAGAGTGGATCATGAGCATTGTGTTCACAAAAGGAAGAGATCAAAACAACTTCATTTGTGTGAATAATAATAATAATCCCATGGTCCTTTTAATATTTGAACCACACAGTCATGATTTTAGAGATAAACTTTTATCCATGAAACCATATGAGAAGAATGATTCGATACATGTGTTTTCAGATTTTCCTAAGCATTTTGAGGAACCCCAAATCAGTGAAAATGTTCATTGTGTTTTAAAAAGGTGATTGAATAACTCATGTATGATGTTGAAGGAATAATGATTATTGGTTATATTAGGAAAACTAATATACATTAATATTGCGAATTTGACATTCTGTAAATTAGATTCATAAAGAAGGAAGAAGTACTACATGGGAAAAAGAGAGGTCCCACTGAGAGTTCCCTTTGTAGATATCTTATTCATAAAGAACATTTTATTGTATGGTTAAGTATTTCTTATTTCTTCTATGAAGAATAATTAGGGACCACAAACTATTTTTCAAATTTCAATAAGATACTCCATATGTTCTATTGTACAAATGATAAGTGAACAATGTGTCATTATATATATATATATATATTTTGATAGAAACATGATACATACTTTTTATGCAATACACATAATGTACAAAAATTAAGATGAATAATATCTTCATGTTTGACATGATCTTAATTAAAGGAGTGATTTTCATGAAATACTATGAATAAATATTACAAACAATTTCTTATGAGTTCATATACATGAAGCTGCAATATTTGAAGTATTGAGATTAAAAAAACTATGAATCTTTAAAATTAGAACACAAGAAAGAGACACCATGACCTTATAAATGTATATGTGTAATGAAAACATTAATTGGACAATGTGTACACAAATGTAGTGATTTGAGTACACAATTCATGGAGTAGTGAATCATAAAATTTTCCAAAATCCCTTGAAATAGGGAATAACGATATCCTTGAGAATAGAAGGATATCATTGAGAATAGGTGGAAGGATACCACTGAGAAGAGGTGGAAGGAGTCTAACCTGGCAGCTGATCGGATGAAAGAGGTGAACCTGTGCTGGGGCTTCTCAAGGGCTTCTGGGAGTCGGGCAGCGCTTCTGGGAGTCGCGCAATCTGCTTCTAGAATCGAGGGGGGGGGGGGGGGGTGTTGCCTGCCTTAGTCAAATTTGGGGCATATTTTTGCAACGGTTTTTAATAACTGTTGGGAAAACAATTATTTCCCAACGGTTTCATCAAAACGTTGGGAAAACTCCATCTTTACCAACAGTTTATGCAAACTATTGGTAAAGAACTTTTATACCAATGGTTCAAAAGAACCATTGGTATACAAGTGTTGGGAAAAGAATGATTTCCAATAGTGTGAATAATATTGGTAATTTTTATGACACCTTGAGGATGAACCTTGGTGATATATTCATGAATGTATAAATTAAATTTTTTAGACACATATTCATTTTATGGTTTAAGTTATTTTAATTATGAAATGCCTCTACTTACATTGCTCATGTCTTTATGTTTTTATCAAGTTCTTATTGATATCACAAGTAAACCAATTCCCTTGATTTCCTTACTGGGATTTATGCTCACCCTTTCCTTTGATGTATGTCTCTAGGTTATGAGATGCAGTAGTTATACATAGGATGAACTTTTCAAAAGGATTTTCAAGGGGATTTATAAGAGTGTTTTACGTTTTCATATATTTTGTTTCTGATTTCTAAGACACTAGACTTTAAAGGTCCTCTGTTTGTAAAATGTAATGAAAGGTTATGTTAAAAAGGCGGGATGCTATATATAACCTATTGAAGGTGGGATTTCAGAATCATCATCTCTCTTCCTTCATTTTTGTCCTAGTTGAGGTACCTTTTGAGGGAGGGGGTCATGACATTTGTGACATTATAATAGCTTGTTTTGATAAAGCATGTGTTATGTTTTTCCTTTATGGTTGGAAATTAGCTATAATGTCTATATGTTACTGTTATAATGTGGTGACTATTTCATATTATTTTTTGATTTTTTATTTATGGTTATCTATAATAGAGGGTATAATCACCCCATGGTTTCCTATAGAACCTAACTACTTGGTAGAAAACTCTAGCATATTATGAGGCATTATTGAGTTCATATAAAACCACTATTTTAGACATGGTTCTGATTATTTAGGATCAAATGTTTTAATGCTCCTATTATATTAATTTTTATCTTATTATCGACAAGAAAAAGGTGTAGAAGTAGGAATATGACCATGAAATCCAATTTGTAATGTCCCAGACCCAGTTCACTCATAAGTAACTGAACCCGGTTGGTCACTTGGACTCAAGCGCACCTCCTTGTACACCATAGGCTTCCAACTAGAAGCAAAGGTCTATAATGGTATGATGGGAAGACTATACCCCCTTTATCAAAATGGAGAAAAGTGGTGAATAATCATAGCAAGTATCGGAAACAATACAATGAACATAAGAAACATAAATTATATAGATATAATAATAATCAATGAGATAACATCGTAAACAATCATAGAACCAAATATAATATCATATAAAAATGAAGTCATTTATATATGCTATACAAAATGGGAATACAAGGAAACATAGTAGCAGGTATATAAAATATGATATACCAAAATGAAAAAAATACAAAAATCTATGTCTAATAGCATCAAAAGCATAAACTTAGTCCTCTTTTCCTGCACTCCATCCACTACTAGAATTTCAATTATTTGCGATGGGGAATTTTTAAAGGGTAAATTACCCATCATAAATAGTAATTGAACATGAACTATTTGCGATGGATGTATTATTCTCTTACAAAGAGTAATTATTTGTGATAGAATATTTCATCTGTGACAAATAGTTTTGGCAGGATTTCCCGCCGTCCAGCGTGAAACATATTCACGATGGGAATTTTTGAGGGACTTATACTTCTATAGAAAATATCTATCGACTTGGGAGTATTTGCAATGGGAATTAATCCCCATCACAAATACTTCTAATAGAATAACTATTTGAAAAAAATTAATTCTGTCGTAAATATTTTATCGTAATAAATCTATCAATCTAACAACACCACCTTTCTTCTTCCTCTCCTCTCCTTCTCCCTCTTCCAAACTGTAGTGACGTATAATACCCATCCCCCCTTCTCCGTGATTCTCCAACACACTTCATTACAAGTGATTTTTTATAGATCCGTCTTCGATTCTGTTTGGTATAAATACCTCTCCATTTTCATTATTTTTGGGTTTTATTCATTTTATTACATGATTTATTTTTAGAAAACCCTAGGTTGAGCATTTTATCTGATTTTCATGCATTATTTGGTATTTAAGATTACTAAAAATTTGTTATTACCTATTTTATATTTGTATTTGTGTGTGTATATATATTAATATATTACCTATTTGATATATGTATGTGTGTAAAAACTCTAGGTTTAGCAATTTATCCAATTTCGACTTCAATTCACCTTGTTTATTATTCCCTATTTAATTTTGATATTTGTATGTGTATGTATATATATAAATTAGTATAAATTACAAGAAAAATGAAAATGAAATTGGTCGTCAATTTTTAGGTCATGAGAAATAACAAATTTTATTGTCATTTGGACATGGTGGACACAAATTTGTTATTGCTCATGACCTGAAGATTGGAAATTCTATGATTTACACATTTTAGTAATTTACAATATATTTTATTACTTTATATTAAATTATACTAATTTTTTTTAATTTATAAAAAATATTTCAATTTACACTAATTAATTACGAATTTAAACAAATTTATACTAAATTGTAATTTTTTTATAAATTAATAAAAAATTACATTAATAATCTCATATCCCAAATAGTTTTCATTTTTATTAATTTTTATTTTTTTTAATTTTTTGTAATTTTTTTATTATTTTTAATGATTTATAATTTTTTTAAAATTTTAATTATTTTTAAATTTTTTAATTATATGTATGTGTGTGATAACCCTAGATTTAGCAATTTATCCGATTCTAGCTTCAATCCTCCTTATTTATTATTCCATATTTAATTTTGATATTTGTATGTGTTTTTATACATATAAATTGTTATATATTACTGGAAAAGTGAAAATTAAATTGGTCGTCAATTTTCAAGTCATGAGAAATAAGAAATTTGATTTTCATTTGGACATGGTTGACACAAATTGGTTATTTATCATAACCTACAAATTGGAAATTCTATGATTGACACATTTTTAATAATTTATAATATATTTTATTAATTTATATTAAATTATACTAATTTTTATTTATTTATAAAAAATATGTTAATTTATATTAATTAATGGTGAAGTTAAACTAATTTATACTAAATTTTAATTTTTTATAAAATAATTAAAGATAAAATTAATAAGCTAAAATACCAAATATTTATAATATTTATATTTTTTATATTTTTTAATTTTTTTGGTTATTTTTAATTTTTTAATATTTTTAATTATTTGTATTTTTTTAATTTATTTGTAATTTTTTTTAATATTTTTAATGATTTGTATTTTTTTTAGTTTTTTAAAACCCTATATTTAGCAATTTATCCAACTCCAGCTTAAATTCACCTTGGTTATTATTCCCTATTTAGTTTTGATATTTGTATATGTGTGTATATATAAAAATTATTATAAATTACAAGAAAAGTGAAAATGAAAGGGTTCGTCATTTTTTAGGTCATGAGCCATAAAAATTTGATTGTCATTTGGACATGGTTGACATAAATTAGTTATTGATCA
This sequence comes from Viscum album, assembly GCA_963277665.1. Lineage (NCBI taxonomy): Eukaryota > Viridiplantae > Streptophyta > Magnoliopsida > Santalales > Viscaceae > Viscum > Viscum album. The sequence goes on along the minus strand of OY728121.1, from coordinate 352,131,057 downwards.
TGACCTAAATATTGGAAACTCTATGATTTACACCATTTTAGTAATTTATAATATATTTTATTACTTTATATTAAATTATAATAAATTTTATTGATTTATAAAAATATGTTAATTAACACTAATTTATGGTTAATTTAAACTATTTTATACTAAATTGAAAAAAAATTAAAATTAAAAAATTACATTAATAAGCTCAAATCCAAAATATTAGTAATATTTATTAATGTTTAATTTTTTTAATTTTTTTTAATTTTTTTTAATTTTTAAATATTTTTAATGATTTGTAATTTTTTTAATTATTTTCAATTTTTGTAATGTTTTTAATGGTTCATAATTTTTTTTTTAATTTTTTAATTATTTTTTAATTTTGTAATTATATGTATGTTTGTAAAAACCCTAGATTTAGAAATTTATCTGATTCCATCTTCAATTATCATTGTTTATTATTCCCTATTTAATTTTGATATTTGTATATATATATATATATAAATTATTATAAATTACTAAAAAAGTGAAAATGAATTAGGTCGTCAATTTTTAGGTCACGGGAAATAAAAAACTACATTATCATTTGCACATGGTTGACAAAATTGGTTATTGTGCATGACCTTTAGATTGGAAATTCTATGATTTACACCTTTTTAGAAATTTATAATATATTTTATTACTTTATATTAAATTATAATAATTTTTATTAATTTATAAAAAATATGTTAATTTACACTAATTAATGGCGAATTTAAACTAATTTCACTAAATTGAATTTTTTATAAATTAATGAAAAATTATATTAACGAGCACCAATCTAAAATACTTGTAATTTTTATTTTTTTATTTTTTTTATTTTTTTATTTTTTTAACTATTTGTAAATTTTGTAATAATCTATAATTTTTTTATATTTTTAATTATTTTTTAATTTTTTAATTATTTTTTATTTTCTAATATTTTTAAATATATATAAATATTTAAAATTATATGTAATTCTTTTAATCATATAATTTTTTTATTATTTTTTTTTATATTTTATTTTATTTTATTTTTAAAAAATTTAAGTATTTGCAAAGGATCAACTCTGTTGCAAATACTATGAATTACAAAAGTCCGTCGCAATTAACATTTTTTATAAAAAACAAAAATCATTTGTGACAAGTAATTTACTCGTCCCAATTAATTTTTATTTGTGACGGTGCATCACAAATACCTTCCTTTGGGACGCCATTTTTTGCAACGACACACTTGCGACGAACTCCCTTCACAAATGACCTTTTGTGACAGATGTTCGTCGCAAATGTGTCATCACAAATGCCAAAATATCTAGTAGTGATCCTAGTATATAAAATCAAGCGTCCAAAGCTAGACCCTTCCCCTTTTTCCTATCTACATCTATGAAGTATATCTAGGTACCAATAAGAGGCCCAAATAGGGTGTGAGTAAAACTCAGTAGGTCACCACCAAGGATGTCTAATGCTATCCATCTAGTGAGTATAATATGAACAGCGTACAAACATAACAAATAAGAAAAGTTAATAAATAAACCATATCATTCCTGGTTCATCATGGGAAACTCATCCGATGCTACATGCTTTGGCCTAAGTTGGGATGTCTCTAAATAAATGACATGATAAATAAATATATGTATGTGAGTAAGTATAAGAAAGCTTGGGACCATGGAATTAGTTGAGGCATCTATGTAAAATAATTAGATAAGGGAACTATAAGGTTCCATGGGATTTATGCCTTTAGCAGTCAAGTCTAAGTTAAAATGGAGCATAACCTTAGTATATTCCCATATGGTGTTCTACCTGATCCCTAAAAATATGTTCTAGGTTCCTCGATGCTAGGCGCAATAGGATCCATATCATAATAAGTCATGTGGTTCTTGGATCTTCATGTCCATACATAATACAAGGATTTAGATCACAATGTACAACATCCTATCTGAGGAGAAAGAAAATCATATCCAATAATACATAACAATGATAGGAAATTCCATATCCAAACTCCCTTTTAAGAATGAGGGTCACCATGCCCATTATTTTTGACCAAGGAAAATTGTGTGAGTGGAGTGACATGTCCAACACTTTCCTAGTCGAAAAATGGGTACATCGTTCCCAATAATAACAATCAATTATCCTCAACCATAATGATAAGAATGGTCACAATTTATAATTAATAAATGGTCGGGTGACATGGATATACCATTCAAATTCCATTTACCTCATATGTCTATTTAATTAATAAGTCATAATCCTATCACACCTTATAAGTTGGTTCAATCATATATCCAAACATATGGGCCAATCAAAAAGTCATACCATTTCATCAAATTCAATTTAAATGTCTCATTTATGAGGGATAGTTCACCATACCTAAAAAGATAGTATAAATAATCATTAAGTCATAGTGTTCATATACATTTTTAGTAACCCATCCAAAGGGTGGCTTGTGTTGAGGTCTTCAACCTCCAACAACACCAAGCATCTAAGTGAAGCATTTACCATTTTGAAATTCATACAAATAAATTATAACATTTATTTTAATTCCATTTGGATATGGACATAATAGAAATGTACCTTAAGAGGTGGTATCTTCAATGATGGAATAAAGGTCATGATAACTACCAACACATGGTAATAAAATTCCATTTAGTTAATTTGAAATTAAAGGGGTGACACATGAAAGGTCGGGTGCATGGCACAATGGAACATAATATATTCAACTAAAACTTTATGGAAAATCATTAAACTAACTACCTTATAAGGGTATTATACTCCTCATCCAGTATAAACCTCTAATTTAGGATACAATTATAGAAATTGGAGAAATTGACAAATAACCTAAAAATAGGGCATATTAGCTCGCACCGATTTAGCATTCCATACATTAAGAACAATGAAGAAAATATTATAGAGTAAAGAGATACTTATTATTGGATATCCAACATGATGAAAAATGGTTGATTTTGAGTACATATATGGGAGGAGGCTCAAATACTAGGTGGATGTACAAGGAATATCTCTCAATGGAGGTGTTTCTATGTAGAATAAAGAAGATGAAGAAAATAATTTGGTTATAAGGCATTAGTGGTGAAAAGGTAATTTTCCCCTCCTTTTAAGCTATATGGCATATTTATAGCAAAAATATTCAATTTACATCATAAATCCCCTTATTATGGGTTATGCCTGATCCATTTATGATACAAGATTCCAATTTATTCTCTAAATTAGAAACTTATATCATAAATTAACAATTTATGCCATAAGATTGTATTACTGACAGTGCCATAATCTCTTTTTCTGAAACCTCTCTAATACCCCAAAAGTTCAACAGAGCTGTCTACCAAGGTCCAAAACCAAGAATGAAAATTCAAGGATCATACCTTTAAAAAGACAAGAACTTATAACCTCTCCTATTTAAAACAAACCATCCCCAAGTTTCCCCTCTGAGGATGGTCGATCAACATCTAAGAATAATTTTGACCATTAAACACATATATTGGAATTTAATTCCTAGGTCTTGTCCTTTACATGACTGTGTTTCCATAACACCTAAACTAGAGTAAATGACCTTCCTTAAAGAGAATTACTGATCCTATCAATGATATATATAGGATACTCCTCAAAAGAATCATCTACATCCAACTCAATGTCATTAGGCTGAAAGGAATGAGACAAGTCTAAATGATAATGACATATTTGATAAATGTGAAATACATTGTGTATACACCTATACCTCCGAGGGAGTGCTTTTATATATTCCAATGATATGAAACTTTACAAAAACTCAAAAGGTATGAAAAATATTAGTGATATATTACCCTACCTTATGATTCATCGATGCCCTAGTCTTGGAGAAACACATAAGAGGATTTGATCCCCAACCTCAAACTCCAGAGGTCGTTAACAATGATTGGATTAATACTTCTACCTAGACCGGTCTATATCCATTCACTTTATGTTAACTTTTACCTACTCCAAATTCTTCTGAATGATAAAAGGTCTCATTAGCACTACCTATCCTACCTCTAAACATCATAGGGGTGAACGGTATGATGTATCATATAGGGACTTATAAGGATCCATGTGTATGGTGTCTTAGAAGATGTTATTATAATAAAATTTATAAAGTGGTAAATGTTTCTACCAAGAACCTCTAAAATCACGGACACATGTTCCAATTATGTCCTCTAACACCTATATTATATGTTTAGACTCACTGTTGGTGGGATGGTGATAAGCTATATTCAGAATCATCTATAAACCCAAATCCTTCTACAACCCCTACCAGAACAGTGATGTAAAATGGAAATCCCTATCTGAGATATTGGTTCATGGAAATACATGAAGGTGTATGATACCCCTGACATATATCATCCCTAGATCATCCACTAAAATGTTCTCCTAAATATGTAATAAGAGGGTGACCTTTTTCAGTCTATCAATGGTCACCCATACCGTGTCACTGCCTTAAGGTGATCTAGGAAAGCCTATCACAAAATACATAGTGATGTTGTCCTATTTCCACTCTATAATAGGAAATGGATGAAAAATCCCCAATGGTCGTAGGTGTTCCAACTTCATATGTTGACAATTGGAACACCGAGTATCAAAACCTGTTATCTCATATTTCATACTTGGCCACCAATACCGGTGGCATAGATCATGGTACATCTTCATGATACAAGGATGTACTACCAAATAAGAGGCCTGAGACTCACACTCAAACTCATATCATATGTATATGGGTACCCAAAAACATATATGGATTCACAATATCCCATCCCCATCAATGAACAAACTAAGTGGTGGTTCCTCACATGAAATGCTCTCTCTCTGGACCAATCCCCTAGGATCAAAAAGCTGTCTCATCATCACTCTATCAAGTAGTGAAGAAGGAAATGATAATGATGTAAATATAGGATATCTAATATGAAACTACTTCTCAAAATGAATCTCATATTATGAGTCCATCAACCACTATTCACTACTGGAATCTCACACTGCTTGTGTTTGAGTCTTCCTACTGAGAGAATCCACCACTGCATTGACTTTTCCAAGAATATATTCAAGCTTAAAGTAAAATTATTATAGGTATTAAAACCAGATTTTCTATATGGTATTCAAATCACACTACTTAAAGATATATTTGAGGATTTTGTGGTTTGTATACACCAAAATACACTCTTTAAGAAAATAATGTCTCCAACAATGAAAGGCATGTATGACGATAGAAAGCCCAAGATCATGCATTGGGTAATTATACTCATGAGGCTTCAAATGACAAGTCCCGTGTTCCATTACTTGATCAATATAAATTATTAATTATCCTATACCTATTCTTAATGTATCACAATAAACTATATAATCTCTTCCAGACTCAGGTAAAATCAAGATCGGTGCTGAATTTTGTCTTCCTTTCAACTCTTGAAAGGCTTTCTCACATGATTTAGACCATACAAATTTGAATCCCTTATTGTTCAATCCCATGAGAGGAACTTCAAGGTGTGATAAATACTAAACAAAGTTCCTATAATATATAGCTAGCCCTAGGAAACTCTATATGTCAAAGATGTTCTTGGGATACTCCCAAGAAACCATAGCTCCCACTTTCTCCAGGTCAAAAGATACTCCTGCCTTTGAGATAATGTGACCCATTAAGTTAAACTTATCGATCCAAAACCAACATTTTTTGAGATTGGAATATTACCTATAATCTCATAGTGTAATCAATACGATTTTAGGGTGCTTGAAATGATCACATTGAGTATGAGAATACACTAAGATATCATCCATAAAAACCACAACAAATGAATCTAGGTATGGGTGTAAAACCTGATTCATTAGGGAAATAAAAACTACTGGTACATTCATGAGACTGAATGAAATTACCAAATACTCATACAAGATATATCTATTACATAATATTGTACATGGTATGTATACGGGTCTAACTATTACCTAATGATGGCTCGACCTCAAATAAATTTTCTAAAAGACCCTCACTCCTCAAATTTGGTCAAATATGTCATCAATACAATGTATTGAATACCAACTCTTAACTATAATATGATTCAACTAGAGGTAATCCATGAAAATCTTGAGGGTCTTATCGGCCTTCTTGGTGAAAATCATTGGTAGACCATGTGGTGAAGTACTGGGTCGTATGAACCCCTTAGTTTCCAAATCCTCAAACTACCTCTTAAGCTTATATAATTTAGTAGTATCCATCATTTAAGGAGGAATTTATACTGGTGTTTCTCCTAGAATTAGTTAAAAAATAAACTCAACATATCTCTTAGGAGGTATTCTAGAAAAATGTTTGGGTAAGACATCCCTAAAATGATCCACCACAAGAGGGAAATTTATATATCAAATTCCTTGATCATCCATATAAAGATTATAAATATAGGTTGTCAGTCTACCCATACTATGATGCTCTGTTCTATCTCAAGCTACATGGATATCTCATTCTCCTTTATAAATATAGTTACTTCCATCTGGTGATGTAAATAGAAACCCTCCAATGATAGCAATAAACATGATCATGGTAAAAAACTGTCCAGTACATCCCCAAAATGATGTCAAAACCTATCAACTAGAGGATTAAGAGTTTAAATATGAAATGTTAACCACCCATATCATTGGGGAAATCCTTGCACTGGTGTACACCTTTTGATGAGATCCCTTGTGGAATGTTAAGTGTCATCACTCCATAAAAATATTAAATTTCTAGTCCAAGGATTTGGAAAATTTCCATAGATATAAAGGAGTGGAAAGTGACAATGTACAATAAAATAGACACCAATGTCGAGGCTACCAAAATTATATCTTGAATTAGACCAACAATATACTCATCTAATGTTAGCTATACTATATATATAGCTTCATCCATAACCTTGAGATATAAGATGACTACCCAGGCCAGGCCTGATCTACTATCACTATAAGTCCTGTGTCTGGCACCCTCATTCATGACCTCCTCATCCTAAATAGCTGATAGTACTCTAGCTACCTATATAGAGAGGGGATGCTGACCTTTCTCCTGAACATGGAGTCAGTGCAGATCTTCTCTCACTAGTAATTGGATGGAAATTTATATAGAAGTGCTGAAGATGACCCATCTTGCCGCATTCCGAACACTCAATGGGGTCTCTAAGACACTAGGGATTTTTATGACCCAACTTATCACATTTATAGAATAATACATGGCTATAAGTGTGGATACTCTGACTACCAATTCTCCAATGAGAACTCTCTAAACGATTCTTCCTACTACTGGTTGAAGTACTATTCGGTCTAGGTGTTTCACTACCTTGGACCACTATTACAACCTCTCTTAGAATTTTCTCAGGGATAAGGGTTTGATTCACTATTCTAGACATGGTTTTCAAGATAAACATGTTCACCTATGATAATATGAAAGTAAGAACAAATTTTCCACAAACACAATTGAAGTAAGATAAAAATGTCAGCATGCATACAATAAAAAATAAAAAAGGTTAAGTGTACCAGAAATAAAAAAGGTATGAAGACCCAAAGTAATACCACAAAGTACAAGAAAATGGGATAAAAATCTAAGTCCCAATGAACAAAACTCTCCAATCCCAAGGATCAAAAACTTAAACCACCTCCATGTGGTACTTTACACTTGATCAAACTTATAAGGAGATAATCTACAGACTCTTGAAGGCGTAGTTAGAGTGTGAGATAAAAGACCAGCAGGGTCTCACCAAGGATTCCATAACAAAATTCCACATTTAAGTAACTAAATAAATCTTTCAATTTTAAATAAACATGCATGGATTTTTAAAAGAATATTTAAAAAATATCATGATTTATATTTCCAATTATGGAAGTACTTTAAACAAATGGATTAATAAAAATTTTATATAAAATAGTTTATATAAATTTAGAAGGCTGTGTAAAATAGTTTACAAATAAACAGTGGAATATATTTAAAATACAAAAAAATGAGAGACATTTTCATCTTCCAAAAGGTATGATAGTTCAAGGATATGGGACACCCTCACACTCAAGTAAATGATCGGGATAATATGTGTACACACGTTCCATAGATACTAGTCAAAAAGGAACCCGTCACCATCCCATGAGGGATGTGACCTATTGCATATGTATTGTTAGTGTTGTAAATCATCAATAGAGTGTTGTCCTGAATAACTCACTAACCACCTAGGATTTAATGTTCTCTAATAATAATCAATTATGGGAAATTTATTTGATTTTTTTTAAAATCAAATTTATCCCATTCTTTCATTTCAAAATTTTCAATTTCCTTTTAAAAAATAATACATGAGTTTTTTATGAAATAATTCCCTTTTCCAAGATAAAACCATTGGTTTCTATCAAAATAATTTTAAACAATTTTATCAAATACCAATTTAAAATTAATTTCACAATTAAAATTCCAAAATTAAATTCCACAATTAAATTTAAATAATTTCCATCCAATTTCACAACACACCCCATTTCAATGGAATTGGGGGTTTTTCCTAATTTCATGAAAAATAAAATCCAAATACCCTATTCACTGGAATTGGGTTTCATTCAATAAACCAATTAAAATAAATTTAAATGAAATCAATAAATTGAATTTAAATCAAACATTTGAATTTAAATCAATAAATTTTTGGTTAATCAAATTGGAAATTATAAATGGAACCACAAACCTCGTGATCATGGGGTCTCAAAACACAAATCCCTAATTGGGATACTCCAATGAAGAACATAGACAATGAGAATCCAAGAATCAAAACTAGATTCAATATCTAAAACAATGGTTATTAGATACTCCAACAACACGGAGACCCAAAAACCCCTAGGGAGGAGAGGAGAGAGAGTGGGAGAAAGATAATTAGAAGAGGAAAGTTACCAAGAAGATATCAAACATCATTCAACTAGCTTTGATTTGCTTCAAGAGGGGTGTACAGGAGCCAAAATAAATTCTTAAGAGGCTTGATGGAAGAAGAAAATGTAATAGGGTCATACTAAAACATCAATAACTTAAAACAAGGGTTTTGGGGTTTTAAAAATAATTTTTAGATTAATTAAATCCTGTATGAATAGTTAGCTGGGTAGGGACGCAGGGTTAGAAAAGCCATGTACCCTAACCATGCACCCCTTTTTTGAAAGGTTAACAGTTTCTACTATGTGGGAGTATGGTTTTTTAAACCATGTTCTAACCATAAACCCCCCAAATATTTTGTTTTTCATGGTTTCCACTGAGTGGGTGAACAGTTTAGAAAACATGTGCACCAACCATGCACAACCCATCAACTTTCAAAATTTTCCAAAATTTCACCTAAATCACCCTTAAACAAAATACAACCAAAGTAAGTTAAAAGGAGGTGTTTAGGAATACTTGAAAATAAAATCATGATGTTATAGCCTCCCCACCATATAAACTTTATATCCCCAGAAATATAGTTAATAATATTCCATTCCAAAAATACGATGCCATTATTTTCTCATCAGTGCCTCCCTATCCCACGTCTCATGAGAATCAGAACTGTGATAATATAGAACTCAAACCAAAGGTATCATCCTCCCAGGAAGTACCTTGGTTTCAAAATCAACTATCCTGACTGGATGCTCAGTCCTAGATAAATAAGTCTTGACATCAAGATCACTCTATCTTAGAACATGAAATGGTTCAGATAGATACTTCCACAACTATGATACATGGAACATGTTATGTATCGATGTCAGCTAAAGTGGGAGTGATAAATGGTAAGAAAATTTCCCCAAGCTATTGATGACCCAAACAAGGTGAATCTTTATAGAACTCCCGATCACCAACTGAAAATTACAATAGTCTATGATGAATATTTTTATAAGACTTATACTATCTATATGCCATCAACATTATCTAATGAATCAATTGAATCTTTGATGTTGTATCTTGAACATAACTTGGTCAAACCAAGTAACTTTCACCAATCTCCGACCAACACAACATAGATTTTCAAGGATGGCTATACGATGACTCAAAATGAGCCATTTTGATCTTGGAATAATAATTGTTGTTAAAGGAAAACTCAAACATCCTCAAATGATCATCCCAATCCCCACCAAAGTTAAGAACAAAGGTGTAGATCATATCATCAGGAATCTGTATAGCTCTTTCTGTATGGCCATCCTACATTAGATGGTATGTCGTACTCAAATGAACATGGGATCCTAGTGCCTCATGAAAGCCTCTCAAAAAATGATAAGTGAACTGAGGATTACTATCATAGACTATAAAAAATATAACTCCATGAAAATAAATAATCTATTTCACATAGATATTTACCAATTCCTAAATTTTGGTTGAATCATGAATGGGTATAAAGTTAGTCGAATTGTTCAGCCTATTGATCACAACCCATATTACAATATTCTTTCTCTAGGTACATGGGAAACCAACCAAAAAGTCTACAAAGATATCATCCCACTTCCAAGTTGGCACTAGAAGTGGAAGAATCAAACCCGAAGGTTTCTAGTTCTTGACCTTAACCTGTTGGAATGTATAATAATGAGAGAATAAATCAGAAATGCCCTATCTCATACCTGACCACTAGAATTTTTTCCACATGTCATAGAACATATTCATGGTTCCTGGGTTCACTTCCCACTAGGAGTTATGGAAAACCCCCATCATCGCTTTCCTTATTGCTAATGACCCAAGAAATCAATTCTGATATCACAGATTACTATTTGTGGAGACTGATCAGTCAAACACGGTCTCCCCACCATAAATAGAGTATTAAATGCTACATAATTCATCATAAATCTCTTGTTCATGAAGAATCATCTCAATAAGAGAGGATGTTTACTGGAAACTGGACAAATAAACCTCAACCCTTGATTCCCGATCTCCAATATGCAACTGTGCCAAAAGTGACATCAAGTTTCACTCTTATGATGATTATTTCATGGCCTGGGTTAGAAGTTTCATAATCAAAGAATCTTTGATGACATTACCTTTCCCTAGAGTATAAGTGATTTAAAAGTCCAAATATTTTAGGAATTACACCCAACACCTCTGGTATAGATTGAAACATTTTTTAGAGAAGACATAACTCAAGATTTTGTGGTTAGAATAAATGGTAAACCTTTCTATAATAAGGTAATACTTCCAACTGTTAATAGCGTGAATCATAGTTGTGAGTTTGAGGTCATTTTTGGGGTAATTATTCTTGTGTGGCCTAAGATGATGAGATCCATAAGAAATGAAATGATCAACATGTATAAGAATTTAACCCAAACCCAAACCTGATCCATCATAGAAGACCTCATAGCCCTACCCAGCCTCTATAATAATCAACACCAATGTATTAGTCAAAATAAAATTCATCTAAAAAAAATAATTCTAACATTTTCCATCCCAACATAAATTTACTCCCTTCCAAGTTAGCACAGTCATAGGAAAATCCAACTTTGATAAGTCCTTAAAAATAAGTTATAATACCCAACTAAACCCAATAAGCACCAAAACTCAAAAACATTCTACAGTTCTTCCCATGTCCTAATAGCCTTCACCTTCTTAGGATCAACTAATATACCATTTTCTAACACCATGTGTCCTAAGAACTTCACTTCCCGAATCAAAAAAATCAGAATTTGATAACTTAGCATAAATTTGATGATTTCTCAACAATTCCAGAACTACTCTCAGATGACGCACATTATAATCCTCATACTTAGAGTACACAAGGATTTTATCCATAAATACTACCATGAAAGTATCAAGGTAATCATGGAAAATTATATTCGTTAAATCCATAAATACTACAAGATAGTTAGTTAAACCAAAAGTCAAGAAAACGTACTAAAAAATTCCGTACTTACTCAGAAAGGAGGTTTTATTATTTTCATATTCTTTTATTCTCAACTGATGGTAACTAAATAGATGGTCAATATTAGATAACCACTTAACCCCTTTCAACTATTCAAAAATATTATCAATCTATGTAAACATAAATTTTTTCTTTACTATGACTCTATTGAGTTTTTGGTAATCAATGAAAAGGATAAATGAACCACCATCCTTATTAGAAAAGTGAACCATTGTTTCCCATGGTGAAACAGTTGGTCATATAAAAAATTTCTCTAAAAGATCATACAACTAAGTTTTCAACTATTTTATCTCAGTTGGTGCCTTGCAGTAAGAGGGAATAAACACTGGTTAAGTACCAGATACTAGATCGATAGAAAAATCTACCTCCCTTACCGGTGGAAAACTAGAGAAGTTAGAAGAAAAAAATCTGGGGAACTCGATGAAAACTAGAGGTAGATCACCACTCAAATATTTTCACCGAAGATCAAAAGGAAACATTGATATTAATTTTCCCAACTCTTGATTATAAGGTCTATCTCTACTAGAACTTTCATCCCATTCTCCTTGAAAGATATGACACACCCCATCTGGTGTAGTAAAGAAGACCAATTTAAGATAACAATCAATCTAGGATTTATTATAAATGAGCCAATCCATCTTGAAAATGATGCTAAGAAGTTTCATGTTGAGAACCTGAAAATCCCAAGCAATCTGAAAATCTGATAAAGAGAATGAAAAAGTGGGAATATAGAGCCCCTATTCTCTTCTTATTCCAAGGGATGTTGTAATATCCATAACATAAAATAAAATATCCATATGAAGATTTATTAGGTTAACAATATGGGTTAAAATAAACTAATGATATTTACTAGTATCAAATAAAGTATTCACTAATGATGAAACTATAGTAATGGTACATTTCATGGTCTCTAGACTTATATCTTCTTCCTCTAGAGACTCTTTCACTATGTGAAGAAGCTTTATTCTAGATGCCTATGGATAGAACCCCGTTGTTCATGAATTATATGATTTCACTACAGTATTAGTAGGTGTTGATGATATCATTCAACTAAATGGAGTGGAATAATCATGTTAGAACATATACAAGTGATTTGATTATTTACAGAAGCCACATATCTTGGGTGCCTCTGTGCAAACAATCTTCGAGTTCCCTGAATTTCCACACTAGTAGAAAATAAAAGGGGATCTTCCAGGAACTTTAGGATGTCTAGAAAAACCATTCTGTCAATATCTACCATGAGATTCATCACACTTAATCTTTCCTTTTAAGTAACTCACAGAACTTCCACTAGTAGAAAATGGAACTCCCTTCAACCTTGATTTTCCAGCCAAGTCCATTTCAACCATTAACACTCTATCTAGCACATTAGAATAATAGGGTAGCTTCAAAAAGAAAAACTGAGAATGAATATTAGATCTAAGTCCCATATTGAACTGTCAAGTCTTCATCTTCTCATTAGATACTATCTTAGGTGAAAACCACACTAGCTCAAGAAAATATTTTACATACTTGGTCAATGTCTTGTCAGCCTACTTAAGTTCGAAAAACTCAATAGCCTTGCCTAACACCATCGAATATAGATAGAACTAGTTAGTGAAAATATCTTTGAAGTCTTTCTACTCTAATACATCATGATTCTTAGAAATTAGCATCATCTCCCACCATCTCTTTCTTGGTCCATCCACTATGAAGGTGGATCAATTTACCTTTATTTCATCAGGTGTCTCTAAGAATTAAAAAAAATACTCAATATTGCTCAAACATTCCTTATCCACTTGATGATCATTTGAGCCCTTGAAATATGGAGGATTATATAGAATTAAGTCCTCATCATGATTCCAAAAAACATACCTTTGAGGTTCCACATTTGGAGCCTAAATTGGAACTCATAGTGGTGCTTATCCCAGAGCTTGGATAGTATGCAAAATCACCTCAACTAGACTTCAGTCCACGAGAGTATTTTCTCACTGTGTTTCATCAAAATCTTCCTATTGGATTTGATTCATACATCTTCTCAAAGACATGATGCTACAAAATATCAACATATAACATTGAAGATGTTATATTAACACCTGAAAAGAGAAACAAGGGGAAATTAATCCCAACATATAGATAAAAAAGATTTGGATTTCAATCTATCCTAAAAAAAGTAGGGAAAATAATAAAACTAATCCTCAAGATGTATTTCCCAAACCACCCCTGGTGACTTAAGGTTCATTATAGTGAGAGATATCTAGACACTCAATCAAAAATACCTCCTAAGTCCCGATAGGATTACAAAACTTCATACTAACATCAAGGCAAGATGGAAAAACTGCACCTTTGATACCACTTTATCAAAAACCACCCTGGATACCCTGGTAACCTAATAAATAATCCATTCATGACATATACCAATGGTCATTCCCAGTCCCCATGGGTCAGTGACTATCCCCTGGAATCATATAATATGAAATTGGGAGAACCAACCCAGATACCCTAGTAACATGATAACTAATCCTATCCTAACATAGCCAATAGGTCATTCTCGATGCCCATGGGTTGGCGACTAGCACCTAGAATCATATATTATGAAAGTGGGAATAAATTTACCACAAAAACAATGAAATATAGATAAAAATGTTAGTATGCATACAAGAAAAACTCCACAGGGAGAAGTGTACCAGAAGTCAAACAAGCATGAAAACCCAAAGTACTACCATAATGTACTAAAAAATAGTATAAAATCCCAAGTACCAGGTGAAAAAAATCTACAAGACCAAGGATCAATAATTAGAACCACCTATAAGTTTTGATATACCCATTATTGAACATAGAAGGAGATAATTTACAAACACCCAAAGGCACATGTAGTGCGTTAGATAAAAGATCAGTAGGGTCTCATAAAGGATTCCATTATAAGATGCCACATTTAATTAACCAAATAAATCATTCAATTTTAAATAAAAAGGAATGTAATTTAAAAATAATATTTAAAAACAATCATGATTTACATTTTAAATGATGGAAGTACTTCAAACAAATGTATTAATAAACATTTTATATAAAATAGTTTATATACATTTAGAAGGAATGTGTAAAGTTTTTTACAAATAAACAATGGAACATATTTTGAATACAAAAAAATGAGTAATATGGAAATATGAAAATAGGTATGATAGTTCCAGGCTATGAGACTCCCTCACAATCAAGTAAATGATCACGAAAATATGTGTACTCATGTTCCTTAGATAGTGGTAAAAAATAAACCCATCACCATCCCATCAGGGATGTGACCTACTGCACATGTATTGTTAGTGTTTTAAATCATCAATAGAGTGTTGTCCTGAATAAATCACTAACTACTTAGACTTTCATGTTCTCTAATAATAATAATTGATGGGAAATTTATTTTAAAAGCATTTAAAATACAATTCACTTCATTTTTCCATTTCAAATATTCCAATTTCCTTTTAAAAACAAATACATGGGTTTTTAATCAAATAATTGCTTTTTCCAAGATAAAACCACTGGGTTTCTATCAAATACATTTAAATAAAATTTCTCAAATTCCAATTTTAAATTAGTTTCATCAAATAAATTCTACAATTCAAATTCCATAATTAAATTTCAAAATTTAATTTGAACAATTTCTATCCAATTTCAAAACACAACCCGATTCAATGGAATTGTGGTTTTTTCCTAATTTCATGCCAAATCAAATCCAAATCCAAAATTAATTTGAATTTGTTTTTTTAATAAACCAATTGAAGGAAATTTAAATGAGTTTGATCATTTTAATTTAAATCAAGAAATTTAGGGTAAATCAAATTGACCATCATAAATGGAACCACCTACCTCGAGATCATGGGATCTCAAAAAAAATACCTAATAGGGAAACTCCAAAGAAGAACATTGATAATGAAGATATGAGAATAAAAACTAGATTCAATATCTGAAAAAATGGGGGTTATATCCTCTAGAAACATGAATATCCACAAATCCCTAGGGAGGATATGAGATAGAGAAAGAGAAAGAGAACGAGAAGAGGAAACTTACCAATAAGTGATCGAACATCATTTTACTTTGTTTGGTTCACTTACAGAGGGGTGTAGAGGGGCCAAAATCACCTCTTGAGAGCCTCTATGGAAGGAAGAAAAATTAATAAGGTCATACATACCATTTGGGAACTTAAAACGAGGTTTTTAGGGTTTTCAATTTTTTTGGATTAATTAAATCCCGCACACATGGTTAGCTAGACAGGGTTGCGTGATTAGAAAAACTGTGCAACCTAATCATTCTCCCATTTTTACAAGGTGAAAAATTTCTACTAGGTGGGAACAAGGTATCTCAAACCATGAACTAGCTATTGAAACCCTAATTGTTTGGGTTTGTATGGTTTCCACTGAGAGGGTGAAGAGTCTGGGAAAACCATTCACCAACCGTTCACAACCCAAAAAATTTCAAATATATCCAAAATTTCACCTATAGAACCCTTAAACGAACCCTATCCAAATAAAATTAAAAATAGGGGTTTAATAATACCTAAAAATAACAACAATATGTTACATTGTCAATCATATCTAGAATAAAAGGAGGTGATGCAAGTGGCACTATAAGAGGTACTACTGGTGGATCATGGACCACCACCTATGGAGAATTCTCATATCTACTTTCCTGGTGATTGACCTAAGGACATTATGGTGGAATATCTATAAATTTCCAATCAAATGTCTTAGAACAAGAATTTATAATATAATATATCACAGATAAAGAATTGTGATAGGTAAAATCCTTCCTACACAAGAGTCAACACCCCATTTCTTGCTCCTAAATACAGGTATTGATGATATATTAAATCATAAAGGGTCACAAGAGACACTCAATACTACCCACTCTTGAGGTTTGTTTAGGTAAAAGTTCTTTATTTCAGGCTAAAGGTTCTATTATATAGAGTGTCAATTGAAATTTATAGAGGAAAACACCCTTTAAATTGAATTTGGTAGCCTCATTTAATGGAAACCATTTACTTCAAGAATTATAATTCAATATATATATATATAAATCATGATTCAGTTAGATTCTTCATCCATTCCTAAGTTATAAAGTCTTAAACTTTATAAGTTTCAATTGTGATTTCATGTAATTGAAACCTGACCCTTACTTATGATATCAATATTTAACAAGATGTATAAGATGAATTTAATAGATAAATCACAATTACCAATTTATAAATGTAAAATATTTATAAATTATAATTTACATTTTTGTAATTTAAATCAACTAACATTTAAATATATATAACTCAAGTTATAGGGATTAAACATGTCATAATTGGTTAGTTAATGTGCCACACTCAAGATTTACGGGAAAAAACCATTTAGGTTGATGTAGAAACATTAATAATCAATTATTTATCTCATTCATCACATAGGAAATTTAGTCAATAATAGGTATATAACTCATGGAAAATATTAAATACTCCATAAAATGCATAAAATAAAGTAAACGTGGCATGAAATATGCATGACATGTGAATTATCAAGTTCCTATAAAAATGAGTGATACAATACCACCTTATCTTATAAGGAAAAGGTAAAATAGAAACCATAATAATAATACTAATAATAATAATAATAATAATAATAATAATAATAATAATAATAATAATAATAATAATAATAAATTCCACAAATCATGTACATAACCCATCTGTTAAATCAGTATCAATGTAATAGGCATAATCCAAAACAACATATCCCATCCCAGGTAATTTGGATTTTCCCTATACGTGGGTTAGCTAATCCCATGAATAGGATTGTTAAAAAAATTTAAAACATCCCTAGTCTCCTATCTTCCAACCTAAATAAGATTATAAAAGTAAAATAAAAGCTTTGATACCACATTGTAACTTCTCGAACCTGGTTCACTCATAAGTAACTGAACTCGATTGGTCACATGGCCTCAAGAGTGCCTCCCCATATATCAGAGGCTACCAACTAGTAGCAGGGGTTTGTAATGATATGGTGGGGAGATTATACCCCCTTTATTAGAGTAGATCACAATGGTGAATAATCACATTAAGTAGTGGAAATTATACAATGAAAAATATAAACATAAATTATATAGATATAATAATAATCAATAGGACAACATCATAAATAGTAATAGAACTAAATCCACTATCATATAGAAACTTATGTCATGTTTGTATGTTATAAAAAATGGGAATAGAAGTAAGTAGATAATAATTCATATACAACATTCTATACAAAAAACAAATGAAATACTAAAATCTATCTCCAATATCATGATAACCATAATATTGATCCTCTACTCTTATAATCCATCCTAGTATAAAAATCAAGTGTCCAAACTTGGAACCATCCCCTTGTTTCTACCTACATCCATGAATTCTATCTAGGTACTAATCAGCAACCCAAAAAGGGTGTGAGTAAAACTCAGTAGGAAACCACCAATAGTTTCTAATACTTTCCATCTATTTTGTATAATATGAGCAATTTATTGCCATAAAAAATAAGTATAGTAAATAAAAAACCATGTTAGTCTAGGTTCCTCATGGGATACCCACTTGATGCTACCTACTATAACCTAATACATGATGTCTCTAAATAAGTTACATCATACATACATACATACACATATATGTATATATGTATGTATGTGAGTAATTATAACAAATCCTCAGACCCGAGACATATAGTTGAGGCATCCATATAAAATAACTAGATAAGGGAACTACAAGGTTCCATAACATGCATGTCTTTGGTAGTCAAGTGTAAGTTAAAAGGGGTGTACCCTTAGAATATCCCCCTATGGTGTTCTACTAGATCCCTATAAATACATTCTAGGTGCCTCAATTATAGGATTAATAGGGTTGATATCATAATAAGTCATGTGGTTCCTAGATCATCATATCCACATGTAATACAAGGACTTAAATTTCAATTTCCATCATCCTATATGAGGAGAAATAACTTCATTTCCAATAATACATAAAAAGGAAAGAAAACACCATGTATAACCACCATTTTAAGTATGAGGGTCACCATGACCAGTATTCTAAACCCAAGTGTGTGAGTGGAGGTACATGTCCCATAATTTCCCAGTCAACTAATGGTAATGCCAACACCGATAATAATAATCAACTACCCTCAATCGTAATGATAGAAATGGGAATGATTTATAATTAATAAAGGTCTTAGTGACATGGTTATACCATTCACCTTCCATTTACCTCATCTATCTATTTAATTAATAAGGTATAATCCTTACACACCTTATAAGGTGGTTCAATTATATACCCAAACATATGAAACAAAAACAGATTCATACAATTTCATAAAATTCAAATTAAACATCTCATTTATGGGGTATATTTCAACACACCTAAAAAGGCTTTTTAAATAGTCATAAATTCATAACATTTATATAAATTTTTAGTAACCCAAAATAAGGGTGGATTGTATTGAGGTTGTAAAACTCCAACAACACCAATATTTTAATTTAAGAATTTATCATTTTAAAATTCATACAAATAAATTATTAAGTTTATTTTAATTCTATTTGGATATGGACATAATAGCAATATAGCTTAAGAGGTGGTTCACATCGATTTAGGAAACCTCTGATAATGGAATAAGGGTCACAAGAACTACCAACCCAAGGTAAACTAATTCCACTTTGTTAATTTGACATTAAATGGGAGACCCATAGAAGGTATGCCACACAACATAATGAAAAATAATATATTAAACTAAAACCAATAGAAAATAATTAAACCACCTACCTTATATGGGTAGTATAATCCCCACCAGATATCAGCCTCAAATATGGGATAGAACGGGAAAAATCATAGAAATAGGCAAATACCTTGAAAATAGGTCATATTAGCTCACACAGATTTAGAATTTCATATGAAGAGAAAAACTAAGTAATGATTCAAGAGGAAATAATGGTTTAATGTTGGCTATACAACATAGTTAATTCCAATTGATTCCAAGATCAGAAGATGGAGGAGTCTCAAAACCTAGGTGGTTGGACAAGGGAGATATCTCAATGGAGGTGATTCTATATTGAGTGAAGAAGAAGAATAAAAGATTTAGGTTATAATTCATTGGGATAAAAAGGTAATTTCCCCTCCCTTTAATCTACTTGACACATTTATGGTGTAAATAGAAGATTAATTCCATAAATACTCACTTTACTAGGTCTCCCGATCCATTTATGGCATAAGATTCTAATTTAAGCGGTAAATAGGAAACTTATAGAATAAATTATCAATTTATGTTGTAAGACTATCCTGTAGACTGTACCCTACTCCCTTTTGCAATAAACTCTCAAATACCACAAAATTTCAAAAGATCTATCTACTAGGGCCCCAAAAAAAGGCTGAAAATTAATGGATTGTACCTCAAAAAAGATGGGATCTTACACAAGTACATGAAAGATATAGATTACCATATATGAACCGGTCAATCTGATATAGTGTTCTCAAGTGTATACAAACTTTGGATCAAGTGTGGATCCTTGTTCTTATTCTTAATCCTAGCCAAATCCTTCTTATAAAGATCTATTTAATGTGTGTCCAATTATCTCAAAGTTTCATCATACTTTTCTCTATAAGATTCAACTAATATTAATAGATTTTTTTATGCACCATGTCATGATGCCCTATATTATAGTGTGATCCTTACATACAAAAAATTCACCCTATATCTCTTTCAAAAAAATCATAAGAATTATAAAATTTTCTCCACCATTTTTGTGTGACTAGATTTATTGGGTTATGGTCTTTGTATCTTCTCATATTTGTACCTGAAAAGTTGTAGCATGACCCCAATGCTTAGGAGTATGGGATTTATCTTTCAATATAGCCAAAAATTATATTTTCATGGCCTTTATTCTTTATTATGTGAGTTCCTTTACTACATTGTGGCATCTGGATTACAACACAATGATATTTATCTCTCCATGATAACCCCACACTAAAATATCATGGTCACTCATTATGGTTCAATATAAACCTCGCAATTCCTCATAAGAAACTTTCATAGCATAAAACCTAGGGTTGTGGGCATAAGAATAAAATAAACCTTTGATTCAACCAATAATAGTGAAACATGAACCACTTTACACCATTATTGTCTTTATCTTAAGAAATCTTCATTCCTTTTCATTATACTCATCTGTAATTAGATTATAACTCTTCCATGTGTATGCTATCAATAAATATAACACAAAACCACCTTCAATACTCATGAATGAATTGTCTTAGAAAAAAATTTATAACATTCTCACAATGTGAAAGTTATATAAACCCAACATCATAGAATAAATGATTCCTTTTAGAGTCCTACAAACCTCAATGTCAATATTGATTCTAAATTTACCATGAATCAACTAAGATCAAGTAATTACTCTCCCTTTGTGAATTAACTTAAAATGGGATATTTAATTATGAGGCTTATAAACTTCTTTAATCATCAATGGATCTTTAATATCACATTTTTTATTTATTATAAATATATGAAACAACACATGATATATTCTCTAATCATTAATTACCAACTCCTCATGTCTAACCATACATGGAAAACTGTTTCTCTTCCCATCTCCACTTCATCATCACCTATAAATAAAATAATCTCTACCATTTTATCCCCATTTTTTAAGAAATTCAATGGAATGAAATAGGGAAAATAAACCAAAAATATTATAGAGATTTTTAAAGTGAATACACTCCCAATAACATTCTCAAGTGATGGAAGTAATCCTTAATTAGGTTATTTGTAAATATATCTATAACATGATCCTCAATTGAAACATATTCCATTAAAGTCTATCCATATTCCATCTTATCCTTAATGAAGTGGTACTTGATACCAGTATATTTTTATCTTTAATGTTTCACTAGATTCTTTGAAAAATTGATTACACTTTTATTATCACACCCAATTGTCAGTTGGCTTGAAACATTCACCCTTATATCTTCATATTGTGACTACATCCACATAATTTTTGTTAGTTATTTTGATTACCAAACATGATGAATTTATTTTCTACTTAATATGAGTGAGGGGTTATTCTTATAGTTACAAACAATATATCTTCATTCAATAAAGAATTAACTTCTAAAATTTAACTTTTGTTCTCAAAAGTTACATGTCAAAACCACCCAGAATATTTATAAAGCTAAAATGATGTATCTTTCTTATATCTAAATCCATAATATAGATTCAATTTAATATATAAAAATATTTACTCTACTTACATATGATGATACTCCTTAGGATTTTTTTTTGAATTATGCAAAAAGGTTAACTACAATTTTTTTTTGATCTAGACACTGTCAAGTAGATTAGGTTTCCAATACACCTCTAGAACTCCTTTTGATAAAAAACATTTCTTATTTATCAAATGAAAAATTATACCCATGTACATGGGAGTAGAGAACTCTCTTAATTCTTCTACACGAAAATTCTTTAATAACTCACAAGCATACTTCTCTTATGATACAAAGATAAAATCTAATATGTTTGTGATTAATAAGATTAAGAATAATATCATATCTATGATCATTCAAATCTTAAAGTTTTTTATTATTTGGGAAACAAATTACTCACATGTTTTCTCTTTGTTTCTCAAAATACCAATTTCATCAACATATTAAATAATAATGAGTGTGTTTTTTTACCTCCCTTAATATAGAGATTAATATCCACCCACCTCCCTTGAATTCCATTCTTTTTATGGTTTTGTTAATTTTTGAATACCATTCTTGGGGAACTCACTTAATCCTATGAATATATTTCTTCATATTTTAAACTTAATAACCATCACTATCTAATATAAAATTTTCAATTATTAAATACAAACCTCTTCCTCAAGTTATCCACTAAAAAATACATACTTTACGAGAATTTGGAACACTTTATAATTTATTTGAGCATATATCACAAGAAAAAATAATATTTTTTCAAGCCCTGTGATTTGATAAAATGTCTCATTAAACTATATAACCACAATTTTAATGTATCGTTTTCTTATATGATGAGATTTATTTCACAATACACCCCCTTTATCATTAAGATTATTTTTTAAAACCCACATTTTCTCTATAAAATTATTTTCTTTAGGATGTGACACTAAATCCATAGTTTCATTCTTATAAATATGATTCACAAATTATTCCACAAGTTTAATTCAATTCTTATTTTCCAATGCCTCTTTAATACTATTCTATTCAACTTGTGAAAGAAAGCTGGTACAATTGGGAATTCTCATACTTATCTAGTTTTGAACACAATTTCTAACATCTTCAAGGATTTTTAGGCTAAACATATTTTATAATTATTTGGAACTTATATAATCCTTGTTCCAACCATTCTTTATCATTGTAAATTTTATGACCATCATGGTAATTTTAAAAATATACCGTAACATTCAAATATATCCCATGTTTTCTAAAAAATTATCCTTATATTTTTTAATCTCATCTATAGAGCTGATAATTTCATATATTTCATTGCTAATTTTCATGGTTTTAATCACACTATTTTATCATTTAATGGGTGATTGTGACATGTTTGAATTATAATATTGTTTTGGTATTTATTGAGAAAATGAATTTTAATATTGTTTTAAATTGTTTTATTTGATCTTTAGAGTTATCAGAATAAATACACCACTAAATCATGAATGTTTTGATTGATTTTTTAAGTGTTTGAGTTTGATCTAGATAAATCAAAGTAGTTATGTAGTTTCTAGAAGTGCTGATGACAATTATGCATGGTTGGAATTTTAAAAAGTCCTTAACCTCCCATAAGAAGAGATCAATCAACCAAACATTTAGTCATCCGTGTGGTCACTTGTCTTATATGTGGTAGATCCATAGACTACACATTCATACCGATCAACTATTCCATATGACTAACTAAAAACAAAAATTATGAAAATTCATGCAGCGACTGCACATGAAAACCAACTGACTATATCACATAAAATAAACCATGAGAAAAAACTCAATTGATTGTGGATGAAAAATATATAAAGGAATAAACCGACTATATATTCATTTCGATTAACCATGTCTATCAACCATTGACCTCATGGCCATTCCATCAACCATGTTCTGAATCTTCTATGGAGTTGATCCACTAAAGCCGAACCTCATGGTTGGTCCAATGACTTATGGTCAACCTAAAACATAAATTTTTTAGAAAATATATTTTATGATAAATTATATGTTATGAGAAGTAAAAACTTGTGGATTCCACATTAAAAATAATGTCCATATAGATTTAAACATGCATAATATCTCTATTAGAAGAAAAGAAGGAAATTTGTGGATTTTTTAGAAGAAAAAATTGAGAAATAAGAATGAACCAAATAAAAATGAAAGATATATATTTTTTTAAAATGATAAGGTCACACAATTTTTGACCAAGGAAAAAAGAAGGAACCCATGTATCTACAAAAGTAGGATACTATTAGGGGGATGAGGGTGGGGGTGGAGAGAGACTTAGATTGCAAGTTTATGTAGAATGATCTTATGGTGATGTTTCATTATTTTTTTACTTTCAAATTTTTAATGTATGCTCCTACCCTTTATTATCTATTTCTATTTAAATGGAGGGGTAATTATTGAGTTTTTGAGTAAGGGAAGATAATCCATTGGTAATGATTGTCTCTAAAAACATCAATGAATAAAGACATCTCTTTTATTAACTAATTTCAATATTTAGGATCTATTTTTATTTTGAATATAGTTTTATTTAGTTATTTCTTTTTACTACATATTTACTTGTTTTATTATCATAATATCCCTCTATTTAGTTTTAAACTATATATAGTGGAATAGTCTGGGCTGAGTGGTGAGGTTCTTGGCAATTTCTAGCATGCATTGAAGGTAAAATATTTATTCATAGATTACTTGGGAAGAATATGACCTGGTTAGGTATTTTTTGAGTAATTTAATTATGATTTACCATGTATCTTACATATATAGAAAATATGGTAGATAAAGAAAAGGCAATTGATACTTTATTATCACCATTACCATTTATCCAAGGGTGATAAGTGAAGTGGTTGTAGAAAATACCATCATTAGATAATATTAATAAGAGAAAAAATTTAAAGAATAATATAATTTTACAATTGGGAAGCCAAAATAGACCTAATTACCATCTCATCATACTATTTTCAATCCTATACACCATTTTATTATTTGTTTTTAAAAATAAAAAATAAAAAACTAAACTTTTTCTAATTAAAAAGTGATAATTTTTTTTAAAATCCTCTTCTGTAGATAACTATGGGTTAACACTAATACTATATTTATACTAAGAATAAAATTTCTTCTTCCACAGCCTATTTCAGGATCTTATCAAATCTTGGAACCATTTCTAGGGATGAATTACCAAAAATAACATATCTAGCCTTTAATTTACACGAACCTACCTTCTAATAACCAACTTCTTAAATTTAATCCTGAAATTGAAAAGATTTTTCTAACTAGACATAGGAATTTAAATTTGGATTTTTTTGGATATTTCCTTTTCATACTTAGGAGGAACTACCAGTGTTCACTTTGATCCTATAGTTATGGATAGAAATCCCAAAAAAACTTGAAAAATATGTGTGCACCATAATTCATTAACCAAAATAATCATATAGCTATAATTGAGCTGAAAAATGACTTTTAATTAAATTTTTTTATAATCCAAGTGTTTCCAAAGTTTCATGATCTTATGGGTTAAGACCAAAATAGAAACATACAAGCATTCAAAAATGTATGGTATACTTCAAAACCCCAAGGAGTGGCTGAGGAATAAGTTAAGTAGAGTGAATTTTCCTTATCACTTGAATAAGAATCCATGGAATGGTTGTAAAGTCTACAAATAGTTGAATTTAATAGTTGTGAGGTCTTACAGATATTATTGATGAAAATATTATTCTCCAACTCTTATAGTAAAATAGTAAGGAATGATATTTATTTTATTAGACAATCATCATAAGAAACTCTTTATGAGTACTGGGATGGATTCAAAAATATCTTTGATAGCTTTCCACATCAAGATGTAGAAAAGAACCAATTCCATGTTTTATTTAATCATGTATTTATTCATAATGATATAAATCACTTGGATTTATCATCTGGAATACATTTGATCAATAAGTCACTAGAATAATCCAAGGTCTTAATTGAGAAGATTATAGAAAATTCATAAAATTTGGTGTAAGAGGTATAGGTACAACATGCATACATGAGGTGATAACTTATGATTCATATCTATTTTTAGATATTTAACTTAAATAAATAACTAGTTTGGTTATAAATATGTATCTAAAACAAATCAGCTAAGAACAAGCACCAACTAAGGTATGTGGTTTATGATCATCACCTATACACTTAATTATAATTTATGCTAAAGTGTAGGGAATGAAATGTTGTGAAATAGACATTCATCTAAGTAAATTACAAAAAAACGAAGTATTAATATCACTTAAAAAGTATAGTATAGATTTATAAATCAGTAGAACTAGGATATAATTCCCCCCACAAAAAATGGTACATAAACTATCCCCATTACCAATAATAAAACCAATAAATCCAACACCCACCACCCTTCCAACAATAAGAAAAGACATAATTTAACTAAAAAAACTACCAAACGCCCCCTTTCCAATAAAATAATCCCTTTTAACAAAACTCAACTATAACACAACCAAATACAAAATGATAAGTATCCAAGGTTTAAGAGCTGAAGAATAGAGTAGATAAGTTGATAAAATAGATTGAAAATATATGGAAATATTATCCAGAAATATAAGAAAAATGATGACATGAATATTTAATAACACAAAGGATATTATTATTATGTTAGTAAAAATAAGTGTAAAATAGTCCCCATCACTAGCCACACCTAAACCTAAACTAAGTCAACTTGAATGAGAGGAGTTTAAGGCTTCAGATTCTAAAATTTTTGGAAAGATTCTTGAAAAATATCCCTTATAAGAAGAAAATAAAAAGTAAGTGGGTAAAGTTGGACTAAGGTAAAAGATATAATAAACAACACTCTAAATACATTTAAGGGTGAATAAAGACTTACCCCCAATATTCCCATCAAGAATGATACAACCAAAGAATTTTCAAGAGGAAACACTTCGAATAGAAATTCTGGAAACCTTTCAGAGAGGGGAGATAAACATAATCCTTCTTGAAGACCTCAAATAGATTCCATGGTATGATAAATTATTCAAATAGATTTTCAATAATAATTATGGTATATAGGTGAATGATATTATCATCTTAGGATTATTTTATCAACATTAATCACACTCCAGTTACCCACCAAATGTCAAGATCTTGAGAAATTTTCTATTCCATGCACTAATGGATATTTAAATCTTCTTAGATTATTTTTATGATCTAAGTTATTATATTAATTTATTACCTCAATCAGTATTTAATTATTTATACATGGGATATTTGAATCCCATAAGAGTGGTGGTACACTCATAAACAATTACATTTTATTCTGAATAGAAGTTTGAGAATATTTGGTAGTTGGAGTAAAATGATTGATATTTATAGAAAACTTATATGTGATCAATATAAAGGAGGATAAAACACTAGGTAACTCACCCATATTTTTGGGAAGTTATTTCTTAAATATGATCAATAATATTATCAATTTCCATAAAAGAACACTCACCATGGAGTTTGGAGAAAACACTATGTACTTTTAATATTTTTGACTCAATGAGGAACCCTTCAGATGACTATTATCTTTTTAAACTATCCAAACTTGAAGAGAATGAATCCTTTAAAGATTCAAGAATGTTGCATGAATTTTTATCCCTAGGAAAACATTTTTTGACAAAAAATTCCATGAATGTTGAGGCTATTAAGAATTATATAAATTATATTTGTATATTAGAGGAAGAGGTGAATTATAAATTTTCTAGTGAATCTAAGAGTTTATTTAATTAAGAATAAGATGATACTTTACCATGTGTTCATAAAGTTCAATATTTAGTAGTGGGTAACCTCAATTTATTTTATCTCTTTTAAAACCCCCAAATATGGAATTAAAATACTTCCAACTGAATTAAAATATGCGTACATAACAGAAAGGAAAAATTATCTATGATAATTACTAATAATTTTTCCATAAACCAAGAATATACATTGATATAAATACTGAGAATTAATTTCAAAATAATAGGATAGATATTAGGTTATAACCTAGTAATAAGTCGAAAAATATGCTCACATATAATTCTACTTGAAAGAGATTCCAAAACAATTAGGTAGTACCAAATGTGGATGAATCAAAACTTGGTGGAGGTAGTGAAGAAGAGGATAAATAATATTTTAGAATTATGTATCATATATCCCATTTAAGATTCACTATAATACAACCCCTTAAATATAAATCCCAATAAAACTAGAATAACAATTATGAGGAATGAAAATAATTAATTAATTCTTTTTAGAATTCAGAACAATTGGTAAGCTTACATAGACTATAGAAATTAAAATCTATTCACTCATAAAGATCATTTCCCCACCCATTAATTGACTAGATGTTAAAAGTATTTGAATATTGAACTCATAATGTCTTCTGGTATATATTTTCAGGCTATTTCCAAGTTCCCATAGGAGAAATAGAAGAACACTTTTAAATAACTCTTTAGAACCTTTCCTTAAAGGAGGATTCCATTTGGATTATATAATTCTATAGGTACATTTCATAGGTGTATAGTAATTATATATTTTTATCACATTATAGATTTATTATAGGTATTCTTGGATGATTTTTAGAGTTTTTTGGAAATTATTTTGACCATTTTTTAAAAAATATAGAAAAATTCCTGAAAATTTCATTGAAAGAATTATTGTTTTATATTTTGAAAAGTTTCATTTCATGGTAGAGAGAGGAATTTTCCTTAGAAATATCATTTCATAAAAGGGAATTTAAGTGGATAAATCAAAAAGTTATGTGATAAATTCCTTACCTTAACCAACTTGTTTGAAACATATTAAATATTTCTTAGGACATATAGGATCCTATAAAAGGTTTATTAAGAAATTTTTTAATATTTATATCCCTCTCTATTGATTAATTTTCGAATATGATAATTTTTATTTTAATGATGAGTGTAAGGTATCCTTTGATGAGTTGAATAATATATTGATAACCCCACCAGTGATGCTTTAAGAACCCAAGTTTTCATACGAGGTAAGTATCATTTTTATTTTGGTTTAAATGATTATTTACAGCCTAATGTGAATAACATTTGAGGTTATGGAGGCATCAGAGGTGTCTTGGGATTTTTTGGAGCCCATAACTTACCTTTTAGGAAGAATGTAATATTCTTCATGGTTAGTAGAAACCATGTGGGTCAGGTCAAATGGTTAATGCTAACCATATGAGGATGGAAAGTGGGATGGAGGAGCTTGCACTATTTTTTAAACCATGCGATTTGGGGTGTACAGTCATGTGAAAAAATACAAACTTTTGATAGAGGAGTTTTACATAGTTTTCACATGGTTATTTAAACCATGCCCACTAACCATGCAAGGTTCTTCTTTTAACAATAGATAGAGCATGATTGGTGCACGGTTTGGTGAACCATGAGGCCAAGACATACGACCTAGTAATTTAAGAAGAATTAACAAATTTAACTTAAAATAATTTATAACTTAAACATAATTTTTCTATTCTTTTCCATTGGCATAAAATTTAGCTTGAGATATCCTCCTTGAAGCCAAAATGTAGACTTTAATCCCTCTCCTTTGTCTGATATCAGAATCGAGCACCGTCATTCTCATTGGATTCAAATAAATGAGTATTCAATTAATTTTTTTCTATTACTAGTTATTATTTGAATTGGATTCACTATTTAGGTGTAAGATAATATGCCATATTTTTAGGTTCTTTATCCATTCTTCATTTCTCTTTTGTTCTGAGTCGATTCAAGAGCTGATATGGAATGAGAACTCTACTACCGACCTACGTTAGGTGTTATATTCCTTTGAATTGAAAGTTGTTGATTTTTTTAACTATTTAACATTATTATTCCTAAAAAACTTTCATAAAATACCCTAAAATTGAATTGGTTAATTAAATTAAATAAAATGGAACGTATTAAGGATTCCTTTTAGATTCCTTGAGACTCATTCGTGGTTTTTCCCAAACCAAGGCCACGCATGGGGTGTGACATGTAACTTCCCTTTCCCATTCCATTTATTAAACCACCCATGGGGTGTGTTTCATGATTCATAGTTAAAAGAGGCCAATTAGTAAATGAATTGAATGGTATTATCAATTAGGAGATGTACTGCCTCCCGTTCCATGTGTTGACATGTTATGCCTTGAATTGACCAAATGGTTTATATGGTTTGTTTAAATGAGAGGGTATTCTAATTGATTGAATATGGATATAAATGGTTAAATGAGTAGTTTTTATCATTGATTGTATTTGGATGTGATTGGATATATATGTGGGTAAACTCATATGGTATGAAATGATAAATGGAAGGAATGATGAATGATTACATTATATTCCGTAAAAGTTTACCTTATTGGTATCAAACATGGTAGTAGATGCCTTGGATAGAGATTGATCCTTGGGTCTTGATTCCATGGGATTCCTTGGGCCTAGCTACCCCTTGGATCTAGTTTGTCTTGGGATCAAAATGGACATGGTTAGTAGACATGCTCCTTGGAACCCAACTCAAGCCTATCTGAGTTTCCATCGATATGCTCATGGGACTTGACGCAGATGCCTTGGTCTTCCATACCTTGGATATATCCCTTTGTGGTCTGATATATGATTATAAAACATGGAAATCATTGTTTGATTTATATATTATGCATAAAGGTTGTGGTTGACATTTTATGTATGGATGTACGATGAGGCCATGTTAGTTGTTTCTATATTTCTTGTAGGTGTCTTATTATAGGATCTTGACCCATGTTTTAGAGGGAGCCTTGTAAGGCTATATAGTTTCACTTATTTTTTTATGTATATTCCATGTGAACTTTACTTTTATAGTGTTCATCTACTTTAATTTCACACTGCCTAGCTGATTGGACAACCTGGATTTATATAGACCTTTGGGTGATTACCTACTAAGATTTTTATCTCACACCCTATTTGGGATTCCTTTTTGTACCTGAATAGACTATTTTGATATAGATAGGGATCAAGGAAAGATACCATAGTTAGGTGGTTTATTTTTTTCTATAATTAGGAGTAGGGGAGCATGGGACTGATCTGAGGCTCATGATTCTATCTGGAGATAGTAACTTTTTAGTATTTTTGATATTTTTACAGATGTATTTTTTAAGAGGATGGTACCTTGGCCATAAAACCAAAGCAAAAATATTATTAAATAAAGAAGTTATTAGAGACTAAAAAATGTAAGCATATTAAAATCCTTATTATGAAAGAGGAGTAAATCATCAGGGATAACATGAAGCCAAGTAATATGTTTATTGACTCCTTTGTTAGATAGTAGACACATGTATTGTATTGTACTACTATATACCTATTTTGGAATCTTTATAGGGAGATGTATCATCATATTTATATATATGATATTTTTTTTGGACTTGTTATCTATTCCCACAATTTATCTATTACCTAACTATTATATTCCTTCCACTATTTGATCTATGGGTTTTCTACCACTATGTTACACTCTGGTAAGAGGGAAGTCTTCCCACATACACAACCTAGGACCTTACTTCTATTCAACAACCTCTGGCATTTGGGGATATGCGCTTAAGGCCATATGGAAAATTGGGCTCAGGGCACCGCTGTGTGGAATCCAGGTTTGGGATGTTATAAAGTGGTATCATAGGTTTTGTTTCCTTTATGGTTTATTATTTTAATACAATAGAAAGGGATAAAAATAATTTGAATTTGGTAATGAGATGTTCCTGGGTGTAGCTAACTCACGTACAGAAAAAATCCAAATTACCTCAAATTAAAATTTCTGTTTTATGGATTTTTACTATTAAAGTTGATTTGATTCCACCATTGGGTGATTCACTTGAATTATGATGTTATTATTGAAAAAATTGTGGGTTCTGTTTTGTTTCAACCTAATGAGATGAGGGTATAACATATCATGCATCACTTTAGGCACTTTTTAGAAATCAAATTCCATGCATTATGCCATGCCATATTGGATAAATTTTTTGTTTTCATGATGTTGTGATAGGTTCCATAATAGATATTCCTATTTTTATGATAGAATTTTGTGTAGTTGTTTGAGAAACATGGTTGGTAATTAGAGTTCCTACTATAACCTAAGTTGTGTTTTCATGATTGGTATACAATAGAATCCCTGAACAGTCATGGACCATGAGTTTCATGGACTGAAATGTGTTGTGGTGTGGATTAGGTAGACCCCATATTTTGGTTCATATGGATTATGGGTCCTTATGTATTAGGAAGTGACGTATCATTTGGTTCAACCATTTAAATGGAATGTGATGTGAATATGAAATTCAAATGGAAAATGTAAATGTTAAATAGAGAACTCAACCTAGACCTGGATTTTGAGTGGGAAAGAGGTTGTGTCTCTAGTGAATTTTTCCACTATTCCTCTTTTACAGTACTATAATTAGGAGAAGGCTAGTTGGTATGAAATATTTATAATAAGGTTTCAGCTTATCCTAAACTTTTGATATTCGAACTTTGATATCGTTCATCTCTGAGGCATGTGTTTGACATTGTAGAGGAATTCCACCATGATGAACTCCATTTGTATACTAGAAGGTTGGAGATGACCACACTCTAGAGGCTGTGGGACATGGGATACTAGTGGATCCTCCTTTAGTTTTTTCTATGGAACCATATGTTGTTTTAGGCACATGTGTTGAGACATAGTTCCACAAGGGTTTTTATCGCTTTATTCAGACTTTTTAGGGACCACCTTAGTCTTCCTTGTCTAAGTATGAGTTGATGTGTGTGTTCCAATAGCAGCACCCTCCCACAGTTTCTCGGTATGGTGGTCCAAAGGATGTTGAGGTGTGTCTTGAGACTATGTTGTCGATCTTTGAGCATCTGTAGACACCCCCTCAGAGGAGAGTGAAGCTCGCAGCGTATATGCTACATGGAGCAGCAAAACACTGGTGGGATGTACTATATCATGCTAACAGGCTATGAGACATGGTTTGGACTAATTTAAAAATCACTTTTTATAACTAATTTTAACCTTAGACTCTGAGGGTATATTGGGCTAGTGAATTCATGTATCTGGAGTAGGATTCTATGATGATTATGAAGTACTTGGCACGATTTATAGAGTTGAATCATTTTGTACTGATGTACCTTACTGACAAGTTATAAATAGAGAGATGCTTCAAGGAAGGTCTCTTACTTACTATTCTATCTCGGGTCAATGTGATCAGGTTGAATATTAATAGTGAGATTTTGAATCAGGCACTGATTATAAAGGAACCGGAGGGAAGCTGAGGGTGTAGAGCAGATAAGTGCCGTCTCTTGACCTAGTGGTTTAGTATCTTCAGGTAGGAAGTTCCATTTTGAGGATTCATGTGAGATGAGTAATATCCAAGTACTAGTGTTGGCAGTGCAGTTTTCTATCATCATTTTGGTAGATAAGAACACATGAATAATAAGTGTGACCGCAACCCAATAATGTTCCAAGATTGTGGCACGTTAGGTCACGTGCAATGTTTTTATAGGACCTTACCTCCAAAAATGAGTGGAAGGGGCCGACTCTGACACTATGTTTGGGAGAAGATTTTATAGATCCATGTTAGGTAGGAAACTAGAGCAGTACTAGTTGGTCAGGACGAGGTGGTGGTGGTCATGCCCAAGGTATCCATACACTAGTTACATCAAGACAACAGAGTGAGCCTACTCCAGGTTGTGAGGTTATGTCAAAGGGCCGCAATTTTAGAAAACATATTTTGTATAACCTACCTATAAGGAGTAGGGAACTAGACCATCTATGGTGGGAGGAATGATCTTAGTAGCCTATACTCTTGTAACTACTCTTTTTGAACTAGTTTCATCACATAATTTCATATCTGTACATGTTGTGGAGATCCTTGGGCTCATGAATCAGTTTATTAAGGGTGTTATGACACTTGAAACTCTATTGGGGATCATAATTAAGGATGTACATTAGTGGAGGGAGTTAAACCTCGAGGTTGGTGGGTGTCACTTTGTCTAAAATTCTTATGTCCTTGAGATGGATGAGTTTGACATCATACTCTCGATGGATTGGATAGTAGCATATCAAGCCTACGTTGAATGCTATCACTGAAGGGTAACTTTCACATCACCATAGGGAATATTTTATACTCACAAGTGTGAATGGGATGTCTAGGAAAGATAATATAGACCATAGTATCATGGGATGAGTGTAATGATATCCCAGATTGCTATTTTTTATCTGGATGACCAGGGATCATGTTAGGAAGACTTTCCTATAGTGGTTGATTGTTTTTCGGATGTGTTCCTAAGGGAATTTTTTAAGTTAATTTTTGAGAGAGAGGTTGAGTTATCAATCAATATAGTTCCAATAGATACAATGGTATCCACTCCTCCTTATAAGATGGATACAATAGAGTTGCATAAACTTACAAGGAAGCTAGATGACTCGGATGAAAAGGGGTTTATTCAACCCATTACTTATCTATGGGATTCATCAGTCATTTTTGTGAAAATTGTGGATGGTACCCTTAGGATATGCATGGATTATCGAAAATTTAACTAGCTAGAGATTAAGAAATGGTATCCCTTTCCATAGATAGATGACCTGTTTGATTAGATTCAAGGATCTCATGTGTTCTAAAAAATTGGTTTGAGGTCTAGATTTCACTGGGTGCACGTTCGACCCTCATACATACCTCATATACATTTTTGTACCAGGAATGGTCTATATGGGTGTCTGGTTATGCTATTTAGTCTCATGAACAAGTTAGTTGTTTTTATAGTGTTGATGAACTGAGTTTTCCATCCTTATCAAGATTTGTTTGTGGTGGTTTTCATGGATGATATCTTGGAGTATTCTCATAATCGACATGACCATTCCAGACATCTTGAGATAATTTTTAATACATTGAGAGTGAATCAGTTATATGCTAATATCATAATGTGATATTTTTGGATGGATAAGATTCACTTACTAGGTCACATTATCTCAAAGACATGAGTATTATTATACCTAGAGAAAGTGATAACTATAGTTTTCTAAGAGTATCCCAAGAACAGATTTGACATAAAAATTTTCTTATGGATAGATGGATATTCTAAAAATTTCATAAATGACTTATTATTCTTAGAAGTGATGTTTATGGGATTGAATAAGAAGGGTGTGAATTTTTCATGGTCAAATACCTCAGAGACAGCCTTTCATGAGGAAAAAGGGAGATTGACTTCAACATCGGTCCTGATTCTTCAAAAGTAGGGTAGAAGCTACACTATGTATTGTGATGCATCAGATATTAGGATTGGATAAGTTATAATGAATGGGTATCGAGTCTTGGTGTACCAGTCTCGATAGCTGAGGCCACATAAGAGGAACTACCCAATTCACAATCTCGAGTTAGCTGTAGTTGTTCATTCTTGGAGCTGTTTGAGTCATTATGTACTATGAGAAAATTTTGTGGTGTACACAAACCAAAAAAGCCTCAAGAACATATTTAAATAGTGTTATCTGAATTTGAGGCATAAAATATGGGTTGAATACCAATAGTATTTCAACTTTGATCTTTCCAACATGCATGGAAAGGGCAATGCAGTGGCTGATGCACTAATCAGGAGGAATGAGATACTGGGAGTTCATCAGGCCAGTAGTGAGTGGAATCTTATGGATTTGTTATATAATATGCACTTGGAGGTGGAGGATAGTTAGGGATATAATTTTATTTCATCATTAGATATGACCTATAACCTGATATATAGAGTGAGGATGAGTAAGCTATAAGATTATAAGGGTCTAGTCCTACGAGTGAGTGTGGTTGGTGAGGACCCTCTTCCTAGTTGGATGATAGGTGAGGATGCGGTTCTGTGTATCCTGGATGCATTTGGGTTATAGTGAACATATGTGAGGAACTAATGTAGAAGTTTCATGCCTCAGTTTGGGTAGTGCATCCTGGCATTACCAAGATGTACAGTGACATGCGTTGTCAGTACTGGCGGCTGAGTATGAAATTTGAGGTAGATGGTTTTGTTATGAGGTGCTCCATATATCAACATGTGAATGCAGAATATCAGTGAACAAATGGAATTTTACAACAATTACTTATTACCGAGTGGAAATGGTATGGTGTGACAATGGATTTCGTTACCGATTTACTGAGATCACCTCAAGGAAGTGATGTTGTGTGGGTTGTTGTTGATAGGCTCATGAAGGTTTATCATTTCTTACCAATAAAGTAGACCTTCAATGTTGACGAGATTTGGAGGTTTTATATTTGTGAGATAGTATGACTTCATGGGGTCTTGAACACTATCATCATGGATAGGGACACTTGGTTTATGTCTCATTTCTAAAAGATTTTACAGAGGGAGATGGGTACATTGGTGCTTCTAATCATAGAATACCCCCCTCAAAATAAGGAACATTTAGAGAATATGATAGTGGTTCTTGAGGACGTGTTGTGAGAAAACATCCTGGATTTTTTGGGATCTTGGGAGAGGTATATTCCCCTGGTCAAGTTAACCTACAATAATAGTTATTAGGTAAAAATACAGATGGAACCTTATGATGATTTTTTTAGTAGGCCATACAAATATTCCTTATTCTGGTTAGAGGTAGGTGAGGTAGCATTACTAGGACCACATCTCGTGCAGGAGACTTCTGAGTAGATCTAGATGATTATAAAGTAGATGGCTACTATACAATTTATAAATAAATCTTTTTTTATCACTGCATATGACCTATAGAGTTTGAGGTTGAGGATCAAATTTTTTTATGCGTTTCATCTATATTGGTACACAGACAAATCATGATACATGGTAAGATTTCATCATGATTTGTTTGGCCGTTAGAGATTCTGGGTAGAGTCATGCAGGTATCCTATCGGTTGTAGTTACCTCAAAGGTACTGAGTCATGCACGATGTCTCCAACATATCTTAGCTTCACTATTATCATTCAAAATAGTCTTCATATTATTTTTTATCTTAAATAGGTTAAGTTATTGGTAGATTCATCCTTTGAGGAGCATCTGATTCATATTATATATAGGAGCACAAAGGTTCTCATAGGCCTGTCAGTTCTTCTAATATCAGTGCTATGGAAGCATATCCATTTATAGGATGAGACTTGGGATCAAGAGGCTAAAGTATGTGATCAGTGGCCACATTTATTCTCAGATGAATCTTGACCATCATTGAGAGTGAAATTAGGGGACAAATTGCTTTAAGGAGGGAAGATTTTGAGAACCTAAGTTTTTTTACAAGGTAAAAATACTTTTCATTTTAGTTTAAATTCTTGTTTACAGCCTAATGTAAATACCCTTTTAGGTTATGGAGGTATCAAAGGTGTGTGGGGATTGTTTGGATCTTGGAACCCAACTTTTTGGAAGTAAGGAATATTCCACATGGTTAGTATAAACCATGCGAGGATGGTCACATGATTAATACTAACCATGTAAGGATAAATAGTGGGATAGAAGAGATCACACAGTTTTTTGAGCCATGTGATTTGGAGTGAACAATTGTAACACCTCGAACCCTCTATACTGGAGGCGGTGCATTACTTGTGATATTGGCATGGTTAGAAGGAATGAAAAATCCTGAAATAACGATCAGTTTAGTAGTCTTAAAGAAACTATATACATAGATGTTATACAAATTACATTGAAACAGGTTACAAAATACAATACATAACAAAACTAAAAACTGCAACCACATGAACTCAATAAATGACCTTATCTTCATAACCATTTGAAGGTAAACAATGAAAGGGTTGAGCTCAAATGCTCAGTAAGGGTTAAAAATAGCAGAATAATGAGTACAATAATAAGTGAATTGCAATCAATCTGACATAATCAATATGGCATGATGAATAAATGAAAAACTAATGCCATTAATAAACTGAGAATGAAACTGCATACATAGATTTTGTCATAGTGAAAACATCATGGATAATAATAATAACCGGTAATGAATAAAGAGAATGATTATTAATTGGAAGTCACGTATCTGGCACATGAAACCATAATACCATAAAAAACGGTTTAGTTCTATGGGTAGAAACCGGTCTGATTTTTGGAAACAAACTCGAAGGGTTTGTTGCCAACTGATTTGTCTCATGAGACCTACCAATGTATCAAGGGGCTATAGTGGGCCCCACCTGCCACTGCATGTCCAATAATTCTTTATACATTTATTCAATACAAGAGCAATATTCCTTTTCAATATCCCTATAGAGTAGAGTATAAAGATTCATCAATATTTCCATAATTAAAATAACTTTTCAAATAAACACTGTATGTAAAAGGGTATACGGCTTAGATAACATAAATATCCATGATATGAGATTATTTATATTTAATATAAATATAATTTCAAATGAAATTTTAACTTAAATGGGAAGTAGGTAAACCACATAATGATTATTAGGTGCAGAAGACAAAGTTAGTCACAACAAAATAGTAGTTCAGACAATGTTTCTTACCACAATGTAATCGGTCGAATCATATGACTAGAAATCAATAAACCTAAAATGAATCATTTAATAACATAAATATAAAGATAATCAGGTTATTATATATCAAATTTTAGTACAAATATACCACATTCAATAAATAAGTGGCGAACAATGAAAATATCACAGAAATGAAAGTGAGATGAGAAACCCCTTACAAACATTTCAACATGGTAACGTGTGTTATTGCGAGGGATTAATGAGAGGTAAAGGTGTATTACATTATTTATATGTCACAAGGGAAGTATGGATGAGGTTATAAAACATACCCCATCATTAGGAATTAAAAATAAAAGAGCACAACATAGGGGAGATTCTTGAACAAAAATGAGAGAGAGGATCCCTTACCTTACACTCGAAGGTGTTCTTGTTTGTTTTAACGACCTAAACAATCAAATTTAGATTCATTAATTAATAATTAAAGAACCTAATAAACATTTAATTAATATTTTATACCCTTAATACTTTCATTAATGGTATTTTTTATGGGTTTAAGAGATTTAATTTTATTGTTTTGGAAGCATTTTCTTACTTGGTTTCATGATTTGTTTACTTATATTCATGAATGGAAGTTTATTTGAAATATGGTTAAATGTCTAGAATTGTTAATATAAATTCTTAGTGAAATTAAATAGATATAAATGATCTTATAATTATTTTTTTTATATACCATGAGGATGACTCATTCGATGTGTTAAAATAAATGCATGGATTTGGCTTGGCGGTTTTGTGCATAATAAACCTATTTTGTATTATTATTCCATATTAGGAATGTATAAAGTTTCCAGAACATTAATCAAGATAAAATACATATATTATGACCTGGTTAAACCGTTGAAAAGGTTTCATGACCAGTATTGTAGATTGTAATTCAAATTGAAATCCCGTCTTCCTTAAGTGTGAAAAATTTACACATCTTGAACGGTGTTTGCATTTATTGTATAAAAGGAGGGGAAAAAGGGAGATTATGGTGAAATATTACATTATCACAATGAAAATCCAGTACATGTAAGTTAATGAAATTATCATGGAATTTGGATGTGGGGAGGTGAGAAGGGAGAACAAAATAATGGAACTTTGTAAAAGAAATTGAAAGAAAAGAGAAGGAAGGTTCACCTCTTGAGTACTCCTCCTTGAGAATCTCTTTAAGGCCTTTGTTTTTGGCCTTTTGATAAGAACATCAGGTCTTGGATGTGCGGAGAGGTCACTATAAGTGTATTTTGCAGAATTTATCCAATGATTGAAGTTTTAGTGGTGTGGGAGGAAGAGGGGGTGAGGGGTGGTTTATATAGTGGAGGAGAGAGAAGTTTTCTTATTATTATAATCATTAATTTATTATTTCCTCTAAAGACAACCAATAGTGAGTATTCCAAGACCAATAACAGTAATATATGCATGTGAATTAGAACCAATTGGGATTACATCATCAGATTATCATCAATGACTCAATTAATCCATTATATTTCATTTATTGTGAATTATTAAATTTTACTATTCATAAAAAATTCAAGTATTTTAGAAAAATCCCAAAAATTCACCCTAACCATTTTTCGACGTGTAAAATCTAAAAATGAAGTCCATTTTTCAAAAATAATTTTCTATAAATGAATAATTAAATATTTAATTAAAATCATTATTTAATCGAAAATTATAAACACTTAAAATTTTCATCTTCATTTTTAAGGTGCCTAAATTCATTTATACACTCAATGGTATTGATACCTTTCATAAGAGTCATATTACTATTCATAAGGGTAAGGTAATATTCATAAGAGTCGGTTAATATTCACTAAAAAGTGATTTTTTTTATCAGACTCCAAATAAATTACTGATCGCAACCATGTATGTCAGATTTTCAAAATTCACATTATAAAAGTGACAAAATTAGGTTTACTTGGTTAGGTTATGGATATATCCTATAAGTAAACATTTTTTGTTCCATATAGGCTCATTTATTCATGAATTATAGGCTATAACTAGAATGTATTTAAGAGAAACATACCATGAAGTGTTTGAGGTGCTACATTATTTCCTCCTTTGAAAATTTTGTCCTCGAAATTTTATGTATGAAACTCACCAAAAAAGATGTAGGTGATTATTATTCATAGCATCCTCAGGTTCCCATGTTTCTTCCTCTATATTCTGGTTTCTCCAAATAACCTTTACTAGAAGAGTTGTCCAATTTCTCAACACCTTCTCCCTTATGTCAAGAATCTCGAAAGGCTTTTCACAGTATGACAAATCATGTTCCAGTTCTATTTCTTCATATGTGAGTACATGCATTGGGTCTGGCATGTATTTCTTTATCAATGACATGTGGAACACATCATGAACTCTAGAGAGACTTGGAGGTATTTCCAAATAGTAAGGTACAACTCTGATTCTTTCAAGGATTTCAAATGGCCCAACGTACCAAAGGCTCAATTTCCCTTTCTTACCGAACCTTAAGACACCCTTCTATGGAGATACTTTCAGAAATACATGATCTACAACTTTGAGTTCCAAATCATTTCTCCAGTTGTCATCATAACTCTTCTACCTACTCTGGGATGCTTTAATATGGGCTTGTATTTTCTTCACCTTTGTCATTGTCTCTTCAATAATTTCTAGGCCTATAAGATTCCTCTCACCAACTTCGTCCTAATAAGTTGGAGTTCGACATCTCTTTCCATATAATGCTTCATATGGAGCCATTTGAATACTAGAATGGAAACTATTGTTGTAGGAAAATTACACCAATGGAAATTATTGATCCCACATACCTTGGAAGTGAAGAGAGCATGACCTCAGCATGTCTTCTAGAGTTTGAATAGTCCTTTCAGACTATCCATCAGTTTGGGGGTGATAAGCAGTACTCATATGAAGCTCAGTATTCAAAGCCTTCTGGATACTTTTCTATAATTTTGATGTAAATCAGGGATCTGAATGAGACAAAATCGATAGAGGTGC
Source organism: Viscum album (assembly GCA_963277665.1). NCBI lineage: Eukaryota > Viridiplantae > Streptophyta > Magnoliopsida > Santalales > Viscaceae > Viscum > Viscum album. The sequence continues at coordinate 352,089,536 of OY728121.1, read as the reverse complement.
ACCGTGAAGTCTTACAAATTCATTAATATAAAGTCTTTCCAAGCGCTCAAGTGAAAAATCATCTCTTATAGGAAGGAAATGTGCTAATTTTTTGAGTCTATCAACAATTACCCATATTGCATCGTTCCTTATAGGTGTCCTTGGTAGTCCAGTGACAAAATCCATTGTAATGTTATCTCACTTCCACAAAAGAATAGGTATAGGTTGCATCACTCCTTTGGGATGTTGACTCTCTTCCTTCACTTATTGACAAACTAGTCATATTGACACATAGTTAGCAATTTACCACTTCATATTATCCAACCAAAAATATTTCTTCAGATCTCTATACATCTTGGTGGTACCCGGGTGTATAGAGAAATTTGAGCTATGAACATCATCTAATAGTTCCCTTTTTAGCTCAGGTATTGATGGAACACATAATCTCTTCCCAAATTTTATAAATCCTTCTTCATACACGAATTCATCCAGTCTCCCATACTTAACAACATTAATTTTCTTATTCAGATTCTCATCATCAGATTGAGAGCTTTTTATCTTCTCTAATAAAGATGGTTTAGCAATAATTTTAAAGAGTATTGATGTTTCCCCTTCCTTAAAATTTCCCATATCCATTTTCAGTAGATCCATGAATATAAGATCTCTTTCAATCCTCATTTCAGTCAGAAGGCCATGATATTTCCCGCTTAATGTATCTCCCACCTTATTCTCCTTTTTTGGGTGGTAGTGTATTGAAAAATCGTAATCTTTGCGTAACTCGATCCATCTTCTTTTCCTCATGTTGAGTTTTTTTTGTGTGAAAATGTATTTCAAACTCTTGTGGTCTGTATAAATCTCACGTCTCTCTCCATAGAGATAATGCCTCCATATTTTCAGAGAAAATATTACGGATTCTAACTCAAGATCACGAGTTGGATAATTTTTCTCATGTGTCTTCAACTATCTTGACGCATAAGTACCAACTTTATCATTTTTCATAAGGACAAAACCTAATCCATTCTTTGATGCATCATTGTATATTAAACATACATCACTTCTAGATGGAAGAGTCAAAATTAGTGCATTGAACAATATTATTTTCAATTCTTAGAAGCATTATGTACATTCTTTTGTCCACACAAACATTACTCCTTTACGTGTGAGATTGGTTTGCGGGTTTTCTAGTCGGGAAAAATTCTGAACAAAACGCCGATAGTAACCTACTAATCCAATAAAACTGCGTACATCAGTTATGTTTGTTGGCTTGGGCTAATCTTGGATTGCCTTTGTCTTCACATGATCAACTAGGATTCCATCCTTAGAGACAATATGGACTATAAAAGAAACTAATTGAATCCATAATTCTCACTTGCTAAAATTTCCATATAATTTATTTCTTCTAAGAGTTCTCAGAATAACCTGCAAGTGATTCTCATGGTCTTCATATCCTTTTGAATATACAATGATATCATCGATGAATACCACAAAAAAGTTATTAAGATATTCCTTGAAAACTCTATTCATTAAATCCATGAAAACATAGGGTGCATTTTTCAGTCCAAAAGGCATCACTGTAAACTCGTAATGCCCATACCTGGTCTGAAATGATGTCTTAGAAATATCTTCCTTCCTCACATGAAACTTATGATACCCAAATCGAAGGTAAATCTTCAAAAAGTATTGACCTCCATAAATTTGATCAAATAAATCATCAATCAGGGGTAGAGGATGCTTATTCTTTATTTTAATATCATTGATTTCCCTGTAATCATTGCAAAGCCTCATGGATCCATCTTTCTTCTTGACAAAGAGGACAGGGGCTCCCCATGGAGAAACACTAGGTTGAATAAATCCTTTTCCCCTAAAATACTCTAGTAATTTCTTTAGCTATACTAATTAAAAAATGTCCATTCTATAGGGAGTCTTTGATATAGGTCTTGCATCAAGAATTAAATCAATAGAGAAATCAACTTCCCGCTCTAGAGGATGTCCAGGTAAATCTTCTGGAAATACATCAATGTACTCTTGCACTATGTGCACATATTCAATTTGAAAATTTCTTTCCTTGCCCATAGATATTGGTTTATCTTCCTCTCTAAGTATTTCATTCAGTAGAGCTAATGGGGGTTGTTCTAGATAAGAATCAGGTGGCGATGTTTCTTCCCTAAAGACAAGGGATTCTACACCATTTAAAAAAAATTAAACTTCATTCTTCTTACAATAAATATTCACATCGTAATTTGATATCTAATATATACTGATAATTATATCAAATTCATTGATTGGTATGATGATAAGGTTAGAAACTAAAGCAGGTTTTGGTGTCTGGAGGGGGACTAGTCGACATGCCTTTGTTGCAATGATACATCCCATAGGAGTTTTGACTAAAAACTAATTTTTTAAATCAAATTGGATGTATCTACTTTTCTTGTAAAACTGATAAGATATAAATGAATGCGATGATCCAGAATCAAATAAAGTGTTGGATAAGTTTGAGTAAAAAAATAAAGTACCTTCCACCACGTCATTAGGAATTTCAACCTTCGTGGTTATAATCGCATAGGCTCTCCCTTATTATCTTGGATTTTTCTAAGGCATGTTTCCTTGGTGATTAGGGCACTCATTTACACAATGTACCATATCTCTGAAATTGTATCATTTAATATCATTGAATTGTTTCTTCCCCTTACATTCATCAGATCGATGACCCTTTTCTCCATAGTTATAGTAGACTCCCATGCCTTTCAAACATTTCCCGAGATGATTCTTTCCACAGTTCTCACATAATGGGAATAGATTTGTTCCCTTTCTCTTATTTGGTGTTTCTCCTTTTCCTTTTTTATCAGAGTACCACTTCTTATCTTGTTTTCCTTTGAAAAGATTTGATCTATCAAATTACCTCTCTGTTTTGATGGCACTTGATAAAATTTCATAATATGATGAAAATGATTGAGAAGCCCCTTCCCTTCAAATACTTGGATTAAGACCTTCAAAGAAATGATCAATCTTGTCTGCCGAGTCATGTACGTTATCTACGAAATACCTGGCCAGCCTTGTGAAAGTAGCCTCATACTCTGCAACACTATCTTCTTCTCTTTGTTTTAAGCTAATTAATTTCCTCTTCATTTCAGTTCGTTGCTCATGAGGGAAATATTTTTCAAAGAATATTTCCTTAAAAGGCCTCCATTCCATATCTTCTATTTCTTCTTCCTCCACGGTATTCTGAATCAAGGGCCACTATTGATCAGCATCACCCTTGAGATAATATATTTCCAGTACTACCTTTTAATTTTCATTCCATCTTAATTCCATGAATATCTTTTCAAGGGACTTGATCCATTGCTCAGAAACCACTATTATTAGTCCCACTGAAAGATATGGTCTTCTGCTGCATGAAAAGATCCAACACAGGTGTGGAATGGTTATTCGTCACAACTTGAGTAAGTTGTCCCAATATGGTCATGATCTGATCTGCTCTAACATTGACTGTGTTGACTTGCTCAGTAGAGAGATCCCTAACTTTCCCATGAGTATTTATTCCCCTTCTTCCATTAGACACCACTTCTAAATAATGGGATACACTAGATTAGTTTATGAATCTCAAATAGAAAATCACTCAACATATATTGAAATTATATGCATAGATAATCTTATAAATATAGTTTCTCTGAGGAAAAATTTAAATTAAACTCCTTCATAATGGCTTGTAAAGAAAATGTGAATTATCTTAAGCATATCCCCCAGGAGTGACATAACCAAGAGTGCAGTATGACCCGTTGTCGTGCACCGGTTCCCATTCGAGTCTATCTCAAAGCGGTGTTTTCGGGTTTTACCCCTAGATACATCTGTGCTAGAGCCGCCTCTACCTGCTCATATCCAGACATGGAAGTATTGCTTAAAATATCCACATAATTTATTCCTTACCAAAATAACAGGACGTTCTTGTATGTTTATCCTCAAATACCTAGTTTTCAAGTTTTCTTCTAAACTTCCTCTGATACCAACTGTAACACCCCGACCCCTCTAGGCTAGAGCCGGTGCATTACTTGTGATATTGGCATGGTTAGATGCAATGAAAAATCCCAAAGGAATGATCAGTTTAGTGGTCTTGAAGAAATTGGATACATAGATGTAACAAAAATTACATTGAAACAGGTTACAAAATACAATATATAACAAAACTAAACACTGAAACCACATGAACTCAATAAATGACCTTCTCTTCATAACCTATTGAAGGTAAAAAATGAAATGGGTGAGTTCAAATGCTCAGTAAGGGTTACAAATAGCAGAATCATGATTACAATAATAAGTGAATTGTAATCAATCTGACATAATCAATATGGCATGATGAATAAATGAAAAACTAATGCCATTAATAAACTGAGAATGAAACTACATCCATAGATTTTTTCATAGTGAAAACATCATGGATAATAATAATAACTAATAATGAATAAATACAATGATTATTAATTATATGTCATGTATCTGGCACATGAAACCATAATAGCATAAAAAACGGTTTAGTTCTTTGGGTAGAAACCCATCTGATTTTTGGAAACAAACTCAAAGGGTTTGTTGCCAACTGATTTGTCTCATGAGACCTACCGATGCATAGAGGGTCTATTGAGGGCCCCACCCACCACTAAATATACAAATAATTCTTTATACATTGATTCAATACAAGATAAATATGCCTTTTTCAATATCCTTATAGATTGAGTATACAGATTCATCAATATTTCCATAATTAAAATAACTTCCCAAATAAACACCATATGTAAAAGGGTATATGGTTTAGACAACATACATATCCATGATATGAGATTATGGATATTTAATATAAATATAATTTCAAATGAAATGTGACCTCAAATGGGTATTAGGTACACCACATAATGATTATTAGGTTCACAAGACAAAGTTAGTCACAATAAAATAGTAGTTGAGATAATGTCTCTTACCACAATGCAATCAGTCGAATCATATGACCTGAACTAAATAACCCTTAAATGAATCATTTAATAACATTAATATAAATATAATAATTTTATTATATATTAAATTTCAGTACACATATACCACATACAAGAAATAAGTGGCGAACAATGAAAATCTCACAGAAATGAAAGTGAGATGAGAAACCCCTTACAAACATTTCGGCATGGTAATGAGTGTTACTATGAGGGATTAATGAGATGTAAAGGGGTATTACATTATTTATATGTCACAAGGGAAGTATGGGGATGTTTGAAAACATACCCCATCAGTAGTAATTAAAAATAAAAGAACACAACATAGGGGATATTCTTGAACAAAAGTGAGAGTGAGGATCCCTTACCTTACGCTCGAAGGTGTTCTTGTTTGTTTTAATGACCTGAATAATCAAATTTAGTTTCAATAATTAATAATTACCGAAACTAATAAACATTTAATTAATATTTTATAACCTTATTAAGTTCATTAATGGAATTTTTGATGGGTTTAAGAGATTTAATTTTATTGTTTTGGAAGCATTTTCTTACTTGGTTTCATGATTTGTTTACTTGTATTCATGAATGGAAGTTCATTTGAAATATGGTTAAACATACATAATTGTTAATATAAATTATTAGTGACATTAAATAGATATAAATGATCTTATAATGATTCTGGTTTTATACCATGAGGATGAATCATTCGATGAGTTAAAATAAACGTTTGGATTTGACTTGGCGGTTTTGTGCACAATAAACCTGTTTTGTATTATTATTCCATATTATGAACATATAAGGTTTCCAGAACATTAATCAAGATTAAATACATATATTATGACCTGGTTAAACCATTTAAATGGTTTAATGACCAGTATGGAATATATTAATGCAAATTAAAAACACATCTTCCTTTAGTGTGATAAATTTACACATCTCGGAGGGTGTTTGCATTTATTGTATAAAAAAGGGGAAAAAGAGAGATTATGATGAAATATTCCATTAGAAAAATGGAAATCTAGTACATGTATGGTAATGGATTTATCATGGCATTTGGATGAGGGGAGGTGAGAATGGAGAATAAAATAATGGAACTCTGTAAAAGAAATTGAAAGAAAAGAGAAGGAAGGTTCACCTCTTGAGTACTCCTCCTTGAGAATCTCCTTACGGCCTTTGTTTTTAGACTTTTGGTGAGACCAGAAGGTCATGAAAGTGGGTAGAGGGATTGGGAAGAGTATTTGTCAGAATTTAGGCAAGGATTGAAGCTTGAGTGGTGTGGGAGGAAGAGGGGGTGAGGGGTGGTTTATATAGTGGAGGGGAGATGAGTTTTCTTAATATTATAATCATTAATTTATTATTTCCTCTCAAGACAACCAATAGTGAGTATTCCATGACCAAGAATAGTAATATATGGATATGAAATCGAACCAATTGGTCTTACATCAGTATAGCATCATCAATGACTCAATTAATCCATTATTTAGGATTTATTTTGAATTATCAGATTTTACTATTCATAAAAATTCAAGTATTTTAGAAAAATCCAAAAAATTCACCCGAACCATTTTTTGATGTGTAGAATAGAAAAATGAATTACATTTTTAAAATGTAATTTTCTAAATATGATTAATTAAATATTTAATTAAAATCATTATTTAATCAAAAAATATAAACACTTAAAATTTTCATCTTCATTTTTAAGGTGCTTAAATTCATTTATACACTCAATGGTATGGATACCATTCATAAGAGTCATATTACTATTCATAAGGGTAAGTTACTATTCAAGAGGGTAGTTTACTATTCATAAGGGTAGGTTACTATTCACTAAAAAGTGATTTTTCCTTATTGGACTCCAAATAACTTACTGATCGCAACCATGTATATCAGTTTTTTGAAATTCACATCATAGAAGTGACAAAATTAAGTTTAGTTGGTTAGGTTATGTATATCTCCTATAAGTAACCATGTTTTGTTCCATATAGGCTCAATGATTCATGAAATATAGGCTATAACTAGAATGTATTTAAGAAAAACATACCATGAAGTGTTAGGGGTGCTACAAAAATCATGTAAAAAACTTTTGAATTTTTATAGAGTATTTTTTCACGATTTGTGAATGGTTAGTCAAATCGTGCAAACTAACCCTGCGGGGTAACCCTTCCTATAGTAGATGGTGCACGATTGCTGCACAGTTTGGCTAACTATGTGGCCCAACCATGCAACCCAGTAATTTAATAAAAATTACTAAATTTATATTAAAATTAATTATAAATTAAACCCAATTTTTATATTCCCCTCTATTGGAAGAACCTTCAGCTTGAGATGTCCTACTTGAATCCAAAATGTATACTTTTATCCCTCTCCTCTCTCTGATCTCAGAATTGAGTGACGTCAGTCTCCTTGGATCTACATTTTCGAGTACACAATTAATTTTGCACCATTCCTCGTTCTTCTTGGTATCAGTTGTGCTATTTTCATGCAAGATAATATTTCTTATTTTTTGGTTCTTCATCTGTTATTCATTTTTATTATAATATGAGTCAAATTAGGAGCTGATAATAGATGAAAACTCTATAAACAACCTATGCTAGGTGATCTATATCTTTACCTTGAGGTTTGGTTCTTTATTAATCTAGTTTACATTATTCCTCCCACCATAATTTTCAGCACGAACCCAAAATTGAATTGGTTAATTGAATTAAATAAAATAGAACCTATTAGGGATGCCCTTTAGATTCCTTGAGACTCATTGGTGGTTGTTTCCCTAACCAATGTTGTTGTTATATGAAACTTACCTTTCCCATGCCATTTTTTAAACCACCCAAGTGCTGGGTTTTAATATGCCTAGTTTATATAGGCCTATTAATAAATGAATTGAATATTTTGATTAATTAGGAGATGTAATTCCTCCCTTTTCATGTGTTGAAAAGTTATTCCATGCTTGAATTTATCGAATAGTTTATATGGTTCATTTAAATGAGAGGGTATTATCATTGATTTAATTTGAATGTAAATGGTTAAATTTGTAGGTATCCTCATTAATTATATTTGGATGTGATTGGATATATGATTGGGTAAACTCATATGGTAGGAAATTATAAATGGAACAAATGAGGAATGGTTACATTAGATGTTATAGATGTTTCTCCTATGGGTCTTGAACATGGTAGTAGATGCCTTGGATGCAGATTTCTCCTTGGTTCTTGATTTTATTGGATGCCTTAGGACTTGATACCCCTTGGATCCAGTTTTTCTTAGGCTTGCAGTGGACATGGTCGGCAGACATGCTCCTTGGACCTCAAATCAAGCCTAACCAAGTTTCCATCAAGATGCTCCTGGGACTCAAAATGGATTCCTTGGTCTTCCATACCTTGGATCTGACCCTATGTGGTATGATATCTGATTATACGACATGGATATGGTTTTATATTTAAATATTATGAGGAAAGGCCATGGTTGACATGTTATGTATGGATGTACATCAAGACCATGTTATTTCTTTCTATATTGCTGGTAGATTACTTATTATAGGAGCTTGAACCATGTTTTACAGGGAGACTTATAAGGATATACTGTTTCACATGCTTTATTATGTATATTCCATGGGAACTTTACATTCATAGTGTTTACTAGCTTTACTTGCACACTTATTAGCTGATTGCATAGCCTGAATTTGTATAGACCTCTGGGTGGTTACCTATAGGGATTTGTATCTCACACCTTGTTCAGGCCACTATTAGGTACCCAAAAATACTATTTGGATGTAGGAAGGGACTGAGGTAAGGGCCCATAGTTCATTGGTTGATTTTGTTCCATTCTTAGAAGAAGGGGAGCATGTGACCAAGCTGAGGATCATAATGCTATCTAGAGATAGTACATTTTTACTCTTTTTTGTATTTTGACACATGAATTTTTTTGTACTATTGTGTACCTATTTTGGATTCTTTGTAGAAAAATGTATCATAATCTTTATATATATGAAATTAATTTTGGAATTGTTATCTACTCCTTTAGTATATATATTATATGAATATTATATTGCTTCCACTTTTTGATCTATGTGTTTGATACCTTTGTGTTACCCTTTGGTTAGGGGGCAGAGTCTCCCTAGAGACACACCCTAGGACCTCGCTTCTAGTCAGAAACCTCATACATTTGGGTTGATGTGCTTGAGGCCATGTGGAAAATTGGTCTCAGGGCACTATTGAGTAGCATCTGGGTTCATGACGTTATAAATGAAACTTCCAAATTGGGAAGATCCATTCAGGATACTTTGTGATTCATTCAACCAAGAAGTTGGAGTATTACTTTCTCAAAGAATTGATGGCAGATCACAAATCATTCTATATGCATCAATAACTTTAGATTATTACACATTCAACTATATAACCCTGGAAAAATAATTTTTGGTATTCTTATTTAATTTAGATAGATTCAAACCATATTTTATTAGAGCTAAGGTTTTTGTTTTTTATGAACATGAAAACCTCATATATTTGATTAATAAGATATATTACAAGCCCATACTTTTGAGATGGATACTATTACTATAGGATCTATACTTAGGAATCAAATACAAAATGGGTGATTAGTTCCAAGTGGTTGATCACTTCATTAGACTTCCAAACACATCTGAAGTGGATATTTTAGCCCAAAAACTAGTACCATACCTCATTACATGGGGGAAACTATATTTGGTTGAAGGTAAACTACCATGGTATGCTGAAATGGTAAATTATTTTCTATCATAAAAAGAACCAAACAACTTAAATCCCCAAAAAAATTAAAAACTAAAATCTTAATCCATATTTTACATTTGAGAAGATCATTTTATTCGGAAAATTTTAAATGCTCAAGAAATAAGAAGTTGCTTTCATGAAAGTGAAATTTAATCTGTTTTTAACTTTTGTCACACATTATCTTGTGTAGTAAACTTTTAACCTAGAATCATATCAAGAAAGGTTTTAGATTCTCGAATTTATTGGCCCACCTAGTTTAGGTAAGTAAATTTTTTTTTCAAGAAATGTAAAACATGTTAGTTTTCTATGAATTTTTTAAAAAAGAAAATAAATGCCTCAAAAACCAATTAGATTTTGGGAAATTTTTAAAGTTTAGGGAATGTATTTTATGGGACCTTTCCCAATGTCACTTGAAACTTTTTATATCTTTCTTAATTTGGATTATGTCTCAAAATGGGTGGAATCCAAGACCACCAAAATTGATGATGCTAAATTTGTGTGTGATTTTTTCAGGACTAACATCTTTTATAGATTTGGATCCATCAACAGTGATCAATAGACCCAATTTTTCAATAAGAGTATGGAGTATTTACTGATAGAATATGTAATACATAAAAAGACATCCACCCATTACCATTCATAGAAAAATATAAAATATCAGGTGTCCAATAGAGAAATTAATAGAATATTAGAGAATACCATTAATCTAAACCAAAAAGAATAAATCTAATGGATATAAGACACCTTATGAGCTTACAAGACAACCTACAATACACCCATAGTAATAATCCCCTATTGATTGATCTATGAGGAAGGTTATCATTTCACTATATAACTAGAATAAAAAGAATATTGTGATGTTAAATAAGTAAATTTAGACTAGGAAAAAGTTATAAAAGAGAGTAAACTGCAACTACTATCACTGTAAGAAATAAAGATATAAAATTTAATGATAATTTTTTTTTCAAGTAACGAGTTATAGTGGCTCATGATAAGTTGATTCAATAAAAAAACTTCCATCCTAGAGACCAAGTGTTTCTTTACAAATACAAACTCAATCTAAATCCAAGAAATCTTTTTTATAGATGGGAAATTCTATTTATTGTCACTCATGTATATTTATTTTCTACTACACATATTTTAGAAAAAGGATAAGAAAACCCATTCACTATTAATAGATATAGGCTGAAAATTTACCATGTGAATCTACTGAAATAACTTGTATATGATATCACACTCCTATAACCCTATTATTAATGAATAAAACCAGGTTTTTCCTCTCCTTAAAATTTGATTTCATGCTATGATTCCATTTAAAATCTACTTACATGATAAATCAGTTATAATGAATTTAGAAAACTATACCATTTAAGTGCAATGGAGGAATACTTAGAAGTTTAGAACATTTTTTTTCATATTTTGTGTGTATTTCCTTTCAAAATTTGTGTGTATTTATTTTACTATTTTATTAAGTTTATGAAACCTATGATATTAAATTGAATATCATTGAAAACTTTTAATCTATTTTAATATTGATAAAACTGATTTGAACCATTCAATCACCTTATATAAATTATAAAATTAATTTTTTTTAAAATATATGTAAAATAATTTTGTAAAAATCACATTGATTTTTGAAACTCATATAATGAAATACTGTCCTATATTTTTAATCACATACCCAAGATGATTATGAACCAATTTTGACTTATCATTTACCATGGATATTTATTGGGAGAAACAATACATTATTGAATGATTATAAAGTTTTGTGGAATATATTAAAAACCTTGGATCATTCAAGGAACTTGGGATATAAATGATTAAACCATTTTCTTGAATTTAAATCCCTTTTTTTATAATAAAATATTTTTCAATACTACCTATAAATTAATCCTTGTATCCCTTAGTAGTCATGAATGAATTTATTAGGAATCCAAATTATAATAAAAATATACCTATAAACCTTAATCTAGAAACATTTTCATGATTTATGATGTATTCAAGTGTGGGGGGAGAGAAAAAGAGCATGAAAAATTAGTTTGGTAGAATCAGTTTTAATTAAATAAAGAATTTTATATAACTTTTATAATGTCATTTTGAGAGGAAAATCATGATGGGAACAATGAAAAAATGTTATATACATGTTTAGAATCATGAAATCAGCATTGTAATAATATTCCACCATGAATACCATTTTTTGATCATTATGAGGGAAGGGAAGTGTGTATCTCACAGGCTGTTGAGACAAAACCCCCTATTAAATCATCACCTCCTAATGTTTAGAAACTAAAAGATAGCCTAATTAAAATTATTTAGTTTATATGATATAGAATAAAGATATTTGAGCCTTATTATCAAATATGAATAGATAGTTCTAGGATAAAAATCTATATTTATTTACTAGGGAGGGTTCACTATAAGTTGTTGAGTTCTAGTTCAATTCATTATATACTGTCTTTAACCAGGTTGAGATAATCCTAGAAAGGAGTGTAAATCTTACTTAGTATATTCTATGAGGTATATTTAAGTGTTGGTGGGATGTTCTATTATTGAAATATTAACATCAGAGGTTATTGTAATGTCTCGACCCGTCTTACCATCAAACCGGTAGCCGAACCAGTCACCACATGGCCTCAAGCATGTCTCCCCATATGCCAAAGGCTGCTTACTAGCAGTGAGGGTATCATGAGGTGATAGTGGAGAGAATATACCCTATTATCAGAGTTAATCATTATTATATCAGAATAGATAATAATAAGAAGTGGAAGAAGCAGTATATAAATAAAAGACAACAATGAAAGATTGATAATAATCATTTTATAAAAGTGGTCAACCCCAATTTATACAATAGATAAATGCATGGCATGATAATGATACATATATAAAAGTAGTAAATTAAATAGAAAAATTTCAATAAAATAAAAAATTAGGAAAAGTAATCAAATCCACATGGGAGATCTCCATGAGAATCCCAAGCTCCATTTCAGTCCTTTTCTCCTAACTACAGGCACAAGTGTATAACAAGCAAGGTACAAGGTCTGGAGTCCTGCGAACAAGAAAGGTCTAATCGGGTACCCTAGTGTAATGGATACCTGAGTAGGGTGTGAGATATAAATCTCAGTAGGCCCCACCACTGATGTCTATCCCTATCAAGACAATGTAATATAAATTTAACAGTGTGCAGGTATAGAGGAGTAATGATAGAACTAAATAAATAAACAACACCCATCCAAGTTCCTAAGGGATACCTGATGGCAATACCATCTTTGGATCATTGCCGGGATATTAGTCTGATCATGTCAATTTAATATATATATATATATATATTGTAGTATATATATATATAACTATGAGTTGGGGTGGATTTAGACATACCACCGCCATCTGAATTCTAGTGAAGCTCTCATGGTCTGCCCCAAATCCAGGTCCAAGATCCCTTTTAATATCTAGGCCTATATGGAGATAATGGAATGGGGTAGTGATGCCTCGTTTCCACATAGAGATAATGTAATGGGGTAAATATACCTACTCCCCACATAGAAATAATGGAACATGGATATAGGTCCTACCATCCACATGGAAATAATGGCACGAGGTAAATATACCTACCACCCACATGGAAATAATGGAATAGGTCTATAGTGCATACCACCCACATGGAAATAATGGCACAAAATTCAGCATGACATCATCCATATATTTAATATAATGGAATGGTTATAATATAAAGAATATGGAATGATCTAATATGCATTTCAAATGGCTATACCACATACACATAAGAAAACACATTCACATTTGTGCTTAAGGAAACTCCTCTTAATCATTTCAATTAAAACATTGACCTAAGCTTAGTCTAATTCAAAACATCCCATGAGTCAAAGACTTCTCATGTAAGTCCTTAACCATGCACAATTCCATTTCAAGGAAACCTTTTCATTTAAACCCCTTTTAATATAAGGCAAACAATTCATTGTGACCGAATCATTTAATCAAGGCATGTTATTTAGTGCAAGTTCCCTATTCTAGGTCATCTCATCCATTTTGAATAATCATGGAAAATTGGTGAATGGGGACAAAATTAATAAGGTGATAAGGATACAAGGTAGGTGCTTACTTGAGAAAAAGAAACATAAAGGGACCAAGTAGTATAACATGTCATTTATTGATTCTAATTCAAGTATAAAGAGAACAACATGGATGCAAGGCAGACAAAAATATAGTCTAACACTACATCTTCATCTTGAAGGTAGTGCACCTCGGTTGAGGGGTTTTATAAAAAAACATGATTTAGTTATTCAACATTCAACCATCACTTTTATGCACTTCATTATACATATCAAGGAAAACATTTAAACTAGGAACCATACTGTATTAATTAAATATAAGAACTATGCAATAAGTAAATTAATTAATTAATGAATTAATAAACTTAAATGGTGGGGAAAAGGGATCCTACCTCAAGTGATGCATTAATAAACTTAAATGGCGAGGATTCATAGTTAATGCTATAGGACGCACGATTTTCAGACAAACCATGCGCCCTTTACAGTTTTCCAAAAACCCTATTTTTTGGGTCTGGTGCACCCAAAACTCTTTGAGAGACCCGAGAAACTTAATGGGGCTTAAATAAAGTCCAAAAACATCACTTTGAATTGGTCCAACTCTCAATATTTTTTTTCTGAGGCACAATTTTAAAAACAACCCGTTTAGTAATTTAAAAAGTTAAAAAACCTTCACATTTTAGCCAGGTCCAAAATGAAGATTGTTATAACCTTCCCACCTTAGAAATTATCATCCCCAAGAAGACTCTGGGAATAAACTAACACATCACCCAACCTACAAGGGTTGTGATGCTTCATTCAAATAGCCACGTTACGTTTCCAAATGTGCAAAATACCATCGACCACCCCATTAAACCCATGACACTCAAACCACCTAGAATTGAGCCATCACTCATTTTCCAACTAAAACATTGAAACAACCCTTACTCAAGCCCGTCTACCCAGAGAAATGATCCCTGAATTGTCTTATTAAACATCTAGTCAAAGGAACTTCCCGCCTTAGGCTTTAATGTTAAACAACCAATTCCAATTTACGACTCAACCATCATTGGAATTATCTTTCAAAGAACACTATAAACATTCCACGATTCTCCTAGAGTGATTTTTCAATGATTGAACGGTCGATTTCCCATAGAACCCAAAATACCAAGTCGAGTTGGTTGTTCATGAAAAGTAATGGATGACACTAACCACTCTCGTCTCCACCTGACGACGTACCCAAGTCCTTCACTAACCATCATTTTTAAATAAGAGAGGGAAGGAGTCAGGACACACGATAGACTATTCAATAAGATTCCATGCTTGGAAAACCAATGTTTTATAAGGATAACCATGATGCCTTCTCATGAGGCATCTCAAATTTACAAAAAACATGCTTACCGAAGCCTTAAAATGACTCCCAATGAATTTTTTTAGATAAAAACATAAGGGAAACCATGAATCCCATGTTCAAATCCTTAAGAGAACTACCCAATAAATCCCACTGGGTTTAAAGCATTCAGTGTGGTGTAAAACTGACGCTCTCTTAGTGCATGCATGATAAATAAAGATAGGGTACATGCTCTTCACTTTTTAGGGTACACTAAGAGAATTGGAATGGATCCCAGTTAATCATACTCGACTACTAGATAGAAGATAGGTCAAACCAAAACTGGTCGACTAATAGGAAGAAAATAAACTTCACCTACCAACAAACCATCATCAAACCAATCACAAGCCTTCACCACATGAGGAAATTCCATGATCGTTCAAACCTTACCACCTAAGCTCATCCCAAGACAAAGGTGTTTATTAGGGGTTGCATACACAACCAAATATAAGATAATCATGTTGTCATGCAACAACCGACATGTATTTACAACTTCAACCCTTGAAAACCTTCAAGCACGATCAACCAATTCCAAAATTAATTTTAGGTAGCGTCCCTTATACTTGTAAGTCCACATTTACCAGATTTGACATGACACCCAACACCTTAAAGGTATCCTAGTCGTCGAAGATAAATAAGATAAACTAGTCGCTCAAAAGTGTGCTAGTGAAAAACACCACAAAATATCATGTGACATTCCTCTGAGTCACATTCACAACATCAATTTTTTTAATAAAACCAAACCAACTAGATTGGCATGTCAAAACACCCTAGTATTTAGAAACCCATACCGATCATTTGGACAAACCTATTTTTTAACGCTTAGGTTACTATACCTAGAGATGTCCTAAGACCACACTCAACAACACTAGAGGTTAATTTCAGAGTCTTATTACCACATACAACCATTAATGTTGATGAAAACATACTAATTCATCCATCTCTAAAGAAAGGAACGGTAAAACGAGCAACAAAATAGTCGACCATGCCAAAGGAATGTCTAACCAACTGAAGCTGAGAATTACCTGATGGTCGCACCCATATTAAGGGTCTAAGAAAATCATAAACACCCATCCAAAGAAGGGTTTAATTGGGATCCAAAAGTCCTATAAGGTAAAATGACACCTGAACGGTACCAAAGGTCAGATAGACCATAAGATTTAGTAAGGAATTCATGTTCTAAGGGCGCTACCTACCACATTATAGCCCCTCAAGTTGAAAAACTATTGACCCTAATGATGGGTCATGTTAACAAAATCCACAAGCTCAAAATCCAACAAACTAAGACATTGTTAAAATTAAAATAAAACCTATGGAAAACACCTATGGTTTCGATCCAAGGAAAATAAAATGGAAAATCTCAAGCTACCCATACAAGAGGGTTTTACCAAGGTTACCACTTCTGGTTCCATTTCCAATCTCTTTGCATTTACTCACATTTCATATTTATGAATTGAAATATTTCAATTAAAAACATCATGTTCCATTTAAAACAAAACACAAGGTAATTGATTAATCTAACACCCCAAGGAAAAAATAGGAAGGTTTCACAAAAATTCATTTTAAACACTTAAACATTCAAATAAATCCCATCATAAATAGGCAATTTATCATAATAAATTTCTTTTAACATTTAAGGAAACCTAGGAGGGTTCCACCGAGACAACCTAGTTTTTCTTAGAAGACAACCAAATAGTAGTTTCTCCATTCATTTAAGATCAAAATTAATATCATTCACATAAATAAGCATGCATTTCAGAAAATATCATTTCATTACATTTAACATGGGTTTCCATTTCCCAATTCATAAAACAGCCATACACTTCATGGATTGAAAATTGGCTCCCATTTATTGAAACCAAAATCAATTTATAATTTTAAAATGCTCATATATATATATAACAATGTATATAGATGGGTGGCCATCTACTAACCTATAAAGTGACTATACACTTTATAGTTTGTCATTTGGCTCTAATTTAATCGAGAAAAATTTACCATTGTATTTAAAATTTAGCAACCCTTAAATTTTATCAATAACCATAAAATGTATTCATATTATTCTAAACATGGTTTTAATATACAGGTTACCCTTTCCTGATTATAAGGTTCCCACACACCATACAATCAAAAATTGATTCCTAATCATTCATAACCTAGATATACAAGGAAAACATGATATCATAATCATGAAACTCATAAAGAATGCTAAAAAAGGTAAAAGTATGGAATAATAGGAAGATAACATAGGACCATGTTATAACGCAGAGCATGGCATGTGAACAAGAAAGGAATGCTAAAAAAACAAAATCATGAAATGTTAATCAACTAGTCATGTCATATTAACAAGGAAATCATGCTTAAAAATTACCTAAGCAGGTATAAATTTAAGCATGTTATTAAAACACCTAACATGGAATAACACTCATGGAACAATTTCCGAATCAACAAGAAGACTATATATGAAACTACATGGCATGGAATATGCATGGAATGTGGATTTACTATGTGCCTATGATTATGTATATAATGCATCTCCCTTGCCATATCAGGACAAGGGTAAAATACTAGAACTTCCATAAATCATTAAGCAGTGAAAAAACAACAGTCTCTCAAGGTGAAATCATATCAATTGTAATAGAAAAGAACATGAACAATAATACCTACCCCAACCACTTGGTCATTTCCCATACGTGGGGTGATCAGTCCCAAGAACGACTATTAACCAAGCACCGATACATCCCTAATCTCATATCTACCAAACCAAAACTATAAGACAAAGGAAAAATTACACTATGATACCACTTTTTAACATCCTGACCCAGGTTACCATCAAAACAGTATCTAGACCCGTCACCACATGGCCTTAAGAGAATATCCCCATATTCTAGAGGATTCCAACTAGCAATGAGGGTCTTAGGAGGGGATAATGGGGAGACTATACCCTCTTATTAGAGTTACACAATATTATATCAGAATAGATAATAACAGGAAACAATGGAAGAAACATAAAAATAAAATACAACAACAGAAGATAGATAATAATCATTTTATAAAATCAGTCAAAGACAATTTATATAATAAATGAATGCATGGAATGATAATGATAAATATATGAAAGTATTAAAAGAAACAACATTATTTCAATACAATATAAAATAAGGAAAAGAAAAAAAATCCTCACAGGAGATCTCTATGAGCATCCTGAGCTCCAGCTTTGTCCTTATCTCCTAACTCTAGGCACAAGTATACAACAAAAAAGGTCCAAGGTCCGTAGTCCTGCGAACAAGAAATGTCTACTTGGGTACCCTAGTGTAATGGCATCCCGAGTAGGGTGTGAGATATAAATCTTAGTAAGATGACACCACCAGTGTCCAGAACCATCCAATTAGTGTAATATAAATTTAATACTGTGTAGGTATATTGCAGTAATGACAGAGCTGAAAACATAAGTAACACCCATCTAGGTTCCTAAGGGATACATGATGGCTATACCAACTTCATCTCATTGGTGGGATATTATTCCAATAATGTAAATTTAATATATATATATATATATTATAAAAGAATATATATATATATTGTAGAATAATATATATATATATATATAACTTTGATTTGGGCTGGATCAGGACATACTACCACCATCTGAATTTTAGGGGAGCTCTGACGGTCTTCCCAAACCTAGGTCAAAGTACCCCTTTAATCACTTGGCCTATAGGAAGATAATGGAACGAGGTAGTGATGCCTCCCGTACACATAGAGATAATGGAATTGGGTAAATATACCCACCAACCACATAGAAATAATGGCATGGGGCTATAGTTCCTACCACCCACATAGAAGTAATGGCATGAGGTAAATATACCTACCGCCCACATGGAAATAATAGCATGGGGATATAGTGCTTACCACCCGCATGGAAATAATGGAACAAGGTAAATATACCTACCACCCACATGGAAATAATGGCATGGGGCTACAATGTCTACCCCGCACATGGAAATAATGGCACGTGGTAAATATACCTACCACCCACATGGAAATAATGGCACGACATTTAGTATGCCATCATCCATATATTTAATAGAATGACATGGTTATAATATAAAGCATATGGAATTACCTCATATTCATTTCAAATTTCCATACCACATACACCTAAGAAAACACAATCAAATTTATGCTTTAGGAAACTCCTCTTAAGAATTTCAATTAAACCACTGATATAAGCTTAGTCTTGTTCAAAACATCCCATGAGGAAAAGACTTATCATGTATGTCCTTAACCATGAAGAAATCCATTTCAAGGAAATGTTTTCATTTAAACCCATTTTCATGTAATGAAATCAATTCATTATGACTGAATAATTTAATCAAGGCATGCTATTTTGCATAAGTTCCCTATTCAAGGTCATCTCATCCATTTTTCCTAAACATGGAAAATTGGTGAAAGGGGAAAAAAGTAATAAAGTGAAAAGGCTAAAAGGAATGTACCTGCTTGGGAAAAAGCAACATAAAGGGACCA
This sequence comes from Viscum album, assembly GCA_963277665.1. Lineage (NCBI taxonomy): Eukaryota > Viridiplantae > Streptophyta > Magnoliopsida > Santalales > Viscaceae > Viscum > Viscum album. The sequence goes on along the minus strand of OY728121.1, from coordinate 352,069,876 downwards.
AGTAGCCTAACATGTCATTTATAAATTCTAACCCAAGTATAAAGAGAATAGAAAGGTATCAAGGAACACAATAATATAGTATAACACTACATCTTCAGCTTGAAGGTACCAAACCTCGATTGAGGGGTTTTATTACAAAAACATGATTTAGTTGTTACACATTCAACCATTACTTTTATGAACTTCATTATCCATATCAAGGAAAGAATTAAAACTAGGAACCATACTGCATTAATTAAATCTAAGAACTATGAAATAAGAAACTTAATTAATTAATGCATTAATAAACTTAAAGGGACTTGGAAAGGGATCCTACCTCAAGTGGAACCAAGTCGTACAATTTGGATCTTGGAACTTTCTAACTAAATGTTGCTACTTTCCCACTGAGTATATACACTTTCATACATGTACAAGGACACCTAGCCCCTATGCACACACCCTCATGGCCATGATCATGTGCAAGAGGATCCTTACATATATGATTATATACATATAGTCGTCCCTACTCACCTATGAATTCATTTATATGCATATATACATGGGTAAAAATATACCCATATATGTATAATCATTTCCATGGATGATTATATATGTAATGAGGGAACCCATATATATATATATATTTACATACCTATACACACGTAGGTGAGTCTCCCTTGACCCGACGACCTAAAATCAATAAGAAGGGACCAATACACTATACATGAAATGGAGGGGAATCATAAACACCAAAATAACCAAATATAAACCAATTAAAAAGAAAAAATATTACCCCAAATAAAACCAGTAGACGGAAACCATTTGAACTACCTCAAATTCAGAGGTGGTTTTAAGAACATGCACTAATGGGTCCCAAGAGACCTTATGTACCAACCTAGAATAATAGAGAACCACAAAATTGGGTTACCCAAAGACCCGGGGTTTGAATGATTCTCACTGGGAGATGATTAGCCTGAAAAATGGCCAGAAACCGGGAGGATAAGGGAGAGATATATACTTACCATGAGGATTCGATGAAAAAGCAGAAGAAATTTGTTTAGAATCAATGGAGGGGGGGGGGTAGGGAGGAGGTCGCACGATGAAGGGGGAACCCCTTTGGGGTGATGGTACGTTGTGAATGAGGTGGTGAGGGATAGTATATTTAGGTTTTATTTTTATTTTAGTTTAATTTAAAATAATTAAAATTTAAAAAAATTGGGGTGTCACGCACGGTTAAGCCACACAGTTTGGAAAACCATGCATTCTCCACTGGATTTTGGGAGTACCCTATACGAGATAGGTTCATTGATAGAGCTAATATTTTCACCATTTTATGATATGATTTTCAATGATTTAATATCATAAACTTTGTCAATTTGAGCTGATTTTCATGGTTTTAATATTTTTGGTGTGTGTTGGGCTAAAAATGGAATGTTGCTTAAATCTGGATTTTTGACAGATTATCACATCAAGGGTATTTTGGTCATTTCATTTAAAATATAATTCCAAATTGAATGATTATTTTTTTTCGAATAATTAATTGATTTACTTTATTTTTGTCTTCTGTACTAGGGGATGATTCAAGCATCTAGAGGCCTAAACATATTAATGAAGTTCAAGATTATTCTAGGCAGACATCATGGAACCCACCAGAGTAACATAAGCACATCTCGGCCTACACTCATCCAATTAATGTGATTCAACTTGGAGTTGAAATAATACTCAATGAATCATTAAAAAATTAATTTCCATGGAGTTTGGAATCCATTATGGTGGATGTTGAACGAACTAAATTGAAGTAAGATTCCTGGAAATTTCATCTAGAAAAAGCCAACCCCGATAGAAAAAACATAACTCGTATATGATGTGTCCAATTAAACTGAACTTTGGAGGGTGTTCGGAAAATACTATGATAAAAATATTTCATGAAGGAGAAAATGTGTGAATATGACTTTTACGTGGTCATTAAAACATGATATGTTAAATATAGAGAGACTGCTTGGATAGAATAAATGTTTAGAGTAAAAAGTCCATAACTGCCTCACCAAGAGTCCAAATACACCGAATTGTTTTAGGGTGGATGGCCAAGAAAATTGTGAAGTTATTTCATTAAGGGAGAAATACATTACTTGATAATTAATTAGGGATAAAATGCGACAACATGTGAAGGAAAAAATCTTCCTATAAAAGGAGAGGAACACCCACCTCTCAAGGCATTCTATTCCATCCACAATTCTTCTGATCGACCAGTGAGGGAAGCATTGGACAATAACCTTATTTAGATTCATTTATTTTTTTTCTTTTATTGTAATGTATCCCCTCTCATGCATCATCTTGACTTCCCCATCTATGGAGGGGTAGTATCATTGAGTGGTTAGGACAGGGGAGGCTAGAACGATGTGCTTGCTTGAGTTCTTGTGATTCAATTTAATAAGATATCTTCTTCTTCCATAATTTGGTTTCAATTATAAATTCAGTTTTAAATTCTAAATGAAATTGTGTTAGGTTTTAATTCTGTAAATTTATATTTCTTTGGTAGATGATCACATCTACCTCCACCCAATTCAAATCTACATATGGTGGAACAGATAAGGGTCAGGAGGTGAGTCTTCGATGGTAGTTAGAACGTGTGAATACTTGCATGTGGAATATTGGTTTTTAGGTAACAAAAATTCCTTGTTGGGGATTTATATTTTTAATCAAGAAAACCATATACAATCCTACACACATTGGAAGAAGGATAGAATAATATAAGGTTTTGGATAAGGAATATTCTCATCAGAACCATTTGGCTAAGTGGGGGGGGGGACTCAGTAGAAAAATATCTCTCTAACTAGACAAAGGAAAAAGGGAAAAAATTTGGAAACTATTATAGCAGAACACTGGGTCTAGCCAAACCCACTCCAATCACCATCTTTCTCATTTATCTAAAGCTGATAAAATAAATCTTCTTTTTTTATCACACCATTCAAAATTAATTAAAACCAATTGTATTCATAAAACCATTAAAAAGTGAAAACCTTGTTTTGTGTGCACTCCTCTTCAAAAGACTACCTAGGATCAACTATTATACTATACTTAGGTAATTAAAATATTGTTTTTCTAGGCCCCATGATTGTCATGCGTCAAACTTGGTGCCTTTTCCAGGGAGTCAATGCCTCAAAACCCTTAATTTTTTTTTCTTTTGAATGACCCATAGTTCAAATAACAATTTAATTGAATTTGATCCAGAAATTAAGAGAACAATAACCCAATTGAGGAAGAAAAAATTTCAAATAGAGTTTGAATAAATTCACCTAATAGATTTAAGTTATGCATCTAGTGATCACTCTGAATCTCTAATGGCTAGAAATCCTAACCAAACTTTGCGTGATCTTTGCGCACCACAATTATCTAACAAAAAAAATCAACTAACTATTCCGACCTTATAAAATGATTTTTAATTGGGAATTAACATGATTCAAATGATTCCTAAATTCCAAGGTCTTTCAATTGAAGACCCCAATGGGCATATACAAGAATTTACAATTGTATGCTCTAGTTGCAGACCATGAGGTGTTGTAGAAGAACAAGTAAAGTGGAGGGAATTCCCCTTCTCACTCGAGGGAGTAGAAAAGGAATGGTTGTACAGTCTATAACTAGTAGAATTATATGAATGGGATGATATTCAAAGATTATTCATGCAAAGGTTTTTTCCCACATCCAGGAGAAAAACTATCTGAAAAGAGATCTATTCCATTCGCCAATCAACCAGTGAAACATTTAATGAGTAATGGGAGCGATTCAAGAAGCTCTATGCCAGCTATCCACATCAGACTGTGCAAGAACACCATTTCATTATTTTATTCTATCAAGGATTGCTTGAAAATGATCTAAACTTACTAGATGGTTCATCAAGATGATCCTTGATTAATAATTCAACAGTGGATTCTAGAGGACTGATTGAAAAGATTTCACAAAACTCACATCAGTTTGGCACCAGAGGTATGAGCACCAGAGGCATCCATGTGGTAAAGACTTCGGATTATTCATCACCCTTACTTGAAGAAACACTGAAGGAAATTACTAGTGTTATGAGACAAATTGTTGTGAACCAAGTGAAGGAACAACAAGGCCCAAGTCTGGTATGTGGTTTATGCTCTACTATTTATCATTACACTGATCAATGTCTAGAATTGCAGGAGACGAATTGTTGTGAAAAAACCTATCATCAAAGAAAATTCCAACCTTAGACCCAACCAAGGTATGGATTTAAAAAAAATCAAGCAAGCCACCTTTTTAGCATCAATATTATAACCCAAGAACATTCTAACAACCTTACAAGCAATCCTACTAGAAACAATAAACATTTGAACCACCACCTTTCCATTGAAAGAATTATGAGAAACCATCCAAAAGTGAACCAACAAATGAAGATGAAAGTTTCGGGAATGGAAGATAAAATCATAAAGCTAACTGATTAGTTTGCAAGACTAATGGGCGTTCAAACCAAGAACCAAGGTAAACTCTTGGCATAAAAATTTCCAAATCCAAAGGAGAATGTCAGTGTAATCACAACTGGAAGTAGGAAGGATCTCACACCACCTGAACAATGTGAGGATGATGATTCCAAGAAACCTCCTAAATCTCTACCCGTTCATCAAGAAGAAAGAAACCATAAAAACAAGGGATAAAGAAAAGGTTCAGGAAATAAATACCAGAAACACCTTTGAAAAAACAACAAAGGGGGAAAAGGATATCCCAAAACCATTCCCATCTGCATTAGTTGAATCCAAGAAGGGTGAAGAAGAAATAATTCAATGGTAAATACAGGAAACAGTCCAGAAAGTGGATATTAACATCCCACTACATGAGACAACATGACAAATCCCTATGTATGAAAAATTTCTGAAGGAGTTGTGCACTAAAATAATGAGGCTATGTGGAAATGATAGGATCAAATTGGGAAGAAGTTTTTAATCCTTGATCACACCATCGATACCATAAAAATGTCAATATCCATACACATTATCTATTCCTTGAACCATTGGTTGTTTAAAATTTTCTGATTCACTATGTGATCTAGGAGATTCAATAAATGTTATGCCTCACTCAGTATTTACATCTTTGCAGATTGTAAAATTGAATCCTACTAGAGAGATGGTCCAACTTTCAAACAGATCCACAGTTTTCCCAATAGGTGTTCTAGAATATGTTCTTGTAAAGGTAAAAAATATACTATTTCCAACTGACTTTTATGTTCTAACAATGGAAGAAGATAGGAGTTAATCACACTCACCCATCATCTTGGGGAGACCATTATTAGAGACTACAAAGACCATCATCAATGTGCATGAGGAAACACTCTCAATGGAGCTCAGATATAGTCGAGTAAATTTCAACACACTCGAATACATGAATAATATGTTATAAGTTCATTCAATAAATGTAATATACCAAAAAGAAGGAAAAAAACCAACTAAAAATTTAGATGAGTCAACCTCAGAATTCTTGGATAGTTTGTTATAAGAGTTTATAGAATCAAAATCAGGATAATATGTTGAGATCAACAAGTATAAACTCAAGGAGGTTGAACATGAAAAGATTATCACATATCTATGAAAGGAACTTACTGTGAAAGAAGAAGAACTACCTGATAAGAATTACATATTCCTTATAATGGAACATGAGTTGCACAAGGTTAGGGAAAAACCCATTAACACTGAAGAGGCATGTAAAGGATATTCTCTAACCAATGGGAAGAATGGATCACAATAAAAAGGTAAATCCATACTCAATCAATTTCAAAAGATACCTGTCTTATTTAAATGTGTAGTGGAAAAAACCAAAACCATGTTTGTGTGGGTAAAGAAAATTGAGGGTCAATATCTTGCATCAAGAGAAGAGAGGAATTTTCAAAGGACACCAAAACCCCTTAAAAAGAGTGAGGTTCATATTGCAACAAGGAAGTAACAAATATCAGGAAAGATTGAAAACCATCACAAAAAAACAAAATTTCAAGGGTTTTGCTGGTGTGGTAGTATCCATGGACACAAATCATACTCTTGTTGGCACAACATGTCTTTAATAGGAAATATGAAAGATCTAGTGTAGGAGATCAGACTCCTCCAACCTATTTATCAATAAAATTTTTCAGGTCGTACCTCTCATTTACATTTGATTGATTTCTATGATTCATTTTCAAATATTTATACATGTTAAATCAATTTAAATTCCTTGAGGACAATACATAAATTAAGTGTGGGGGAGGTAATCTTATAGTCTAGGATTTATAAAGATTTTTTTTAAAAAAATCAATTTTTGAGTCGAGCTAACGACCTTAAACAAAAGTTCTTTCGGGAGGCAACCCATGTTTTTTTCCTAAGTCCACCCTTCCCCTCGGTCATATTTTAGCATGATTGAACATGAATATATTATCATTTGATTTAATTATTATATTTCAGGTATATGATGCAAGGCATAAAAAATGGAAGGTACTTAATAGAACACACATTATGAATGTGCTTCAAAACAGAACTGAAGAAACATGACAAGCACCACCCGATTTAATAATCATTTATAAAGAGATATTTCTTTTACATTCAATATCATTTGAATTCCCTATATTTTTTCCCTCTAATAATTATTTGTGAATTAAACTAAAATAGAATTCCCACAATTGAATTCATATTTTAATCAACTTAACTAGGAGACATGTGTTTCTTAGGAATCCAATGATGCAATTTTTTAGAATTAAATGTTAATGAAACTGAATGAGTAAAATAGATAATTGGATGATTAAAATGAAGTATGGATATTGATATAAAGTCTCAAGATTTTAAGGAATTAATTGATTCATGTAGATGAAATTTCCATACTATCTTTCATGCTTTAAATTTCTGAAATTCATGTTAATTGATTTCTTATTATTAATCATGCCATGAGTGACTATCCCAAATAATAATTCCCATTCTCAAGAGGATTTATAGACCTAATATTTCCTATTTTATCTTGATCATATTTCTCGAGTGATCTTGGTATATGACACCTACCAGAACCTGTATTGAAACTTGTCAAAGCTATGACTATGAAAAAACACATTTAAAATTATTGAGGCAGTAATTTTACTAGCCACATATTTTACTAATACCCACCCTTACATTTATCCTTCGTTATCCCATAGAATCCACAAATTTAATTATAGGTTTAAGCCACATTACAAGCTAATTTTTTCTTACCTACCCTCACTTTCAGTATTTTTGCATGGATATTTCAAGTTTTCGTGTGGAGGAAGGGCCTTTCGTGTGTGTTCATTGGGATGTGTATCATTTATAGGTGGTGGGATGTGTGGTCAATATTTTGTGTTGTGGATAATAACATAATTGGGAATGTTTCATCATTTCATTGTGATTTAATTGTTTCATCTTTTTCTCCTTCAAAAAATGAAGAAAAACGGAGATGAGCTTGAATTCCTCATTATATGCTCTTTGATGACTCATGTAACCATAAAAAATTAAGGGCTTGAATTTTCATTCATTCATTGTATTCAATTTTTAGCTCATCCTCCATGAAAAAATGAAAATAATGTTGTGCCTTTCTGAAGATTTGAAAAAAGGGGAGAAAATGGATGATATCATTCCTTATAATCATTATTTGGATCATGTGACATGTCATAAAAGGGCATGGTATTATTTTCAAATTTTTTATTTGGATTAAAGATGAATTTCCTATGTTTTTCACTTGAATTAATCATGCATTATACTTAAGAATCCAGCCTCCTCTTTCTGGCCTGAAACATTTTTTATTCATTTTCCCACCAACCTTAATCCATAGAGACATTTGAACCTTTATTAAAATTCCCCACGATTTATGTTCTTTTTTTCATTACAAAGTGGAGAAAGTAGTTCATTTACAAGCCTATGGATAATGAGAATATTATCATGATATGATAATAACTCCACTTAAATTGTATCATGAGAGATGAGATAAAATATTCACGTGAGGTAAATCATGATATGGAAAGTTTAATAATAATGAATTGAGGAGCATTAATGAATGAAAGGATAAGTCCCATAATATTTCAAAAGGGAAAAGTAAAATGAATGAGTTGATTGTTTCTTTGAAAATTTGGATATTTAATTGATATTTTATGTGGAATTTGAAAATATAATTTTACATTGATTTTTTTTTGATTTTATTTCTCTGGAATTTAAATATTCGTAACATTGGTACCCTCATATTTTCAATGTTGAGAATTCATGCCTGAGTAAAATCAAGGTTTAAGTGTGGGGGAATTGATAGAGCTAATATTTTCATCATTTTACGAAATTATTTTCAATGATTTAATCTCATAAACTTTGTCAATTTGAGCTGATTTGCATGATTTTAATATTTTTGGTGTGTGTTGGGCTAAAAATGGAATGTTTCTTAAATCTGGATTTTTGAGAGATTATCACGTCAAGAGTATTTTGGTCATTTCATTAAAAATATAATTCCAAATTGAATTACTGTTTTTGGTTCGAATCCTTGATTTATTTCCTTCATTTTTTCATATGGAATAGGGGATGATTCGAGCATTTTATGGCCTAAAAAAATCAATGAAGCTCAAGATTTTTCTAGGCGGACAACATGGACCCCACCAAAGTAATAGAATCACATCTCGGTCTACACTCATCCAATTGACGTGATTCAACTTGGAGATGAAATATGACTCAATGGCGCATTAAAAAATTAATTTTCATGGAGTTTTGAATCCATTATGGTGGCTGTTTAATGAACTCAATTGAAGGAAGCTTCTGGGAAATTTCATCCAGAAAAATCAACCTATAATAGAAAAATCATATCTTCTACATGTGGTGTCCAATTAAAAATAAATTTAGAGGGTGTTTGTAAAAGACTATGATAAACATATTTCATGAAGGAGATAACGCGTGAAGAGGCTATTTTTGTTTTCATTAATACGTGATATGTTAAATGTGGAGAGTTTTCTTGGACATAATAAATTCTTGGAGTAAAAAGGCCATAACTCCCCGAAAAAGCGACCAAGTACACTGAAATTTTGAGGGTGGATGGACAAGGAAAATTTGAAGATCTTTCATGAAGGGAGAAAGGTGTTATTCGATCATTAATTAGGGATAAAACTTGATAACTTGTGAAGAACAACATATGCCTATAAAAGGAGAGGAGCTCCAACCTATCAAAGCATTCCATTCCATCCACAATTCTTCCAATCGACCGGTGAGGGAATCATTGGATGACAACCTTGTTTATATTCATTTATTTTCATTATTTTATTATAATGTCTCCCCTATCTGGAATCATCTAAACTTCCCCATCCATGGAGGGGTAGTATCATTGAGTGATCAGGAAGGGGGAGGCTGAACCGATGTGCTTGCTTGAGTTCTTGTGCTTCAATTTAATAAGATCCCCTCTTCTTTCATAATCTGGTTTGAATTATAAATTAGGTTTTAAATTCCGAATGCGGTTGTGTTAGGTTTTCATTCTATAAATTTATATTGATTTGGTTGATGATCACATCTCACTCCTCCAAATTATAATCTATATACGGTGGAACATATTAGGGTTTGGTGGTGAGTGTTCAATGGTAGTCAGCACGTGTGAATGCTTTCATGTGGTATATTGGTTTTTAGGGAACAAAAATTCCTTATTTGGGATTGCTCAAATTAATCGAGAAAACTATATAAAATACTACACACATTGGAATAAGGATAGACCAATCTATGGTTTTGGATGAGGAATATTCTCATCACATCCATTTGGCCAAGGGGGAGAGTGGACTCGGAAGACAAATCTCTCTCTAACCAGAAAAAGGAAAAAAGGGGAAAAATTTGGAAACTATAATTGTAGAGCACTGGGTCTAGCCAAACCCACTCTTATCACCATCTTTATAATTTATCTAAAATTGATCAAATCAATATTCTTATTTCTTACACATCATTAAAAATTAATTAAATACTATTTTTTTTCTTCATAAAACCATTAAAAAGTGACAATCTTATTTTGTGTGCACTCCTCTTTAGAAGACTACTTAGGATCAACTAATACACTATACTTAAATATTTAAAATATTTTTTTCCGTGCCCAACGACTTGCATGCCTCACGCATGGTTTGGGAAACCATGCATAACCCATGAGAAATATCTATGTCCCCTTAAATGAGGCCACACAACTACTACTATAGGTTGCACATTTTTTAGACAAAATGTGCACCCTTTTTAGTTTTCCAAAAACCCTATTTTCTAGGTCTGGCACTCCCGAAACTCATCGAGGAACTCGGGAAACTTAATTGGGATTCACTTAAGTACAAAAAAAATCACTTTGAAGTGATCCAACTCTTATAATTTTATTAGGAGGTTCGGTTTTAAAACAACTCATTCAATAATTGAAAAAGTTAAAAAAAACTTTTCATTTTATACCAGTCCAAAATGCATATTTTTATGGTTATCCTAGAAGTGTAACACTCCAAGATTTTGTGAAATATTTATTTCGAATTTATTTATTCATTTTATATTTTTCATTCCACACAACACTGAAAATATTTTTTTTTATTTTCAATAACTAAGTCAAAAATTCCTTGCACAGGACATCGACTTGGTATACGTTACATGAAACATTGACTTACTATACATTACATGAAACACAAACATGGGGTATATTACAACAAACACCAACTTGGAATATGTTACACACAACACTGAGTTTCTAAGAAACATTATTTTATTGTTATAATTATTTAAATGTGATAATTATAACCTTGTCATTAAAATTAGTAATTTGAATATAAATTACTAATTTTAAAATATCTTTTATAATTATTTTATATAAATAAAACATATTTATAATTAATGATATAATTTTTGGAAAAGTCATTATATGTTTAAAAATATTATATTCTCAAATGAATTGATTTTAATGTCTTTATATGAAAAATAATAAAATTAATTAGAAAAATTTAGAAATTTAATTTGATAAAATAATCTTCATTTTTAAATTTATAATCTAGAAATTATCTTAGAGATATTTTTTGTGGATTTTTTTGAGAAACGTCATTTTTGGATGAATAGTGAAAAATATTGGATTTTAATTCAAAACTGCATTTTTTTCTAATTTATTTATAAGGTTAAATTATATTCTAATTTGTTTTAAAATTTTAATTAGATCATATTTTTATCAATTAATCCAATTTAGGAAATTTGAATAAATTTAACATTAAAATTGGACATAAAAATGTAGCAAATTTTTGGATGATTTTACTATAAAAACCCAAAGTGTCGTCCCGTTAGCATGATTAATTTTAAATTAATTTTTGAAAATATTATTATAATAATTTTGAAAAATGTATTCTATATTTGTAATAATCATAATTAATAAAATCTAATAAGTTAAAGTTAGTTTTTCCCACAAATATTAGTAAAATTAATTAAAATTAATTATAATTATTAAGAGAAAAATTAGGTTAATAAAGTACTAAACCTTAAATTTAATACCCAGAAAAACCTACAAACTTGTATATAACCCATTTTCTATACATTATTCATCCATGAACCAAAAGGAGTTACCTGATTAAGAGGTAGCACCTTCTCTCAAGCTCCTTTATTTTATTTCCTTTATCCACTCCTCCACTCTCTTTATTCCACGATTATATAAAAACACCAATATATTAAATATACTAGGACGTTTTTATTCTAATGTTTAAATTTACACTTACACACACATCCATATTCTGGGTAATGAATATACTATTTATGTGTACGGTGAATTACCACCTCACTAAATGATGATTATTCATTTTTCCTTTACAACCTCTCATGGTGGAAATTACGGTGGGAAATATATTTATATATGTCCAATATTATATTTATTATGTATTTTAGATTATTTATTCCTTTTAAATCAGATAATTTTTTTTACTTTCTATTTGGTGTAAATATAATAATTTCGTTTGAGGAAGTGTGGACTACCACCCCCTCAAAGCGATGCGATTCATTCACACACTACATGTAATGTATTAAGGATGAGTTTAGTGAAATTATATGATATATATGATATAATAATTATAAAAGAATAATGATATATATAAATATATAGATACTTATATCATTTTCTTTATTTATTTCAATATGATAATAAAAACCAAAACGACGTTCTTGCGTACGTACAACTTACCGTCTCCATGAATGGTGCTTCTATTTCGTACTTATATATTCTATAAATTATTATAATTAAAATATAATGTATATAAATGATACTTATATCATGGTTTAAATTATGAAAATTATTATATAAGTATAAGGACCAAATATATAACAAATTAAGACACATAAAAATAACAAAGTGAATATTACCTGAAGTGAAACCTTAACATAGGATTGTTTACAAGAGAGTAATATAAGGTCTTAATAAAATCATATATGGTATTAGATATAAGAAAATTCTTATATAAAAGATTTATAATAAACTTACATTTATTTTTTAGTAATCTTGTATGATTATGAAGAGAGTCAAGACACAAGGTAATAGGATTTCATCTCAATTTTTTATTTTTGTGAGATACATCCTTTATTCACCACCCATTCATTTTACGAGGTGTGTATACTGCCTGTGGATGTATTATATGATTATTATAATTATATTTATGGTTATTTAAATATCCATTATATGCTATATATTTAATGGTTTTTAAGTTTCAAAAGTTACCAAATCGGTAAAATAGTTTTGTCTCAATTTTCCTTCTTTGAGACTTTTGTTTCGTTATGCACCTAAATTCTTTTTTAAGGTGTATATACTTATATTTTAGATGTTATATCAAGAATATATATCTTTTCATGATATTTTATGCTTCATTTAATTTATTTTTCTTATATGGATTGTATGATCCCAAGTTACCAAGTGATAAGAGTTTATTGAAACAATCTCATCACTTTTCAAGATTATTTAGGTTTACGATTTTTTTAATGAAATATTATGATCCATATATCAAGAAAAATAATTATTTTCCTTATTATCTATTAATTAAAGATATATAAAAGTATTATTACCATTTTCCACTCTTTGGTACTTAACATAATTAAGAAAATGTTTTTAATAAAATTTTACCATATTTCTCTCTTCATTCGGAAATCTATTTTATTTCAAAAATCTTGTTTTCAAAAACTATTTTAAAAAATGTTTTTAAATTATCCTTGAATGTGGGTTTCAAAGAAAAAATTATTTTAATTATTATTTTAATTTTTTCAAATATTCCTTTAAAATATTTCAAAATTTATTTTCCAAAAAATGGTTTTCAAGAATGTTTTATGTTTTCGAAATGTTTTAAATGATTTCAAGCATTATTTATAAGTTTTAAAAGAAAAAGTATTCCAAAATTATTTCAAATATTTTTATTTGTTTCCAAGTTTATTTTCAAGGAAATGGATTACAAAAGGTTTTATGTTTTAAAAAATAATTTTTTTTCAAAGAAGAAAGGATATTTTCCTCAAGAAATATTTTCAAAAGATATTTCCAAATTATTTTCCATATAAGATGAAATTATTTGATGTTATTAATGACTTTATAGGAAATGATATAAAGGTTCCATTAATATTATTTATATGAATGGTTTATGCTTTGATTTCATGATTTTTATAAAACCTATTTCTATTCCATGAGTTATATTCTTTTGAAACATGCTTCTTTTCACAGGTTATACTTTAATTAAGTGATTAAAAAACATATCTCTTTTAATAGTTTATGATTTGATTAAATTTTAATGATACCCATTTAACTTCATGGATTATGATTTTATATTTATAAAACCTTTGAACTTTTATGAGTCATGATATGATGAAAGTTTTATTTTGTGGAACATGCATGAATGATGTTATTTTGAGATGGGTGGGAAATATATCTCCCTCTAATACATTGGGTAAATATAGAGGAATAATGAGTATATATTTTATTAATTAACCTAAGTTCATGTTCACCATGTTATTTCTAAACCCGATTACATGTTCACAATGTTATTCATAGACCTGGATGTATGTCCGTAAGTTTATGCATGAACCTGATTACATGTTTGCAATGTTATGAGTGAACCTAATTACATGTTCACAATATTATGAATGGACTTGGTTGCATGTCCATAATTTTATGAGTAAACATTTTACATGTTCACAATGTTATGCGTGAAACTGATTACATGTTCAAAAGTTTATGAATTCACCTGGTTTCATGTCCATAAGGTTATGCATGAACCTAATTACACATTCACAATGTTATGAATGGACCTAGTTATATGTCCATAAGTTGATGTGGGGGCTTGGTTTAATGTCATTAAATTAATTATTGAACCTGTTTTTACCTATACATGTCCAAAATGTTATAAAAAAATGTGCATGCCATAAATTCCATGTCTTATTCCTATGTTAGGATTTCTTGAATTATTATATTAATTATCTTATTATCCATGTCTTATGAACTTACAATCTTTAATATGATATATAATATGTTTGGTATGATCTTAAAATGTTATGCTAAAGTTCCATACCCCTTTTTCATGTTATACTTACACATTTCCTTTATTTACCCTTAATGAGCATCTAAGATCACCCCTTTCTTATGTTTCCTTTTTATAGGTTATGAATAAAATTTTTAGGTAGAAGTATTAAAGGTGAATATATTTATGGGAGTTGTTGAAGATATTTCACCAGGATAGAATATTTTGTTTCCACATTTCCAAAGACACTAAACTATTACAATCCTTGGGCATGTATTTTTTTTAATTTACATAGTATTCATCTAAAATGATATAATATCTATGTATGCTAAGCCTAGTTCGCTATAGTTGGTATCAAAGGAAAGATTTAGTCAACCTTTTGAAACTAAGATGAGAAAACTTTAGTGAGATCCCTAGGTATATTTATAAGGACATGTCTAGTGATATCTCTAAGAATATGTATAACTATGAGTTAACATTTTATAAACATTTCCAGGAATTTTGGTAAAGGATAAAGTGAGTGGTTTCCTAGAAATACATATATGTTTGGATATTAAAAGTGTATGTGGATTTGGAATAAATTCACCTTGTAGTAACAACCCCAACTAGATGTTCCACGACTAACTCAGGGTAATCTGTTATACAACAACGAGCCTTGCTACACACCCAGTTAGACACTCTTGAGGGATATTCTTTGGGAATTCATGAACTCTTCACAAACCATAATTAAGGATTTAAATATAAGTTGTCTATGAATAACCATGGATAAACCTAAGGTGTCATATATTAGGAAAGGTATCATAATTTAGACATCCTATAATGACTTTTCATGATTATGTGGTTCCTCAATATGAAAAATGTTTCTTACTCTATGGTTTTATTCATTTGATGGAACCCGAAGGAACCATGTTAATTGTGATTATGAAGAAAAATGAAATGATTATTCTCCTAAAGATCCGAATTCTATTGGGAATGGAATAAAAAACCTCATTGCTATATTCTCATAGTTTTCTCAAACTACGAATCATACCGAGATTACAAATGAGAAATAGAGGGAACAATGTTATGTTGATTCCTTCATGAGGAAATGTCCACCTTCTTTCAGCAGGGCTTCAGATCCACCTGTTACTGAACACTGAATTAGTATAAATGAAAATATAGTCTTCATTATCTAGTGTTTGGATAATGAGAATGCAATTCTGGATATTTATTGATTAGAAGGTGAAGTAGACCAATGGTGGACTCTAATCAAGAGTACAAGGAAGAATGATGAAACTGAATCCATGGATTGGAATGAGTTCAATAACTTATTCTTTAATAATTACTTTCCTCATGTACTTATTATGAATATGGAAAATTATTTCCTTGATTTGAAGCAAAAGGATGATGAATCTGTTGGTACTTAGGAGGATAATAGTACAAGACTTGTGAGGTACACTTCTGGTATTATCATTCAACCTGAATGTAAAGTAGATAGGTTATTCCATGGATTAAATCAAAGTATAAAAAGGGCATTGTTCATAAGAGACTTTAGTAGCTATGAATATATTGTGCATTGTTCAATCAAAGTTGAGATAGAGGTTGAGTTACCTATCAATATCATTGTTTTAACAAGAAGAGGAAAATGGATTTCTAAGGGGAATCTAAAAACCACAGAGAGATGAAAATGTTTCAAAATCCTACTTTCAAAAAATATGGGAAAGGGCACTTAAGAGAGTTCCATAAAGGAAAAATAAGGTGTTTCAAGTGTGTGAATCCTATCCATTGAGAAAAAGAATGTATAAGTGATGAGAAGATGATATTAAATGAAATGAGTGTAAAGAAAGATCAACAAAATGAACCACCCAAACTTCATTATTTCAAGTGTATAGAGTTTGGGAATTACTTGAATCAACTCCACAATACAAGGGATAATATGGATAATAATACAGAACCATCTATAATGAAAAAGGACAAATACAAGGCTTATGAAATCACAAATGATGAAGTGAATAATAAAAACTAGGGAAAAATTATCCTTTCCCCCTTAGTTGGGAAGTTCACATTTTATTTTGTATAATCCACATGATCATCTTATTGTTTATCCATTAGTGAGGTTTCATGTGATTATATCCCACTACATGGATTTTTGAATAATAAAATGTTCTATCGGTGTAAGGATAAACGCAAGTATCCAATAAAAATGTTTTTGATATAAGATAATATCATATTTAAGGAATAAAGTGTGAATTATATTTTGGAAGGGTTATAAGGATAACCATTTATGAAAAGTTTAATTCAATCTTAGAATAAAGTTTTGAGATTAATGTATTTTATCACCACATGAGGACTCATGCATATTGGATAACCTAATTGTGTTGATGGTAACTGAAGACATATGGGATGACTTATCATGGATGTCATGATCTATTAATACTCCAGGAATGAAAAAAAAGTTCTCATTAATTTATTAGGGTAAGAGATGAAGTCGAAATATATCAAGGAACAACCAAAGGGTGAGATTGTGTATATGAAAGGGAATAAAATAGAGTATAAATTCTCATGAAAATTATTTAACTCTCGCGAAATAATCATGAAACTGAAAATGTTATCCTAGTACCTTTATTAAAAATGAATCAAATGACCCCTTAGATCATCCAAATTTATGGATTTTTCATTATTAGATTTCTCCTAACCATGTTATCTATAACTCTTCATCAGAACATGATGGATATATTTCTATTCCATGTATAATATTCACTCCCAACCTATGTTCTTATATGTGTAAACCTAGTTATATGTTACTTGTGTAACAATTATGGTTCCAAATTTCCCATTTTAAGGGAAGTTTTAGTATTGATTGTTAAAATATGGGTTTCTATGAAGGAAAAATTCACACATTAATCATTTTATAACAAAGATGAATGTTTAGGGTGAAATTCATTTTATGGGGGTAGAATGTAACACCCCAAATTTTTGTGAAATATATTTTTTTCAAATTAATTTAATCGTTTTATATTTTTCATTTTATGCAATAATTAAAATAATTTTTTTATATTAAATCACCAATTAAAACATTCCTTTCACATAAAACTGACTTGGCATACATTACATTGAACATCAACATGGATTATTTTACACTCAACACAAAATTGTTGTATGTTACACCGAACACTGACTTGGCATACGTTACTCACAACACTACGTTTCTATGAAACATCATTTTATTATAATAATTATTTAATTGAGATAACTATAACATACCCATTAAAATTAGTAATATTAATATTAATAACAAAATTTTAAATATTTTATATAATTTTTTATATAAATAAAACATATAGATAATGAAGGACATGATTTTTTTTTGTAAATTCCTTATATGTTTAAAAATACTATATTCTTAAATGATTTGATTTATTGTCCTTTTGTGAAAAATAATAAAATTAATTTTAGACACATTTATAAATTTAATTTGGATAAATAATCTTAATTTTTTAATTTATAATTTATAAATTATCCTAGGGTGAAGTTTTGATATTTTTATGAGAAACTTCATTTTTGGATGAGTAGTAAAAAATACCAGATTTTTATTCAAAATTTCATTTTCATATAATTTATTTATAAGGTTAAATTATATTTTAATTTTTTTAAAAGTTTAATTATATCACATTTCTATCAATTAATCCAATTCTGGTCATTGGAATCAATTTCACATTGATATTGGGTATAAAAACTTAGTAAACTTTTGGATGTTTTTACTTTAAAAACCCACAATATCATCCCGTCTACAAGATTAATTTTAAATTAATTTATTAAAATTATATGATTAAAATTTGGAAGAATATATTTTATATTTGGAATAAATATAATTCAAAATTTAAAATAATTTCAACTTAGTTTTTGACAAAAAAATATTAGTGAAAGTGACTAAAATTAATTACAATAGTTAAGAGAAAAATTAGGTTAATAAAGTACTAAACCTTAAATTTAAGACCCAAAACAACCTAAAAACATTTAAAAAAACCATTGTAAGGAAATTATTCATCCATTAACCTAAAATTATTTAGTTTTGTTGGTTTGGTATGATTGTTTTAGCTAAAAACGTGGGTACACTTAACTTGTTTTCAAAAATGGAAAGTGTGTCATTTACCTTCCCTATAAAAGGCCCCCACCTCTCCCTCTTCTTTACCCCTCTCAAAACACTTAGGTTTAGAAAATATCTCCCCAATAAAATTCCCAAAATACCTCCATTACTAATTTAATGCACTCTTTTGTCATAAATCAATCAAAGGAAGCCTTTTGGAATAAACCAAAAGGAGTTACTTGATTAAGAGGTAACACCTTCTCTCAAGATCCTTTCTTTTATTTCATTTCTCCACCCCTACACTCTCTTTAATCCATTATTGTATAAAAAAACAAGTATATTCAATATAATAGTATATTTTATGCTAATGTTTCTATCTAAACTTACACACACATCCATATAGCAGGTAACAAACATATTATTTATGTGTATGGTGAAGTACCGCCTCACTAAACGATGGTTCACTAGTAAAAAAATGGTCTTTAACACCATTTTTTTATTTTATCGTTGGATTTTAACCAAAGTTGAATATAATGACATAAAAAATATGGATATTGAAGTTTTTTTTATAAACCGATACAAAAAATACCCATTGGTATCATTTTTGGCATCGATTTTTGAAGAATCCGACATCAAAATGTTTAAAAAAAGCATTTGTTTTTGAAAAAACTGATGTAATGAATGATTTTTTTCTACTATGTATTAAATAATTTCCTAAAAATAGATTTGAATAGACTTAGAACTAAAATGGAGTTATGGATCAAAATTTATGATAGTCTAAATTGGAACGTCTCAAAGTTTTGATTGATAGAACTAGTTCCAAAGAAAACATGAGAAACATGAATGAAAATTACATACACCAAATGAAATAAATAGACTTAAGGATTCAACCATATTTCAATTATTTTAGGAGTTTCCAAAAAAAATATATGTTTTTTATCATCATATCTCTTATTTTTACGGTAAAACTCACGCGACAAAAAAAATGGTTATCGATAATGAATCATACACCTTGGTTGGTTAATATCATTTGGATTTTTTATATTTTAAACTCAATAATAAGAATTACTTAACATTATAAACAAGATTACCAAGATGTTTAGAAGTGAAGAAAAATAATAATAAATAAATTAAATGATTAGAATAGATATGGTGTTCAAATCATCGATTGAAGTCAACTTGAAAACATGATTGAATCGAAGAGGTTGAAAATAATGAACGAAAGAAGAAATGGATTTATATAGTAAAAAAAAATATATTCAATAGAATTGAATTAAAATTTAGGTAGGATTTTAAAAATTTAAACATTCATTTTTAAGAAAAATTAAAATAACGATATCGTGTATTTGAAGATACTTTTTAGCATCAGTTTTTTTTAAAACTGATGACAAAGAGAATTTACATTGATTTTTTGGCATATGTTTTTAAAAAAACTAACACAAAAAATTTAAAAGAATTAATATTTTTTGCATTGTTTTTTTGAAAAAATCAATGTCAATTTTTTTGTATTAGTTTTTTGAGTAAACCAATGAAAAAAATTGGATATATTTTTTTATAATTCTTTAGACCATTTATTAATCTTCGATTTGACTGGTCTTGAAGATAAAACAGAATTATAGATTAAAATTTATGGCCTACGAAAGTTAGAATTCTTGAAGACTTATCTTAGAGAAGTTCAAATTCCGACATAAATAACTCCATTTTAGCTCTACAACCTATCAAATAGAATATTAATAAATGATCTAACACATATTAAAAGTTTATTAATTATTGGCATTTATTTTTCTAAAAAATGATGCCATTTTTTTTTATTTTGGCATTGGTTTTTTTGAAAAACAACACAAAAAATGATACTAATGGGTATTTTTTTTATATTTTTTGAAAAATAAAACACCAAAAAGTATCTATAAATATATTTTTCATTGGTTTATAAGAAATAAATGTCATATTTTTGACGTTAAAGAACATTTTTCTACTAGTGATTGTTCATTTTTCCTTTACCACCTCTCATGGTGGAAATTATGTTGGACACTCTATTTATATATGTCATATATTATATTTATTATGTATTTAAACTTATATAATCCTTTTAAAATACATGCATTTTTTACTTTCCATTTGGTGTAAATATGATAATTTCGTGTTAGGAAGTGTGGACTACCGCCCCATCAAAGCGACGTGATTCATTAAAAAACTACATGGAATGTATTTAGGATGGGTTTAGTGAATTATATGATATATATGATATAATAATGATATATATACACATATAGATAATTATATGCCATTTTCTTTCTTTCTTTCACTACAAAAATAAAAATAGAAACAATGTTAATGCGTATGTACGGATTACCATCTCCACGAATGGTGTATTCCATTTCATACTTATATATTATATAAATTATTATAATACACATATATTTATATAATGTTTTACATTTTGGAAATCATGATACAAGTATAAGGGCCAAATATATAACAAATTAATACACATGTGAAGAACACAACGAATATTACTCAAAGTGAAACCTTAACATAGGATTGTTAACAAGAGGGTAATATAAGGTATTAATAAAACCATATATGGTGTTAGATATAAGAATATTATTATGTAAATGATGTATAATAAACTTACATTTATTTTACAAGGATCATGTATGAGTATGAAGAGTGTCAAGACATAAGGTAAGGGGATTTCATCTCACTTTTTATTTATGTGATATACATGCTTTATTCACCACCCATTCCTTTTGTATGATGTGTATAATTCCCATGTAATTAATGAATGATTATTATAATTAAATTTATGGGTATTTAAATATCCATTTTATCCTATTTATTTCATGGGGTTTATGTTTCAAAAGTTACCATATTGGTAAAATAGTTTTGTCTCAATTTTCCTTCTTTGATACTAATGTTTGGTTATGCACCTAAATTAATTTTCAAGGTGTATATACTTCCATTTTATATGTTATATCACTAATATAATTATTTTAATGATATTTTAATCTTTATTTAATTTTATTTTCTTACATGGAGAGTATGATCCCAAGTTACCAAGTGATAAGAGTTTATTAAAACAATCTCATCGCTTTTCAAGATTGTTTATCTTTATTTGATGAAATATTACAATCTATATCTTAATAACCCTAATAATTTTCCTTATACTATATTAATTCAAGATATATAAATGCATTAGTACATTTTCCACTCTTTGGTACTTAATATAATTAAGATTTTTTTTAAGAAAATTTGACAATATTTCTCTCTTTGGTGGGAAATCTCTTTTATTACAAAAACCATGTTTTAAAAAATGTTTTCAAAAATATTTTCAAATTACCCTTGAATAAAATTTTCATAAAAATAGTATTTTAAAAATATTTTATTTTTTTCAAATATTATTTTAAAATATTTCAAATATATTTTCAAATAAAAAGGTTTAAAATAATGATTTATGTTTAAGAAATGTTTTAAACATTTTCAAGAATTATTTATAATTTTCTAAAGAAAAAGGTTTCCAAAATGATTTCAAGGATTTATTTATAAGTTTTCATGTTTATTTTTATGAAAATTGTTTTCAAAAGGTTTTATTTCTTAATAAATTATTTGTTTTCAAATAATAAATGATATTTTCCTCAATAAATTTTTTCAAAAGATATTTTAAAACTATTTCCCATCTAAGGTGAGATCCATTGATGTCACTCATTCCTTTATATGAAATGATCTAAAGGTTCTATTCATATTATTCATATTAATGGTTTATGCTTTGATGTCATGATGTTTATGAAAACCATTTCTCTTCCATGAGTTATATGCTTTTTAAACCCACTTATTTTCATGGGTTATGATTTCATGTAGTGATTACGAAACCTATAACTTTTCATAGTTTATGATATGATGAAATGTTAATGATACCTATTTCATTTCATGGGTTATTATTTGATTTTCATAAAACTAATTTATTTTTATGGGTCATGTTATGATGAAAGTTTTATTTTATGGATATGTATGATGATGTTATTATGAGATGGGTGGGACCTATATCTCTCTACAAAGAATTGGGTAACTATAGAGGACTTCTTGAGTATATATGTTATGTGTGAACCTGATTTCATGTTCAAAATGTTATGTGTGAATCTAATTATATGTTCAAAATGTTATGTGTGGACCTGGATGCAATTCCATAAGTTGCGTGAACCTGATTATATGTTCACAATGTTATGATTGAACCTTATTACATGTTCAAAATATTATTCATGGACC
Source organism: Viscum album (assembly GCA_963277665.1). Lineage (NCBI taxonomy): Eukaryota > Viridiplantae > Streptophyta > Magnoliopsida > Santalales > Viscaceae > Viscum > Viscum album. Next base: position 352,047,095 of record OY728121.1, on the reverse strand, counting down.
AAGTTTCAAGTCCATAAATTTATGCATGAACCTTATTAAATGTTCACAATATTATGCATGAACCTGGTTACATGTTCAAAATGTTATGCATGGACCTAGTTTCATGTCTATAAGGTTATTCTTGAACCTGATTATATTTTCACAATGTTATTCATGTACCTAGTTTCATTTCCATAAGTTGATGTGGGGACCTTATTTCAAGTCCTTAACTAAATGAGTGAACCTATTTCTACTTATACATGTTCAAAACATTATTAAAAAATGTGCATGACACAAATTCCATGCCTTATTCATATGTTATTATTTCATGAATTATGATATTAATTTTCCTAGGATACGTGTCTTATGAAATTATATTCTTTATTATGATCTCTATTATATAGGTTATGATCTTAAAATGTTATGCTCAAGATCCACACCCTTCTGTTCATGTTATGCTCACAAATTTCCTTTATTTACCCTTACTGATCATTTGAGATCATCCCTTTCTTATGTTTCCTTTACCTAGGTTACAGAGAGAACTTTTAGGTAGAAGTAATAAAGGTGGATATCTTAATGGGATTTGTTGAATATATTTCACCAAGATAGAATATTTTTTTTCCAAATTCCCAAAGACACTAAACTATTATGGTCCTTGGGAATATATTTTTGTAATTTACTAAATATTCATCTAAAATGATTTAATATCCTTGTATTCTAAGCCTAGTTCTCTATAAGAAGGAATTACAAGCTTGTGTCTTAGAGATGTTATTTCTTGAGATACTAGGGGATGATATAGCTTGGTATTTTATGCATCTTGTTCAAGGAAGCTTGTAAGTGATAGACTATAATGATTATTTTATTGATTTAATTCATTTTTCTCTAATTCTAGTAGGTGATGATATTTATAGATATTTTCATTTTAAGTATGTAATGATCCCTTTGATATAGGTTCAAGTTAATGCATTTTTTCTTGAACCATACACTAAAGTTTTTGTAACATCTTGACCCAGATTCCACTAATCTAGTGTTATGATATAGTTCACCATGAGGTCTTAAGTGCACCTACATGTATTATGGAGGCTACCGAATAGTAACAAGGGCCAAGGGTGTGATAGTGGGGAGAATATTTCCTCATACGAGAGCAAGACAATAGAAAAAATAGCTATGTATAATACACAATAGTAAATAAATAGAGTATGGAAGTAGTAAATAAACTGAAATAGATCATGAAATAGTTACAAATGAAAATGCTATAAAATCCTGAAAAATAATATCACACATACAAAAATGGTCACCCCCAGGTAATACCATAAATATATATGAATACAAAAAGAAACTAAAATAAAAGTTCAGGGCTCTACTGCTAACTCCGAGATAGACCACATACTCAGTCTCCAGACACTACCAAACTGCACCATCCCAAACATAATAACCCACAAGAGGTGATCCGCTCTATCCTCCAACTATGGGAATTATCCCTAACCACCATGAATCAATTATCAACCTGAAAATAATACATAAGGTCTATACGTACAATGAGGTGCACATACATGGATGTGAATAAAATCTCAATAGGCCACCCCAATGATGAATCTATAAATATTATTCCATAAGTGCATGCTCATGAAATATGCTTAGCCTATCGAAGAAACCATTGAAAAGATAAATAATACATATGACATAAAACCATAGTCGAACCCCAGGTTCGTGATCCTGGTCAACTGGGTAGTGTGTTATCAAGTATATTTATATTTATATGTATATATATATATATATTCTCATATCAATACACAAATACATAAATATGAATATACTTAAGTAAGATGAATAAATAATGTAGAACCATAAGCAGTCGATCCTTGGTTCCATAATCCTGATCACTTGGATATCTTATGCAAGGGAATTGAGATGGATTTCATACCACTCAATCCATATATCATTAAGCCAATCACTAGGTCTGTAGTCCCAACCAACAAAATAACTTCATCGGCTAGCACCATAAATTCCTCTAATAAATCTACATCACCATAGCGGGATACTCATCCTAACTTGGGGTTCACCCATACTCTCCTCCAATCGTTGTAAAGAAGTGTTTAAAAGAAGTAAATATGGACATCCTGTAAATGGTCACTGATCGGGATTCCACACCACTCATTCCATGTTAATCCAATCCAATTTCTAATCCCTAGGTCCCAGTCTGTAGGTTGTCACGACATTAAGACTTGGATAAAATCTAAGGGTATGACCCTTAGGCGATTTGTAAGGAGAGATCACCACCCCTGGAGGTATCTAATTAGAAAGAGAAAAATCATCCCTTCCATTTGAGAGATAGTAATCATCCACAGGTATCCAATGATGTGAAATTCCATGTCCAACACTATAGTCTAGTAATCAATTGGGTAGATCATAATCATCCCAATGACTAAGGATATTGTAATCATCCAAGAGTATAATCATATCAGGGAGAGAATAATCATCATCACATATCAAAATGAGATGACCATAATCATCCTCATCACCCAGGAGAGTGTAATCATCCATAAGTATCATTATTTGGTAATCCATGCCCATATATGACAATCATAGTCTCAACATTCAGATCCCAAGAAGCACCTATAGAGATCACAATAATATAATAATCTAAAGAAAAGGCTCAAAATCCAAGTCCTATGTAGTACCTATGGGTATGAAAATAAATAGGGAAATAACATGTCTCAAAAGCCATATCCCAATGAAATAAGTCTAGGAAACCCTAAGATAAAGAATGATGCCACCCATCAGGATCAATAACCACCAACCAAGAAACATTTAGTGAACCACCCCAAAAAACCAAGAGCTACTATTTGCTACTAATTTCATTGGCATGATTATAAGGAATCAATCCCCAAAGGACCGATCAGTTTTTTAGTCTTGGTAATCCAAATACATAAATGATTCTTGTATTATAAATAACTATACTAATAAAAACATATTTTTTCTTCTTTCTAAATAAATAACTTCGAGAATAACATTATTATATCTAGCATATCCTTACATATCTTTCAAAGTATGATTCTTGGATTCTTTGGAAAATAAACATAATAAGGGTGATCTAATATTCTCAGTAAGGGTAAAATATAATGGAAGTAATAATGAATCAATGAGAATATTCAATATGGGAAGGTAAATAACTAGAACCACATGTAATTCAAATAATTAACTAAAAATGAAATGTATCCACAGTTATTTCAACACAAAATCTCATGTATGAATAATAACTAAAAGTAAATGAAGAAAATTCTTAATTATTTTATTTCATGTTTCCAAGGTATATGGAACCATTTCCATCAAGACTTTTCACAAGACAGTTTAACATATCAAGTAGAAACTCATCTAATTTTCACAACTAATTTGTCCCATGATACTACCGATGCATTTAGGGGATTTCATTAACCAACCCCCATTCTATATGACTTACCTTAAATAGTCCCTTACACATGTCTTATATGTCCAAATCGTTCCTCATCTATTGAACAATCGATTTAAAAATATTTCTTATCAAATAACCATATTGAATGAGAAATAAGGATTTATCAATAATTCCCCAGTTAATCAAACAAGTATTAAAGTAAACACTATATGTAAAATGGTATACAATTTAGGAAATAGTAATATTCCTGATAAATGATATGCATAATCTGGGTAAATTGAATATTCAATGATCATATGAAATTGAATATTTCAAGGGGACTAACAAGGAAATAAAAGAAGTGAATATAAATACTTTACTTGACCAAATAATTCATAAACCATCTTGATGAAAAATAAGGATGGTACCAATACAACATAACCCACATGAAGTAAAAATAGAGGGTTGTTGTCATTGATGAATAGAAATACTATCAAAAGATGCAAAAAACATTCTTGAGGAAAATATCATTTTATTTTGATTTTTATTTCTGAAAAACCTTTTCTTTAAAAATATCTTTTAAAAACATTTTGTTTAAAAATTAACCTTTTAAACATTCAAAGTAAGATTTTAAGGAATGATGGTAGTTAAATCTGTACATGCCATACACGGTAAAAGAACATTCCTTTTTCATGGTAAAATGTTCAAAAAATGACTTGTTCGGAAATCAATAAGAATATTACTTTAAAAACATTGGTAAAATAAAAAAGGGTAACAATTTATTTAAAATTTTATTTTAAAATAATTTTTGAAAACATTTTAATAAAACATGGTTTTTAGAAGAAAATAGTTTCTCTAACTAAAGAGTGAAACATAGTCGGGTTTTTAAAAAAATATTTTCTAAAAAATTTGAGTACCAAAGATTATAAAAAATGGTACTACTACTTGAAAATGGTAATGAATAACTAGATAAGAGAAAATTATTTTTTTAAAAGGTTATATAATTTCCTCTAATGTAAATACCATTGAAATATCAGTAAAATATTATTGAGGAAACAAATCTTTAAACATTCCAAAGTTTCCCATACAATATAGAAAAAATTTAAATCAAAAACCTCATGAAGGAATAAAATTAAATTAAAGTTATAATATCATGAGAGTAAGAAGATTAATTATATATATTGTAAAAGGGTATTATTTACACTATATAAAAGAAAATAGGCACATAACAACAAATTAGTCTCAATAGAATGTTAATTGAGATGAAATCCCTTACCTTGAGTTTCATTTTGAGTGAAGATCCTTTAACTTCATATATATTAAACATATTTTAATTATATAATTCATTGATAAATTTTTTCATGTTTATCATTAAATTTATTTCACTTATTACTATATTCTATAAATCTACTTAAACAATTAAGTTTACATCAGGTGTTTTGACTAAATTCGGTTTATGTGTCAAAAAACATTTGGTAGGTCAACTATGGTCAAAGGGGTAATTATATAAAATATAAAGAATAATAATCATTTCATAATCACCATATTTATACATCAGTTATAATTTTTTTAAAAAATCATTAAATATCGTTATGAAAAATGTATCAACGTTACAATCATGGAGACGGTAGGCTGTACATAGGCATACGTAATGCTCTCATTTTTCAGTGATCATTATGGAAATAAGTTAAGTAGAATTATATATCTCCATAATAATAATTATATCATAAATACCATATTATTTAATCATATATACTTATATATATAATTATTGTGATGAAAAAAGAATCACATCATATCGAGTAGGCAATAGTCCATATATCCACGAATAACATTATGACTTTTTAAGTGTGTGAAAGAGCAATAAATAAAATCATATATATTATATTTACATCAAGGTAATTATGTCATAAATATAATATATAGTTTTTTATGTCACGTATTTTTAATTAACATCATCCTTTATACTTTTCATGTATTGTGTGAACGAATCACATCACATTGAGGGGGCGGTAGTCCACACTTCCTCAAACGTTGTTATCATATTAACGTAAAATGTAAAGTATTAAATTTATATGTTATAAATTTTTTAAATAAGTATAAAGACACAATAAATATAATATATAAAATATATAAACATAGTTTCCATAATAATAGCCACCATTATAGTTAGTAAAAGTAAAATGAACAATCAATGTTTTGTGAGGCAGTAGTTCACCGTACACAGAAATAGTATGTTCATTACCCATCAGATGGAAGTGTGTGTAAGTTTAGGTTGAACAATTATCATAAAGAAATCTTAGTATATTAGGGATACTGGTGTTATTATAAAATCATATAATAAAAATATTTGAGGGGGATGGAGAATGGAAATAAAACTAAAGAGGTTAAGGAAAAATGTTACCTCTTAACCGGGTAACTTAATTTGGTTTGTACCAAAAGACATCCTTGGAAGGATTTCTTCCCAAATAGTTGATTCAAGGTAAGGGGTATGTATGTTGGTAATATATTTAGGTATATATTTTCTAAAAATAAGTGGTTTGAGAGGTGTGAGGAATGGGGATAGGTGGTAGCCTTTTATAAGGGGGGGGGACTCACTTGGTATTTTTTAAAATAAGTTAGGTGTACCCAAATTTTACCTAACCAAAGTCATAAAAAAAATAAAAATATAAAATGGAAGGTTAATGGAGGAATTATGGAAATCCAATTGGTGTTGGATAATCTTATAGGTCATTTGGGCCTTTAAGTCAAAGGTTTAGTCCTTTATTAAGCTTAATTTTAGATTAATAATTGTAATTAATTTTAATTAGTTTCACTAATATTTTTGATCAAAAAATTTTTTGTCTTATTAGAAATTAGAAAGTATTATTATTCCAAATATTTAATACATTTTTAAAAATTTTAAAAATAAAAGTGGTAGAAATTAATTTAAAATTCATTTTTCAGGTGGGACGACAATGCAGGGTTTTAATGTAAAAACATCTAAAAGATTTCTATTTTTTTTAATTATTTTCAAAGTAAAAATGATTAAAATGAATTTAATTTTATTAATTTATAAAAGTATTATCTAATTAAACTTTAAAACCAATTTAAATTCTATTTTTTCCTTACAAATAAATTTGATGAAAAATCGGTTTTGAAATAAAATTCAATATTTTTAACTATTCATTTAAAAATGAAATGTTTAATAAAAATATAAAAAATTCACCCTAACCTAAATATTATGTTTCAATTTAAAATATTGAGTTTATTTTGGCATATTTAATCAATTAAAGTGTCAAAATTCATGTTTAAAATGGATTCTATATTAAAATGTAATAAAATTACATTTATAAAAATATAGGTTTTTATGTGTAAAATAGAGTTTAGTCTTATATTATTCCTATAAAACATAATTAATGAATATAAAAAATATTTTATTGAATATATAACACATATATTTTATTAAAATCAATAACTATTTGTAAATAATTAGTTTTATTAAGACAAAACTCCTTTAGAAGCATAAATAAAAAAATATTTTTTTATCCAATTGGTTCTTATTTTTGTTTCTCATTAATTGGTAACCAATGTATTAATTTGAAATTTATACAAACCATAAATTTTTATATGTTAGTTAATAATATTCATAAATTATAACATAATGACTAGGTTATATCGTATTATATTAAATAATAATATTTTAATAATATATTATTGTTCGGTAAAACTTAGTCTTACGTGAAATGCAAGCCATCGAAGAATGTCACTCTGGAATTTAATGCATGTTAAATCAGTATTGCATGCATTGAAATATATAAAATCTATTTTAAATAATAAATATATTATATTAGGTTCTTGGGGTTATAATTAAAATTAAACACACACTGACCACACACACAACCCTAAAAGGCAGGTCATAGCCACCCTAGGGGATAACCCACCCAAAAAGCTATTTTATTACATTATATATTTATGGCTCGAAGGTCTAGTGGGAATAAGTTCCATTACATGGTTTTTAGGCTCACCATTAGATATTCCAAGGAGTGTTCTTGCATCATTCCTGTGTAACCACCTACATGTCATGCCTGCATCACCACCCGTTGATGACCTGAAGGCCCAATAGCCTAAAATCCCATTCGAGATGAATAGTATTTCTACTACAATACCCTATTATAGTACCTGCATCGCTACAGTGATACAATACCTACTACAGTACTATGTAAATTTTCTCCCACCTAGATTTGAACCAAGTCTAATGTAGGATTACGGGGAGCCTTTACCACTCAGGTAAGCCCTCATCTGCTAAATTGAAAATATATTATAAAGTATATAGATATTATATTCCCTTACATGTTTGGTGTCACATTTAATACACTTTATTGACGACAAGGTTCTTAATTTAGAATTTCGGGGTGTTACATTCTCCCCACCTTAATTAAATTGCTTCCTTAAAATTTAAACTCGATCTTAGTGATATATTGTTTGATATTTCCTATGTTGAAATCCTACATCATGAGAATAGTTCATAAAACATCCTCTAGAAAATAGAGAATGGGAAGTGCAAAGTTCACATGGACTAACATATAACTAGGTATCTAAGTAGGGGAACATCAGTGGAAAGTATAGATACATACTTGGAGGAAAAACGTAAATATTTATAGGGAGTGAAAGAGGTCATCAATCAAGAAAAAGTTAATGATCAATAGAAATTTTAGGGTTGTAAATATATAAATTTGTGATGATTTTTAAGACATCGGTTCAAAAAAAATTAAGGCATTAGGACAACATTTTTTGTTTGAGGATACTTTTCCTAATATTGAAGAATTATTTTACTACTTAAGAATATAACAAAATATACTTAATTGATAGTTTCATATTTTATATGATCAATCCTAGCTTTTGGTTTTAATTTGATCAAATTACAATCCATTCCTTTACTGCCAATGAGCTCGTACCCAAGTGGTAAGGGATCCTGCTTGGAATCCGAGAGACCCGGGTTCAAAACTGGGTGGAGGCGAATTTCCAAGTTACTGTAGTAGTACTGTAGCAGTCACTATAATGGTTACTGTAGCAGTTACTATTTGGTACTGTAGCAGCTGGAACAATTCACCCGATTTGGGCCTTCGAGCCACTGGTTTGGGTCTACGGGTCTCCAGGGCCTTCGGGTCATCAAAGGCCTTCGGGCCACAGGGCCTTCGGGTCACATAGACCATGGAGTAGCACAGTTCACACAAAACATACCCCATAAGAGGATCAGAGCAACAGGAATAACAGCCACCAGATGCAGAGCTAACCGAATTGGAAGAATGAGAGGGTATGTCAGACGCCATCAGGACTAGGCACCGTGCAGCTTTGTACGAGGCAATGCTAGCCGATCATCAATGCAAGGTGGGGAGCTAAGGTGATCCATGATGCAAGACACTGGGGAGGGGCAGTTCTTGTGGGCTAGGCCTATGGGTCATGTAATGGGAATGGTATACCTCTAGGCCTTCGAGTCATGTATTGTGGGTCATGTAGGGCCTTGTGCCTTGGGCCTACGGGTCATGTACGGGTTCCCATTCAACCCTTAAAAGGGGGATTATCTATAATAAAATAAAAAAGAAGGCCTTTGGTCCATTATAAGTATAATTCATTCCTTTAATCCTATAAATTAATTACCAATAGTTATTTTTTATGCATGAAGCACTAAATAAAACTTTTAAAGGATCATAAGGCCTATAAAAGACTAAAAATTCTAACTATTTGTCTTTAACTATTTTTCAAAACCAATAAGGTTCATATATTAATCATTAATTCTCAAAATTGATACTACTAGTTCATCATTAACATTTATTCATGATATTTTTAACTAAAAACAATGAAAAATTTACCAGGTTATTGCGTAGGTCAGTGGTTAGTGTAAAACCCTTATAATCCTTTGGCCATGGGTTCTAGACTCAAAATCTTTTCAGATTTGATTGGTTGTCACCCAACTTACATGTCTTCCTTTTCTAAAACCATATTAATATTATTTTAAAAATAAATCTAATAGGAATGCATTAATTTTAATCATTAAATAACCTCTTAACTAAGGATTTCAATACAACCATAATACATAAATATTTCATATATTTATTTCCAAATATGTCATTACTTAGTATAGGGTTTATCCATACTATCATTTCTGGTTTTCTAAATCATGAAACCTTATATTTAATCTAAAACACCTTAGGTTTATCCTAAATTATTCATTATAAAAATCCTTAATAGTACTTTGTAAAGAAAATTTGAATTATCCTAATCATATCCCCTAAGAGTGTAAAACTAGGTTCATAGTAAGGCCCTTTGTCATATACAAGGTTACCCCAAGTCAGGATCAAAACACCTTTTCGATGTAATTACTCCCAGGTACATCTTTTTCAAAACCATTTCAACTTCAAGTATCCATACAAGGATTTATTGCTAAGAATAACCACATAATATCTACCTTACCAAAATTCTATGATGTTCTTTTATGCTTATCATCAAATTATACCTTAGAGTTATGTTCTCTAATATATTTTTTACTAAATAGAGTTCCCATGGTTCTACTATATTTCTTCTAATACCAAATATAGTGATCCGACCCCAGAAATCCCAGAGCTAGTGTCATATATTAATTAAATTGGCATGATTACAAGGAATCAAGACTTGATGGACAGATCAGTTTAGTAGTCTTGGTAAACTAGATAAATAAATGAGCCTTGCATTACAAATAAATACACTAATAAGAACATAATTATTCTTATTTCTAAATAAATAACTTTGAAAATTACTTTATTCCATCTAGCATATCATTGCGTATCTTTCGTGTTAAACTTCTTGGATTACTGGGAAAAAACATAATATGGGTGAGCTAAAATGATCAGAAAGGGAAAAATATAGTAGAAGAAATAATGAATCAATGAAAAGAGTTAATATGGAAAGGTAAATTACTCAAAACACATTCCATTAAAATAATGAACAGAAAATGAAATGTATCCATAGATATGTTGATGAAAAATATCTTGGATGAATATTAACTAAAACTAAATTAAGGAAATGCTTAATTATTTGACATAATATTTCTTAGGTATATAGAACCATTATTATAACAACCATGCTCTTTATTATACAATTAAATATTATTTATTACATAAAAATTCACTTAAGACAACTCTATGGATCGAGAGGTCTAGTGTCTTGGGAAATTAAGAACATTACATAACAACTTATAATAGAAAATATTTATTGAAAACTTCTTTTACATGACCGTAACATTCCTTCATACATATCATTGCATGGGATAACCTGAGGACATGCATAAGAGAAGGGTGACATATAACGCCAAATAAGGGAGTAAAGATGGAATGACATGAAGAATATAGTACATGTTAGGAAATAGGAATATCAATTGAGAATAATAGAAACATCAACATAAAGGCATGATATAGCATGATTATCATAACATGGAAATGTGGAAACAACATTTAACATGATATTAGCAAGAGCCAAGGCTCATTGCACATAGAGCATGAGTAAACTCTAATTGAACTTGAATTAGCATGATTAAACCGTCATTTCACTTGAATTATCATGAGTAAACCCTCATTTCACTTGAAATATCATGATACTAATCTTTACCCAATGCATTGGAGCACTATCAGGGCACACCCTTTATAAAAATTTCATTTCATGCATAAGTGTGCCACATGGATCATATAACATGGAATCATTCAACATAATAATTTATTACACAATAAAGGAATGTGTAAGAAATATATGAAACTCTATATTCAATAATTATATGTTAATAAAGGTGAATACCCTTGATAGAGAAATGGGTATGGTATTTATTTACACGAAGATTTTGGCATGAGAAATTCTGGTAGCATAACGACGTCAATTAGAAATCGTAAAATGGGTTGATGAGAGAGAAAATGGTATATAATAATTTATACATGAAATTTACAGTAATGGGGTCATGGAACATAATATAACAACATATTTAATGGAATTTATATGCATAATATAAAATAATTTCTTGACTGTAAATGAGAAGAGACATTCCTTACTGAATTTCGGCATGGTAACAGGAGTACATGGGAGGCATTAATGAGATATAAAGAGGTATCTCATCATTCAAACGTAAGTAGGGTAGTATTGGGGAGGTGATAAATCATACCCAAACATTTTTAATTGAGATTAAAATGGTATAAAAACATAATGAAACTTGGACAAAGATGAGAAAGGAAGAAATCTATTACTTTGAATTGTGATCACAACGTCTTGGGAGAGGCTTGAGAGAGAATTATATAAATATTGGGGTGAATTTTGAGGATTATAGAGAGTGGGTGACAGAGTTTGGTAGAGCTTACAAGGTTTTTAGTGAAGATTAATGGGAGATTGAGTGGGTTTATATAGGAAAGGAAAGGTAATTATTTATTATTTAGGTTTTGGACACTACACATTAAACTAATCAAAACCACAAACCATCCCATGTTTTTTTCCATTTCGTTTCTCCAAATTTGAGTGAAAAAATCTATTTTATAAGAACAATATTGAAAAATAATAATAAAATAGGCTTTATTATGTGGAGGTGAGTCACACTCTCAAGGAAATCATTTTAAAATGTTAAAATAGTTTGTAAGCCTTGGAGGGTCCACTAAAGCATTGTAAAAATCATAAAACAAATCTAAAATCACGTTATTTTAAATTTAAAACATATATTTTCATAATATACATTTTATATTATTTTATTACAACACTATTGGGTCATTATGATGTCATAAAACACATTACATATTTAAACAATATTTATTTATTACCCAAAAATTTGATTGTCTCATAAAATTATGAAAAATTAACCATTAGATAATTTCGACACACTAATTCCAAAATTGATATTCATTTTATCTAAATAATTTTATAAATATGTGAATTTTTTACTTTTAAAATAAAAAATTACATTTATTGAAAATTCATGGGTTTTGACAAAAACAGTTTTCAATCTTTAATAAAATTTCAATTGTATTCATACAAATATTATATGATAATTTATATTTAATAAAAATTAATTTAGTAATAATATTTTATTAAAATATTATTTAATTCAAAAATTTATTAATTTATCAAAATATATTTCTTAATTGAATATTAACTAAAAATACTATTTGTGATTTAAAAACCATTTACAAAGTAACAATAATAAAATGAATGTATATTATTTATTCTATATAAAAATAATGCACCTAATAATAGTGATAGGGTATTATTACATAACCCCTTATAAAACCTCCATAAGACCTCTGGGTAAGGTGTGTGATGGTGACAGACTCTTGGGGCGTCTGGGATAACATCTCTCGTGTGGTAATCTCTATTAACTTCCACTTCTTCTGAAGGCAGTTCTGTTCAAGATTAATGTGTTGAAGCTTAGATTAGGCTTGGTCAAGAGTGAAGCCCAGTGATGCTACCACCTTTCCAAGCTCTGACAAATGGGATTCTTATAGAGCAATTCTATTGGATGAGGCCATCACTTCCTTTGTCTGAGTAAATTTGATTTGTTAAAGCCCTATATTTATACCAATCATGAAATCACTATTCAATGTCTATATTAGTGACAATAAAAATTCTTAATGGTAATTTAAAATATAAATACATAAAACAAGGTAGTGCATATGTTTTATATATCCATTTTATATATCCATTTTATATAAGAGGATGTTTAATTAGATCAATAGGAATTTTCATTATTAAAAGTTTGGGTTGTTACAATCTTCTTGCCTTAAGAAATTTCTCCCTTAAGATTTCCTTTTCCCACACTAAAATAGATAACGATAACTCTACTTCACAACTTTTTATTATTTCCATATTTCTTCTTCAAACTTGTGGTTTCTCCACAACACTTTGATGAGGGGAATTTTCTTATTTTGTAGAACTTTTTCCCTATGATCTAAGATCTTCATTGGATTCTCTTCATAAGATAGGTCGTTCTCTAATGGCACCACCTCTAGATTGAGTACATATGATGGGTCAGGTATATACTTCTTCGATGAGAGTGATAGTTGATAGGACACTACTTCGATGCAATCAAGGATCACAAGAGGGACTATGTACCTTGGACTAAGCATTACCTTCTTCACAAATCCTATAAATCTCTTCCACGGTGATATGCAGAGGAATACCATGTCTCCAATATCACACTCTAGGTCTCATCGGTAGTTTTCTGCATAGATCTTTTGTCAACTCTGAGCAGCTTTAAGGTGATGTTGGATGGTATTAACCTTCTCCACCATTTCTTCAACCATTTATGGACCTAGGAGTTTTCTCTCCCCAACTTCATCTCAACATGCCAATTTTGTACACCTCTTCCAATAAAGGGCTTCATAAGGAGCCATTTTATGCTTGTTTGGAAACTATTACTGTAAGATAACTCAACCGGAGGAAGATTTTGATCCCATCCTCCTTTGAAGTCCATTGAGAATGATCTTAACATGTCCTCAAGTGTTTGGATAGTCTGCTCAGACTGGACATCATTTTGAGGATGATAAGCCATACTGAAGTTCATCTCAGTATTCAGAGCATGTGGGAGACTCTTCTAAGACATAGAGGTGAATCTTGGATCTCGATCAGATACAATTTATAGTGGTACTACAATCAGCCTTACCACTTCTCTGATGTATATCCATGCCAGTTGATCCAATGAGAAATCCTCCCAAATTTCAATGAAGTGTGCAGTCTTTATAGGATTATCCACAAAAACCCAGATAAAATTATTTCTTTTGGATGTATTTGGAAGTCCGATGACAAATTACATGGTGATGTTCTCCCATTACCATGTTGGTATGGGTAATTTTTGTGTCATCCCCTTATAATTTTTCCTCTCAGCCTTCACTTGATGACATTCCATGAATTTTGATGTATACTCAACAATCTCTTTCTTCATGTTACCCCACTAATAATGATCTCAGAGATCTAGATACATATTTGGGTTTCCTGGGTGAATGGAGAAATTCGAACTATGTGCATCATAAAAAACTTATTTATTTAACTCCAAATTTTATAGAACACAAAGTCTTTACCAAATATCAAAATTCCTTTTTCATTAACATTGAAATCCAAGGATTTCCTTTTTCTGATAGTTTCCACATTCTTATGAATTCCCACATCATCATTTTGAGCATCCGTAAACCTTTCCAAAAGATATGGGTGAGCAATAATTTGTGAAAGGATTGATGATGTTCCCTTCTTTATGATTACCATGTCCATATTCATTATATCTAAGAATATTGGATCCTTTTCAATTCTCATCAGTGAAAGAATCACTCGGTCCTTTTTTCTTGGATCATTTTCCACCTTGATCACTTTACAGGGGTGGTAATGGATTGAGTACTCATAGTCTTTTATCAGCTCTAACCATCTATGTTAGAGAATGTTCAGATCTTTATGTGTGAATATATACTTGAGGCTTTTGTGATTTTTATATATTTCAAAATTCTCCCCAAAGATCCAATGATGCCAAATTTTTAAATAGAAGATTATTGTAGCCAACTCTATATCATGTGTTGGATAGTTTTACTCATGAACTTTCAATTAGATTGAATCATGAGAAATGATTTTGTCATTTTTCATCAAAACACAACCCATGCCCTTCTTCAAAGCACACTGAATGCCCCAAATAGTTCTTCACTTATGGGTAGTGTGAGAATGGTCATAGAGATAAGCCTATTTTTTAACTCCTTGAAGCTATCTTCACATTCATCAATCCAAGAAAACTTGACTCCATTACGAGTTAGCTTGGTAAAATGGTTTGAGAATTATGGGAAATTTCTCACAAATTAGCGATAATATCCAGCTAACTTGAGGAAGCTATGGATATCCATCACCAATGTTGGCCTTAGCCATCCCTCAATTGAAGCTGTCTTGGAGGGATCTATAGATATCCCATTTATTGTGATGATATAACCAAAAAACGAGACTTCCTTCAACTAGAACTCACACTTTCTGTACATTACATAGAGATTATCCTTTAATAAGGTATATAGTGCAGTGATTAGATATTCCTAATTCTCCTCATTGGTTTTAGAGTATATTAGAATATTGTCTATAAATACTACAACAAATTTTTCGAGGTAATTTTTAAATACTCTATTCATAATATCCATGAAGATTGTTGGAGAATTAGTGAGTTCGAAAGGAATTACTATGAATTCATAGTGCTCGTACCTTGTACGAAAACCAGTCTTAGAGATATCCTCCTTCTTCACCCTTACATGGTAACATACCAACCACAAATCCACATTGGAGAAGTATTTTTCTCCACATATATGATTGAACAAGTCATCATTTTTTGGAAAAGGATACTTGTTCATTATCGTTATTTTGTTGAGATCACGATAATCAATGAAAAGGCGCATTGACCCATCCTTCTTCTTGAAGAAGAGGACTGGTTCACCCCATGGTGAAGCACTTGGGAATATAAAACCTTTATCTAGATTCTCCTATAGTTGTTTCTTTAGCTCCTCAATCTCCACAATAACCATTCTATATGTATTCTTGAATATTATCAAGGCCCAAAGTATAAGATCAATCAAGAAATCAACATCTCTTTTATGAGGAAGACCATACAATTCCTCAGGAAACACTTTAGAAAATTCCCTCACAATAGGTATGTTTTCAAGGATGGTTTCCTCCTTAGAATAAATCATCTAAGAAAGATACACATGCTCATAGGGCAGTAATATCCCTGCTTGAGATTATGGTTCTAAAGAAGATTTATCCTCCTCCTTGCACTTGTACATAATTTGGGGTCGATTTCCCATATGGAGAGTGTTTTCCATCTCATGGAAATTTATGTTGACTCTATATATGGAAAGCCAATCCGTGCCAAGCATTGCATCAACTTTCACTAGAGGGACTATGACAAGGTTCGCTGGGAAATTTAATCCATGAATTGTGATAGGGGAGGAGTTATATTCATGGGTTGCAATGATTTACCCATTTTCCATTATCACTAACATCTCTACTTCCATGATTTGTGGTGGTGTTGGGATTTTTCTACTAAACTTTTAGAATATAAAATAATTCATAGAACCATAATAAAAAAGTATGTTCTCAATTATTGAATGTATAACTAGTGTACCTATCTCCAATTTTTTATTGGGTTTCACATCAATGGTAGTGATGAAAAAATATCTCCCTTTCTACCTTGGAGGTTGTTGGTTGCCTCTAAAAACCCTTGTCTTAGGGCACTGGTTTGAAAATTTCCCTAGTTCTTTGTAGTTGAAGTAATAAAAAATGCATTGAGGATTGAATAGAGTGTTCCTCTCCTCTGTCGTAGTAGTGGTATTTTCATGTTGGAAATTAATTTCTAGGTTCCCTTCTCTTCCACATATAAATCATTTCCTCGTCCCCTTCAAGAAATTTATAGGGTGCTTCTTTATGCACCTTTGGCAAGTGGAGTGATGGAATTTTATAGCACCATTGGATTTATCCATCAGACCATAAGAATTAAAGTCCACTTTCTACTTCTTATCCCCATGATACCCCTAAGATTCATCAATCTCCATTTCAACTTTGATGGCACATTGAACAATTTACTCATATATCTCGAAGTAACATATCTCTAGGTCTTTCTGTAGGCTAGGTTTTAGCCCACCAAAGAAGCGGTCAACCTTGTATTCAGGGGTAATGATAAATCCGGAGGTGTATCATGAAATAATTATGAAGTTTTCCTCATATTATCTAATGAATTTTTCATCTTTTTTCTTTAAGGAAAGGAATTTTCTTTCTATCTAAAGTTGGAGGGTGTGAGGAAAGTATTTATCAAAAAACATTTTCCAAAAATACTTCCATCCTAACACCTCAATCTCTTCTACAGGCTTTGTATTTTTTTATCAATGTACACCATTGATCAGATTCACCATCTATATGATAAGCGTCCATAAGAACATTCTCTTGTGCAGAACATTGAAGGATGGAGAAGATATTTTCAATGGAGTTGATCCATTTTTCGGAGATTGAGGGATCATATGATCCACTGAAAGTATGAGGAATTTTCTCATGAAGCTATCAATTGTGGACTATTCTTTCTTAGGGGGGTTTTAAGTTCCTCTTGACCCATGTTTCTATTCAAAAATTGTGTTAACTGAGATATTATCATGACAAATGTTGTGATTCTCTCTCCCATCAAATTGGGCATCTCATTAGAATAGTCATCACATTGATCTTCGAATCGGTTGTTAGCTCGAGTCCTCCTATTACCAGGCATTGTCTAGAATTAAAGGAAATTTTGGGGTAACTCATAAAGGATAATCCAATGACCAAAATGGATAAATTATAAATTACATTTATTTCCATAACTTATGAATTTATAGGGTTCAATCTATGTTATCTATGATCTACTTCACAACATACATTCTTAGGGGAATTTTTTTATTCATATAATAATGGTTCATAATAATCTTATGAATTTAACAAAGAATATCCCCCAGGAGTGTTGTAACCAAGTGTGCAAAATGGCCTGTTATCATGCACCAGTTCCTATTCGATTCTAGCTTAAAGCGATGTTTTCAGGTTTTACCCCAAGATACATCTGTTCCAAAGCCACCTCAACTTGTTAGTATCTAGATAGTGATGTATTTTATTGATAAACCACTTACTATATACTCAAAAAAATTTAGGGATGTTTTTTATTATACATAGTCTTATCCCTAAGGCTTTCAATAGGGATTTCTAATCCTATTCACAAAAATAACTAAACCAATCCTCTAATACCAACTATAACAACGCTACTCTTTATTACACACTTAAACATGATTTATTATATAAACATGAAATTAATAAAACTATGAGGATTTAGAGTTCTAGTGTCTTGGGAAATTAGTAAAATTAAATAAAAAATTAGAACACAACATCTTTTTGAAAACTTCTTTTACATGACCACAACATTCCTTCGTACTTAGCATTGCCTGAGATAACCTAAGAACGTGCACAAGAAAAAGGTGAGCTATAAATCCCAGAAAGGGAGTAAAAAATGAATAAAATAAATAATATTGTACATATTATGAAATAGTCATATCAATGGATCATAAGATAAAAATGAACATAAAGTCATGATATTACATGATTATCATAACATGGAAATGTGGAAACAACATTTAATATGATATTAGCATGAGCCAAGGCTCATTACACATGGAGCTTGAGTAAACCCTAATTGAACATGAATTATCATGAGTAAAACCTCATTTCACTTTAATTAGAATAAGTAAACCCTCATTTCACTTTACATATCATGATACTAATCTTTACCCAATGCATTAGAGCACTATCAGGGTGCACCCTTTATAAACATTTCATGTCATTCATAAATGGGCCACATGGAACATATAAAAAGGAATCATTCAACATCATCATTTATTACATGATAAAGTAATTTTTAATACACCTAGGATTATATATAATCAATAATTATATGTTCATAAAGTTGAATACCCTTGATAGAGAAATGGGTATGGTATTCACTTACACGATGATTTTGGCATGGGAAAATTTGGCAGCATAACGATGTCAAAGAGAAATTGTAAAATGGTTTGATGAGAGATAAAAGGTTATATCATCATTTATATATGAAATGTACAATAAGGGGGTCTTGAAACATAATATCCCAACATATTTAATGGAATTTAGATGCATAGTATAGATGAATTTCTTGAATGTAAATGAGATGAGAGAAATTCCTTATGGAATTTTGGCATCGTAACAGGTGTTCATGGGGGGAATTAATGAGATAGAAATATGTCTGTAATCATTAAAAAATAAGAAGGGAAGTATTTTTGAGGTGATAAATCATACACAAACATTTTTAATTGACAATAAAATGGTATAACAACATAAATAAACATGGAAAAAATGAGAAAGGAAGAAATACCTTCCTTGGAAGTGTGATCCCAAAAGATAGGGAGAGGATTGAGAGAGGCTTATAGGGAGCTTTGGGATCCTTGGGAGGATTATAGAGAGATTAGGGAAGATTTAAGTCTAGATTAAAATGTTTTTAGTGAAGAGGAATGGGATATTCAGTGGGTTTATATAGGAAAGGAGAGGGAATTATTTATTATTTAGGTTTTGGACACTACACATTAAACTAATCAAAACCACAAACCATACAATGGTTTTTACCATTTTTTTTCCAAATTAGAGTGGAAAATAATATTTTATAAGTCCAATGTCCTAACATAATAAAAAATTAGGCTTTCTTATGTGGAGGTGCGTCACACTCTCAAGGAAATCATTTAAAATGTTAAAATAGTTTATAAGTCTTGGAGGGTCCACTAAGGCATTGTAAAATAAATAAAACAAATATAAAATAACATTATTTTAAAGTTAAAACATTTATTGGAGGAATATAACTTTTATAGTATTTTATTAAATCAATATTGGGTCATTATTATTTAATAAAACACATTATATATTTAAACGTTATTTAATTTTTACCCAAAAATTTGACTGTTTTATAAAATTATGAAAAATTATCTGTTATATAATTTTGATGTCCTGATTCAAAAAATGATATTCATTTTATCTAAATAATTTTCTAAATATATGAATTTTTACTTTTAAAATAAAAATTGACATTTATAAAAAATTAATGGGTTTTGACAAAAATTTTTGAAACCTTAATAAAAATTTCAACTGTATTCATAAAAAAAATTATACGATCATTTATATTTAATAAAAAAGTAATTTAGTAACAATATTTTATTAAAATATTATTTAATTAAAAAATCCATTAATTCATAAAAATGTATTTTTTAATTGAATATTAACTAAATATAATATTTGTGCTCTAAAAACCATTTACAAAGTAACAATAATAAAATGAATGTATATTATTTTTTCTATACAAAAATACTACACATAATAATAGTGCTAGGGTATTACTACATAAACTATTATAACACCCACATAAGACCTAAGGGTAAGGTGTGTGATGTTGAAAGAATCTTGGAGCGGCTCAAATAACATCTCTCGGGTGGTAATCTCTATTAACTTCAACTTCTCCCGTATGCAGTTCTGTTCAAGCTTAACGTGTTGAAGCTTGGCTTGGTCTTGGTTAAGAGAAAATACCATTGATGCTACCTCCTTTATGAGCTCTAAAAAATGGGCTTTTTATAGATCAATTCTACTGGATGAGGCTATTGCTTCATTTGTCTGAGTAAATTGGATTTTTAAAACCCTATATATATACTAAACATGTGATCAATGTTAAAAGACTATATTAGCAATGATAAAAATTCTAAGCAGTAATTTAAAATACAAAAAAATAACACCAAGGTAGTGCATATGTTTTATATTTCCATTTTACATAAGATGAAATTTTATTAGATCAAGAGAAATTTTCATTAATAAAAGTTTGGGTCGTTACAATTACCGTCAAGACCTTTCACAAGATAATTTATCATATCATGTAGAAACCAATCTAATTTTTTCAACTAATTCATATCATGATACTATTTGTGTATTAAGTGGATTTTATTAAATGATCCCTAACCTGTATATTTTATGTCTAAATCATTCCTCATCTATTGAATAATCAAATTAACAATGTGACTTATCAAATATCTATATTGAATGAGAGATGTGGATTTATCAATAATTCCCCAATGAATCAAATAACTATAAAAGTAAACACTATATGAAAAATGGTATACAATTTAAGAAATAGTAAAATCCATGATAAATTATTTAAAAAATCGTAGGAAATTCAATGCTCAATGATCATATGAAATTAAATACATCAAGAGGAGTAACAAGGAAATCAAGGAAGTGAATATAAATAATTTCCTTGGATAAATAAATCATAAACCATCCAGAGGAATAATAAGGACGGTACTAATACAATATAACCCACATGGAGTAAAAATAGAGGGTTTTTGTCATTAATGAATAGAAATACTTAAGAAAGATGTTTTAAAAAAACATTCTTAAGGAAAAAATCTTTTTTATTTTGAAAAAAAACTTTTTAAAAACCCATTCCTTTGAAAATAAATTTTAAAAAAATTTACTTAAAAACTATTATTTTAAACATGCGAAGGAATATATTAAGTAATGAATAAAGTTAAATTCATACATGCTGTACAAGGTAAAAAGAAAATTTGTTTTTCATGAAAAAATGGTTAGAAACATTCCTTGCTCAGAAAGAGAAAAGAATATTCCTTTGAAAACATTGGTAAAAGAAAAAAAGGGTAAAAATGTCTTTACCAAGTAATTTTAAAATAATTTTTGAAAACATTTTAATAAAACATGGTTTCTAAAATAAAATAGGTTCTCTGACTAAAGAGAGACACATAATCCATTTTTCTAAAAAACATTTTTCTAAAATAGTTGAGTACCAAAGAGTGAAAAAATGGTACTAATACTTGAAAATGGTCATGAATAACTAGAGGAGATAAATTAAATGTTTTATTGAACAATGATTATATAATTTCCTCTAATTTAAATACCATTGAAATACCATTAAAGGTATTGTTTAAGAAAATAATCTTTAAACATTCCAAACTGCCCCATACCACTTTGAAAAATTTTAAATCATAAAACTCATGAAGGAATAAAATTAAGTGAAAGTTATAATATCAGGATATTAAAGAGATTAATGATATAAAATGTAAAAGGGTAGTATATACATCATATAAAATAAACTAGGTTCATAAAAACAAATAAGTCTCAACGAAATGTAAATTGAGATGAAATCCCTCACCTTGAGTTTCTTTTCAGTTGAGCACCATTTAAATTTATTTATAATAAACTTATGTAAATTTTATAATTTCTTGAGAAACTTTTTCATTTTTATCATTACTTTTATTTCAATTACTTATATTTTTTATAAAACTAATTAAACAATTAATTTTATATCAGGTGTTTTGACCAAATTTGGTTTATGTGTCAAAAATTACTTTGGTAGGTCAACTATGGTCAAAGGGTTCATTATATAACATATAAAAAATAATAATCATGGAATAATTATCATATTTAATTATCAATTATACTTTTAAAAATAATTATTAAAAATGGTTATGAAAAAAGAATCAACATTAAGATCATGGAGATGGTATATCGTACATATGCATGAGTAACATTATCATTTTTCAATGATTGTTATGGAAAGAAGTTAAGAAAAATTATAGCTATATATAACAATAATTATATCATAAACACAATATTATTTAATAATATATACTTATATATATAATTATTTTTATGAAAAAGGAATCACATCATGTTGAGTAGGTGGTAGTCCACAGGTCCACAAATGACGATATCACTTTTTAAGTGTGTGAAAGGGAAATAAAGAAAATGATATATATTATATTGAAAGAAATTTAATTATGTAATGAATATAATATATAGTTTTTATGTCACATATTTTTAATTAAAACCATCTTTTTTATGTTCCATGTATAGTGTAAACGAATCACATCGCTTTGAGGGGCGGTAGTTCACACTTCCTCAAATGATGTTATCATATTAATGTAAAATAGAATGTTTTAAAATTATGTGTTATAAAAGGATTAAATAAGTATAAATACATAATAAATTTTATATATAACATATATAAATAGAGTTTAAATCAAAATTTCCACCATAATAGGTGGCAAAATAAAAATTAACAATCATCATTTCATGAGACAGTAGTTCACCGTACACAGAAACAATATATTCTTTACCCATTAGATGGATGTTTGTGTAAATGTAGCTCAAAATATTATCATAAAATAAAACTTGTATATTGAGTATAATGGTGTTTTTATACAATCAGATAATAATAATAGTTTAGGGGGTGGATAATGGAAATAAAACTAAAGAGGTTAAGTAAAAATGCTACCTCTTAATTGGGTAACTACTTTTAGTTTGTACCAAAAGGATTCCTTGGAAAGATTTATGACCAAAAAGATTATTTAAGGTTTAGGAGATGGATTTTTTGAATCTATTTTATTAGATATTTTCTGAACCTAAGTTATTTTAGATGTGTGAGGAATGGGGAGAGGTGGTGGCCTTTTAAAAGGGGGAAAAGGACTCACATGGTATTTTTGAAAAGAAGTTAGGTGTAACCAAGTTTTTAACTTAAAAAGTCTTCGAAAACCTTCCAAAATAAATAATGTAAGGTTAATGGACGAATTATGGACAATAAATGGGCATTGGAAAAGTTTATAGGTCATTTTGGCCCTTAATTTAAAGGTTTATTCCTTTATTATGCTTAATTTTACCTTAATAATTGTAATTAATTTTAATTAATTTCACTAATATTTTTGGGAAAAAAGAAAGATTGTATTATTAGAAATTATAAATTATTATGATTAAAAATATGAAATCATTTTCTCTAAATTTAAATCATATAAGTGGAAGAAATTAATTTAAAATTAATTCTGTAGGCGGGACGACAATGTGACTTTTTAAATGTAGAAACGTCCGAAAGTTTTATATGTTTTTATAATTAATTTCAATGTTAAAATGATTCCAATGAATTAAATTTTATTAATTGATAAAAATTTTATCTAATTAAAATTTAAAACCAATTAAAAGTATAATTTAACATTATAAATAAATTAGATGAAAATTAGTTTTGAACTAAAATCTAATATTTTTAACTATCCATTTAAAAATGAAATGTTTTAGAAAAATATAAAAAATTTACCCTAACCTATTATTTATGTTTTAATTTAAAATATTAAGTTTATTTTGACATATTAAATCAATTTAATTGTCAAAATTAATTTTTAAAATGGGTTCTCCATTAAAAGGTGTTAAAATGGTCTTTATAAAAATATAGGTTTTATGTATAAAATAGATCTTGTTCTTATCATATGCCTATTAAACCTAATGAATGAATATAAAAAATATTTTATTAAAAATATAAAATATATAATTCATTAGAATAACTAAATTATAATAATTATTTTTTTTATTATGAAAAAGCCACTTTGGAAGCATAAATATAATAATATTTCTTTTTATATACAATTGGTTCTTATTTTTGTTTCTCATTAATTAGTAACCAATGTATTAATTTTATAATTATATAAACCATAAATTTTCATAATTTAGTTAATACTATTCATATATTCTAACATAATATCTAGGTTATATCATATTATATTAAATAATAATATTTTAATAATATATTATAGTTTGGTAAAAATTTGTCTTGCGTGTTACGCGAGCCATCGAAGATTGTCTCTCTTGCGTGTAACACATGCTAACTCGGTGTTACATGAATTTAAATATATAGAATATATTTTAAATAGTATATATATATATTATAAAGTATCCAGATATTATATTCCCTTACACTCTTGGTGTCATGTGTTATACACTCTACCAACTATAAGGTTTTTACTTTAGAATTTCGGGGTGTTACAAAGTAATTTTGATGATCATCGCTACATTAGCAGTAAATTGGTGAATATATATATAAATATAAATATAATATGGGTGAGGGTGTAAGGATGCCTAAACCCACAACTACTGACACAACCTTAACATGCTAAAAAGTTCGGCAAAGGTTCTAAGGTGACACCCACTACCATATCTACCCAAAACCACCGTACTAGATCAGGTTTGGTTAAAAATTAGGGCATCAACTAGGTCCCTCAATTAAAATACTAATAGGAATCCAACTTGGGACCCTCAAGGTCTAAACATAAGTTAAGGCATTATACTTGGGATCCTTAGTTGAAAAGTTAAAAGTAGTAATTCAACATGGAATCCTCGAACTGAAATTCAACAGAGGAATACTTCAAGGGATCCTCAAAATGGTACACAAGAATAGGTATCCTGAAAAGGAACCCTTAAGCAGTGTGAAAATGAAAAGTCAACCTATATGGGATCCTAAAAAGTTAAACTATTAAAGGAATCCAATAAGGGATTCTCTAGGTTAAAATTTTAGAAGATGAATTTTATAAGGTATCTTTAGGAATAACTAAAATCATGGACTATTAGGCTAGAAGGGAACATATAACAAGGGAGAGGAACTCAAGGGAAAATATTGAAAATAATTGGTCACCTAAGATGGCCCATGTCCCATATTAGATCAATGTATCACTCTAAAACATGACAACATGTTTTGATTACCATAGGAAGAACCTCTCTATTTAGGAAAAATCTTGAAAGACCACCTAAGAATCCTTAAAACACCACAAGGGTTTCACCATCTCGATCTACATGAAAAGATAATCATAATGGAATACTCTTGGGTCCAATTCCAAATACAGGGTGTAAATATATGAAAAACAAGATAACCCGTAAAAAGGGTAGCAAGGGGGTAGTACACAACATGTTTACTCATTACACGACATGTACCCTAAAAGATCCACCTAGGCGTGTACTCTAGCCAGGCATGGCATGTTAAATCCCAAGTACATGGCATGTTGGTACTACACACATTGTGTACCCTACATGGGGTATCTTCCCATGTACCTAAAATGGTCTGGCCATGTATATTTCATGGCCATGTATCTCTGCATGGTGTGTAACCCACAGATGTTTTGGTCATGTAATTTACATGACATATTCCCCTTATATGGGTATTCGGGATGAGTACTCAACTACATGACCAAGTACTAGTAAATTATGCATTTAATCCATACATGGTGTGTAATTTGAAGAGATCATCTTCCAAAATATGAATAAAACATAGTGTGTGTTACTAAACTACACACCATGTGAATGAGATTTTTGAAATGGAAACCCCTCAAATCACCCAAAACCCCTGATTTCCCCACCAAAACAAAAAATAGACCCAAAAGAGGTTATAAGAAATCATAATTGGGTAGTAAAACTTGAAATTTTTTAATCTATTGGGATTTGTAGAAAAAATAAAAAATGCACTACCTTTGGGCAAAACCTGCCGAAGCTTTGCCCATTTCCATAGTCCATGATTGCCACATGACAGTCTGACACATCCCAAGATCCATAATGGTACCCTTATTACTCTCCTTCTACTTCTATCTCTCTATCACTTTCTTTCTTTGTCTCTATTGGTCATGCAAAGGGGGTCCACAAGGGGGAATTTGTGAGAATCCAAAGGAGAAGGAAGAAAAGAAAAGAGGAAATGAAAAGAAAAGAAAAATAAAAGAAAAAGAAAAAGGGGGCCCAACCTGGTCTCAACACCCAACTTTAGTTTATGCCCTTCCTAGGAAAAAATAATCATTCCAAACTAAATGAAGGAGATAAAATCTTAATCTTACTCTCCCTTCAAAAGATACTACTAAACGAACCTGTGTGAATAAATTAATATTTAATTAATTAATTATTAATTATTTTTTATTCCACTAAAATTTGAGTGGATCAGAATTCCATAAAAACTATATACTAGGGTAAACACCCTATTTTGAGACCAATAAAGTGGTTAGGCAGAAAAATATTCAAGATCATCTGCTAGGGGAAAATACCATTTTAACACTTAAAAGCATCTAAAAGAAAAGAAATTCAAATATCTGCTCAAAAATACAATCTGAAAAAACATCGGACCTTAAAATCTCCTCACTATAAACCTTTTCATCCCTTATAAGCCTGGTGGTAATACTTGCATATATTCTCTCACCCTAAGAATCTATATAAAAAATCTATTTGGACAATCCAATGTTTAGCCTCATAGAACAAACAACTATCTCCAACATGGGGGTTCTTAACTATGATTGATCTAGTAATCCCCATCCTAGGAATACCCTTTTTTCATCTGAAAACTAAACTCTAAGATCAACGGCCCATAGAAAACACCAAATTAAAACTAAAAATTAGGGTCACCATCCCTAAATGGATAATGGTTCACTCTCCACCATATGAATTACCTTATAACACTCCTTGAGTGAAACCTCAATAGGTTCATTTTTAAATCAATCAACACATTTAAAAGAAAAGAATCTTGGTGTAGATCTAATGCTCTCTCAATGTACTTAGGATGAGATCATGATAGAGAATGATTGTATCAAACTAATAGTTCTCTTAGATTTCATAAAATTCATGTACATAACTCTTTCATCCACACTCACACCAAAACAAGATACACTTTCCTTTAACCAACACTTAACACCACATCTCCCAACAATGTGTGACCGGGTTTAAACATGGGTCAACCATCTCACAGTACCCGATCATTTTCGATGTCACCTCTACTGTGGAGGGACATTCTTTACTTAAATACACATCCCAGACAAAAGTTCACATGGAAAGTCTTGAAAACATTGGTCCTCATCTTGCACATGAACACTCATCGATTAATTTTTTAAACAATATCATGTGCAACTAGAGTATACCATGTTACCTGACTCACGCTCCAGCGAGTCACCCCAAACATAAGGTTAAGATGACCATGCTACATAGAATTTCAATCTAATCAATTCAAAAGAACCCTTGGATCTCCTCTTCAAAATCAAGAAATTTATTTGTGACATGATTTGTTCTCGTGACCAACCGTCACCAGCATAGTCCTAGTCACGAGTGTATACCTACGCTCTGACTACATTAGCAATAGTAGAAACAATAATGGACTAGGATAAGCACCCAAACAATCATTCCCATTAAAACCAGTCTTGATACCAAATAACCCTCGCTTATTTTCAAAATTTGATTTCATCAATATTCCAATAACACAATAACTCGAGAACCTACCAAGCATCGGTCTCAAAAGATCCTATGACCAAGCTCACTACCTAAAAATAAATTTATAAAATTGGGCCAACCACTAATGAAGGTTTTACTTAAACAAAATGGAAATCCAAGTATAAGGGTCTATGTCAAAACTAAGGGCCTCTAGGTATCCCACTTATTTCTAAAGATCATGTCTCACAACTGGGTAACAAGTTCCATCCACCTTTCCCAAAAGATCAAACCTCTCTAAAGAAGGTAAAGATCACAATGACCTACGAGGGTCAATACCACCAATAAGGCCTACAAGGAACCAATACTCACCAATAATACTCATAAATAAATCATCTATAAAGATCATGACACCAAAATAGAATAGATACTGAACTGACACTCATTGGGAATCTGTATATGGTGATACCCCCTGAAGGTCTAGATCACAAGAAATAAAAAGTACCTATCAGTATCGTACTCAATGATCCTACTAGATAGCCACAAACAAGGTTGGTTAAGTAGAATTTAATTTTGATATATACAAAAAAACACTATATAAATTTTTTCTGACACTTTAAATGAGCAATATTAAGAAAGAAAAGCCCTACAAGGGGTATAACACATGGTAATCATATTCCCTATAGACCTACTAGGGTCGCTGCACCTCCTGTGCACAAGGAATGATTCACCACCCTCACCATTGAACAGATCAATGCAGATGCACATTACTTACCATCAGAAGGAAATATATGGATGTTGGGTCAATTGAGTAAAATTCCACCAAAAAATTAAGGGAAAAAATTATTTAGGTTTTTTTGACACTTTAAAAAATTAGACTCCATCATCAGTATAATCACACACTAGAAGGCCTATATGATGTGAGTTTTATGCACCAAACATGATGCATAATACACCTCTTGCCTTTTTTATATAAGAGTACAAATCTATCCCTGGCCTCTTGAAAAAGGGATAAGAGATAGAAATACACAATAAATCTTAACATCCACACAACATGTGAGCCTCTAAAAGAGAAAATCATATACACCTGTAACATCGTAGATGAAAAAAACAACCCCATAACCTTGGAAACCATGACTTCTTACAATAACAAGTGTTATCAATACAACAATCTAGTATCCATCACATGTTCTGATACATTATTAATACTCCTTTGTACTATATCCCAAATAGTAAATCCAAGGAAAAGAGAAACTCTGATACCACTTTGTAACGTCACAACATAGATTCCAATAATTTGGTGCTCTAATCCAGTTCTCTATGAGTCCTCAAGTGCACCACTCTGTATTCCAGAGCCTTTCAACTAGAAGAGAGGTCCTAGTATGTGATAGGTGGGAGACTATGACCTCATATCAAATTAACAAAACCACAAAATTGCTACATATTATAAAAAACAGTAAATAAATAGAGTGCATAAGTAGTAAATAAACTGAAATAGAACATTCTATAACAATAAATTAAAATTCTATAGAAGCCTGAACATCAATTTCATACATACAACACTTTTCACCCACTGGTCCTACCATACAGATATAATAATAAAAAAAGAAACTAAAATAAAAGTAAATAAATCTACTACTAACTTTGAGCCTGACCACATATCAAGTATATAGAAACAATTTAACTACACCATACAAAAATAGAATAACCCACATGAGTGGATCTTCTTGATCTTGCAACTCTAGGAATTATTCCTAACCACCATACATCTGTGCTCAACCTAAAAAGAAAAAATAATGTCTATACACACAAAGAGGTTCATGTATAAGGGTGAGAATATAATCTTAGCTGGACACCCAAATTATGAACCTATAAATCTACTACCATAAATGCATTCTCGTAAAATATAATCATCCTAGATGAGACACCACTGAAAAGATAAATAAAACATATAACATGAAATTACAGTCGAACCCTAGGTCTATGATCCTGGTCACCCGGAAAAGGTGTTGTCAACTATATTTATATAAATTTACAATCCCATACCTATACAAAAATACAAAAATATTAATATACTTCAGTAAGGTGAAGAAATAATGTGAAACCACCTATAATCGATCCTTGGGTCCTTAATCCAAATATCCAAGACATCCTGTGTAAGGAAATTTATCTGGATGACGTAACACTCAATATCCATTTCATTAACTTGATATCCAAGTCTTTAATCCCAATAAAAAAAACCTAGATCGGATGGTGCAAGAAATGTCTCTGAGCAGGCTATGTCACTACATGGGGTACTCATCCAAACCCTAAGTTCACCCGTACTGGACTCCAATAATTGTAAAGAAGGATTACAGGGAAGTAAATCAAGATATCCAATAAATGGTCACTAAGTTGGACACCATTCCACTAATTACATGTAAATCTAGTCTAATTTATAATCCCGAGGTCATAGTCCATAGGTGGTCATGACATTGAGACTTGGATGAACCCTAAGTGTCTGACTTTTAGGTGATCTACAAGGAGATCTCACTGGTGAGACACTATGCCCACCCATAGAGGTCTCTAATTAGGGAGAGCATAATAAACACTTCCATCCATATGAGCATAATCATCCACGGGTATCTAATGATGTGAAACACTATGTTCAAAGTACTCTATCAAAGAGAGCATAATCATCCATGATTATAATCATATTGAGGAGAGTGTAATCATCCTGATTACATGTAAAACTAAAGAGAGTGAAATAATTATCATAACTTAGGATAGAATAATCATCAAAGAGTATCATTACTAGGTAATACATGCCTGTATATCTTAATCATAGGTTAAAAAGCTGGATCCCAAGATACACTTCTGGAGATCCCTACATTATAATAATTAAAAGTATAGGATCAAAAAATAGGTCCTAGGTAGAACATTTACATATATAGATAAACATATAAATAACATGGATCATATATCAGATCCCAAGGAAATATGTCTTAGAATCCCAAAGAGAAAGAAAGACACCACATGTCTAGCTTAACAGCCACCTTCCAGGAAGCACCTATGGTAATCATTACTACAACAGTAGTAAACAAGTGGGTATGTATATATATATATAAGAAGAGTGAGGGTGGATGAATACCTAAAACTACCACTACTAACACAAACTTAACATGATTACAAGTTCTTCATGCATTCTAAGGTGACACGCACTACCATATCTACACAAACCTGACATACTAGCTCAATATCAGTCAATCATTAGGGCACCCATTGGGTCCCTAAATTCAACCACAAAAGGCATGTTACTTAGGATCTTCAAGGTATACACATAAATGAAGGCATCGTATTTGGGATCTTTAGTTGAAAAGGTAAAATGAGGAATCCTACTTGGGATCCTCGAACGACAAGTCGACATCGAAATCCTACAAGGGATCTTAGAAATAGTATATAGGAAGGGTAATCCTATATGATAGCCCTTAAGTGGTGTAGAAAGGCAGAGGCATACTATATGGGATCCTTATAATGGAATATAGGTAAAGGAATCCTATAATAGATCCTTTAGGTCGAAATGTAAGTTGAGGAATAATACATGGGATCCTCAGGAATAACTAAATCAATGGGATACTAGGATAAAGGGCCACATATTGGAAGGGATATGTACTAAAAGGGAAAATATAAAAAAAATTGGACATAGAATATATAAAATAGGGAATATCAGATCAATTTTTCACTCTCAGGAGTCAACTAGATTCAATTACCAGAGGAAGAACATCTTTGTTTAAGAAAAAGCATGAAACTATACCTAGGAGTCCTTAAAAGACATAAGGGTTTCACCATCATGATGTAAATGAAAAGATACTCAGGATGGAGTACTCATGGGTCCAATTATGACTCTAGGGAATAAATATATAAAAAATAAGAAAACCCATAAAAAGGGTTGCAAGGGGGTAGTACATGATGTTTTTATTTAGTACACCACGTGTACCCCCAACCCCCACCTGGGTGTGTACTCTAGCCAAACATGGAATATAAAATCCCAAGTATAAGACATGTTTGTACTACACATGGTGTGTACCCTACATAGGGTACCTTAATATGTACCTCACATGGTCTGGCCCTGTATATTTCATGGATGTGTATCTCTACATGATGTGTGACCCACATAGGTTTTAGCCATGTAATTTACATGATATGTTTCCCTTATACGAGTATCTTGGTTGGGTACTCAACTAAAAGGATGATTACTAGTACATGACATGTTTAATCCACAAAGGGTGTGTACTTTGAAAATAAAATCCTCATTAATGGGAAGAACACAAGGCGTGTGTTCCTGAACTACACATAGTGTGGTATGGATTTTTAAATGGGAAACCCCTCAAATCTCCTAAAACCCCAGCCCCCCTCTAAAAAAACAACAGATCAACCGAAAAAGGGTCTTAAGAAAGCATAATAGGGGATTAAAAATTGAAAAAAATTAATCTATGAGTATTTATTGAAAAACTTATATATGGATTACCTTTGGGTGGAATCCACCGAAGCATTGTTAGTTTCTTTGGTCCATAGTTTCCACATGATGATTCTGAGCATCTCAATCTTCATAGAGGTACCCTCCAACCTCTCCCTACCCTTCACTTTCTACCTCTCTCATTTTATATCTTGGTCATGAGAAGGGTTAGACATAGGGGGAGAGCATGATAAGCTAGATTATAAGTACAAAATTAAAAGAGGAAAATAAAAGAAAAGGAAAAGAAAAGAAAAAGGGAAAAAGCGGGCCTAACCCGGTCCTGAAGCCCAACTTGAGTTTATAACCTTCCTTGAAAAAACTCTTCATTATAGACTTAATATGGATATGAAATCTAAATCTGATTCTCCATTCAAAATATTTGAATGAATAAACCTATGAAAAAAATAATATTTAATAAAGTAAATATTAATTATTGACTATTCTACTAAAATTTGAACATCTCATAATTCCAAAAAACTCCCATCCATATTTTGGGACCAAAGAAGTGGTCATAAAAAATACAAGATCATATTATAGGGGAAAATCCCATTTTACCCCTTATAAGAAATTGAAATAAAAAATTCAAATTCATGCTCAAAACACTAGTTCGAAAAAACATAGGACCTTACACTAGTGAATCAAGTCCTCATATCCAAGAGGAACATGGTGGGGAGTGTTATTACAAGTTATTATGGTTTATATTTTAAATTTGGGAGTCTATCCTCTAGTTGTAGAAATAAATGATATGATGATTCCCATTAAAGTGATGATAGAAAAATATGTCAAGGAAGTGGTTCATCTTTTTTCTTGTGAGTGAGGAATAATATTTTATATTATCAATGTGATAAATTAGGGCATACCCAACCGATTTTCTAGTGAGGAACAATAGAGAATTGATCATATGGGAAGAAAGATCATCCATAATATTTTTATTCAAGATTTTCTTAGCCAACTATTAGGCATGGTGAGGCTTATGTTCAAGGATTTGGAGTAGGATCAGGTACTTCACCATAGGGTAGTAGTAGGAGTTTATTTGGATTGTTAGGGAATAGAGGAGTGCATGATGTTCCTGGATAGTAGAGGTAATAGAGTAGTGTTACAAAAGATAGTCAATGGTCAATATTCTAATTCAGAGGCTTAGGGTCATTAAAACATCATGTTGTTGATCAAATCCCAACCAATCATGATGAGGGACCATCGTCAGTTCGAGGTGTGATTCTAATAGCCTCCATGCTAGAATATATTTTATTTAGTATGAGTGAATCACAATCATTTATATCTACTTAGTTATTTGATGATCCATGGTTGGTTATATAGTATTTATATGGGGGAATTTTCTATTTATTCACCATTATTGGTGTGATCCATGGGTATTCAGATATGTCAAAAGTGTGTTATCATGATTAGTGGGTATATGATTCTCTAATATTTATTTGTATCAGAGATTTTTAATTTTTATTTGATCATTGGGATTGATTTACTAACTTCATATCAAGAACAAAATCACTATAATCACTTATGGTTATCCTTTACTTTCTTGAGGGTGATTTATATACCCATTTCAGGGAGTGGGGTTTATAGGCAGGCCATTCGGGTGTTGACCATCAGTAGTTTTGGATAAGCTCGAACTAGTTGTTTAGTATTTTTTGGGTCCAGATAGGTTAGCAATCAGGGATTTAGGTACCCAGATTTTTTTTATTGGTTTTATACAATTAACAGAAGTAACAGATTTTGAACGGTAAACTTTATTTGGTCTATAACCATATGAATATCCTGTTGAAGCATATGAATTTCCAAAACTGGAACTAGCAATATTTTTTTTTTCAGAATTAGGAATAAATCGGGTTCTGGTGAACTGTCTCTGTCCAGGTTGGTATCCTAAACCAGTAGCATATCTATGTGCAACTTTCTTTCCTAGCATTTGAGTTAGAGCATTCTTTCCATTTGTGAATTTTTCTAAGTCCTTTATGAGTTGCTCATTTGACAGTTTCAGTTCTGAATTTTCCTTTAATAGTTGAGCATTATTTTCCTTTTCTATATCAAGATCAGATTTATGCTTAACACTTAAAGCATACTGTTTCTTTAAACCTTTGTATTTGTCTTTAAGCTCATTACAGGTTTCTTCTAACAAATCACAGTATTCAAATAGTTCATATTTTGACATGTTTTCTGAATTAGAATCATCTCCAGAATAATATGAATTTAAAACAGGAGTGTCAGATGTTACCTCAGAAGTATTTTTCATAAAACACATGTTGGCTCGATTCCTTTCAGAGTCCGAAGATTCGGCTTCACTTGTGCTGTCTTCCGAAGCACTCCGGGTAGCCTTCATGGATTTCTTGTACTTATTCTCTTTGTAATCATATTTCTTTTTGAATTTTAACTTTGGACAGTCTGCTTTGATATGTCCTTTTCGCTTGCATTCGTAGCAGACAACTTCATCAGTCCTGTCAGCTTTTTTCCAATCCTTTTTCCATTTGCCTTGTTGATCATACTTTCCTTTGTAATTTGTTTTCCTAAAGAATTTATTTTTCCTATAAAACTCATTGAATCTCCTAGCTATCTGAGCCATTTCTGCATCACTGTCATACTCTGAGTTTTCACTTGTTGAACTCTCATCCTCCATTTGTATTTTCTCCTTCTCCTTACTCTTCAAAGCAGTAGACTTGAAAGCTAAAGATTTTATTTTCGATTCATCATCTTCCTCTTTGTTTACCTTGAGATCTTCTTCATACATCATCAATTTGACAATAAGTTCTTTGACAGGTAGAGCAACAATGTCACATGATTCTCTGATTGAGACAGATGTGCCTCTCCATCGGTCTGGTAGACATCTCAAGATTCTCATAATTTGTTCCTTTGGTGGAACAGCTTTTCCGAGTGAATTCATCGTGTTGACTATCTCATTAAACCTGAGATACATGTCAGAAATAGGTTCATCAGAATTCATTTTATAATTATCATACTTAATAGTATTAGTGTTCAATCTCATTTCTTTAACATTATTTGTTCCTTCATGAGAAACAACCAAGGTATCCCAAATTTCAAAAGTAGTTTTGCATGCAGAAATTCTGTTGAATTCTTCATCTCCTAGAGCACAGTACAGATCATTCATAGCTTTACAATTATTATTCTAAGCAGTCTTTGTAGGTTCATCCCAAGTAGATCTATCAGTAGTGGGAATTTTGTATTCAGATTCAATAGCAGTCCAAATATCAAAGCTCATGCTTTCTAGATGAATTTTCATTTTAAGTTTCCACTAAGCATAGTTATTTCCATTAAATAAAGGTGGCCGGTTAGTAGCAGCACCCTCAAGTCTATTATCCATTATAAACAAAATTTAAAGAGATAAAAATTTAGAAATAACAGAAATTTTAAGAACTTTAAAATACAACTAAAGTCACAGTTGAAAAGCAGAGAGTAAATAACAATTTTGCAAAACACACAATCCTCTGATACCAAATGTTGTTCGGAGTGGACACTCAAGAGGGGGGGGGGGGGGGGGGGGTGAATTGAGTTCCAATTAAAATTTCTGCTAAAAACAATTTCTATTAAAATCCCCCAATTTCAAAACAAATTAAACTGTAGTGAATTTATACAGATTATAAAGGTTTAATTAGTTTCTCAAAGATTGATTAATTCTCAGCTAACTTAATCTTATGATTAAATTAACTTTTGAAACTAAATTACTGGTTTATAATAAATATAAAAACTTGTGAGTTTAACTATCAAAGTAGCTTTGAAGATAAATTATATTTCAAAGTAATAGCAGCGGAATATGAAATAAATGTATATAGTATGGATATAGGTTGAAACTAAAAACACAGGAGTTAACCAAGAGGTTCAGTCTCAAGACGAGACTTAGTCCTCTCAAAATTTATATAAAGTGATCCACACCCTAGATCTGGGTTAGCAACAGTGATCACACTGTTCAGGTCAAGAGACCTCTACCACAGTTATACGTGGGATAACAAACAACAGCTCAAAGCTGTCCATGTCACACTCGACCTCTACCACTATCCACAGTGGGAAATAAAGGATGTAAAGATTGTGAGTGAGGATTTACAAATCCTTCAGTTAAGGTTCAGGAGACAGTGTGTGTGTAATAATTAACAGGCTACACACACTGCTCGTAATGAAAATACTAAATCACTTAGAGCAAGATATAGAGTTTAGAATGGCTATGGTGATTGCAGTGCAGGTCTGGACTCCTTTGAATTTGATTAGAAACGGTTCTGAGTCCTTCTCTTGTATTTGAATGAAAAACAGAGTATCGTTTCTTCTTTCAGTGCTTCCAGGTTCAGCTTGGTTATCGGCTCAGAAAATGAAGTGTTCTGTGTAGTTCTTCTTTAGCATAGATTGCTCGATGTATGCTCTATGTTCTGGAGTCTGGTAGTAGTATTCTTGTGAGTGATATTTCTCCAGTTGTTCTTGGCATGTTTTGAGCTTGATCGCAAGTGTGTTCTATGTGCTCGATCTCTTCAAGTCTCTTGTCTCCCTTACTTTCACTGATACATACACGATGTCTTTTATGCCTTTTTTTCTTTACTGAGAAGAAGGAATGATTATATGCTTTTCAATCATACTTGGTACGGTTTCCTGAAATGGAAACATAAATCATTTAATAACATTAAATGCATCAAAAGTAACAAATGTAGCCGTTAGTGTAATAAACAAATAGTGTCGAAGATATAGGATTTGACTTCGAAGTTCATTATAGGTAGCCGTTTGTTTGTAGATGTGTACGGTTGAATCTGTCTAGGATCTTCCATCGGTAGCTCTTCAAACTCTTATCGGTGGCTCTTATCAGTAGCTCTTATCGGTAGCTCTTATCGATAGCTCTCTGTCCATCGGTAGCTCTGTGCATCGTTAGCTCGGGCTATCGGTAGCTATCTGTCCATTGGTAGCTCTGTGCATCGGTAGCTCTGGCTATCGGTAGCTATCTGTCCATCAGTAGCTCTGGATATCGGTATCTATCTGTCCATCGGTAGCTCTGTGCATCGGTAGCTCTGGCTATCGGTAGCTATCTGTCCATCGGTAGCTCTGTGCATCGGTAGCTCTGGCTATCGGTAGCTATCTGTCCATCGGTAGCTCTGTGCATCGGTATCTCTGTTCAGGTCAGTGATACTTACACTTGAATGTCTTATGAAAAACACATCTAATTCACTTAGAATCATTTCAAAACTTATATAAACATGGATAATCGAGATAAACATAAATCAGAAATTATTTTAATATTATTATTAACTTGATCATCGATTTGAAAGAATTAAAGTGTAGATCAACAGTAATTGTGAATATCATAATATATGAACACATAATTAGGATTGTCAAAACATATGAATACAGGATTGGGATTATCAAAACAGGCGAGGTCAATAGAATATAACCAAAATTTTCTAGATCTAAGCAGACCCGATCTTAAAATTTATTAAAGAAATAGTAAAAAATAAGTTTATGAATTATAAGTGGTTTTATAGAGACTGGAGTGGATCTCACCCTACATGTATGCCGCCACCATTGATGCATAATATGCAGGGATCTAAAAGGACCATATCATGCTCATTTCTATGATAAAACTATTTTATAATTCATCCACAACTTGATTGTATTCTTTATAATCATGTGATTTAATTATGTTGAGATATCTAGTCTCTTAGAGGCATTCAATCCAATCTGGTATCATTTTCCAATGAACATTTCTAGGTTTGGTCTTAAGGGCTCGAACAGAAAGTTCAGAGTCAGACTATAGAGGGAGTTCCAGTTAGGATGGACAACCATATCAAACTAATTAATAAATATCTATATAGAAACTTTATCCTAGATAAAGAAATTTTATCCTTATCTCATTCTCAAAACATGTTATAGAATTCAATGAATTATAAACCATGTTTATAAAATTTATCACCCCATGTTGTTCATAAAAACTATTTATTTATAAACAACACCTCTTATTGTATAAGGGAAATGAGATAAAGATACACATCCATTTAAGATCCATATAATATTTTTAAATACCATTATATTCAAATCCTTTATGAAATAACTGTTTTATTCATAATTTTAATTCAATCAACAATATCTATTAGCTGTTTATTCGTTTTTTATTTTTTTATATTTAAAATTAATGTCAAATATATATTAGGTAGATCATACCATTTAAAAATGAAAAAATGCTTTTGATAACACTAATACTTAACATCAACATTCCATGGAGTTTTACAAACTTCTTCAAGTATCATAAAAAATTCATCACATGGGATCATAACTACCATTTCTTGATAACTATAAGTTTCAAGGACCTTAGATATTAGAAGAAACATTATTGAAATATCTAACTTAATTTTCTTCTCCATGTTTGAACTTTCACCCAATCATATTTGTCTATAAAATAGTATATCATTAACATAACATGCTTAGTTCATGTATTCTCAATGATTAAGAACATCTAGTAAAATTTATTTGAATTAGTCCACATTATTAGGATATTTCAATAAAATAAAAACAGATAAATTCTTTAACCAAAACTATCCTAAAATAAACCTCTTGTCTTATATTAGTATATTTAATATCATTGAGTATATAAACATAGATTGAAATTACATAGATCATTTTTTCATTTAATGATTTTTAAACCTTAATAGAATAATTCTATACTTCACATAAGAATATTAGATTCACCTATTGAACCAGTTAAATAATTTGGTTACTAAGGAAGGTGTTTCTCTAACACATAAAACTTATTTTACTTAATAACATTTCTTAAGTTACTAGTCTCAAGATTTTATTACATTAAGACACACCTTCCCATGGGTGAATCTCAAAGTTAAAGTTTTATGATGATGATTCTATTTATCTACAACAAAAGATTTTATCAGATGAATATAGTGTTTTATATCCTTTCATCAAGGAATTTTAATTAAATTACTCCCGATAAAAATGATTATCAAGAACATGATTTCCATTTAGTGAGACAAGGTCCATATTTCACTAATCAATGATTTTGGATTGTAATTTCTCCCACAATTTAGTTATTTAGGTATATAATCATCCCAATTATAACAGTTATAATTCTTGGATAGTTGAGTACGAAACTCTTTACGCAATACTTTATACAGATAAAACCAAACATATTCCTCTAGTATCCTTCCCAAGGGTTTCCGAACAATGTTTAACCTAAAAAATTCTAAGAAATGGAAAAAATGATAATTGAGTTGGAAAAATATTTAGAATAACCTACCCAAGGATTTTATAATTTCATATATCACTTGGTTTCCTTACACAAGATAATACTTGGGAACATGGATTTGGAATGACCTACCTAGTTGTATGACAATGGTATTTAAATTACTTCTTTTAAGGTAATCACACACTTATTATTTGTTTTTTTATTTCAAAAATACCACCATTTTAATATAAATCATATGAATATTGAGTTCATAACTATTGAATGTTATGAAATATTTAACTACAAATATTTTATTCCTTTTTATATGCATGATTATAATGATTTAGTTTTATAATCCCTATTCCATCCACTAAATTAATGTGTACACACCATATTAATGTGTAAATATTTATAAAATCCATGAGTTTGTGTTACTCACCCAAAAAATGAAGGAAAATATATTTATATATATTAAAATGCATGTTATGGATAAGGTAAATGAAATTTTAATAAAAAGGCATAAATGTACATGAGATTAACAATGTCAACATGAGTAATCATGGAGCATCATATATCTAACCACTCACCTTTATTGAAAGATCCATAAACCTCTAGATTGGGGAGTCGTCTAACCCCATGTCCCTCTCTTTATGGAGACTTTACTCAAGATAGAATTAAATTCATGATATATCAAACACCTAATATGAAAAAACTGTATTCAATTACAATTTTTAATCTTACAAGTCTAAAAAACTATGTTCAAGGTATATGAAAAACTAAAATTTATGGAGACACACCTATAATGAAATGTACGGCTCTATCTTCTAGAAGAATTTATTTTACATAAATAGGGCATACACAATATTCTAATTCCATAATATATATATATATAAATAAGGGAATGAATTTTTAATAAATGAACCTTTTATAAATTTTAAAATTAGGTAAACATTTATAAACTACACATAATTAAAATCTTAATATAAACATTTTATAATTAAGCTAAATATTATGTGTACATTTTGTTCTTAGATATAAACACTTTATATCCACTTTCAATATGAAATACTTCATATTATTTATTATAAGACATCTCAATTTAAATACATGATATTATTATGAATTATAAACATTTTATAATAAAATTTATATTATTTAATCTATTTCACTTTAATTAATCTATAAATTACCCTCATAATTTCTAAATAAAAACATTTTTTCAATATTAAAAGGCATGAAATATAAATTGGTAAAATATAAAATTCCATTTAATATGATTAATAAAATTTTATAAAACATATAAATTTGATAAATATATTACTAATAATAAATATTAAATATTAATATAATATTTATAAAAATTGTTTCAAAAACATTTAAACAATTAATCATTAACATATTATAATTAATGAATTTATAAATTTTTTATATATTCTATAAATATTCCAAAATATCATTTAGAATATTTATAAACAATTTATAAATTATTTAATTTAATTCATTAATGTATTTTATTATAAATAAATTATTTATTTTTTTATCTAAAACATATGAAAAAATATTAACTCTTCGTATTTAATTTAGGCTTGAATTTTTTAAAACCTTGACATTGATCATTTATAAATTATATATAAACTCCATGTTTTTTATAATATAAACTAAATAACTTTATTTTTTGTTAAAAAAATCCTAGATATTAAATGGACCACCTGAGCGGACAACCATCCTTTAAGAATAGAAACTGATTTTGAGGGAAGGCCAACCGAGAGGAGAAGAGCATGTGAGCATGAGTCAATGCATGTATAAAGAGCGTGCGTCGACACTGGGTCATGGGAGCATGAGGTAGAGAAAGAGGGAGCACCACCATACATGGTGTAATGGTAGACTGCAGGAGTGGGGTAGCTCCAATAGATTCCAATGGGCATCTATAGCGTGTCTAGGGTAATGAACGATCACCCTATCGAAGAAAAGTCTAACATGGGGCCTATTCGATGGGGTATTGTTCATCACTGTGCATAATTTAGGCCAATATTGTCATATTAGTCCCATATTTTTCACTACATCTGCATGTAGTGGTTCTCAAACATCCCATGATTGTAATGCATAGACATGTAGCGCTTGTGTGTTCATGATGCAAGTCATGCTTGGAATTTGTATGTCACGCTTGAGCAACCACGTTGTATGCCATGCCCCACATCTGTGTGGTGAACTTGAAATGATCACACTACCTTTACATGCCATGAATGTTATTATTTTGTCTCACAACATAATATAAATCCAATCCTAGCACCAAATTGACACTCAATTCAATGCTAGGTAGGAAAAATGATGTATTATTTTCAAAAA
Organism: Viscum album; assembly: GCA_963277665.1. NCBI lineage: Eukaryota > Viridiplantae > Streptophyta > Magnoliopsida > Santalales > Viscaceae > Viscum > Viscum album. The sequence continues at coordinate 352,005,143 of OY728121.1, read as the reverse complement.
TATCATCACAAGCAGTGTTATCAAATGAAAATCACTTCAACTAATTTTAATAATCATTTTAAAACCCAAAACCAGTGAAATATATAGAGTAGGAACATCAACCACTATGTTAACACATAATCCAAAGGTTACAAAAACCAAACTAGTCATGATGCATATCACATGTTCTTAGAAAACTACTGAAACATATATGCTGTCCTGACAAGGAATGTAGATTTGACACCACTGATAGATATTAAGATATCGAATTATGATCTTAGGTAGCATAAGTAAACCCAAACACATGAAAATTATACCTTTTATTGGATTAAACATTCATATAAATGAAAAAAATAGAAAAATAAATCATACATAGAATGAACAATCAGTTTCCTCCATCTTCTCTGGATTGTGACTGGTGAATACCATAAATCAATATATGATATTTTCTAAATCCACTGGGGGAAACTAACCTTTGGATCCCTTATTACAACTAGAGGACTCTCGTTTTCTCAATGGGGTTGATAAAGGTAATATTTTTCAAAATTTTATTCTATAATTCAATGTTTTTAATCCCATAAATTTTTTATTTTAAGTGTAACTGTATCAAATTTTGTTATTAGGAATAATTTTTTCACAATTTTTAATTTTGATTAATTTTATTATTTTTAATATCTTTATACTATCTTGTTATTTTAGACATAAATTTTTATAGACTCGTCTAAATTGAAAATTTCATTTTTTGTAGTCTTCCATGAATTTTGGATATATTTCATTCAGCATGACCATGTACTGAATCTAAAACTTTGTGGAACTAATTAATATAACAGGTTTTTCCATTGACTATGTGATTAATTTTGTTGAATTTTAAATGTGTGACCATATTTCATAAGTGACTTGTCCAAATGAGCTATAATTTTGAAGGAATTTCAAGAGTATATTGGGAAATATTTTCCTTAACTGTGATTACTTGATATTAGGATATCTTCAAGGATATAAATGAAAGTTAAACTAATAGATTGGATTTCTAATAGTTTTTAGGATAGAAAAAATTTCTTGATTAATTATGTTATGACATCCTCTACACATGGAAAATAAAGCTCAAATTTTCTAGGTATATATAGGAAAACGACTTTCAAAAATAATAATTTTCCAAATTTATCTATTTATTAAGAAAACCATGCATGAACTTATGATGGATAGAAATGGAGTGAAAATGTGCCACCCTTGATGCCTATAAATGCACAAATTCACATCCTTTCAAAAAAGCTATAAATTTTCATTAGATAAGTATGGGGTTTTATGTTGTAATAATATTATACTTTTTAAATATATTTCAGTTATTCTTATATTATTCTATTATATTTTGTGTTTTGTGTTTTCCCACCACTCCCTTTCAAACTGAATGAAAATTGAGAACCAAACTCATTGCTTTCTCAGGGGAGGGAGTGGTGTTTTAATTTATATTTATTATACTTTGACATTTCTCTTTATTTTATTTTATTATTTCCATAGAGACTAAATAAATTTGGGCATGATGTCACTCCCTTTTTTACTACTACTATTTTTTTATTCATTTTTCATTAATATTCCTTCCCTTCACTATCTAAGTCATTCATATTTTGGAGTTTGACTTGGGTAGTGTTGGTCACTGAAGAGGTTTCCTAGTTTAATATAAGAATATTATTATCCTATATACTGAGTTTTGGTGTAGGGTAATAATAATATGAACAAAAAGTCATTGAATTATAGGTTTGATCTTATAATTGGATTTAATACTAAGAATATTTTAATGAACAATGATAGAAATCAATGTGAACTCCTAAGAATAATAACTTCTTTTTTTCACTATTTTTTTGTGTGGTTTTTTATGTTTTACATATATTTATATATTTATATCATATGTATTTTAAACCCCCACTATATTACTATGTCACATATTAGTATATTCTAGTTAGAAATAGTGATAGTAGGAGAATGTTTTATTTGAGTAGCCACCTCAAGGGATCATCCCTAGATGTGAAGTTTACTAAATTCCTTGGTAAATAATAATTTATTGGTTAGAGATTTGTGAAAAACCCCTATTATCAATTTGGTACTATTTTCAGGGACTCCAACAACTTTGAAACACTATTTTTTATAAAAAAATTAAAAAAATCATAAAATTAATAAACTAAAAAACATAACTTGATTTCATAACTTGATTTTTTAGATCAATGATAAAATTTAATAGTGATTTTTAAAATTCATAGTTTTTTAAATATTTTTATGTGTCCATCAGGGAAGAATCATGAAGTCTTAAATTTCAACATTGTAACATCTTGGGTTTTTAGAGAAGGATGAATTTCTCACATATTTTGATTTTTTGGAATTTGGTTGGTAGACCAACTCTGTTTTCAATCTTTAAAACTTAATTATGAGTTTTCCATTAACAAAAAACCTATTTTTTATGGATTTAGAGGTTTTTAAAATGACTTAGGTGTTCATATGGGTTTCAAGTGCATAAGAGGCTCACAGTCATTTTTTGGTTATGTATAGGCTGAGGTGCATGGTTAGATTTAACCGTGCGACTTCTTAGTGTAAACTGTGACACCCTATTTTTGTACTGAGCACAGTTTAGGAAACCATATTGGATGGGGCACATGGTTATACATGACCTCTGAAGTATTAACAGAGGGAATCTGCATAATATGCACATGGTTAGAGAAAACTATGCGCAAGACACATGCTTAATTCCAAATGGGGAGTACCCTTACACTGTAGCATGCATGGACAACACATGATTTGGCCTAACCATGCAAGATAACCATGTGGGTCTTGGATTCTAATCAGTAGAAGCTACACAGTTTCCACACAATTTGGAAAATTGTGTGAGCTAACCATGAAACTCATTAATAAGGTGAATTTATCATGTTACACTCCTTATATAATCCTTATTTCTGCCTCCTTTCTCCTTCGTGGGTCCGACATAGCAGCAAGGTTTCTCTATTTTTTCTCCTCCCCTAGTTTGTGAGCTAAATCCTCCGTCTGAGCTCTATTTCTTGATCCATTTTCTGAGTTGGATCTGTATTGGTAAGGCTCTCATTCCTCTTTCCTATATTTTCCTTTTCCCTCACATCACAGACCTCTAAATTCATGTGAATAGTTCTTCCCAATTTTCCAGGCATTCATCTAAAATACTGATTTCTTCCAAATCAATTTGAGTTAGAGTCTAAGATCATATGGGCCAATGTCTAAGATTATGAGGTCGGTGGTGCATAATTTTCTTTGTGATTTTTCAGTGTTTTGGTGGAATGTATTTTAGCATTCTATTGTGTTGACTGAGAAACACCCCATAATATAAATGGTTTGTTTTAATTAATTAATTTAACCTTATGAGATCCCTATAGACATGCTCAATCAAGACTTCAAATATTTTGATACATGCGTGAGGATTTGGACCATGGGATCTTTAGGCTGGGGTGATGTTGACTTAATTTTAGTTGTTTAACTTATTTATATTGAATTGAATTGTCTGTATTAACTTCCTGTGAGATCTATGGGTGTAGAGACCCGAATCCTGACGTACATAGAATTTACATTACTTTTGCGGAATACTTAGTACATAACAAAAACACACACACACAAGGATCGTAATAGTTTAGTGTCTTTGGAAACTCGGAACGTAATCTTCTAATCGTGGTGAAAGATCTTCAATATCTCCCATAAATATCTTCCCCTTTTTTTACCTAAAACCTTTCTTTATATCCTGGGGAAAAGAAAACATAAAAGGGTGAGCTCAAATGCTCAGTAAGGGTATACAAAAGAAATAAAAATCATATCATATCTTTTTGAAAATCATAACCTGCAAAAGAGATCATAATATCTTAACACGGAACAAATCATAGAAGTGAAAATGAGATCACCATAATCATAACATGAAACTTGAAACTTTGTGGCATGCACACATAATCATGGAAAATCATTTCTTGTTAGTCATGACTCATTGCCAAGACTATCTTAGTGGACAAAGTCCCTTTCTGAACCGAGTTCACTCCTCGTTTCAGTCCTGTATCACTGAACCGAAATAACCTTCCGTTCCAGCCATGGCTATCTCATGAGATATAAAATCTTTACCCAATGCATTGGAGGGAGATATAGGTCCCACCCATCTTATAATGAATCCTTTCTTATGTGTTCCACATAATCATAAACCATACATCATAGCGTAACCCATGTAATAAAAATGGGATTCTTAAACAACATGACATCATAAAACAATTCATATAAGGTAAAGGAATTCATAAAAATATTTCCATCACAACATAATCAAATCCATGTAATAATAGGGATAAAAACAGAACCCTTTATTATCTTAGATGGAAAATAATTTTGATAAAACACTTGAACTCCATTCTTGAGGAAAATATCCTTTCTTTTTTCAAAAACATTTTTCCTTTCTTAACATGTCATAAAACTTTAAACTAAAAGAAGTTGATTAAAAATAAACTTGAAAACTTGTAAAGGAAGCTTCTTGGAAATAATGTTTTAAAAATCCATTCATGCCGTATAAGTTAAAAAAAACATTCTTCGCACTTTTGTCGGAAAAGTCAAAAAGTACCTCGTATAAAAAAACGACAAAAGATTCCTTTCATATCTTTTACTAAAAACTCACCGAAGGGTAAAATTGGATTTAAACAATTGTAGGTTGATGTAAATAACATTACATATTGAGGAAACATGGATGTGGATGATAAAATATACCCCAGTAAATTTCAAAGTACAAACAATCTCGGATAAAAATGAGATTGCATTATTTCCCTTACCTTAGGTCCGACTTGCTTTGTAAGTGTCTGAACCTCCTGTATAATAATTTAAATCATGTTATTGACTTATTACAGAATCATATTCATTGTTATGATATCATATATGGTTCACTTATGACATTATATTACCCTTTCTTTTGTAAATTCCATGTTAAAGAAGCGTTTTGGGTAAAATCGTTTCATTTATCGTAGGTGTTTTGATTTGTTGTTCTTGACATTATTATTACTTATATCATGATTTACTTACTTCCAGAATATAAAATATCATTCATATATCATATATATTCAGTATATATATATATATAATAGATAGATAAATGAAATGAAAAACACCGTTCATGGAGACGGTAGTCCGTACGTACGCATGAACGCTATTTTCCATTCCTTATTTTCTTGAATGGAAGTAAGTAGATGACATACATATATATATATATACATAAATCCAGTAGCTTTAAAATTTCATATATTTCATTATTATTTCTTATATATACTTTATAATCATTCTTAAATGGTTAACATGGAGAATGAATCTCATCGTGTCGTGGAGACGATGGTCTGTACGTACGCACGAGCGATGATATCATTTCTATAAATATTGAATTGAATTGGAGTGGATTATACAATATATCAGAATCAATATGATGTTTTAATAACTATGTATAGTTATTCTTTACACCATTATACCCATCCATGTAAGGTGGTGGTGGAAAATAGATTACACCACGGCGTGGAGACGGTATTCCGTACATACGCACGCGCGGTAATTTCTTTTTCCGTAGGATGGATAGATGGTGAAATAGGGTTGTTTCATACTTATAATAACATATCAGTATATGAGTGATACTGATGTTATTACTTCATAATGAAACAACCTAAGAAGAAGAAGTGGAAGAAGAAATAAAGATGAAAGAATTGGTAACGGTAATTACCTCTTCTTTGAAGTGCCTCTTTGAGACCTCCTCTTAGGGTACTAAAATTGGTCTTTGAGGAAGACCAGAACCTCTAGGATGTTTCTAGGGAAGTGGAGAAGTGATTTTGGCAGGGGTTGGCCGAGCTTGAGAGATCAAATTGGTGTGAGGAGGAGGGGGAGGAGGTGTCCTTTTATAGGGGAGGAGAGGGGCACCTTAGGAATTCTTAAAAATATTAATTTATAATAAATATAACCCCACTTAAAAACCTCCAAAAATGACTCATATTCGAAGCTTAGATGAGATAGGGTTGTAATCTCATCAACCAATCAAATTTAGACATGTTTGGATCTTATTTTAAACCTTATCAATTAGATTTAACTCTAAGTTAAATAATTTAACTTTTACCGTGTCTTTTTGTTTTCTTTCACTGTATGGTTAATACACTTACTATAACATGCCAAACGAACCCCAAATTGTTTATTATTAATATATATATCCTTATCTAAGTCATTTGGCCGAACCTTAGATTTTTAGGAATAAAATAACAATTAATAATATAATATTTGATTTAAAAACTATTTTGTGTCAATTTTGACACTATTTGATATATGATTTTTGTAAAAAGTCATAACAGAATTAAATGTTCGAACCAAGTTGATTAAATCAACATTAATATATCATAGTAACCTATAAAATTAGTGTAATTCATAAAAAGTCTTAAATTACATTTATTTTGGTATTTATATTATCAATTATGTCAATATTTCATTAATAAGATAATTACTGCATCATCTTGGTGTCATAAATAAATTAAATTATTTGACTTCTAAAAATTACAAATAAAATACCATCATGTAGGAAATCTTATTAGCTTTCTAATGAATATTTACAATCGAATTTATCTTATGTATAACCCCATATTAAAAATGATTTACTTATTAAACTTTGATTTTAACTATTTTAACCCTTCTTTAAATAAATTAATAATAAATGTCCTAATCTAATCCAAGTGGGACTAAATGGTCATATTTTATTCCTAAGTTTGTTTTTGGTCGAATTAAACTTGTCCAATAGAATTAGGACATGTGTTAGGGTAATAGTAATATCATATTTACCCTTAGTTACCCTATTTACTATTAACCGCGGTAAAAAAAGTAACAAGTTACTATTCACCAAAAAATTATTTTCATCTCATTGAACCACATTTTAGTCCTTGATATTAACCGTGTCTCTCGGATTTTCGAAATTCCATTCACAGAAGCGGTAAAATTACGTTTTATGCAAAAATTCAGTTTTTAACCAACCACTTAGTAGTTTCACTATTCATCAAAAATTGATGTTTTTTCAGAACAATGCCAAAATTTCATCCTAAGCTATATTTTATATTCCGAATTCAAAAATGAAGTCTATTTTACCAAATTCATAACATATAAGTTGCATTAATTAATTTTATAATTAAATCCCGCTGTTAAAACAAATAGCGTGTTTTTAAGAAACAATATCTATCAAAAGATTGACACTTGATTATGTCTGGTTTAAATGTGAAATTACATTCAATGACCAACACTGTATTAAATTGTAAAAATATATTCTAAATATACTTTAAAACCACTCAAATTAATAATTTATCACTATTAATTATTTCGATTTAAAAAGTTGTTTTTTAATTATAATTAATAATTTTCACTATTCATCAGAATATGAAAGTTATCCGAAAAGTACCAAAATTTCACCTTAGGCTAAATTCGATACTCCGAATCCAAAAATGAAGTTAGTTTTGAAATATAAGATTTACAGAATTTTAAAAAGTGGTTATTACTATTCATAACGGCTAGTTTTAATAATATTTTAATAGCATATCGTTGTTTAGTGAAACTCGTTATTGCGTACTACACACGCTATCGAGGAAGGTCGCGATTGCGTGTATGCAAGGCAAGTCAAGGATGCGTGTTGTGCAAGCTCCTTTTGGTGTAGCGTACAATACAAGACATTAATGAAATAAAAAGAATATTTTTCATAAAATCTCGGGCTGTTACATTCTACCCCCCTTAAAATGAATTTCGCCCTCGAAATTCGTCGGGGTTATAAATGGTTTACTATTCGAAAGATTCTTTAATAGAATCCCACATCGTAAAAAGGAATACAAAAACTTGGCTTTAAAAACTAAAGTATGAAATGTAACGATTACCCAAATAAACTAATCGCTGGGTTTCCACATAGGTAAAAATATGGATATGGAAGAGAAATCTAACCATCATGTTCTGATGGAGAGTGGTAGAGAACATGGCTATGGAAAATCCAGTAATCACAAATCCATAGATTTGTGATGATATAAGGTACCATCTGATTCATCAGGTATAAGATCACTAGGACAACATTTTTGGTTTTCAAGATCATTTCCCTAAAGTTGAAAATTTGAATTAGAATAAATACTTACTTTATTTTGGTACAATATCACTATTGTCCGTGCCTTTAACAATTTCCACATCATCTCTTAAAGAAATGAAGTTGAATTTGTCATTCGCGATGTGTTAGCAGATCATGTGATAGAATGATGGGTCATTCCATCTGTCTCAAACAAAAGGTTAGAAAAGTTATCAAAAAATACATAAATCCATCTATAGTGAGATTAATCATATATGGTTCCTAAAATTAACTTATACATCACATATCATACTGCTTAATATAATAAAACTAGTTTCTACTAAACAGGGACTTCCTGTAGGTCAGTGGTAGGCGATAAAGGCCAGTCGCACTTCGGTTGTGGGTTCGATTCCCACAGCCTTGTCCGAAGCGATGGGCTGTCGCCCGTCCTGCAGGTTGTCCTTTTTATAAAACTATATTACTATAACATCCCATCAATAATATTGAAAAAAACTTCTATCCTTAAACAATACTAACTTATGTCCAACATAATTCATTCCAATCATTAGGCTCATAATACTGCAGTCCATTCTCATAACATAGTGAAAACGATTACCAGAGATTTAATACCATCGTTGATCCCCATATATCATAAGATATATTTTGTTGGTCACATTCCAAACATTCAAAGGCCTTAATCTTGTACTCTCTTGAATACCCATTGAACCTTAGTGAAAACGTGAATGCAGTTAAAAGTTAACACTTTTCACATACCGAAATCCTCAAAATTCTATATACTCAAACCATGATATCACTTAGTCCTTATATCAATCATGAGCTCATGAATACTGTCAAACATTTCATTTTCCCCTTATCCCTTTATTATGCGCATATCATCTTCATTCCAAAAATATCTGAATAACCTTTCATGGATACTGGTAACATTAATCAGACAACAATGTTACAATCCTTACATGTCTCTTTATTCCATAGTACCATGAGATTACTTATACAACATTACACATGATAAACATGTAATCATTCCACTACATTCTTAAACCATTGACCGAGCTTCAACAATTCTTTCATCTCACATACCATTGGTAGTCTCTTCATCATCATCCACATAAATACTTCCCATATGACCATACTGATTCTCTTCATGAGTCTTTCCCTTAGGGCATTTGTTTGCATAATGCCCATACATTCCACATTTAAAACACTTAACCATTTTTGATGTCGTAGAAATACCATTATCCTCATCCCTGGTATTAACTGAACCTTTTCCTTTGCACTTACTGGCTTTGTGTCCTTCTTTTCCACACACAAAGCATCTTCCAGTTCCTTTGAAACATTCTCCTTGATGCCTCTTCCCACATGATTTACATAGGGGAAATTGAACTTTCTTTCCTCTATGATCATCATGAAACTCCATCTTTCTCTTATTAGCCGAGTCAGGAAACTTACCAAATTTTACTTTATTGATCATATTATGAGATTGCTGATTCGGCATAATAATGATGTTTGGACTTCCAAATCCCATTTCATTTGGTTGCTCATAAAGAATATCATTCCATTGTCCATCATTTCCTCCATTATCGTGAATCACCTTGTTTCCAGCCATTTTCTAAAACCCAAAAAGAATAGCGTGAGAGGCAAAAATCATGCTAGGGAAAACAACATAATAAAGGGGGAGTACCTTGAACATCTAACATCTTAGGTTTAATTCTATGATCGTTAGCGTAGTTCTAGTACTATAACCTATACGTATACTTAACCTTAGGGACATCCCTAGACATACCTTAGAAATATCTCTAGGGATCTCACTAACGTTTTCGCATCCTAGTTTCCAAAGGTTGACTAAACCTTTCCTCTGATACCAACTGTAGCGGTCCAGAATTACTTCCAGTGGACTACAATTGATACCTATCAGGGCACTCCATGGGCGGCTACACCCCCTGGGCGGGACACACCACCATCCCCAGTGGCAGCCATTTCCTCATGAAGCCCTTGGGCGGAGAGCCATGCTTCGTCCAACGCTCACATGTGAGAGTTCCCAAGGATCGGATACATTCCTACCTCCTTTGCCTCTGATACCAACTGTAGAGACCCGAAGCCTGACGTACATAGAATTTACATTACTTTTGCGAAATACTTAGTACATAACAAAAACACACACACACAAGGATCGTAATAGTTTAGTGTCTTTGGAAACTCGGAACGTAATCTTCTAATCGTGGTGAAAGATCTTCAATATCTCCCATAAAGATCTTCCCCTTTTTTTTTACCTAAAACCTTTATTTATATCCTAGGGAAAAGAAAACATAAAAGGGTGAGCTCAAATGCTCAGTAAGGGTATACAAAAGAAATAAAAATCATATCATATCTTTTTGAAAATCATAACCTGCAAAAGAGATCATAATATCTTAACACGGAACAAATCATAGAAGTGAAAATGAGATCACCATAATCATAACATGAAACTTGAAACTTTGTGGCATGCACACATAATCATGGAAAATCATTTCTTGTTAGTCATGACTCATTGCCAAGACTATCTTAGTGGACAAAGTCCCTTTCTGAACCGAGTTCACTCCTCGTTTCAGTCCTGTATCACTGAACCGAAATAACCTTCCGTTCCAGCCATGTCTATATCATGAGATATAAAATCTTTACCCAATGCATTGGAGGGAGATATAGGTCCCACCCATCTTATAATGAATCCTTTCTTATGTGTGCCACATAATCATAAACCATACATCACAGCGTAACCCATGTAATAAAAATGGGATTCTTAAACAACATGACATCATAAAACAATTCATATAAGGTAAAGGAATTCATAAAAATATTTCCATCACAACATAATCAAATCCATGTAATAATAGGGATAAAAACAGAACCCTTTATTATCTTAGATGGAAAATAATTTTGATAAAACACTTGAACTCCATTCTTGAGGAAAATATCCTTTCTTTTTTCAAAAACATTTTTCCTTTCTTAACATGTCATAAAACTTTAAACTAAAAGAAGTTGATTAAAAATAAACTTGAAAACTTGTAAAGGAAGCTTCTTGGAAATAATGTTTTAAAAATCCATTCATGCCGTATAAGTTAAAAAAAACATTCTTCGCACTTTTGTCGGAAAAGTCAAAAAGTACCTCGTATAAAAAAACGACAAAAGATTCCTTTCATATCTTTTACTAAAAACTCACCGAAGGGTAAAATTGGATTTAAACAATTGTAGGTTGATGTAAATAACATTACATATTGAGGAAACATGGATGTGGATGATAAAATATACCCCAGTAAATTTCAAAGTACAAACAATCTCGGATAAAAATGAGATTGCATTATTTCCCTTACCTTAGGTCCGACTTGCTTTGTAAGTGTCTGAACCTCCTGTATAATAATTTAAATCATGTTATTGACTTATTACAGAATCATATTCATTGTTATGATATCATATATGGTTCACTTATGACATTATATTACCCTTTCTTTTGTAAATTCCATGTTAAAGAAGCGTTTTGGGTAAAATCGTTTCATTTATCGTAGGTGTTTTGATTTGTTGTTCTTGACATTATTATTACTTATATCATGATTTACTTACTTCCAGAATATAAAATATCATTCATATATCATATATATTCAGTATATATATATATATAATAGATAGATAAATGAAATGAAAAACACCGTTCATGGAGACGGTAGTCCGTACGTACGCATGAACGCTATTTTCCATTCCTTATTTTCTTGAATGGAAGTAAGTAGATGACATACATATATATATATATACATAAATCCAGTAGCTTTAAAATTTCATATATTTCATTATTATTTCTTATATATACTTTATAATCATTCTTAAATGGTTAACATGGAGAATGAATCTCATCGTGTCGTGGAGACGATGGTCTGTACGTACGCACGAGCGATGATATCATTTCTATAAATATTGAATTGAATTGGAGTGGATTATACAATATATCAGAATCAATATGATGTTTTAATAACTATGTATAGTTATTCTTTACACCATTATACCCATCCATGTAAGGTGGTGGTGGAAAATAGATTACACCACGGCGTGGAGACGGTATTCCGTACATACGCACGCGCGGTAATTTCTTTTTCCGTAGGATGGATAGATGGTGAAATAGGGTTGTTTCATACTTATAATAACATATCAGTATATGAGTGATACTGATGTTATTACTTCATAATGAAACAACCTAAGAAGAAGAAGTGGAAGAAGAAATAAAGATGAAAGAATTGGTAACGGTAATTACCTCTTCTTTGAAGTGCCTCTTTGAGACCTCCTCTTAGGGTACTAAAATTGGTCTTTGAGGAAGACCAGAACCTCTAGGATGTTTCTAGGGAAGTGGAGAAGTGATTTTGGCAGGGGTTGGCCGAGCTTGAGAGATCAAATTGGTGTGAGGAGGAGGGGGAGGAGGTGTCCTTTTATAGGGGAGGAGAGGGGCACCTTAGGAATTCTTAAAAATATTAATTTATAATAAATATAACCCCACTTAAAAACCTCCAAAAATGACTCATATTCGAAGCTTAGATGAGATAGGGTTGTAATCTCATCAACCAATCAAATTTAGACATGTTTGGATCTTATTTTAAACCTTATCAATTAGATTTAACTCTAAGTTAAATAATTTAACTTTTACCGTGTCTTTTTGTTTTCTTTCACTGTATGGTTAATACACTTACTATAACATGCCAAACGAACCCCAAATTGTTTATTATTAATATATATATCCTTATCTAAGTCATTTGGCCGAACCTTAGATTTTTAGGAATAAAATAACAATTAATAATATAATATTTGATTTAAAAACTATTTTGTGTCAATTTTGACACTATTTGATATATGATTTTTGTAAAAAGTCATAACAGAATTAAATGTTCGAACCAAGTTGATTAAATCAACATTAATATATCATAGTAACCTATAAAATTAGTGTAATTCATAAAAAGTCTTAAATTACATTTATTTTGGTATTTATATTATCAATTATGTCAATATTTCATTAATAAGATAATTACTGCATCATCTTGGTGTCATAAATAAATTAAATTATTTGACTTCTAAAAATTACAAATAAAATACCATCATGTAGGAAATCTTATTAGCTTTCTAATGAATATTTACAATCGAATTTATCTTATGTATAACCCCATATTAAAAATGATTTACTTATTAAACTTTGATTTTAACTATTTTAACCCTTCTTTAAATAAATTAATAATAAATGTCCTAATCTAATCCAAGTGGGACTAAATGGTCATATTTTATTCCTAAGTTTGTTTTTGGTCGAATTAAACTTGTCCAATAGAATTAGGACATGTGTTAGGGTAATAGTAATATCATATTTACCCTTAGTTACCCTATTTACTATTAACCGCGGTAAAAAAAGTAACAAGTTACTATTCACCAAAAAATTATTTTCATCTCATTGAACCACATTTTAGTCCTTGATATTAACCGTGTCTCTCGGATTTTCGAAATTCCATTCACAGAAGCGGTAAAATTACGTTTTATGCAAAAATTCAGTTTTTAACCAACCACTTAGTAGTTTCACTATTCATCAAAAATTGATGTTTTTTCAGAACAATGCCAAAATTTCATCCTAAGCTATATTTTATATTCCGAATTCAAAAATGAAGTCTATTTTACCAAATTCATAACATATAAGTTGCATTAATTAATTTTATAATTAAATCCCGCTGTTAAAACAAATAGCGTGTTTTTAAGAAACAATATCTATCAAAAGATTGACACTTGATTATGTCTGGTTTAAATGTGAAATTACATTCAATGACCAACACTGTATTAAATTGTAAAAATATATTCTAAATATACTTTAAAACCACTCAAATTAATAATTTATCACTATTAATTATTTCGATTTAAAAAGTTGTTTTTTAATTATAATTAATAATTTTCACTATTCATCAGAATATGAAAGTTATCCGAAAAGTACCAAAATTTCACCTTAGGCTAAATTCGATACTCCGAATCCAAAAATGAAGTTAGTTTTGAAATATAAGATTTACAGAATTTTAAAAAGTGGTTATTACTATTCATAACGGCTAGTTTTAATAATATTTTAATAGCATATCGTTGTTTAGTGAAACTCGTTATTGCGTACTACACACGCTATCGAGGAAGGTCGCGATTGCGTGTATGCAAGGCAAGTCAAGGATGCGTGTTGTGCAAGCTCCTTTTGGTGTAGCGTACAATACAAGACATTAATGAAATAAAAAGAATATTTTTCATAAAATCTCGGGCTGTTACATTCTACCCCCCTTAAAATGAATTTCGCCCTCGAAATTCGTCGGGGTTATAAATGGTTTACTATTCGAAAGATTCTTTAATAGAATCCCACATCGTAAAAAGGAATACAAAAACTTGGCTTTAAAAACTAAAGTATGAAATGTAACGATTACCCAAATAAACTAATCGCTGGGTTTCCACATAGGTAAAAATATGGATATGGAAGAGAAATCTAACCATCATGTTCTGATGGAGAGTGGTAGAGAACATGGCTATGGAAAATCCAGTAATCACAAATCCATAGATTTGTGATGATATAAGGTACCATCTGATTCATCAGGTATAAGATCACTAGGACAACATTTTTGGTTTTCAAGATCATTTCCCTAAAGTTGAAAATTTGAATTAGAATAAATACTTACTTTATTTTGGTACAATATCACTATTGTCCGTGCCTTTAACAATTTCCACATCATCTCTTAAAGAAATGAAGTTGAATTTGTCATTCGCGATGTGTTAGCAGATCATGTGATAGAATGATGGGTCATTCCATCTGTCTCAAACAAAAGGTTAGAAAAGTTATCAAAAAATACATAAATCCATCTATAGTGAGATTAATCATATATGGTTCCTAAAATTAACTTATACATCACATATCATACTGCTTAATATAATAAAACTAGTTTCTACTAAACAGGGACTTCCTGTAGGTCAGTGGTAGGCGATAAAGGCCAGTCGCACTTCGGTTGTGGGTTCGATTCCCACAGCCTTGTCCGAAGCGATGGGCTGTCGCCCGTCCTGCAGGTTGTCCTTTTTATAAAACTATATTACTATAACATCCCATCAATAATATTGAAAAAAACTTCTATCCTTAAACAATACTAACTTATGTCCAACATAATTCATTCCAATCATTAGGCTCATAATACTGCAGTCCATTCTCATAACATAGTGAAAACGATTACCAGAGATTTAATACCATCGTTGATCCCCATATATCATAAGATATATTTTGTTGGTCACATTCCAAACATTCAAAGGCCTTAATCTTGTACTCTCTTGAATACCCATTGAACCTTAGTGAAAACGTGAATGCAGTTAAAAGTTAACACTTTTCACATACCGAAATCCTCAAAATTCTATATACTCAAACCATGATATCACTTAGTCCTTATATCAATCATGAGCTCATGAATACTGTCAAACATTTCATTTTCCCCTTATCCCTTTATTATGCGCATATCATCTTCATTCCAAAAATATCTGAATAACCTTTCATGGATACTGGTAACATTAATCAGACAACAATGTTACAATCCTTACATGTCTCTTTATTCCATAGTACCATGAGATTACTTATACAACATTACACATGATAAACATGTAATCATTCCACTACATTCTTAAACCATTGACCGAGCTTCAACAATTCTTTCATCTCACATACCATTGGTAGTCTCTTCATCATCATCCACATAAATACTTCCCATATGACCATACTGATTCTCTTCATGAGTCTTTCCCTTAGGGCATTTGTTTGCATAATGCCCATACATTCCACATTTAAAACACTTAACCATTTTTGATGTCGTAGAAATACCATTATCCTCATCCCTGGTATTAACTGAACCTTTTCCTTTGCACTTACTGGCTTTGTGTCCTTCTTTTCCACACACAAAGCATCTTCCAGTTCCTTTGAAACATTCTCCTTGATGCCTCTTCCCACATGATTTACATAGGGGAAATTGAACTTTCTTTCCTCTATGATCATCATGAAACTCCATCTTTCTCTTATTAGCCGAGTCAGGAAACTTACCAAATTTTACTTTATTGATCATATTATGAGATTGCTGATTCGGCATAATAATGATGTTTGGACTTCCAAATCCCATTTCATTTGGTTGCTCATAAAGAATATCATTCCATTGTCCATCATTTCCTCCATTATCGTGAATCACCTTGTTTCCAGCCATTTTCTAAAACCCAAAA
Source organism: Viscum album (assembly GCA_963277665.1). Classification (NCBI taxonomy): domain Eukaryota; kingdom Viridiplantae; phylum Streptophyta; class Magnoliopsida; order Santalales; family Viscaceae; genus Viscum; species Viscum album. The sequence goes on along the minus strand of OY728121.1, from coordinate 351,988,804 downwards.
AGAATAGCGTGAGAGGCAAAAATCATGCTAGGGAAAACAACATAATAAAGGGGGAGTACCTTGAACATCTAACATCTTAGGTTTAATTCTATGATCGTTAGCGTAGTTCTAGTACTATAACCTATACGTATACTTAACCTTAGGGACATCCCTAGACATACCTTAGAAATATCTCTAGGGATCTCACTAACGTTTTCGCATCCTAGTTTCCAAAGGTTGACTAAACCTTTCCTCTGATACCAACTGTAGCGGTCCAGAATTACTTCCAGTGGACTACAATTGATACCTATCAGGGCACTCCATGGGCGGCTACACCCCCTGGGCGGGACACACCACCATCCCCAGTGGCAGCCATTTCCTCATGAAGCCCTTGGGCGGAGAGCCATGCTTCGTCCAACGCTCACATGTGAGAGTTCCCAAGGATCGGATACATTCCTACCTCCTTTGCCTCTGATACCAACTGTAGAGACCCGAAGCCTGACGTACATAGAATTTACATTACTTTTGCGAAATACTTAGTACATAACAAAAACACACACACACAAGGATCGTAATAGTTTAGTGTCTTTGGAAACTCGGAACGTAATCTTCTAATCGTGGTGAAAGATCTTCAATATCTCCCATAAAGATCTTCCCCTTTTTTTTTACCTAAAACCTTTATTTATATCCTAGGGAAAAGAAAACATAAAAGGGTGAGCTCAAATGCTCAGTAAGGGTATACAAAAGAAATAAAAATCATATCATATCTTTTTGAAAATCATAACCTGCAAAAGAGATCATAATATCTTAACACGGAACAAATCATAGAAGTGAAAATGAGATCACCATAATCATAACATGAAACTTGAAACTTTGTGGCATGCACACATAATCATGGAAAATCATTTCTTGTTAGTCATGACTCATTGCCAAGACTATCTTAGTGGACAAAGTCCCTTTCTGAACCGAGTTCACTCCTCGTTTCAGTCCTGTATCACTGAACCGAAATAACCTTCCGTTCCAGCCATGTCTATATCATGAGATATAAAATCTTTACCCAATGCATTGGAGGGAGATATAGGTCCCACCCATCTTATAATGAATCCTTTCTTATGTGTGCCACATAATCATAAACCATACATCACAGCGTAACCCATGTAATAAAAATGGGATTCTTAAACAACATGACATCATAAAACAATTCATATAAGGTAAAGGAATTCATAAAAATATTTCCATCACAACATAATCAAATCCATGAAATAATAGGGATAAAAACAGAACCCTTTATTATCTTAGATGGAAAATAATTTTGATAAAACACTTGAACTCCATTCTTGAGGAAAATATCCTTTCTTTTTTCAAAAACATTTTTCCTTTCTTAACATGTCATAAAACTTTAAACTAAAAGAAGTTGATTAAAAATAAACTTGAAAACTTGTAAAGGAAGCTTCTTGGAAATAATGTTTTAAAAATCCATTCATGCCGTATAAGTTAAAAAAAACATTCTTCGCACTTTTGTCGGAAAAGTCAAAAAGTACCTCGTATAAAAAAAACGACAAAAGATTCCTTTCATATCTTTTACTAAAAACTCACCGAAGGGTAAAATTGGATTTAAACAATTGTAGGTTGATGTAAATAACATTACATATTGAGGAAACATGGATGTGGATGATAAAATATACCCCAGTAAATTTCAAAGTACAAACACTCTCGGATAAAAATGAGATTCCATTATTTCCCTTACCTTAGGTCCGACTTGCTTTGTAAGTGTCTGAACCTCCTGTATAATAATTTAAATCATGTTATTGACTTATTACAGAATCATATGCATTGTTATGATATCATATATGGTTCACTTATGACATTATATTACCCTTTCTTTTGTAAATTCCATGTTAAAGAAGCGTTTTGGGTAAAATCGTTTCATTTATCGTAGGTGTTTTGATTTGTTGTTCTTGACATTATTATTACTTATATCATGATTTACTTACTTCCAGAATATAAAATATGATTCATATATCATATATATTCAGTATATATATATAATAGATAGATAAATGAAATGAAAAACACCGTTCATGGAGACGGTAGTCCGTACGTACGCATGAACGCTATTTTCCATTCCTTATTTTCTTGAATGGAAGTAAGTAGATGACATACATATATATATATATATATACATAAATCCAGTAGCTTTATAATTTCATATATTTCATTATTATTTCTTATATATACTTTATAATCATTCTTAAATGGTTAACATGGAGAATGAATCTCATCGCGTCGTGGAGACGATGGTCTGTACGTACGCACGAGCGATGATATCATTTCTATAAATATTGAATTGAATTGGAGTGGATTATACAATATATCAGAATCAATATGATGTTTTAATAACTATGTATAGTTATTCTTTACACCATTATACCCATCCATGTAAGGTGGTGGTGGAAAATAGATTACACCACGGCGTGGAGACGGTATTCCGTACGTACGCACGCGCGGTAATTTCTTTTTCCGTAGGATGGATAGATGGTGAAATAGGGTTGTTTCATACTTATAATAACATATCAGTATATGAGTGATACTGATGTTATTACATCATAATGAAACAACCTAAGAAGAAGAAGTGGAAGAAGAAATAAAGATGAAAGAATTGGTAACGGTAATTACCTCTTCTTTGAAGTGCCTCTTTGAGACCTCCTCTTAGGGTACTAAAATTGGTCTTTGAGGAAGACCAGAACCTCTAGGATGTTGCTAGGGAAGTGGAGAAGTGATTTTGGCAGGGGTTGGCCGAGCTTGAGAGCTCAAATTGGTGTGAGGAGGAGGGGGAGGAGGTGTCCTTTTATAGGGGAGGAGAGGGGCACCTTAGGAATTCTTAAAAATATTAATTTATAATAAATATAACCCCACTTAAAAACCTCCAAAAATGACTCATATTCGAAGCTTAGATGAGATAGGGTTGTAATCTCATCAACCAATCAAATTTAGACATGTTTGGATCTTATTTTAAACCTTATCAATTAGATTTAACTCTAAGTTAAATAATTTAACTTTTACCGTGTCTTTTTGTTTTCTTTCACTGTATGGTTAATACACTTACTATAACATGCCAAACGAACCCCAAATTGTTTATTATTAATATATATATCCTTATCTAAGTCATTTGGCCGAACCTTAGATTTTTAGGAATAAAATAACAATTAATAATATAATATTTGATTTAAAAACTATTTTGTGTCAATTTTGACACTATTTGATATATGATTTTTGTAAAAAGTCATAACAGAATTAAATGTTCGAACCAAGTTGATTAAATCAACATTAATATATCATAGTAACCTATAAAATTAGTGTAATTCATAAAAAGTCTTAAATTACATTTATTTTGGTATTTATATTATCAATTATGTCAATATTTCATTAATAAGATAATTACTGCATCATCTTTGTGTCATAAATAAATTAAATTATTTGATTTCTAAAAATTACAAGTAAAATACCATAATGTAGTAAATCTTATTAGCTTTCTAATGAATATTTACAATCGAATTTATCTTATGTATAACCCCATATTAAAAATGATTTACTTATTAAACTTTGATTTTAACTATTTTAACCCTTCTTTAAATAAATTAATAATAAATGTCCTAATCTAATCCAAGTGGGCCTAAATGGTCATATTGTATTCCTAAGTTTGTTTTTGGTCGAATTACACTTGTCCAATAGAATTAGGACATGTGTTAGGGTAATAGTAATATCATATTTACCCTTAGTTACCCTATTTACTATTAACCGCGGTAAAAAAAGTAACAAGTTACTATTCACCAAAAAATTATTTTCATCTCATTGAACCACATTTTAGTCCTTGATATTAACCGTGTCTCTCGGATTTTCGAAATTCCATTCACAGAAGCGGTAAAATTACGTTTTATGCAAAAATTCAGTTTTTAACCAACCACTTAGTAGTTTCACTATTCATCAAAAATTGATGTTTTTTCAGAACAATGCCAAAATTTCATCCTAAGCTATATTTTATATTCCGAATTCAAAAATGAAGTCTATTTTACCAAATTCATAACATATAAGTTGCATTAATTAATTTTATAATTATTTCCCGCTGTTAAAACAAATAGCGTGTTTTTAAGAAACCATATCTATCAAAAGATTGACACTTGATTATGTCTGGTTTAAATGTGAAATTACATTCAATGACCAACACTGTATTAAATTGTAAAAATATATTCTAAATATACTTTAAAACCACTCAAATTAATAATTTACCACTATTAATTATTTCGATTTAAAAAGTTGTTTTTTAATTATAATTAATAATTTTCACTATTCATCAGAATATGAAAGTTATCCGAAAAGTACCAAAATTTCACCTTAGGCTAAATTCGATACTCCGAATCCAAAAATGAAGTTCATTTTGAAATATAAGATTTACAGAATTTTAAAAAGTGGTTATTACTATTCATAACGGCTAGTTTTAATAATATTTTAATAGCATATCGTTGTTTAGTGAAACTTGTTATTGCGTACTACACACGCTATCGAGGAAGGTCGCGATTGCGTGTATGCAAGGCAAGTCAAGGATGCGTGTTGTGCAAGCTCCTTTTGGTGTAGCGTACAATACAAGACATTAATGAAATAAAAAGAATATTTTTCATAAAATCTCGGGCTGTTACAATGGGATTGTGGCAGGCTTGTCCTAAGGATTGAGATAGCATTGGATATTTTTTTAATTGATTCTATCATTGGGACAAGAATTTATTGATGCACTTGGGTGATTTTGATCATAGGTTGGGAAACTCGATCATTAGATTGAGGTGATGAGGCCATTAGGTTACATGAGAAAATCATTTGATATGGGATGGCATGACCATCAGATTGAGAGAAATGGTTTCATGAGCACAAAGTGCCAAAATGGTATGGATTATGTTATAATTTAGTGATTTTCTCTCACCCATGTTGGCCAATGTGTTGTTAGGAGTCGTGTACATAGATGATTACTGAAATAGTGAGATTGTATTGACCACTCATATCGTAAGAGGCCACTTATAGTTGTGTATTAGAAATCATGGTTGGAGGATATATCTGTAGAAATCCACAGGGATGGTGAGATTCCATCCGATGACAGTGTTGAGCCTTTTGATTTATGGATGAGGCTCACCATTATTGATGCCATTATTCCAAGATAATTTTGGGAAAATGGCTGTTTCCATTCCTTGGGATATTTGATGTTGAGATAATGATGATATTATTTTGAGGATAGATATCGTTGTGCCTTCAAATATCAGAATTCGAGCCAAAGGTGCATTCATGAAGGGGTCCGAGGGACCAGATTATTTGATTGGGCAAGCCCTTGGGACATTTATTTCATGATGTGGACACGAGGTGTCAGTTACTTGATTGATGGAATGAGGTTCTAAGTGACATTTGTAGGTGTAACCCAAATATTCACCTGTGTATATAAGACATTAGGGGATGCCTTGGGCTATGGGTTGAGGATCCTCTCCTATTCAGTATTATGGCATTGGACGAAGTAGGTGATAACTTCTTGGTGGATTTTGAGCACTAGGGAAGCTTGTGTTTATTATATTCATGTGCATATTTTTTATTTATTTTTAGTACACACCATCTGAATCACAAATTTAATGTAGACACACATTGGTGGTGACCTAATGAGAATCATTCTGACACCCTACACGGGCCCTTTAGGGAATTTGTAGACTTTATTTTTTTGTGTTCGGGCAAGTGTTCAAGCTTTGGAGCTAGATCCTAGTGGCTAAGTTACATGGGATGTAAGTAAAGGGACCTTGAGGTTCCTACCTTAGTTGGAGCTTCTGTTTTGTATTCAATTTTATATCAACATCCTACTTATATGTATATATTGATGGTCAGCCATGGGAGACCATTTTCTTCTTATTGTACTATATGAATTGCTATGTATGCATGATCTAAAAATGGTATTCTTGGATTTTTTACTTCATTACCCTGCTAATGTTGATTATTTCTTCCACTTTTGTTGAGATTTTTATTCTTTCACCATGGGTAGGTTACTGGTTGGACTCTATATGATATTTCATTACACTGATTATATTTATATATATCATACAACTATTATATCATCACTGGAGAGTATAGTATTCCGATTATCACATTATTTACACCCTCGCTGCTAGTCAGAAGCCTTTGGCATATGGGGAGGCATGCTTAAGGCTAATGTCACTCAACATGAAAGTACTATTTAAGTGGCCAAATGGGTCGAGGTGATATATATAGCATTAAAATAGTTTATTTTTCCTCTTTATTGGTCTTATTATTTGGGATATGATTGAATAGAGAGTAAGATATTGTGGGAACTAGGCTTATAGCTCTTGTTTGTGTTCCTGCATCCCCATACTTGGGGGATATAGCAAGTTGCTAGATATGGGAATTGTTATTCTACTTTCCTTGTTTTATATTTGATTTGATTTAAACCTCAAGTGGTACACTTTTAAATGTGATTGATACCTATTATAATATGGACCCTTGATTTGGTAAGGTAAGGGAGGAGATATTGGAATGTTATTATAATATGGAAAGGGGTGTTTGTTATGAATTTTATCCTTTTTATAAGGCACATAAGATGGATTAAATTATATATTCATGTGGCAATGATATAATTATTATGATTTCCTATATGGACCTGGATTTCTCTAAGAGAGGTTAGGTTTTCTAAAGTTTCAAACAAGGAATCTAAGTGGTGTTTTCCCGCCCAACTTCTCTTTGGTGGCATCTTACTTAACCATCTTAGGAAATTTGACCCAATTGAATATGTTTGTGGTATGTGATATTTATATGTATGGTACTGAATTTTATAGGAGTTAGTAGGTATGATGGTATAGTGTGACATTGACAATCAGTTTGGGTGGCATGGTCCTCAAGTTGAGGCAACATGGCTTGTCAAGACGGATGTGGCCCGAGGAATATTTGATACTTGTCTCTAAGAGGGGTTATGTTTTCTAAAGTGGGTAAGGAGGCCATAATGTCAGGATGTCTTATTAAATGGTTGTGATGGGGAAGGGTAAGGGTAGTGAGGTCATGCCACCTATTAATGATTTCACTATCTATGATAAATATACATATGTTATCTAGCATGTCTAACCATGTATTGGTATTTATAGGTTCGCCTCTTGGATGGCTTCAGATGGAGTGTCAAGTGGGTGGTGACAGGGTTCCACTAGAGCGGGTACCAATTGAGACCCATGAGGGTTGGGATGAGGCCCAAGAGGGTCATTCCAAGCATGATACATAGTTAAAGTATTAGGTAAAGGAGGGTAAAACACAATATAAGATAGATTTTGGGCTGTATCTTGATGATCAGCTCAGTGTGATCCTGGTGCATGCCATACCAGGTATCAATATAGGAGATCAAGGAGAAAATCCTTCGATGTAATATCTAACTTGATAGTTCTAGTCACATCACCCAAAGATATTTAATGGTGAGGTTGAAACTTAGGTGACTAAGAATGGAATCTAATAGATGAGGATGATATTATATAAGCTAGAGACACATCCAAGGTAGTGGGTGAATCTTGCTACGTACATGCTTAAGGGGATGTCTAAGTGATAGTGGGATGTGCAGGTGGAGGCATCCATACATGGAGGAATGTCTTGGATGAACTTTGAGGACATATTCTTAGATCAATTATTCCTAGAGACACTGAGGGCGAAGAGGGATCATAAGTTCATGAGCCTTCAGTAGGGTAACATGTCCGTCATGGACTATAATATGATTTCACTATGTTTTCTTGATTCACACTCGAAATGGAGAGAAAAAAAACCTAGAGGGTGAGGAATTTTGAGGATGGTATATGGAATTCCATTAGGGTGTACGTAAAAATATTTAGGTTGACCTCATTCACAAAGGTGGTAAAATAGGCACTCATAGCCAAGGGAAATTTGATGGATCGATCGTACTCAATCTTGGTGATGGATTCATGTGATTTTAGTGATGATGTTTCATATAGTGGGAATCGAGGCCGAGATTAGTTCTAGAAGGGCTAGTGGGCCATGGAATCTAGTAGAGCACCTAGGAGTGGGTCATTGACGGTGTTCTTACAGTGTGGGATGTCCGGGAATGCCCGAACTTAGTGTGAGAAACCTCCAAAGGAGTGATGATCATGTGGAAAAGTCAGGCATCTTGATAGGTTCTTCAGGAAGCCTTCTCGGATAGCCTAAAGTCAGGTATCAGGGTAGACTCATAGTTTATGAGATTGGACTGGGAGTGGTACTAGGTGATGGTGGCAGAGTTTCAGCTACACACAGAGGTCGTGGAAGAGATAGTGGGACCCAAAAATGGGGTCATTGGATGGTGGATAGTGTAGCACTAGAGGGAGTTTAGGCTTTAGGATGTCAAACATCAGACTAGATGCACGCAGTGGAACTTCAAGGTGTTGAGTAGGCTAGGGGTCTAGTTATGGTTAGAGGTACACTGTTGTCTAAGCCGTGTTTTTTCTGTTTTATTTTGGCATGGAATTTTTAGAGGCATGTATGTTTTGGGAGCATGAGGTGCATGAGATGTATTTATGAAGTAACCAAATGTTGGTTATCAATTTGAAATTGGTTTATATTCATTATATATATATATATGGTTTATTGGAATCTATAAATTGAGGAGATGTGGGTTACATGAGGGCGTTGGAATATGATAATATTTATGATGCGATACTTGTTGATGCATGTGGAACCAGGACTGATTTGGGCATCTGATGAGATGTGGGACCTCTTAGGTGCCATGTGATACATGGTAATGAGGTGAAAATCAATATAATTTTATATTATGATGGGTTTCAAATATGACATAGGAGCTCCTTATGTAACACCCCAATCTTCCATGATACGTTTCTCTTTGAATAATACAGTAGCGTGCGTTGTACGCAACTTCGAGTTCTAACACACACCACAACCAATCAAACTAGCCGTTATGAATAGTAATACAAACTTTTTGAAATTTTATACATCTTATCATTCAAAATGGACTTCATTTTTGGATTCTTAATATCTAAATTAGCTTAGGGTGAATTTTTGGTACTTTTCTGATAACTTTCATATTTTTATGAATAGTGAAGATTACTAAATTTTAATTAAAAAAAACTTTTTTAATCGAAATAATTAATAGTGATAAATTATGAATTTTATTGGTTTCAAATTATATTTAGAATATATTTTTACAATTTAATCCAATTTTGGTCATTGGATATAATTTCACATTAAAACCAAACATAAACAAGTGTCAATCTTTTGATAGTTATTATTTCTTAAAAACACGCTTTTTGTTTTGACTATGGGAATTAATTTTAAATTAATAAATGAAACTTCTATGTTTTGAATTTGGTAAAATAGACTTAATTATTGAATTCGGAATATCAAAATTATCTTAGGAATTTTTTTTTGGAATTTTTTCCGAAAACTTTTAATTTTTGATGAATAGTGAAAAACACTGAGTTATAGTTTAAAACCGAATTTTTATTTAAATAATTATTTATTTTATTTAAATTATTTAATGTAAAAATATATACATAATACCTATATAAGTTCATTGTAATTCATTGGAGTCGGTTTATAATAATTTTAGATATATAAAAATTTTATTGAACTTTTCACCGTCTTTTACCCACCTCCTAGGAGCTTTTGAAAATTCACATAAAACTTAATTTTACCGCTTTTGTTAGATGAATTTCAAAATTCTGAAAGACATGGTTAATATAAAGGAGTAAAATGTGGTTCGATGAGATAAAAATAATTTTTGGTGAATAGTAACTTTTTACTTTTATTTACCACGGTTAAAAGTAAATAGGGTAATTAAGGGTAAAAATGATCTTAATATTAACCTAACACATGTACTAATTCTATTGGACAAGTGTATCTCGACCATAAACAACCTTAGAAATAAAATATTATCATTTATGTCCACTTGGATTAGATTAGGAAATTTATTATTATTTAATTCAAAGAAGAGTTAAAAGAGTTAAAATCAAAGTTTAAGTACTAAAACATTTTTAATATAGGGTTATGCATAAGATAAATTCAATTTTAAATATTAATTAGAAATCTAAAAATATTTCCTACATAATGGTATTTTATTTATAATTTTTAGACATTAAATATTTTAATTTATTTGTGACACAATGATGATACAATAATTACCTTATTAGTGAAATATTAAAATAATTGATTTTATAAATATCCAAATAAATATAATTTGAGACTTTTAATGAATTAAACGAATTTTATAGGTTACTATAACATGTTATTATTTATTTAATTATTCTTTTTCGAAGTAATAATTCTGTTATGATTTTCAAAAAAATCAAATACCAAATAGTGTCAAAATTGATATAAAAGAGTTTTTAAAACAAATATTATATTATTAATTGATATTAAATTCCTAAAAATCTACGGTTCGGAAAAAGGACTTTTATTATGATAGGTTTATTATTAATGAACCACTTGGGGGTCTCTTGGAGGTATATTGTAAGTTTATTAACTATATAATATAAAAATACAATGTAACATGGTAAGTGTCAAACTAATTAACCAAGAGTTAAAACTAAAATATAAGGGTACTATAATGACCCAAACCTATATAAAATATATTGTTTGAAATTATTTCGACCCATCCCCACATTAGGCTTTTAATAATCCACTTTTGAGCCATTAGAAACCGAATATGAATTTATTATAAAATAATACTTTAAGTTTTTCCTAAAGAGCCCCTCCTCCCCCTTATAAAAGGACACCACTTATAACCAATTCCTCACACCTCTCAAGCCTTTTGGATGGTCCAAACTCTTCCTAATTAAGCTCCCTAAATACCTATCCTCCTATTAGAAGCCTTAACTTAGGCAGAAGGCACTTCAAGAGTCCTTTTTGGTTCAAACCAAAGGGAGTTACCCAAATTAAAGGTAACAATTTCTCTTAGCTTCTTTTATTTTATTTTACTTCTCTAACCCCTAAACTATTATTATTATTTTCTTTTGTAACAAAACCAGTATCCTTAATATATTAGGATATTTTTATTAGAAGTATTCTAACTAAACTTACACACACCTCCATCTAATGGGTGAAGAGCATAATGTTTCTATGTATGGAAACCAAACGCCTCACGAAGCGATGATTGCTCAATTATCTTTTATCACCACTCATGGTGGCCATTATGATGAAACTATAATTAAATATGATATTAATGATATTTATTTTATATATAATCTTATATAATTCCATATTATATCATACCATTATTCGTTTCATATTGTATACATATACGATAATTTCATTTGAGGAAGTGCGGACTACCGCCCCCTCAAAGTGATATGACTCATTCATACCATACATGGAACGTATAAAAGATGATGTTAATGAACTTAAGTAACACATATAAGATATTATATTATACTGTAATAATAATGTACCTATGTATCATTTGGTTTTGATTCCTTTTAAAATGAAAAATGAAATGGAAGTAGCGTTCGTGCGTACGTACGGATTACCATCTCCACAAACGTGATGCGATTCATTTCCCCATCATACCCATTAAAGAATAATTATCGTTTAATGATTAAAAGTAATTTTTAAGGACTTGATATAATTATATATATGAATAAGATACAATCTATCCGTAACTAACACGACTTACGTAATGAAGCATATAAAGGAAACCGAATCAGTTAACACCCGAAACGATGATAATACTAAAATATTATTAACAAAGAAATATTAAAAGATCATATATGATATCATATTTATGAATATGATTATTGTATAATTTAGTAACAATGATTTAACTATTATACAGGAGGTTAACATACACACTATCAAGGAAAAGTACAAGGTAAGGGGTTTTCATCTCACTCCTTATTCCCGTGAGATTCAAGCTATATTGCCCCTATTACCTTTTGTGTGGTGTACGTACTACCCATAATTGTATTCTTTGTGTAATACAATTTAAATTTTGTGCATTTACATATTCATTATATGATACCTCTTTCATGGGGTTTATGTTTCGTAAGTTACCAAATTGGTAAGGGTTTATTTCACAATCTCTTCATTATCCGAGGTTGTTTATATCTAATTATCTTCTGGGACCTCTTTATCATCCACATCCATGTTTCTCAAAAATGTATTTAGAAACATTCTTACTATTTTACATAATATGGGTTAAAGTCAGATATACCCTTGTTTGACTTTTTATACGATGTTTATAAAGGAATATTTCTGTTGTTTTCCAAACAAGGTCCTTTTAACCTTTTCGACAAAATTAAGGTAAGAATGTCTTTTTTTACTTATACGACAGGTGCAATTATTCTCCTCCATTATTACACCTTTTAAGCTTCCCTTACACGCTTATAAGGATATTTTAAAAATAACGATTTCCTTTTATAATTATTTGAGTTTTAATTGATTTCAAAAAAGAGATATTTCTCTCAAATATATGAAAATCCAGTGCAAATGTATACGTATTTAACGCAAGCTTAAAAATGTTTTCAGAAAATCCAACTCTCAAGTGTGGTAGACAGGAAGGGATTAAGCATGGACCCATCATGGCCTGTAATTAGTCGAGCAGTCTCAGAATTAGTTATTATATTTTTAGAAGCTTGCATAATGTTTTCAGAAAAACACTAGAGTATATTTGAGCAATTTTAAACGTAAGTATCTTCTAAAAAAATTGCATCGGTAGGTCTCATGAGACAAACTAGTGTCTTGGCATGAGGCCTTGAAAAAATCTTATTTTTATTCTTGGCACTAGGCCTTGGCTACGTGATTATGATAGTCTGGAATTATGCATTCTATCATTATGAAAGTGGTTATTGATATTTCATGTGATTATTAGAGTAGTAGAATATCCATGTGAATAAGTAAATGGCATTATTTCATTTTATCTTTGCCATATTACGCTGAAGTTCAAGTTTAAAAGGTTTTTTTTAGCTATACATTGCCTTAAATGTTTATGCTTATTTATAAATGTTTCCACTATATTGTTATCCTTAATGAGCATCTGAGATCACCCCTTTCTATGTTTTATTTTTCCCAGGATTCCAAGAAGTGTATTGTGATTGATATGCAGGGTTAAGCCAATGGAATAATGGCATTCATAAAGGATTATTTATGTTGTTTTGTATGTTATAAAGTGTAATGTAACATTCATGTATGTAATATATTTTCCAAGACTACTAAACCAATCTGTCCTTCGGGACATGATTCCTTGTAATCATGCCAATGTATTAAAATAATGCACCGACTCTGGGTAACTGGGGTCAGGGCGTTACACCTTATGAGGTATAGGAGTGATGATACATCACAGGAGGACTTTTGAGTCTGGGGATGGTCGGTGTACCATAATTTTAATTTGAGTTTCAGGTCATGATGCAACCAGGGTAGGTAACTCCTAAGGTGGGGATCCCCCTTGAGGTAGTTAATCTATGCCCTTTTGATTGGGGTAAACCGGGGTGTATTAATCGGGATGGGTACATTTGGTACCATCTTCGGGGTTTTTTATAGATTGAGGGAAAACTATGTTAAGGTGGGGAGATTGTAAAGTATTGATATTTTTGAGAGGGTCAAATTTCTCACCCATTTCAAATTTTTGGACTATGGTGGGTATAAAAACTCATTTTTCAATTTTTGGAACTTAATAATGAGTTTTATGTTAAACCAAAACCTCATTTTTTGATGGGTTTAGAGTTTTTTAAAATGTATTGGGTGTTTGTATGGGTTTCATGTGCATCGAAGGCCTGAAGTAATTTCTTTTTTTAAGTACTGGATGAAGAGCATGGTTATATTTAACCTTGCATCCTCTTACTAAAAATTATGAGACCCTCTTTTTGTATTGAGCTCAGTTTTGGAAACTGTGATGGATGGGGCACACAATTGTGTAGGAATTTTTTATTTTTTAACATAGGGTATCCCTATGGTTTTTTTGTGTTTAGGTAAAATTGTGCACAAGATGCACACTTATTATCAAATGGGCAGTACTCTTTCACAGTAGCACATATTGTTGGAAAACTGTTGGACCTAATTGTGTGAGCTTACCATGTGGGGCTTAGCTCGTAAGCAGCAAGAGATGCACGGTTTGGAAAACCGTGTGAGATAACCATGTGATTCATTAAAGAGTTGAATTTAACTTTTCCACACCTTCTATAAACCTTATTTCCCCCTCATTTATTCTTCGTGGATTACAAACAATAGTGGGGTATATTTATTATTACTCCTCTTATAGGTTGTGATCTAACTCTTCCTTCTGAGCTCTGTGTCACAATCTGTCTATGGAGTTGGATCTATATCGATAAGGCTCTCCTTCCATTTGCCTATATTTTTCATTTACCTCACCTCATGGACCGCTAAATCCTTGTGATTAATTTTACCATATTTTCAGGGTGTTCATCTAAAATGAATATATCTTCTAAATCATTCCGAGTTAGTGGCTAATATCAGATGTGCCTAAATCTATGATTAAGAGGTAGGTAGTGTGTACTTTTCATTATGATTTTGTTAGTGTTTTGTGGGTGAATATTTTAGCATGAGGCGGTATTAACCAAGTAATTCCCCATAATTTAAATGGTTTCTTCTAATTAATTAATGTAACCTTATGCGATGTCTATGTTCATTCTCAATTGAGACTAAAAATGGATTGAGCTTTGTGAGAGGCTTTGGACCTTGTGAACTTTAGACTGGGTAGATGTTGATTTAATTTTATTTGTTTAATTTGTTTATATTAAATTTAATTATCTATACGAACTTATTATATGATCCATGGGATTGGGATGATCTCGACCCAAGGATTGAGATAACACTGACTATTTATTTTGAGGTGATGTGATCATCAGGATGGGCATGGTTTGAGGAACTTGGGTGATGTCGATCACTAGTTGGGAGACTCAATTATTATATTGAGTTGGATAAGTTATCATGTTATAGGATATGTTCATGTGATATGGGGTGGCATGGATATCTGATTGATATACACAATCATAGGGGAATGAAATGCTGGAATGGTGTGGCATTAGTTCTAAATTAGTGATTTTAGTTCACCTGTGTTATCCAATGCATCATTAGGATTCATGTGCACATAATATTCCCTATATGTTGAGGTGGTATTGATCACTTATGTTGGTATAAGGATCCAGTAGTTGCGGCTTAGGAATTATGGTTGGAGGATACTTCCATAGAAATCCATGGGGATGGTGAGAATCCATCAGATAAAAGCATTGTATATGTTAGTTGGGGATTGAGGCTCTACAAGTTTGAGTTCATTAGGATATGATAATTTTGGGAGGAAAAACATCTCCATTCCTATAGAAATCTATTTTTGATCCAAATATGATATTATTTTGATGAAAAATATCGCTATGCCTATATAAATTGGGCTTCTAGTTTATGGTGCTTTTGAGAAAGGGTATAAGGGACCAAATTATTTGATTGGGAATTCTCTCGGGATGTTGGTTACATGATGTGGAAACAAGGTGTGGGTTACTTAGTTGATGAAACATGGTTTTGGTTGACATTTGGAGGTGGAAACTGTAGATACCCGAAGCCTGACGTACATGGACATTACATTACTTTTGCGGAATACTTAGTACATAACAAAAACACACACACAAGGACCGTAATAGTTTAGTGTCTTTGGAAACTCGAAATATAATCTTCTAATCGTGGTGAACGATCTTCAACATATCCCAATAAAGATCTCCCTTTTTTTCTTACCTAAAACCTTTCTTTATATCTTGGGGAAGATAAAACATAAAATGGTGAGCTCAAATGCTCAATAAGGGTAAACAAAAGAAATATCAATCGCATCATATTCATAAGAACGTATCTTTTGGAAATCTTAACCTGCAAAGGAGATCATGATTTCATAACATGGGATAAATCATAGTAGTGAAATGTAATCCCAATAATCATAACTTAAAACATCAAACTTTGTGGCATACAAACATAATCATAGAGAATCATTTCTTATTAGTCAAGACTCATTTCCAAGACTATCTTAGTGGACAAAGCCCCTTTCTGAACCGAGTTCACTCCTCGTTTCAGTCCTGTTTCACTGAACCGGTATAACCTACCATTCCAGCCATGTCTATGTCATGAGATATAAAATATTTACCCAATGCATTGGAGGGAGATATAGGTCCCACCCATCTCATAATGATACCATTCTTATGTGTGCCACAAAATCATAAATCATACATCATTGCATAACCCATGTAATAAAAATGGGAATCTTAAACATCGTGACATCATAAAAAAATTCATATAAGATAAAGGAATTCATAAATATAATTCAATCACAACATAATCAAATCAATGTAATAACAGGGATAGAAATAGAACCCTTTATTATCTTAGATGGAAAATAATTTTGATAAAACACTTGAACTCCATTCTTGAGGAAAATATCCTTTCCACTTCAAAAACATTTTTCCTTTATTAACATGTCATAAAATTTTAAACTAAAAGAAGTTGATTAAAAATAAACTTGAAAACTTGTAAAGGAAGATTCTTGGAAATAATGTTTTAAAAATCCATTCATGCTGTATAAGTTAAAAAAACATGCTTCCCGTACTTTTGTCAGAAAAGTCAAAAAAGTACCTTGTACGAAAAACGACAAAAGATTCCTTTCATATCTTTTACTAAAAAATCACCGAAGGGTAAAATTGGATTTAAACAATTTTAGGTGGATGGAAATAATATTAAATATTGAGGGAACATGGATTTGGATGATAAAATACACCCCAGTAAATACCAAAGTATAAACAATCTCAGATAAAAATGAGATTGTGATATTTACCTTACCTTAGGTCCGATTTGCCTCGTAAGTGTCCGAACCTCCTGTATAATGATTTAAATAATGTTATTGACTTATTACAGAATCATAATTATTGTTATGATATCATATATGGTCATATTCTTAGTTTCTGGGTAGTAATATTTCATTGCTACTTGTTATTCGGGTGTTTATAACTTTTTGTTCTTATGCGTGTTTTGTCGAATAAATTATTATTCTTCTCTTTAGGTTATAGATACATCGTTTCCAGAATGGTATTAATGTACTATATATATCATATTTATTCATTCAATTCATTTATATAATCATTATGCAATGAAGATCATGTAGAACGAATCGCATCACATCATGGAGACGGTATTCCGTACGTACGTAGGAGCGATGATATCATTCCCATGATCATGGAATTGTATTGTAGTGTACGTATACTATTTCAGAATCAATATCACTTTATAATAGTCATATATAGTCATTATTTACACCATTATACCCATCCAAGTAAGGTGGTGGTGGAAAATAGATTACACCACGGCGTGGAGACGGTATTCCGTACGTACGCACGCGCGGTGATTTACTTTTTCCGTAGGATGGATAGAAGGTTAATTAGAGTTGTTTCATATTTATAATAACATATCAGTATATAAGAAATACTGATGTTATTACTTTATCATGAAACAACTAAATAAGAAGAAGTTGAAGAAGAAAGAAATTGAAAAAGATCGGTAATGGATATTACCTCTTTTTGACGCGCCTTCACTTAACCTCCACTTAAAGAAATAAGGATGGTCTTTGAAGAATACCAGGACCTCTAGGATGATACCAGGGAAGTGGAGAAGAGATTTTGGCAGGGGTTGGCCAAGCTTGAATGCTCAAATTGGTGTGAGGAGGAGAGGGAGGAGGTGCCCTTTTATAAGGGAGGAGAGGGGCACCTTAGGAAAATCTCAAAATATTATTTTATATTAAGGTCAAATTCAGTTTTTAATGGTTCCAAAGGGTCTTATTTCGAAGCTAAAGTGGGGATGGGTCAAATTCAGTTTATAATGGTTCCAAAGGGTCTTATTTTAATAAGCTACTTTTTATTTTTGGGAATTATGAATAGTAACTACGGTAAATTTTATTTACCATAGTTAAAGGTAAATCGGGCATCTATAACATCAATTATGTCAATATTTCATTAATAAGACAATTACTGCATCATATTTGTGTCGTAATAAATGATAATTATTTAATCCCTAAAAATTCTAAATAAATTCCTATGATTTCTATAATTGTATTAGCTTTATGGAGACTATTCATTTTCGATGTTTCATGAAGTTTTTCACTAAATTAAAATTATTATACTTATAAGATTTAAGAAAGTGACATGTTGTCACATTCTTTGGTTTTAATAATAATTAAATTATTTTCATGGACAAAAGTCTATTAAATGATTATAATCCTACCCTTAGGTGATATGGGTCGACTTTTAGACATACAATATGATTTTTACATGTGTTATGGTAATTTTATAATATTATATTTACCCTTAATTACCCGATTTACCTTTAACTATGGTAAATAAAATTTACCGTAGTTACTATTCATAATTCTCAAAAATAAAAAGTAGCTTATTAACATAATTTGGATCCACTGATTCCAAATATGGAATCCATTTTTCCAAATTAAATACAAAAAAGTTTCAGAAATTAAATTAAAATTAATCCCATTGTCGAAAGAAAACGGGTTTTTCTTTAAAACATTGCAAAAGATTGAATTGATTTAACCTACGAATTCAAGGTAAAATCAATGATAATGAAATAAATTATATTAAATGGTAAAAATATATTCTATTTATACTTTAAAACCATTCAATATTATAATTTAACCACATAAGATATTACGATGAAAAAAGTTGTTTTTAATTAAAATATAGCGTGTTTTTACTATTCATTAAAATATGAAAGTCATCAGATTAAAATGAAAAATTTATCCAAAGTAAATTTTTATTTCTTGATTCCAAAGAATAATTTTATTTTGTCAAATGGAACTTATAAATATGTCAAAAACTAGATTTAAAGTGGGTGCGCCATCAAAAGGCGGCAAAACTGCATTTTTTTTGAAAAATACTTATTTTACCCGAAAAATTTATTTTGTTCTTATACCATGTTCTAGAAAATGTGTAAGATGAATAATAATGTTATAAAATTCAAAATTTAGTTAACACTATTCATAACGGCTAGTTCATAACAATATTATAATATATCGTTGTTTAGTAAATCCCGGTATTGCGTACAACACACGCTATCGAGGAAGGTCGCGATTGCGTGTAATGAAAGCCAAGTCAGGGTTGCGTGTAGTGCATGACTCCTTTGTTGTTGTGTATAATATAATCCAACCATATTTTATTTATACATTGAATATATATATATATACACTCAATGTTTCTTAGAATAACTTCTATCAAACGAACTTGAAATTGTGTGTAACAAGAGCCAAGAAAAGTGTTGCGTATACTGCAAGCTAATACAGTGTTACGTATAGCGCAAGATAATCTTGGTGTGTCTTACAATAGAAGATATGAATGAAATTAAAAAGAATGTATCTTATAAAATCTCGGGTTGTTAAATTCTACCCCCCTTAAAATGAATTTCGCCCTCGAAATTCATCGGGGTTATAAATGGTTTACTATTCGAAAGTTTCTTTAATAGAAACCCACATTGTAAAAAGGAATACCAAAAACAATATTTAAAAACAAAAGTATGAAACGTAACAGTTACCCAAATAAACTAATCACTGGGTTTCCGCATAGGTGAAAATATGGATATGGAAGAGAAATCTAACCATCATATTCTGATGGAGAGTGGTAGAGAACATGGCTATGAAAAAGCCAACAATCACAAAGCCATAGATTTGTGATTATATATGATACCATCTGATTCATCTGATATAAGGGCAGTAGGACAACAATTTTGGGTTTTCAAGATCATTTCCCTAAAGTTGATGAAATTGGAATTAGAAGAAATACTTTCATGATTTTGGTATAGTCTCACCGTTGGTCGTTCTTTGGACAATTTCCACTTCATCTCTTAAAGAAATGAAGTTGAATTTGTCATTCGTGATGTGTTAGCAGATCATGTGATAGAATGATGGGTCATTCCATCTGTCTCAAACAAAAGGTTAGAAAATTTATCAAAACAAAAATACATAAGTCCATCTATAGTGAGATTAATCATATATAGTTCCTAAAATGGACTTATACTTCATATATCATACTACTTAATATAATAAAACTAGTTTCTAATAAACAGGGACTTCCTGTAGGCCAGTGGTAGGCGATAAAGGCCAGTCGCACTTCGGTTGTGGGTTCGATTCCCGCAGCCTTGTCCGACACGATGGGCTGTCGCCCATCCTGCAGGTTGTCCTTTTTATAAAACTACATTACTATAAAATCCCATCAATAATGTCGAAAAAAGTTCTATCCTTAAACAATACTTAGCATATGTCCAAATTAATCCATTCCAATATTTAGGCTTATCTAAAATACTTCGGTCTAAGCTCATAGTATAAAGAAAACGATTACTTGAAATGTCAAATAACAATCACGTGAATTCCATCATTTATCCCCCATATATCATAAGATATATCTTGTTGGTCAAATTAAAAACATGTGAATACCTTAATCATGTATTCTCTTGAAGAATGAATATCCATTGAACCTTAGTGAAAACATGAATGCAGTTAAAAGTAAACACTTCCCACATACCAAAATCCTCAAAATTCTATATACTCAAACCATGATACCACTTAGTCCTTATATCAATCATGAGCTCATGAATACTATCAAACATTTCATTTTCTCGTTTTCCCTTCATTATGTGCATATCATCTTATTTCCAAAAATATCTCAATCACTTTGAATACCACATTAGACCAAAACATAAATATTCCAATATTCCACGATACTATATACAACATTATTCTGGAATCCAATTTCATAAACACTTAATCATTCCACCACATTGTTGTCATATTCAACATCTCCAATGGTGATCGCATGTGACTTCCCTTTGTCCTTTTCCTTAAGCAGTTGCTCATGTCGATCATCATTAACCCTTGGATTAGGGCATTTATTGGCATAATGTCCCATCTCCTTGCACTTGAAACATTGAAGTGTAGTAGGTTCATTCTGTGTATCCCTTCCTTTGTTTTCATCATTAGACATATTATTCCCATCATTGCGGCATTCAAACGCTCGATGAACTTCCTTTCCACATTTGAAACATTTACTTGTCCCTTTAAGACAATCTCAACCATGCTTATTTCCACACTTTGAGCATAAGGAAACATTCATCTTCTTTTCATCATTATTATGAGATTTCTCCTTGAACTCCATCTTTCGTTTCTTGTCAAAACTACTAGATGGATAAGTAACACCAACTTCCATTTCTATCTTGATAGCACAACACACAATTTCTTCATAGCTACTGAAGTCTCTTATAGCAAATTCCCTTCGAAGACTTGGTTTTAAGCCACTAAAAAACCGATCAACTTTACTTTCAGTTTGGATGATAATGCCAGATGCATACCTTGCAAGTCTTGTAAAATTCGCTTTGTATATACCAACAGATTCATCATCCTTCTACTTCAGCTCAAGAAACTCCTTTTCCATCTTTGTTCGAAGAATAATAGGGAAGTACTTACTGAAAAACAAGTTCTTGAACTCGTCCCATTCCATGGACTCAATTTCATCTCTTGGCCTCGTATTCTTGATAAGATTCCACCATTGATCAGTTTCACCTTCCAAACGATATACTGCTAATATGACTTTATCATGTTCAGAACATTGAAGAACTGAAAATATCTTTTCAGAGGTACTGATCCATTGTTCAGCAACAAGTGGATCAGAAGACCCACTGAAAGAAGGTGGACGTTGCCTCATGAATGAATCAATAGAATATTGTTCCCTTATCTGCTCATTTGGAAGTCCAGAATGATTCATAGCTTGTGTAAGTATAGCAATAAGATTTTGCACTCCATATCCCATAACACTTGTTTGTTCAGGAGGACAATCATTGCATTGTCCATTACAGTGATCAACACGGTTCCTTCGGGTTCCAGCCATCGTCTAAAACCCAAAAAGAATAGTGTGAGAGGAAAAAATAATGCTAGGGAAAACAACATAGTAAATGGGGAGTACCCTTAATATCTAACATCTTAGGTTAAATTCTAAGATCTTTACCCTAGTTCTAGGACTATATCCTATACGTATACTTATCCTTAGGGACATCCCTAGACATACCTTAGAAATATCTCTAGGGATCTCACTAATGTTCTCACATCCTAGTTTCCAAAGGTTGACTAAACATTTCCTCTGATACCAACTGTAGAGACCCGAAGCCTGACGTACATGGACATTACATTACTTTTGCAGAATACTTAGTACATAACAAAAACACACACACAAGGACCGTAATAATTTAGTGTCTTTGAAAACTCGGAATATAATCTTCTAATCGTGGTGAAAGATCTTCAACATCTCCCAATAAAAATCTCCATTTTTTTTCTTACCTAAAACCTTTCTTTATATCCTGGGGAAAAGAAAACATAAAATGGTGAGCTCAAATGCTTAGTAAGGGTAAAAAAAAGAAATATCAATCACATCATATTCATAAGAACATATCTTTTGGAAATCTTAAACTGCAAAGGAGATCATGATTTCATAACATGGGATAAATCATAGTAGTGAAATGTAATCCCAATAATCATAACTTAAAACATGAAACTTTGTGGCATACACACATAATCATAGAGAATCATTTCTTATTAGTCAATACTCATTTCCAAGACTATCTTAGTGGACAAAGTCCCTTTCTGAACTGAGTTCACTCCTCGTTTCAGTCCTGTTTCACTGAACCGGTATAACCTACCATTCCAGCCATGTCTATCTCATGAGATATAAAATCTTTACCCAATGCATTGGAGGGAGATATAGGTCCCAACCATCTCATAATGATACCATTCTTATGTGTGCCACAAAATCATAAATTATACATCATTGCATAACCCATGTAATAAAAATGGGAATCTTAAACATCGTGACATCATAAAACAATTCATATAAGATAAAGGAATTCATAAATATAATTCCATCACAACATAATCAAATCAATGTAATAATAGGGATAGAAACAGAACCCTTTATTATCTTAGATGGAAAATAATTATGATAAAACACTTGAACTCCATTCTTGAGGAAAATATCCTTTCTACTTCAAAAACATTTTTCCTTTCTTAACATGTCATACAATTTTAAACTAAAAGAAGTTGATTAAAAATAAACTTGAAAACTTGTAAAGGAAGCTTCTTGGAAATAATTTTTTAAAAATCCATTCATTCTGTATAAGTTAAAAAAAACATGCTTCCCGTACTTTTGTCGGAAAAGTCAAAAAAGTACCTTGTACGAAAAATGACAAAAGATTCCTTTCATATCTTTTACTAAAAACTCACCGAAGGGTAAAATTATATTTAAAAAATTGTAGGTGGATGGAAATAATATTACATATTGAGGAAACATGGATTTGGATGATAAAATACACCCCAGTAAATACCAAAGTATAAACAATCTCGGATAAAAATGAGATTGTGATATTTCCCTTACCTTAGGTCCGATTTGCCTCGTAAGTGTCCGAACCTCCTGTATAATGATTTAAATAATGTTATTGACTTATTACAGAATCATAATTATTGTTATGATATCATATATGGTCATATTCTTAGTTTCTTGGTAGTAATATTTCATTGCTACTTGTTATTTGGGTGTTTAAAACTTTTTGTTCTTATGCGTGTTTTGTCGAATAAATTCTTATTCATCTCTTTAGGTTATAGATACATCATTTACAGAATGGCATTAATGTACTATATATCATATTTATTCATTCAATTCATTTATATAATCATTATGAAATGAAGATCTTGTAGAATGAATCGCATCACATCGTGGAGACGGTATTCCGTACGTACGCACGAGCGATGATATCGTTCCCATGATCGTGGAATTGTATTGGAGTGTATGTATACTATTTCAGAATCAATATCACTTTATAATAGTAATATATAGTCATTATTTACACCATTATACCCATCCAAGTAAGGTGGTGGTGGAAAATAGATTACACCACGGCGTGGAGACGGTATTCCGTATGTACGCACGCGCGGTGATTTCCTTTTTCCGTAGGATGTATAGAAGGTTAATTAGAGTTGTTTCATATTTATAATAACATATCAGTATATAAGAAATACTGATGTTATTACTTTATCATGAAACAACAAAATAAGAATAAGTTGAAGAAGAAAGAAATTGAAAAAGATCGGTAATGGATATTACCTCTTTTTGACGCGCCTTCACTTAACCTCCACTTAAAGAACTAAGGATGGTCTTTGAAGAATACCAGGACCTCTAGGATGATACTAGGGAAGTGGATACGAGATTTTGTCAGGGTTTGTCCGAGCTTGAATGCTCAAATTGGTGTGAGGAGGAGAGGGAGGAGGTGCCCTTTTATAAGGGAGGAGAGGGGCACCTTAGGAAAATCTCAAAATATTATTTTATATTAAGGTCAAATTCGGTTTATAATGGTTCCAAAGGGTCTTATTTCGAAGCTAAAGTGGGGATGTGTCGAAAGCCTCTCATCCAATAGGATTTAGACAAGTTTAGGTTATTATTTTAACCTTATCAATTAGATTTAACTCTAAGTTAAATAATTTAACTTTTACAGTGTCTTTTTGTTTTCTTACACTATATGGTTAATAAACTTACTATATCAATCCAAACGAACCCCAAGTTGTTTATTATTAATATATATAACCTTATTTAAGTCATTTTTCCGAACATTAGATTTTTAGGAATAAAATAACAATTAATAATATAATATTTGTTTTAAAAACTAATTTACGTCAATTTTGACACTATTTGGTACATGATTTTTATGAAATTCATAATAGAATGATAAGTTTGAACCAAGTTACTTAAATCAACAATAAAATGTCATATTAACCTATAAAATTAGTTTAAGTCATAAAAAGTCTCAAATTACATTTATTTGGGCACTTATAACATCAATTATGTCAATATTTCATTAATAAGACAATTACTGCATCATCTTTGTGTCGTAATAAATGATAATTATTTAATCCCTAAAAATTATAAATAAATTCCTATGATTTAGATAATTGTATTATATTTCTAGAGACTATTCATGTTTGATGTTTCATGAAGGTGTTCACTAAATTAAAATTATTATACTTATAAGATTTAAGAAAGCGACATGTTGTCACATTCTTTGGTTTTAATAATAATTAAATTATTTTCATGGAAAAAAGTCCATTAAATGAATCTAATCACACCCTTAGGTGATATGGGTAGACTTATAGTCATACAATAGGATTTTTACATGTGTTAGGGTAATTTTATAATATTATATTTAACCTTAATTACTCGATTTACCTTTACCTATGGTAAATAAACTTTACCGTAGTTACTATTCATAATTCCAAAAAATAAAAAGTAGCTTATTAACATAATTTGGATCCAATGATTCCAAATATGGAATCCATTTTTCCAAATTCAATACACAAAAGTTGTATAAATTAAATTAAAATTAATCCCGTTTTCGAAAGAAAACGGGTTTTTCTTTAAAACATTGCAAAAGATTAAATTGATTTAACCTACGAATTCAAGGTAAAATCAATGCTAATGACATAAATTATATTAAATGGTAAAAATATATTCTATTTATACTTTAAAACCATTCAATATTATAATTTAACCACATAAGATATTACGATGAAAAAAGTTGTTTTTAATTAAAATATAGTGTGTTTTTACTATTCATTAAAATATGAAAGTCATCAGAATAAAATGAAAAATTTATCCAAAGTAAATTTTTATTTATTGATTCCAAATAATAATTTTATTTTGTCAAATTTAACTTATAAACATGTCAAAAACTAGATTTAAAGTGGGTGCGCCATCAAAAGGTGGCAAAACTGCATTTTTTTGAAAAATACTTATTTTACCCGAAAAATTTATTTTGTTCTTATACCATGTTCTAGAAAATGTGTAAGATGAATAATAATGTTATAAAATTCAAAATTTAGTTAAAAATATTCATAATGGCTAGTTCATAACAATATTATAATATATCGTTGTTTAGTAAATCCCGGTATTGCGTACAACACACGCTATCGAGGAAGGTCGTGATTGCGTGTAATGCAAGCCAAGTCAGGGTTGTGTGTAGTGCACGACTCCTTTGTTGTTTCATATAATAGAATCCAACCATATTTTATTTATACATTGAATATATATATATATATACTCAATGTTGCTTAGAATAACTTCTATCAAACGAACTTGAAATTGTGTGTAACAAGAGCCAAGAAAAGTGTTGCGTATACTGCAAGCTAATACGGTGTTGCGTATAGCGCAAGATAATATTGGTGTGTCATACAATAGAAGATATTAATGAAATTAAAAATAATGTATCTTATAAAATCTCGGGTTGTTTCAGAAACTGATAGTTCAACTACCACTATATAACATTAGGGGATGCCTTGGGCTTGGGGTTGAGGATCCTATCATCTTTAGTATTCCATCATTGTCCAAAGTAGGTGATAGCTTCTTGGTGGCTATTGAGCACTAGGGAAGCTTGTGTTTATTATATTCATGTGTCGATGCTTTATTTATTTTTAGTAAACACCTGCTTAATCAAAAATTTAAGGTAGGAACATATTGGTGGTGACTTACTGAGACTCATTCTCACACCCTACATGGACCCTTTATGATGTGTGTAGACTTTAGGACTTTTCATTCAGTTAATGGTTTGGTATCTGAAAATGGATCCTAATAGTTGAGTTTCATGGGATGGAAGGGTAAGGACCTCAAGGTTCCTTCTTTAACTGGATTTTATGTTCTGCATTCCTTTTTGCATCAACATACTACTTATGGGTATATACTGATGGTCAGCCATGGGAAAACCTTTTATTCTTATTTTAATTTATGAACTATTATGGATTTATGCTCTAAAAATTATATTCTTACATTTTCTACTTCATTCACCTACAATTATTTATTATTTATTTCACTATTGTAGATATTAATGTGCTTCCACCATGGGCGGGTTACTGGTTTGAGTCTGTATGTTCTTTCTTTTTGCTTATTATATTTATATATATACCACTATAATATCATCAAAATAGGGTATAATATCCCACTATCCCATTATTTACACCCTCACTTCTTGTCTACATCCTTTGGTATATGGGTAGGTGTGCCTAAGGCTAGTTGTACTCGGCCCAGAAGCACTATTCGGGTGGCTAAAATGGTTGGGGTGCTAGAAATTTACTTAATGAAGATTAAAGAGATGATGAATCAAATAGAAATTATTTAATGGAATTTTATTCTCAAAAATAAACTAAATAAAAATAATATTCAAAGCTTGTTCCTTTAAGCTTTATAATTTTAGAGCATTGTGAAGATGAAATTATGAAGGTACCAGTCTCGAAACTATCCATATTGTTACATGCTAATATTTTATAATATATTTATAATTAATAAATAAATGGTTTTGATAGCTTGTGAAGAAAAAAAACCATGGACTTATGTGAATAATTATTATACATTATAAAATGAATCTCATTGTATTGTATATAATTGTTGAAAAAAATTTCTAATTCATTTAGGAAATATTTTTTTATCCTAAATAACTGTTTTAAAGTGTTTTGTTTATGAGAAATTTTGTCATATATGTTTTATTTAAAATTTATTTAGAGTATTAAGCTTATGAAAAATTATTATTTACGCATAATTAAATTAATTTAGTGGTTATCAATTTGTTAGAAATGAAATTAAAAGAATTTAAAAATAAAAAGATTTGTTTTTATAACAAAATACTTTTATGTGTCTGATGGGTTTTTATTATAATAAATAATATTAATAAAAATTTATGAATGATTATAATGAAATATTAAGTTAATATATTAAATAAAATAAATTAATATTAATTTAAAGGTTTTTAATTAGAACAAAATTGGATTAAATTTAGCTTTATGCATAAAAATGATTTTTTTTTTAAAAACGGATTATATTGTGTTTTTCATGCTTATTTTAAAATGACCTTATATCAATTACATGAATTGAATTTGATAAATTTATTTAAATATTTTTTTATTATAACTTCCAAATTTTTTAATGATTTAACTTTCATTTTTGTTCATATTTAATTGCAACTATGGTAAAAATTTATTACCTCAGTTACGATTAAAAAGGGTTAATGAGGGTGTCAAAGTAAAAGATATTGTTTAAAATATCATATAAACTTGTATAAATTTGATTGTTTGAATATATTTTTACCATAGAATATCTTATATTGGAAACTTTTTCTATTTTGTTCAACTTTCACTTGAATATCACTTTATTACATTTTAATGTTTTAAGTATTTTGAAGCTTGAAACCCGCGTCACTTATAAAAGGTGGTCCTATCCCACTCACTGCTTCATACATTTTGAGTGATATAGCTAAGAAAATCCCTAACTAATCACCTTTATGATTTCCCTCACCATATTATAGATCTTATGGTATTCACAAAATACCAACCTTTTAAGACTTAAGGTGTAAGAAAATTTGTGTTTTTGAAGAAGAGGTAGTTATCTTTACTAATCTATTTTGAGTTTCATTCTTACCTAATCTCCTCTAATTATTTTATACCCATATTAACATGATATAATCAGTATATTTACCAAATTTAAATGTTTTTCTGTTAATTTTACAACCATTTTATACCTCTTGTCCATCCTATGAGAAATGATAACATCGTTCGTGCGTACATGTGGACTACCACCTCCATGAAGCAATTTTATTTTTTCTCATGTCTGTTATACATGGATGGTCATATATATTTATTTAATGAATATATATAATATTTATTATTATATTTGAGACATATATTATTATTTATCTTTATTTGTTTCCATTCATTAGAAAATTAAAAAATTATTCAAGAGTATGTAGAGACTACCATCTCCACAGAGTGATGTAATTCCTCTTTCATTACCACCTTATATGAATAGTCATAAAATTTTATATAATGAATAAATATGATAATTATAACATGAATAATTTTTTTGAGATGATGAAACCATTACCAGTGTTCATGGACTAGAACCACCTCTAAAAATTGATGCACTCATGTCGTAGGGCATGAAAAAAGTGTATTTTAATGTTTTTATACTACAGCATAGAGGCTGACCAGGGTCGTCTCACTTGAGGAGCTTTCTCAGTTCATTCACCTGATTAATCTAATTTACATAAGAAGTAATTATTTTTGTTTTATTATTTTTTATGAAATAAATTGAATTTAATAAAATAAATTAAATGAAAAATAATAGGAAACTTACATTAAATTCTAAATTACCATGGAATTCTAAACAGAATGAAATTATGGAAGAAATGAAGTTTTCCTGAGAGAACTTTTTGAGAGCACCGTCATTGACCAGCTTCAAATATTCTTAGTGAACACACTCCATCGTATGTGTGCACACCTTACTTTACCCTGGTTATGAATGAAAGTTATACTTATCGATCACCAAGAACACCCTCCATCCACCTCCTCAATCGAGGGAAAATGGTTGTAGATTAAGAAGTTAAACTTTAGACAACCACAGTGAGGATTGCACCCACAACAAATTATTCATAGAATTAACTCAATGAATATTAAAAAAATGGTCTTGGGTTCAAGAACCTGATTAATCCCTTGGGATATTCCTTCGATTAGTTACTCATGATCATGATTATTATAGTTCATGATGGTAAGATGATAAGAGGAAAAGATGGTGGATGGGTGGGCACATAAATAAAAAAATGCATGAATTTTAATAGAAATATAATTTACAATTGAAAACTAAAACAAAAATAAAGAAAATAAATAAATTAAAAATAAAGGGGGAATATTTTTGGCCGTCCTCCCTCGGTGGAGATCTCCTCCTTGGTGACTTAAAGGAATGGATGGAGAATGGGATGATTTGAGAGGAAGGATCTCCCCTCCTTTTATAAGCAGAATTTGTCCCCTAAAAGTTGACACATTGTTGACCTATTAACTCATGGAACCCTTATTAAATGTTTTTAATAATTGTTTTGGACGTTAAACCTACAAATATAAGATTATTTGTTCACCGGATGAATGAGTTATGAATTTTTCATTGGAGGTTTCTTTTTTTGGACGCAGGTTCCAGGAAGCTTCCTTAAAAAATATAGCATCTAATGGTAGCTTTAATGGCTTCAAAACTTCCCCAAATTTGAGTTAGAGCCGACCCTATGTATCTTCGTGATATCCCAGTTGTAAGAACTTCAATTAGAGGTGTTTAGGCTGAGATGTAGTTCTGTTATAGTAGTGGGGTCCCCGCTGTCTTCCAAGAAAAATATTTTAATTAATTGATTTTTAGGCCATTTAGATGGTCGAATCAGCTCTAGGTCTAAAAGACAAAATTTTAGGAAATAAAATATGGATTCCAAAAATACTATTCACTCAATTTGGAATTATATTTTTTAACAAAGGACTAAAATACCCTTGATGTAAAAAGATTTCCAAAAATCCAGAATTAAGCACTTTTCACCATTTTGCTCAAAACACATCATAACTCCAATATTGATTCATATAAGCTCAAATTGATAATTTGGAATGATTAAAAAAAAAATTAAATTCATACAAAAAATGTGGAAAATATTAGATCTATCAATTCTCCCACACTTAAATTGTGCTTGTCCTCAAGCATGAAATCTCAACATGGAATTCAGAGGACACCAATGTTACCAATATTCAAATTCAAAAGTAATAAAATTTAAAAAATTTCAATGTCAAATCAAATATTCAAAAATCCAAATAAAATATCTATTTAATTTATCATTTTTAAAAGACACAATTAATTCATGTATTTTATTTTCCCCTTTGAAAAAAATGGAAGTTATTTTTTTTATTGAAGCTTCTCAATTCATTATTATTAAGCATACCACATCATGATTTACCTGACCATTGGATTTTTCCTCTCATATATCATGATAAAATTCAAGTAGAGTTATGATCATATCATAAGAACATGCACCTTATCCATAATATTATAAAATAACTACTTTCTCCACTTTGTAAAGACAAAAGGAACATAAAATCACGATGACTTTTCAATAAAGGTTCAAATGAATCTGAGGCTTAAGGTTTGTTGGATTTGATTTTTAAAAATCTAAGGCTCAAGGAGGAGTTTTAACTCTTAACTAAAATTCATGTTATCAACAGTGTATTGAAATTCTCCCCTTTAATGTACCAACACCCACTTCCCCCAAATCTCAAAGTAAGGTCATGCTAAAAGTAAAGAATAATGAATGATTAATGCACCCTCTTGATTTTTTTTAATTTTTTAATTTTTTTGAAATTTATGATTAGATAAAACCTCACATCCATCAAATAACCACATATGATTATAATATCATCGGTATGGAAAATGGTGATTTTTGGTTCTCCCAAATCACAACCCATTTTTTCTCTTTTTTATTGTTTTTGTCATTTTCATATTTTTATTCAAGAGGGGAAAAACAATATAGGACAATAAATGATTCCACAAACTTTTATAATTCCCAAAATAAAATCCCCACACCCTTTTCTTAAAATGTAAATCATCCCTTTTACCATGAATCCCTTTACCCCCACACTTCATCTTTAAAATATCATTCAAATACCAAGAGTAGGGAAGGAATGGATAAAAATGGATTAAAAAATGGATCATCCCTATAAAGGTCATTCATGGTCTCTATGGTATAAAATAAGGATTGATATAAAGGTTGTATTTATGTATACATGCTTTTAAAAATATGCCTCAATCATTTTAAATGTTTTTTTGTACAGTCATAGCTTTGACAAGTTCAAATGAAATTTCTGGTCGGTGACATGTCCCAAGATCACTCAAGAAATATGCTCCAGAATAAATAGGAAGTACTTGGTCTAGAAATACTCTCGGGAATGAGAAATATGATATTAGAAAATCACTCAAGTAATGATCAATAATAAAAAATTAATTCACATGAATTTCAGAAATTCAATGTATCAAAAATGGTAGGGAAATTTCATTTACATAAATCAACTAATTCCCTTAAATCACGAGTCATCATTTCAATATCCATGCTTCAATTTAAACAATAAAATTTACATTTTACTCATTCAATCTCACTAACATTGAAATATAAAACATGGAATCACTATATTTATAAGAAACTTATATCTCTTAGATAAGTCAGGCTAAGCATTAATTTTAGTGTGGATATGAAATTCTTATCTTTAAAGATAAAATCATGTTTTGGACCAAAAAATGTAAGGATTGTAAGAGATAATCATAAAATTCAAACTTCCTTTTGAAATAAATCTTTCATCCTCTCCCTACAATTATTTGGGTTTTCTTCTACCATCATGAACCTATATAAGAAAAAAACTCAATTAAGAACAATGATAATGTCATTAAATCTCAAAAAGACAAGAGAGTGTGGGCCGCATGCTAGAATAATTCCTAATACTGAATTTGAAATTTAAATTCCTAATATTTAAAATGAAATCACTATAAATAATGTAAAAGATAAATCTTGGTATGATCCCCCAAGTGGGCCCTGGAATTTTTTAATACCTCTAGAGGGCAGTACCAGCTTTAATCCATAATCTGTCAGTGGATGAATTTTCTTTTATTTGAATCACCTCATGTGGCTCTTCCCAGATTTCAGTTCATTGTTCTTATTGAAGAGGAATCCATGGACAAAGTATACCAAATACACCCCTTCTCAATGTGGTACAACTTGTATGGAAGGGGTAGTATTTAGTAGGGAACCTCCTCTTATATTGGTTTTACTTGGGCAACCATCTTGTCTTCCATTGCTGGCTTCATGGGGACTTCAGACTCTTGTATAATTTCCTTAGGCTTAGCAACTTGGATCTCTTCATGATAGGGATCCTTCACTAGATATTCAATGTCTTCAGAGGGCTCCAAGCATTCCTTAATAGGTGCATCATTTTCCAGATCATCCTCTAAGGGGTAGTATGAGTTTTCCGAATCTAAAAATTCAATATAATTATGAGAGATAATCAAATTAGTTTCAACAAAATTTAGAGAATTTGAGTTTAATAATGTATCATCTCCCTAATTTGGTTCTACAATAATATCCTCTTCAATTGAAAGTTCCTCTTAGAGTCGATCTTCACTGGATGGAGGTAGGTAGTCAGGTTCATTCAACATTACTTCAAATTCTACCACTATGTTGGTTTCTTCCATCAGTTCTGCTGGATCTTATTCATTACAAGACTTGGGGATATCAAGTAGTTCTTCAAATTCACTCTAAAATACATCTAGTTCTTGTTGATCTCCCCCATGTATCTCTATAAGTAAGCCTTTTTAATTTATATCTCCAATAAATTTTTGAGTGAGGATAAATGAATATTTTGGAATAGTAACATTTAACATCCTCCAGTTCATTAATTTCATTGATGAGTGGTGAAATTTCTTCCACCACTACCTTAGGTTCTTTCTCTGGCTCAGGGCCAGGTTTCTCTTGGGTAGAATGGACATATTTTGTTAGCCTTTATATTTGAATATTTAGTCCCTCTATGGCCTCTTTATGTTCATTCACCTGAGATCTGTTGAACTCTAAAGCAGCTTCATCTTTTTGTTGTTGCACATGTGAGTAGTCATTCCATGCATAGTAATTTAAGTTTGGATACATCATGGAAATTTTACTTGTTTTTTTGTATTTTTTTTGTATTTTTTGTTTTTAAGAAAATTGAAAATCTATCTACAATTTCAAAATAGAAAAAGATAAGTAAAATACTAATTAGATACCCAGCAACAACACCAGTTATGAACCATGCTTGTCGTAGGGCATGGAAAAAGCTTATTTTATTGTTTTACTACTACAGCATAGAGGCTGACCTGGGTCATCTCCCTTGAGGAGCTTTCTGAGAATTTTTCACCTACTTAATATAATTCACCTAAGAAGTAATTATTATTTTTATGTTTTATGATATAAATTGAATTTAATAAAATAAATGAAATGAAAAATAATAGGAAACTAAAATTAAATTCTAAATTACCATGCAATTCTAAATAAAATGGAATTATAGAAGAAAGGAAGTTCTCCCGATAGATCTTTCAGGTAGCAACTTCATTTACCAACTTCAAATATTCATAGTGAATACACTCCATCATATGTGTGCACACCTTAGTATACCCAGATTATGAATGAAACTTATACCTAGAGATCTCCAAGAACACCCTCCATGCACCTCCTAAATCGAGGGAAAATGGTTGTATATTAAGAAATTAAACTTTAGACAACCACATTAAGGATTACACCCACTATAAATTATCCTTAGAATTAACTAAATTCATATTAAAAACATTGTCTTGGGTTCAAGAACCATATTACTTTCTCAGGATATTTATCAGATTAGTTACTCATGATCACGAGTATTATAGTTCATGAAGGAAAGATGAGAATAGGAAAAGATGGTGGATGGGTGGGCACATAAATAAAAAACAATGCATGAATTTTATTATAAATCTAAATTACAATTGAAAACTAAAACAAAAATAAATAAAATAAATAAATTAAAAATAAAGGGGTAATATTTTTGGCCTGCCACCCTTGGTTTAGATCTCCTCCTTGGTTCCTAGAAAGAATGGATGGAGAATGGGATGATTTGAGGGGAAGGAGCTCCCCTCCTTTTATAGGTAGAATTTGTCTCATGAAATTTGATGTGTTGTAGGCCCAATAAATGACATATTAATGGATGGAACTCTTATTAAAAGTTTTTGACAAATGTTTTGTCCGTTCCCCCTCCACATATCAACTCATTTGTACATTGGATTAATGAGTTATGAATTTTTCATTGGCAGTTTCTTTTTCTGGAAGTAGGTTCCAGTAAGCTTTCTTCAAAAATATAACATCCAATGGTAGATTTATTGAATTCAAAACATACCTAAATTTGATTTAGAGACAACATGATGTGTTCTCATGATATCCCAGGTAGAAGAACCTCAATTGAATGTGTGTAGGATGAGATGTAGTTCTGTTACAGTGGTGGGGTCCAAGCTATCTGCCCAGAAAAATATTTAACATAATTGATTTTTAGGCCATTTAGATGGCCGAATCAGCTCCTGGTCCAGAAGACAAAATTAAAGGAAATAAAATTAGGATTCCAAAAAATTATGATTCATTAAATTTGGAATTATATTTTTAAATAAATAAATAAAATACCCTTGACGTAAAAATCTGTCCAAAAATCCAGAATTAAGTGCTTTTCCCCATTTTTCTCAAAACACATCATAAATCCAAAATTGATTCATATAAGATCAAATTGAAAATTTAGGATGATTAAAACAATTTAAATGCATAAAATAAATGTGGAAAATATTATATCTTTCAATTCCCCCACACTTAAATTGTGCTTGTCCTCAAGCATGAAATTTCAACATGGAATTCAGAAGACACCAATGTTACCAATATACAAATTCCAAAGTAATAAAATTTTACCATTTTCAATGTCAAATAAAACATTAAAAAATACACATAAAATATAAATTTAATTTACCATTTTCAAAGAAATAATTAATTCATGTATTTTGTTTTCCCCTTTGAAAAAAATGGAACTTATTCTTTCTTTCATTCAAGCTTCTCAATTCATTATTATTAATAATTCCATATCATGATTGACATCACCATTGATTTTTTCCTCTAATATCTCATGATAAAATTCAATTAGTGTTATTCTCATATCATAAGAACACACACCTTATCCATAAGCCTGTAAAATAAATACTTTCTCTAATTTGTAAAGATAAAAGGCACATAAAATCATGAGGACTTTTCACTAAAGGTTAAAATGAATATGAGGCTTAAGGTTGGTGGAGTTTGATGTTTTAAAAAGTAAGGCTGAAGGAGGAGGTTTATATCTGAAGTAAAATTCATTATATCAAAAGTTTAATGAAATTATACACTTTAATGTACCAACACCCACTTCCCCCAAATCTAAAATTAAGGTCATGCTCAAAGTAAAGCATAATGAATGATTAATTTTCCATCTTAATTTTTTTTAATTTTGTATTTTTTCAAACGTTATGATTAAAAAAAACCTCAAATCCATCACCTAACCACATTCGATTATAATATGGTCCATCTAGAAAATGGTGATTTTTGATTCCCCCAAATCACAACCCATTTTTTTCTCTTTTTTATTGTTTCTATCATTTTATTTTTTTTCAAGAGGGAAAAAAATATAGGAAAATGAATGATTACACAAAATTTTATAATTCCTAATATAACACCCTCACTATTTTTATTACAATGTAAATCATCCCTTAAACCATGAGTCCCTTCTACCCCACACTTTATCTTTAAAATATCATGCAAATACCAAGAATAGTGTAAGAATGGATAAAAATGTCTTAAAAAATCACTCATCCTTATAATGGTCATTCTTGGTATCTATGGGATAAAATAAAGATTGATTTAAATGTGGTATTTAAGGATACATTCTTTTTGAAACATTCCTCAATCATTTTAAATATATTTCTATACAGTCATAGTTTGACAAGTTCAAATGAAAGTTCTGGTCGATGACATGTCCCAAGATCACTTAATAAATATTCTCAATAATAAATAGGAAGTACTTGGTCTATAAATCCTCTCAGGAATGAGAAATATGATATTAGAAAATCACTTAAGGCATGATCAATAATAAAAAATTAATTAACATGATTTTCATAAATTCAAAGTATGAAAAATGGTTGGGAAATTTCATTTACATAAATTAACTTATTCCCTTAAATCATGAGTCATAATTTCAATATCCATGCATCACTTTAAACATTAAATTTTCCATTTTACTCATTCAATATCATTAACATTAAAATCTAAAACACGACATCATTGGATTTCTAAGAAACTCATGTCTCCCAGATAAGCCAGGTTAAGAATTAATACGATTGTGGGTATGAAATTATTATCTTTAAATATCGAATCATGTTTTGGACCAGAAAATTTAAGGATTTGAAGAGATAATCATAAAAGTTAAACTCCATTTTGAAATAAATCTTTGGTCCTCTTCCTCCAATGCTTTGGGTTTCCTTATTCAATCATGAGCCTGTAAAAGAAAACAACTCAATTAAGCACAAAGATCATGTTATTAAAGCTCAAAAAGATAAGAGGGAGTGAGTTGCATGCTAAACTAATTACCAATACTTAATTTGAAATTTAAATTCCAAATATTGAAAATGAAATTACTAAAAATCAATTAAAGGATAAATCTTGGTATGATCTCCCAAGTGGGCTCTGGAATCTTTTACTGCCTCCAGAGGGTAGTACCAGATTTTATCCAAAATCTTTTGGTGGATGTAGCTTCTTTGATTTGAACCACCACATGTTACTCTTACTAGCTTCCAGTTCTTTGTTCTTATTAAGTAGGACTCCATGGACATAGTATACCAGATCCTCCCCTTCTCTATGAGGTATAACTTGCATAACGGAGGTAGGATTAAGTATGGAACCTCCACTTCTTTTATTTGTACTTGTGCAACCATATTGTCTTATAGTGCTAGATTAATGGGGGATTCGGCCTCTTTTGTAATTTCCTAAGGCTCAAAAACTTGGATCTCTTCATGATGGGGCTCATCCACTAGATATTAAATGTATTCAAGGAGTGCTAAGGTTTTTTCAAAAGGTGCATCATTTTCCACATCATCCTCCAAGGCGTAGTATGAGTTTTCCAAATCTGAAATTTCAATATAATTAGGAGAGGTAATCAAATTAGTATTAAATTTTTTTAATGAATTTGAGTTTAAGAATGTATCATCTCCCTGATTTGGTTCAACATTAATATCCTCTTCAATTGAAAGTTCCTCTTGGAGTTGATCTTCACTGGATGGAGGTAGGTAGTTGGTCTCCTCTGTCATTACTTAAAATTCCACCACTATGGTTATTTCTTACTTAAATTCTGATGGCTATTCTTCTTTGAAAGACTTGAGGAGATCAAGTAGTTCCTCACATTCATTCCAAAATCCATTCAGTTCTTGATGATCTCCCCCATGTAGCTGACCAATTAATACATTTTCATTTATATGTCCAATAAACTGTTGAGTGAGGATGACTGAATATTTAGGTACCTCAAAATTTACCTCCTCTGGTTCATTAATTTCAACGATGAGTGGTGAAATTTCTTCCACCAGTACCTTAGGTTCTTGCTCCGGCTCAGGGTCGGGTTGCTCTTGGGTAGAATAGACATATTCTGTTAGCCTTTCTATTTGAATATTTATTCCTTATATAGCCTCTTTATGTTCATTCAACTAAGCTCTATTTTAATCTAAAGAAGCTTCCTCTTGTTGTTTTTTCACTTGAGAGTATTCATTCTATTCATAGTAATTTAAGTTTGGATACATCATGGAAATTTTACCTTTTTTGGTTTTTTTTGTTTTTTATGTTTTTAAAAAAATTGAAAATCTATCTAAATATTGAAAATAGAAAAAGATAAGTAAACTAATAATTGGATCCTCAAAAACAATGACAATTTTGACACACACCTATCGTAGGAAGTGTCAAAGGTGTATTATAATGTTTTACTACTACAACATAGATGCTGACCAGGGTCATCTCACTTTAGGAGCATTCTCAGTTCGTTCACCTACTTAATCAAATTCACCTAATAAGTAAATATTTTTGTTGTTTTATGTTTTATTAAATAAATTGAATTTAATAAAATAAATCAAATGAAAAACAATATGAAATTAACATTAAATTCTAAATTACCATACAATGCTAAACATACGGGAATTATGGAAGAAAGAAAGTTCTCCCGAGAGAACTTTCAGGGAGCACCTTCATTGAACAACTTCAAATATTTTTAGTGAACAAACTCCATCATATGTGTTCTCACCATAGTATACCCCGATTATGAATGAAAAGTATACATAGAAATCACCAAGCACACCCTCCATCCACCTCCTCAAACGATGGAAAATGGTTATAGATTAAGAAGTTAAATTATAGAAAACCACAGTGAGGACTACCCCCACTATAAATTATCCTTAGAATTAACTCAAAGAATAATAAAAACATGGTATTGGGTTCAAGAACCTGATTAATCCCTTTGGATAATCCTTAGATTAGTTATTCATGATCATGAGTATTATAGGTCACGATGGTAGGATGAGAAGAGGAAAATATAGTGGATGGGTGGGCACATAAATAAAAATAATGCATGAATTTTATTAGAAATATAAATTACAATTCAAAAAAATAAAAAAAATAAAAAAATAAATAAATTTAAAAGAAATGGGGAAGATTTTCAGTTGGCCTCCCTTGGTGGCGATCTCCTCCTTGGTTCTTTGAAGGAATGGATGGAGAATGGGATGATTTGAGAGGAAGGAGATCCCCTCCTTTTACAGGTAGAATTTTTCTCTCAAAAGTTGATGCATTTTATGCCCAATAAATGACTGATTCACATGTATAACTCTTCTTTAAAGTTGTTGATAAATGTGTTGGTAGTTCACCTTCCACATATCAGCTCATTTTTTCACTGTATGAATGAGTTATGAATTTTTCATTGGCAGTTTTTTTTCTGGATGCAGGTTATAGTAAGCTTCTTTAAAAAATATAACATCCAATAGTAGCTTTAATGACTTCAAAACTTCCCCAAATTTGATTTATAGTCTACCCTATGTGTTCTCGTGCTATCCTAAGTATAAGAACATCAATTTAAGGTCTTTATGCTGATATGTAGTTCCGGTACAGGGGTGGGGTCCAAGCTGTCTGCCTGGAAAAATATTTAACTTAATTGATTTTTTGGCCCTTTAGATGCCTGAATCAGCCCCTAGTCCAGAAGACAAAATTGGAGAAAAGAAAATAAGGATTCCAAAAAAATATTATTCAATGAATTTGGAATTATATTTTTCATTAAATTAATAAAATACCCTTGATGTAAAAATATGTCCAAAAATCAAGAATTAAGAGATTTTCACCATTTTTCTCAAAAAATATCATAAATCCAAAATTGATTTATATAGGCTCAAAATGATAACTTAGGATGATTGAAAAAATTGAAATTCATTCAAAAATTATGGAAAATATTATATATTTCAATAATCCCAACTCTAGTAACACAGATTCGATGCATACTTTATTACATTGATATAAGATTCAATCCACATCACATAGATCGATCAGTTTCGTTGTCTTGAAAAACCATATACATACATGATTCCCATTGCACATTGGAAATTTATTATAAAATATAGTAAACTTTATTTGAACCAAGTCTGTTCTTTTCTAGAAATGGAATATGGTTTGTGTTTGTTATTAATCCACTTTGGGTTGATCAAGGGGTTTTAAAGTCAAGTGATTGTACAGTACAAGATGAAGTAGGTCTTTAAGGTGGTGCCATTTTCCCAGTGTTTGACAAATTTTTGGGCCTCAAAATCAAAAGTTTTTTTTGAAACAGAAGGTTATCCACAAAGGTGGTATGCGGAATGGGTTTTCCTGGAATAGTTTGAGGATCAAGAATTATGGTACGTGCAATAGAGAACTACGAACCAAATACTAGGAATGGTTCAAATAATGGAAAAAAGCATTTGGACTGCATAGGAGGAATGATTCATGGATAAAAGGAGGTTTACAAGAAGGCTTGTGGTTCGCAAAAGGAAAACAGTTCATGGGATGGTGTGTCATTCGGAAAAATGAGGTGGAGTTTTTAGAAGATATGAGGGGTTTTGTTTGTGAAAACGAGGCAGTGATTTGTACTTACGCATAATAAGAATGGAAGTACATGGACAGCATAAGGAATATGATTCATAGGATATGCACGATATGCGGTAAAGGTAGCATTGTATCAAAGATTTGGTAAATCTCAGTTTAATGAATTATGAATATCTATTTTACTATATAAGGAGAACTAATCCCTTCATTAAAGTGCATCTTTGTGATTAAAAATCTAAGAGGAATTTGAAAAAATATAAAAGTAGTTCACAGGAAGGCCACCCCAGAAAGACATTAATTAAAAATCTAAAAGGAATTCGGTGAAGTCTAGAACAGTTCACAGAAGATAGTACGCAGAGGAAGAAGGCCAGTTCATGGAAGACAGTTCATGGAGGAGGAGTTGGTCAGCAGAGAATATGTAGTACGTGGTCGATATTTGTGAAGGAAGCATGTGGTCGTGGTTTATAGAGGAAGTAGGAATATGAAGCCTCACAGTATGCAGAGTAAGAAAATAAGTAGTGGAAGAAGCACAATACAAGGTGGAGCAGGATCAGTTCAGGGAGGAAGTTCTCATGGTATGCAGTGCAGTATGGTTCACAGAGGAAGGAGGAAAATACGCTGAGGAATAGTTCATGAACTGATAGTGCAAGAAATAGTGAAATACATCTACAGGTGAAAACATGACCTCAACAGAGAATCTATCTACATTTTAGGATGTATGATGTAATTCCAACCCATTAGATGAGACCTTATAGTCAATAAAATGATTTCAGATTCTTCCTAACATAGTGAGCATGAGGGATTCAATGGAAGTGATCTAAGGGACGTAGTGTGCTATCCTGAAAACCTTATAAAGGAAGTATTCCTAGAACTAAGTGAATATGTTAAACTTATATTCTCTAAAACTAGGGAATATTAGTGGACTTTGGTATGACTGAAAACATATCGGTTTATGTTCCTTGGATACTTCCTTTAGTGGTTAACTGAGTAAAATTATTATGTCCTCTATTTGGATGTGGTTGTTTTCTTCAAATTATCCCCAGAAAGGTTTAATAGGTTCATACCAACATGGGAAAAAGATCCATCAGTTTAAAATAAAAATATGACACCTTGATTAACCCCTCCTATATTAGGGTGTTCCGAGGTCAT
Organism: Viscum album; assembly: GCA_963277665.1. Classification (NCBI taxonomy): domain Eukaryota; kingdom Viridiplantae; phylum Streptophyta; class Magnoliopsida; order Santalales; family Viscaceae; genus Viscum; species Viscum album. The sequence goes on along the minus strand of OY728121.1, from coordinate 351,947,044 downwards.
TCAAGTGGTATTAGAGGGTAAAGGTTATTGGTGTTAAATATTTCCTTTATTTCTAGCATGGAGAATACAATGAATGTTAGGGGAGTCCCACATATTTGATGGAATTAGCTTATAGATATGGAAGATAGGATGAGATATCATCTATGATCTCTTGTAATAGAAGACTTATTTCCCACTCCACATGGAATAAAGGTCACTGATCCAACTGGGCTATTTATGACTGATACAAATAGAAAAATGCTTGATATAGATTCTAAAGTACAAAATTCCCTCACTGAAACTCTTCCTGATCAGATATATCTAAAGATGATGAGTTGTACATCAACAAAGTTTATGTGGGGAAAACTGGATAATATTATGAAGGTGACATAAAAGTGAAGGAGACAAAACTACAAGTTTTACACAATAGGTTTGATGATCTGAAGATGCATCCGGAAGAAAATTCAGATACCTTTTTCAATATAATGAATAAAGTTGTTGGAGACATACAAGGACATGGTGAAGAAATCAAAGACATTGATATTTTAAATAAAATCATGAGAATAATTACACCTCTTTACAATGAAAAGGTGTTATCCCTGTAGGAAAGGGACCTTTCCAAACATTTTCTGGATGATCTATTGAGTAGCCTTATGGCATATGAGATGAGATTCAAACCAGAAGTTGTAAAGACTCGAGTATGCCAGAAAATTACATTCAAATTCATGGACAAAATTGAAACTTTAGGAGACAGTTTTGATTAAGATAACGATATTAAATAAATTATTTCTCTCATTAACAAGAAATTCAACACGGGAAAAGGGATATTTGAATTCAAGTAACCTCTAACTTGTTTTTGTGTGTGTAAGAGTTGGGAACATTGCCTCTCGGTGCACAAAAAAGTTTGATGATGAAGAAAGTGATGTTGGAGACATACCAAAGCCTCCGAACAGGTTTTTCAAAAAGGGAGACTTCAAGAAACTATAGAGAAAGGTTTTTTTAAGAGGATGATGATGAAAGAGACTTATTTGAAGAAGAATAACCAAAATTTAAATTGGTAATCCATGCATCAATGACGGATACCATTGAAAATTCATAACCATTGGGAGATAAATCTAGAGATAATCAATTGACCTATGATGTCGATCTCAATTTACAACTTAAGGATTCTTTTGGTAAGATTGAGAATCAACGAAAGAGATATAAAAATTGGAACGAAATTGTGGAATATTCATCATAATTTTTTGATATACTAGAAGCAGAAATTGATTGACTTGATAAAGTAATAGAAGAACATTTAATAAATTTTGAAATATTAGAAGATATTGTTGAACTAAAGCTCAAAATTGGTGAAAATGAAAAGGAAATTAATGAACTTACATCAATACTAGAGGATAAGTCCAAAAATGTTGAGGTACATGAAGAAGAATTCATTACTCTTAGGATCAAACCTGAAAGTGAATCATGTCTAAAAGAAACAAAGAAGAAATTTCATTTTGGAAATTCTCAGATGATGAGTTGATAGAGAGAGTTAAGTGTGGTTCTAATGGTGTTGAAATGGTTGTAAATGATCAAATATCATCATGCATGGGAAATATAGGAATTGGTTGTAATGCTAACACATCGAATGCTGGATGTAAAATGGGACAAAATAAAGGTAAGCTAAAACTTGGACATATCAAAAGACACTTGAAGTCCAAAAAATAAAGTCTCAAATCAGAATAAAAGAAGTATTGAAAACTGTCCTTGAGTTTCCCAAGATAAAATACAATCAAACTATTATTATATGAACGTTTAAATGAAGAGGGAAAGAAGTGAAAAGGAATTTCCACTTATCAAATAACAATTCTGTGGTTATTTGAGCATACCATGTCATATTGTGAAGAGGCGAGGAGCTATTTGAATAGGGTAGATCTAGGAATTCAACAAAGGATAATTAATTCATTTCTTAATTCATATAGAACAAATAGTTTATATGGATATTATTTTCATTGTTCTAAATTTTTTCATAAAGATGTTGATTTTAGGAAGATGAATGACCGGAACAATTCGTACATAACTCAGAGACAAGTAAATACCCACCAACTAGATGGTGTTTTTTTTACAAAAAAAATTCTATCTTATGAAAGAAGAGTATGAGTATGATAAACCTATGAACATGGAAAATAGAATTGAAAATACATCTTTATCCTTCACTAAAAATAATATTTCTAAGAAGGAAAATAAGAAAAATGAGAAAAAAATCGTGATGAAGTATCTCTCAAAGCTACCAAGAACATCAGTACTTGGATTCTGGATAGTGGATGATCATCCCATATGAAGGGAAATACATAACAATTAACAAATGTCAAGAAAAATGTTTATGGAATAGTGAGATTCAGTAATGATAGTTCTATGAAGATCAAAGGCAGTGGAAGTACTAAATTGGCCAATGGTGAGATGAAGAGGACCAAAGTTCTTTATGTGGATGGGTTTCATCAAAATCTCATGAGTGTTAGTAAAATCTATGAATCAGGACTTATAGTAATATTCAATTAAAATGGGTGAACCATAAAAGGAACAATAAGGGATTCTCTCATGAAAGGTTACATAATAGATAGAAACCTATATCAAGTTGATAGTAAAGAGAACATTTTCTACATGGATGTTAAAGAAGAAAAAAACTTATGGAACTAGAAGTTGGATCACATCAATAAACAAGACATGGAAAAGTTATCTAAGATGAATATAGTCATGAATATCCCCAATATGAATCATGAATGGGAAAAGTTTCTTTCATTCAAGGGAAGTTGGTCTATAGTTCATATTGGCCAAAGAAGAAAAGAGTATTAAATCTTCTTAATCTCATTCATATAGATGTATATGGTCTGATAAATATTGTTGGAACTCATGTATAAAGAAACTTAATTCTTTTAATTGATGATAATAGTATAATAGATTGTGTGATGGTTATACGTAGGAAAAGACAAGTGCTAGATTGAATGAAAAATTATCACCGAATAGACGAGAATGATACTGGATGGACAATCAAAGTTCTGTGGCCTGAAAATGGTGGAGAATATACATCTACTGAGTTTTAAAACTACCTATAGAAACATGGGATACAACATGAGGTGGATATTGTGAGAACTCCAAATTAAAATGGATTTTTTGAGCACCATAATTGATAGGTGAATAGTATGGATAGAACTATGCTGATTGAGATTCGTATCTCTCACCACTACTGAAAAGAGGCTGTTCAATATGTAGTTTATTTTCAATATCAAATTGGTCTTTATATTGGAGAAATCAAGACAACCTATGAGTTATGACATGGAAGGAATCCCTCTTTGAAGTATTTTCATTTTTTCAGAAGTAAATGTTTTATCCGAAACAAAGAAGTAAATCAATGAAAGTGTGGTGATTCTACGAATGAAGGAATATTCCTTGGATATTCAATGAATAGAAAATCATACCAATGTTTTAATAAAAATCTTGGAAAATTTTTGGAAATAAGTGATGTGAAAATAATTGAAGATAAAAAAACATCTCAAGAAATTATTCTACTATCATGATAGAAGATGAGGAAGATTGGACATAAGAAAGATCAAAATACAGAAGTAGAGGAAGGAATGAAAAACATCCAGGAGTCATATCATGATGTTGACTCAGAAGATGAAATCATGGCTGAATAAAACTCTTCTAAATCTCATAGGAGAAATCAAAAAGAAGAAATTGATCGATCCAACAACATTAGAGATTGGAAACACCCCACACAGATAGGGAGAATAAGGAATAATGAAAAATTTGAATTCTTTTAAATTTTGGAACTATCTTCATTGGAAGAAGCTAAAAAGTAGGAATCATGGGTTAAGTCCATTAATGAAGAATTTGATTAGATCGATAAGAACCAAACAAGCCATCTAGTTAAGAGACCTAAAACCCAAAATGTGATTGAAACAAAGTGGATTTTCAAAAATAAATTTGGTGAACATGGAAATGTAATAAAAAATAAGGCACAACTATTGTGTAAAGTCTATTCATATATTTAAGGTGTTGATGTTGACGAAAAATTTGCCCTGATGGCTAGACTACAGTTAATATGACTATTTCTTGCCTTAGTAATTCAAAGAGGATACAAAGTGTATCAAATGGATGTAAATACAAATTTCTTAAATGGTGTTCTTGAATAATAGTTCTATACCAAACAACCAATGATATTTCTTCTTGTTAATGATGAAATGAAGGTTTTAATACTAAATAATTCTCTATATGGTCTAAAAAAGGCACCACGAGAATGGTACTATTGGATGGATTCTTATATGAAGAAGTACACATTTAAAATAGGAGGAGTGTATCACAATATTTATGTGAATAATTATCAGAAAGGTCAGTTCATGGTTCTGAATTAAGTAGATGATATTATATTTGGAATAAGTAGGAATAGATTAGTGGATGAATTTTCCAATCACCTGAAATCAGTATTTGAAATGTATATTATTGGTGAAATCACATACTTCTTGGGGATTCAAGTTATTTAAAGGAAATACTACACTTTATTTTCCTAGGAAAAGTATGCAAGAGAGTTGTTTATGAAATTCAATATTCATGAATCGAAACCAATGACGTCTACGATTACGGTTGGAACTAAACTTGGAAAGCATGAAGACGAGACTTCTGTTGATACCACACTATATAGGAGAATCATTGGGAGCTTATTGTACTTGATTATGACATGGTCAAATATTGTCTTTGCAACCTGCTTAGCATTCCGTTTTCAAAGTAATCTAAAAGATGAACATATGGAAGTTGTGAAAAGAATCATGAGTTACATTCAAGGAACCCACAATTATGTCATACACTTTTCTTCAAGAGGATATAGTGAACTATCAAAATTTTATAATGATGACCCGGTTGGAGATGTTTTTGATATAAAGTCTACAAGATGTGGAGAATTATTTATTGGAAATAAATTTGTGGGTTGGTTGAGTAAGAAATAAGAGAGTACATCTCTTAGTACTACTGATGTTGAGTATATATCTAGTACAAAGGCTTGAACTCAACTACTATGGATAAAGAAACAACTGACTAGTATTGGTGATGAGGTGAAACAACCAATGGTGATTCACTGTGATAACTAGATTGTAATTTATCTTACAAATAATCATGTTCAACATTTTTTTATAGAACACATTGAAATCAGATATCACTTCATCAAAGAAAAAGTGACAAAAGGCATGATTAAAATGGATCATGTTGGAATTGATGATAAAGTTGCCAACATACTAACCAATCCATTTTCAGTACATGTGTTTGAGAAGCATCGGTTAAACATTGGTGTTCAACCACCTCCCAATGAATAAAGAGGTTATGATGGTTCCTCTCTCTCCAATTGATTTAACTATGTTAATCTATTTATAGTATTTATGAAGGTTTATAGGGGTGATACAATCCAAGAATAGTATGTTTTGAGCTGTACAATTGAAAATCTAGAACATTGGGTTTATTCCTAATGGGGGATAATGAAGAAAAATTCGATGCTATAATAGAAAAAAGGAGGATAATGGAATGTTTCTATTACATGAATATGGAGAATTGAGACTTTCCAAACTGTTATAATGGGGGGAAAATTTTTTGTTAAAAAAAGGGGAAAAAGAAAGGAAAAATGAGAATGGAGAAAACTAAGCATTCCAAAACATGAGAACCCAATTTATACTTACCCTCTTATTTTCTACACTGAGAATTTCTCACTTAAAATTAGAGTGTTGCATGATTTTTTTTCTTATGTATTAGGTTTTTATTGTGGTTGGTTCTTCATTAAAATTTTCTACAAATTTCCAACAAAAAAGGGGGAGATTGTTGGAACCAAGGATGTTCTTTGCTAGAAATGGAGTATTGTTTATGTTTGTTTTCAATCCTCATTAGGTTGATCATGGGGCTTGCAAGTCAAGTGATCATACAATACAAGATAAAGCAGAAATTTAAGGTGGTGCAGTTTCTCTGTGTTTGGAAAAAATTTGGGCCTCCAAATTGGGAGTTTGTTTTTAGAAGAGGAAGGTTTTCCGCAAAGGGGATATGCTGAATGGTTTTTCTGAGAACACTTTTTGGATAATTAATTATAGTATGTAGAATGGAGAACTGTGTACCACATAATGTGAATGGTTCATAGAATGGAAAATGGTATGTAGATCACATAGGAGGAGCGGTTCACAGAGCGAAGGAGGTTTATGGGAAGGCCTATGGTTTGTGTAAGGAAAACAATTTGTGGGATGGTGTGTCGTTCACAATAACAAGGCGGAGTTTTGAGAAGTTGCGATGGGTATTATTTGTGGAAATGAGGTGGTGATTTGTGACACTACATAGGAATAATGTTGGTATGTGGACCACGTAGGGAATATGGTTTTCGAGAGATGCATGGTACACGGTAAAGGTGGTGTTGTATCGAAGATTTTGTAAATATCAGTTTCACAGATTATGTGGATTTATTTTCCTATACAAGGAGAACTGATCCCTTCATTAGAGTGAGGATCTAAGATTAAAAATTTGAGAGGAATTTGGAGAAATATAGAATTAGTTCATGGGAAGATAACCCTGTAAAGACTTTAATTAAAAATATTAAAGGAATTTGGTGAAGTCTAGAATAGTTCATGGAAGACATTATATGTAGGAATAAGTCCAGTTCATAGAAGATAGTTCATAGAGGAGGAGTTGTTCTACAGAGAATAAGCAGTACACGATTTCTATTTTCAATGGCAGTATGCGGTCATGGTTTTCATAGGCAGTACGTAGAGGAAGACTCATAGTATGTATAGAAAGGCAGTACGTAGTGGAAGCAGGGAAATATGTAGCAGATCAGGAGAAGTTCACGGAGGAAGAACTCATAGTACACAGTGTAGTACAGTTCATGGAGGAAGGAGGAAAATACGCGGAGAAACAATTAAAGAACTAATCACTACTGGAAATAGGTCTATACCCACTGTTTTGCAAAAACCCGTGGGTATAGGGTACCCCTATACCCACGATTTTCCAAAACCGTGGGTATAGCGATAGAATGTGAACCTATACCCACGGTTTTCCAAAATCGTGGGTATAGGCCACCTATACCCACAGTTGTGCCAAACAATGTGGGTATAGTTTTCTTTTAAGACCTATACCGACGGTTCTTGAAAACCGCAGGTATTGTGGTTTTTTTTGAAGACCTATACCCACGGTTCTGGAGAACCGTGGGTATAGCTTTCCCGCGTTATGGTGGGAAAATAAAATTAGGCGGGACATAGAAAAAATTTGGTGGGGATGAAATTTTTTCACGGTTTAGATTAATATATTTATATACATATAAATATAAATTCACAAAAGTTGTATAGCTGGTTTGGTCCATTAGTGGGGCGCGACCGAGAGTCTCAGCGCGCGGCATGGGTTCGAAACCCCCTGAGCGTGATTTTTTTAATTTAAATACGATATATTAATATATATAGGAAAATATATGTGTATGGAACAAGTGAAATTTCCAACTGGGTTCGTCCATTGGGGGTGCACGATCGCAGGGTGCAGCATGCGGCGTGGTTTTGAAACCCCATGGCAGCGTTTTTTTGAATTTAAATATTCTATATTAATATATATACATATATATATGTATAAGTAACAAATAAAAATAATAGTTGGGTTGGTCTGTTGGTGGGGCGTGACTGTGAGGCTCAGCGCACGGCTCGGGTTCAAAAACCCCTGGGTGCGTTTTTTTTTTGAAATTAAAATACCCCACGGTTTGAAAACCGTGGGGTCTGCTGTGTGCCACGCTAGAACAGAGGTGTGCCACATTTTACTCCCCTATACCCACGGTTCTCTAAACCATGGGTATAGGATGAGACCCCTATACCGACGTCATTCCAGCCCACGGTTCTCAAAACTGTGGGTATAGGCTATACCCACAGTTTTGGGGGCTATACCCACAGTTTTGAACCATGGGTATAGGTCATTTTTCTAGTAGTGAATGGTGCACGAAAAAGTTAAATACATCTATAGGTGAAAATAAGACTTCGAAATATCATCTATCTAGAGTTGAGGATGCATGATTTAATTCCAACCCATTGAAGTGACCTTCAATTTGAGAAACTGAGTTTAGATTCTTCCCAATATAGTGAGCAAGGGCGATTCAACAAAAGTGATCTGAGGGACACTGTATGCTATCCCTAAAACCTTATAAAGGCAGTGCACCTAGTACAAAGTGATTGTGCTAAAATTTTGTACTTCAAAACTAGTGAATATTTTTGGACATTTTTACAACTGAAAATCTATTGGCATATGTTCCTTGGACGTAGCCCTTAGTGGTGAACCAAGTAAAATTATTGTGTCATCACTTTTCATGTGATTGTTTGTTTTCTACACTTTCTCATCAGACAGGTTTAACAGGTTTCTACCAATATGGGATCAAGATCCATCAATTTAAAAGAAAAAGTTCACACCCTGATTCACCCCTCCCTTCTTAGGGTGTTCTGAGGTCCTTCAAAATAAAATATTTTTCATCCTTGAATCTAATTCAACGATTCCACTATCATATCTAGGGGAAATACAAAAAAAGTAAGTGTAATCTCAAATTCTTGGTAATGGCTACGTATAGTGTAATCTATAATTACTAAATAATGAATAATCAATATGGTAAGGTAGATAACTGAAAACACATGAAATTTAATCAATTACAATATCATGAAATGAATCCATGTAACATATCAATGTATCAAAATCATGGATAATAATAATTGAATTTATAATGAATTAATTTCATAATGGTTGATATTTTTATTAAGGCCTTGTGCCAAGATAATTTCAAATATGGTTAGGTATATAAAAAAAATGTAACATCATGTTACCCACTTTTAGGTACTTTATGACCCTTATTTTGATCTTCCATTTATTAGGTCTTATTATATCTTTTTTTGTTGATACTTTTTAAATTTTTGGAAGTTCTTATAGTTGTGAATGATTGACACATGGTAGGGAAAATTTTATTGGCCATCCCAAAAAATCATGTTCCATGCATATAGGTTATAAAGGGGGAACATGGTTGGAAAATTATTATTCCAAATATGTAACCTCACCTCCAAATCATGCGACTTACGATAATGAGTCTTTATATAGTTAAAAAATAGTTAGTCAAACAATGTGGCCAAACCATTCACCGTTTTTAGAATCCCAGTTGGGCACATAGTTAGGTTTATTGTTAGTAATAACCATGCATCACAACTTGGAAACCTTTTGAACAGGTTTTTAACCCCTTAAACATATAATTAAAATATTGGGACTACCTTTTTTAGCCTAAACATTTCCCATTAGATCCTAACTCAGTCCATTGGATTATAGAGTCTCTTAAGAGATGATTTTGGCTTCACTAACCCCTTTTCTCTTAGACCAAAGTGCCAATGGATGCCTTTTATCACCCAATTGTAAGTGGATCTTCTATTATTTAAAATTATCCTTCAAATTTTCTCATCTTATTAGATAGTGATACATCCTCATATTATTAGTGGATCTAATTGTTGATTTTATCCATTTTGATTCTTGGGATTCCTCTTAGACCTTCCATTACTTCATTTCTCCATTGGTGATTTCCATTTTGGGTGACTGATTATTTAATCATGTGGCCTAAGGGTGGGTGGTTCTATAATTATTTTCCCTATAATTGAAACCTAAATTTCTTTTTTGATTTTAAATTCATTTTCAATTTATTTTTGTGAATTGAGATGACTTGAAACCTGATTTTAAAGAAGTATGAAATTGTGAAATAAAACTCCCATATCAATTTATTTGATTAATTAGGTGGATTTTGAGAAAATATGGCCTGATATGAGAAATGTTGTGATGTTGATCCTTAAAAAATTTATTAAAATACAAGATGGTTTTGAAAGTAATGAACTAGATGAAAACCTATGATTTTTTTTGAAATTGAAATGGAATATTAACACTTTCATTGGACATTTAAAAAATAAATGGATTTGAAATAAATGAATTTCTTATGATTGAATTAAAGAACATGGGAGATTGATTAGTTAGTAGGTTATTGGGTGAATCATGCTAGGAATATGACTCCCTAACAATGGATTGAAAATTAAAAATATAACCAAAAAAATCAAATTTGTTTTTCACAAATAGAATTTTGATTGATTATCCTAGTGGAAAGATCCTTAGATATAAATTCACACACATTGATTTGTGATGATTTATTGAGTTGTATAAGGATCCTAGATCTCTAAACTAATGATCCTCAGAGCTTATGAATATGTTGTTTGGTTTTTACTAGATTTCCACATGCTAGTGATTATAGAATTATTTTATTAATGTCCATATGTTTTACTAAAAATATCCATTTAATAATTTTTGATATAATTTTAATATCATCTAATTTTTATAAAATGTTTTATTGAAACCGTGAATTAATTTTTATGCCTTGTATTCATTTAAATAAAATAATTAAAATGTTTTATTTTCATTGTAATTTCTTACAGAATTATTGGTGGCATCTTATTGGGTTATTATTTATCATACCATATATTTTCCTTAGGTAATTTGTAGATTTTATTATGTGAAGTCTATTAATAGGGAAATAACCACTTGGAGGTGGTGGTGTGCTTGATCCATGGGACATATGGTGATGGTAGTGACCGATGGAGCTGTGGTCCACTTATTTCCTGGTGATTATAAGACTTTTTTTGATGGATATTATTCCTTTTTCTTTTGGATGATACAATATTGTTATATCTACCATTTCCTTTTACACATATAATCAAATGTTTTTAATATAAAAATAAATTAATTACAACCCAAATATCTTGAAGCTAAGTGTATTTGGAAAACTAGGTTCATAATACATTGTAAGGAAACCAAAATAGGACATATTAATTTTATTCTCTATAATGGTACCCTAAGTCCATTTGATCTTCTAAAACTACATAGGATAACTTGGGGAATACATTAAATAAAGGGGTGATCTAAAAATCTAATTAATTTAATAAACATGATAATGAAACATAACATGTGAGTCAAAGGTACACCATGTTATCATAAAATAGATTGCTCATGAGTAATAACAAGGAAGCATAACATAAATAACATTATATCATAAGATCATTAAAACATAATAAATGTGTCATAAAAATATAACATGACATTAAAATTAGTCCCAAATAACTCCCTTTAAATATCACGTGGTTGAAAAATACCCATAATGAATTAAGTTTACTACTTAATCCCATACATGAGGCCTCACGAGAATAAAGCTCTACCCAATGAATTAGAGAACTATATGAGAACACCCATCATAAAATTTTCATGATGTATGTGTTACACATAAAAGAAATAAATCCTAAGTCATAACATAATAATTAACCTAGGAAACAAAATGGGTTTTAGAATCATGCCTCATACCATTATGGAATGAAATTTCATAATGAATGAATTTGAGAAATGAGAATAAGGCATGTGTTAACCCATAAAAAGATGGAATAATATGATACGTATATATGTGATATTCATATATAAATAATTTATAAGCATTTCATAACATTAAAGATTGAGATAAATTGATTTAGAGAGAGAATGTTCGTAGCCCAAAGGAAATGGTGGTTTAGAGAGACACCTTACCTAGATCCCGATTCATTATGTGTGTTCTTTATCTTCCTATAAATAATAAATGTATGTTCATCTAATGGCCCGAAGGCCTTCAATTTTTTTATATAAGATAATCCCCCTTTTGAGGGTAAGGGGGAACCCAATAATAAATGTATGTTAATTATTTAAATTATTAATATTTTTTTGAGTTTATTATTAATTTTAATTTATTTATTATCATGTTATATTAAATTACTTAATCATTTAGGTTTAAGTTGGAAGTTTTGTTGATGTTTGGCTAAAATTTCCAAAATAAATTTGGAAGGTTGACTAAGGTAAAAGAGATTATTATTTAATCATATCCAGAATAATAATTATGAAATAATTACCATTTTTATAAACCAATTATACTTTTAAAATTAATCATGAAGGATGGTTATGAAAAATGAACTACATTACAATCATGAAGATGGTAGGTCGTACATATGTATGAGTAACACTTACATTTTTCAATGATCATGATTGAAATAAATTAAGTATTATTTTATATTTCCTAAATTATAATCAAATAATAATTATCATATTGTTTTTTTAAATACACAAACATATACCATCCATGTGAGAGGGTAATAAAGAACACATCACATCACTATATGAGGTGTTAATCCGCCATACACATGAACAACATTATCATTTTCAATGGAAGGTAAGGTGAGAGAGTATATGATATATTGTTTTTATAGAATGATTAATATGAAATTAATATCATATATAAACATTGAATATATTATCAAAAATAACCTTGATATTCGATGATATAAAATTAATTACATCAGTTTGTGAGGTGATAGTCCACCGTACACACGAATTATGGTTCAATTTCAAATTTTATGAAAGTGGAGATGGATTTTGGTGATGAAATTTGTAACGACCCAAAATTTTATTAATGGAAATACCTTTTGATCTAATTAAATGTATCTTTATGCAAAATATTTATATAAAATTTCAAATTCTTTGGTTTTATGTTTTTGGATTTTAAAATACTGTTAAGAATTGTGACTGTTTCTAATATAGCCGTTGAACAGTAATAACTTGATTAGTATAAATATAGGGTTTTAACAAATCCAATTTACTTAGAAAAAGGAAGCGATGAACTCATATAGTAGATGTTCCCCATATGAATCCCATTTGTCAGAGCTCAGAAAGGAGGTTGCGTCTTTGGGATTTAATCTTGACCAAGCCCAAGCCGAGCTTGAAAATGTTAAGCTCAAGCGGGACTGCCTACGAGAGAAGTGGAAGTTGAGAGAGATTACCACCCGAGCAATGTTATTCGAGCCACCCCAAGAGTCTGTCACCATCTCACACCTTAATCTTTGGTCTTATACAGGTGTTATAAGGGGTTATGTAACAATACCTTAGCACTATAGTTATGTACATTATTTTTGTATATAATAATGAATATACTTTCATTTTATAGTTTTTAAAGCCCAAATAGTATTTTTAGTTAATGTTTAAATAAGAAATCTATTTTGATGAATTAATGTATTTTTGAATTAAATAATATTTTAATAAAATATTATTATTTTTATTAAATTAATTTTTATTAAATATTAATTATCGTATAGTTTTATGAATGGAATTGTAATTTTTATTAAGGTTTGAAAGCCATTTTTGTCAAAACCCATGAATTTTCAATAAATTTATGTTTTTATTTTAAAAGTTAATATTAAAATATTTATAAAATTATTTAAATAAAATAAATATTATTTCTGGAATCAGGATTTCGAAATTATCCAATGGTGATTTTTTTATAATTTTCTGAGACAATCAAATTTTTGGGTAAAAATTAAATACCGTTTAAATATATTATGTGTTTTATGACATCATAATGACCAAATAATGATATAATAAAATACTATAAACTTTATGTTCGGCCAATATATGTTTTACCATTAAAATAATTTAATTTCAGGTTTGTTTTATTTATTTTAGAATGATTTAGTGGACCCTTCAAGTATTATTAAACATTTTGTATTTTTAAATTGTTTTCCTTAGGAGTGCGACTCACCTCCACATAAGAAACCCCATTATTCTGAAACGTTTGGACTTTGGACTTATAAAATATTTTTTTCCACTTCCATTTGGAAAAAACCATGGGCCGGTTTGTGGTTTTGATTAGTTTAATGTGAGGTGTCCCAAACCTAAATAATAAACAATTCCTTCTCATTTCCTATATAAAACCACCCAAGCTCCCACTTACTCCTCACTAAAATCCTTTTTAGTTCGTCCAACCTCTGAACTCCTCTATCTATAATCATCACAAGGTTCCCCAAGCTCCCAATAAACCTCTCTCAAGCCTTTGGAAGCACACTTCCATGTAAGGGTTTTTTCTTCATTTCCCATTTTTGTCCAATATTCTTTAAGTTGTTATGCCCTTTTAATTTCAATTATAAATGTTTGGGTATGGTTTCAAACCTCCCCCATACTTCCCTATTTATGTTTTAATTATGGTAGACCCTTTATCTCCCATTAATAGCCTCCCATGTACACCCGTTACTATGCCGAAATTCCGAAAGGAATTTCTCTCTCCTCATTTACATTCATGATTTTTTTTGTATCATGAATCGAAATTCCATTACATTTGTTGGGACATGAATCTATACGACCCCCTTACTTTCCATGTCATGTAAATATTATGAGACATCTATTTCTCTCTTATCGACCATTTTTATGAGTTCTTATGTCACGTCGTTATGCTGCCGAAATTGCACTGTGTTTTTCCAAGCCAAAGTAATTGTGTAGTGAATACCATGACCATTTATCTATCAAGGGTATTCACATTTATGAACATTTAATTATTGTTTAAATAGTTTCAAGTATGCATTACACATTATTTTATCATTTAATAAATGATTATGTTGAATGATTCAATGTTTTATGATCCATGTGGCACACTTATGCATTAAATGAAATGTTTAAGAAGGGTGCACCCTTATAGTGCTCCAATGCATTGGGTAAAGTATAGTATCATGATACATCATGTGAAATGGGTGTTTACACATGCTAATTCAAGTGAAACGAGGGTTTAATCATGCTTCATGTGCAATGAGGGTTTACTCAGGCTTCATGTGCATTGATCCTTGGCTCAAGATAATTCCATGTTAAGTATTGTTGCCACATTTCCATGTTATGATTATCATGCTTTATCAAGAATTTATGTTTATGCTTCTCTTATGATCTATTGATATGCCTATTGTTTAACATGTATTGTATTCCTCATGTTATTACATGATTATTCCCTTATTGTGCTTTATATCTCACCCTTTTCTTATACATGCCCTCCGGTTATCCCATGCAATGCTATGTACAAGGGAATCTAGTGGTCATGTAAAGGATGTTTTCAATAAATATGTTGTATTTAATGTTTTAAGTTGTTATGTAATGATCCTAAGCGCTAAAGACACTATTCCTATCGATCTTCTGTTTTATATCAAGTGAAGTTTATGTAATAAATTATTTTTAATTGTGTAATAAAAAGCAGGGTTGTCATAGTTGGTATCAAAGGATAGGTTTAGTTATTTTTTGGATTAGGATTAGAAAATCCTAGTACAACCTTAGAGACAAGACTAAGTATAATAAAAACATCCCTATGTTTTGGTGAGTATTGAGTAAGTGGTTTATCAGAAAAATACATCCCTGTCTGGATACGAGCAGGTAGAGGCGGCTCTGGAACAGATGTATCCTAGGGGTAAAACCTGAAAACACTGCTTAGAGCTAGACTCGAATGAGAACTGGTACATGATAACGGGCCTTGCTGCACTCTTGGTTACGACACTTCCGAGGGATATGCTTTGGTAAATTCACAAGATTATTGTGAACCATTATTAAGGGACAAAAAATTCCCTAAGAATATATGTTAGAAAGTAGATCATGGATAACATAGACTTAAGATAATAGATTCATATGTTAAGGAAATAAAAGTTATTTATAAGTCATCAGTTTTTTCCTTGTATTACCCTTTATGTGTTACCCCTAAATTTCATTTTATTCTAGCCAATGGACGGTAATAGGAGGAATTGGGCTAACAACCGATGTGAAGATCAATGTGATTACTGTACTAATGATATGCTCAATCCAATGGGAGCGGGAATCGCGAACGTTTTCACACTTCTTTCTCAGATAACTCAAGATTTGAATATAAAAATGGGTCAAGAGGAACATTCAACCCCCCTTAACAAAGAACAAGTCACTATCGAGATCTTTATGAGACAAAGGCCTCCTACATTGAATGGATCATATAATCTCTCAATCGCAGAACAATGGATCAAATCCATTGAAAAGATCTTATCCATCCTTTAATGTTCTGAAGAAGAGAAGGTTCTTCTGGCTGCTTATCGTATGGAGGGGAAGCTTATCAATGGTAGGCATTGATAAAAAATACGAATCTTTAGGAGGAGATTGAGGCGTTGGAGATTAAGTATTTCTGGAAGATGTTTTTCAATAAATATTTTCTACACACCCTCCGGCATAAGATGGAGAGGTACTTCCTTTCCCTAAAGAAAAAAGAAAATGAATCTGTTAGAGTGTACAAGGCAAACTTCACAAGGCTTGCACGATACACTTCCGGATTTATCGTTACCCCTGAATGAAAGGTTGATCGCTTCTTTGGTGGGATGAAACCTAGCCTACAGAAATCGCTGGCAATCCGTGACTTCGACAGTTATGAGGAAATTGTCCGATGTGCGCTCAAGGTTGAAATAGAGATAAGAGAATCTCAGGGGTACCATGGGGATAAGAAGTGTAAGGTGGAATTCAATGTTGGCAGTCCGAAGGATAAATCCAACGGTTCTAAGAAGATCCAGCACCCCACTTTCCAAAGGGGCAGAAAGAAGCACCCTGGAAATTTTTGAAGAGTACCAAAAAATGCTTTAGGTGTGGAAGAGAAGGGAAGCTGGCTATTAACTTTCAGTAAGAAAAACCCAGGACTAAAATATAGGAGAGGAATTATAGGTTATAACCTTAACGTGTTGTTCACTACTACAACTACAAAGAACCATGGAATCTTTCAAATCATTTCACTAAGACAAGGGTTTTCAGAGGAAACCAACAACCTCCAAGCCAGCAAGGGCGAGATTTTTCCATCAATACTTCCGAAGTGAAACCCAACAACGAAGTGGTGATAGGTATGCTAGTAATTCATTCAATAATAGTGATCGTACTTTTTGATTCAGGTTCTATGAATTATTTTATATCTCTAAAGTTTAGTAGAATAATCCCATCACTTCCACAAATCATGGAAGTGAAGATGTCAGTGAGTACGAAAAATGGGGAAATCATTTCAGCTCATGAATATAACTACTCCTATATCATAATCTATGGATTTAACTTCCCAGTGAACCTAGTCATACTACCTCTAGTGGAATTTGATTCAATTATTGGCATGGATTGACTTTCCTTATATATAGCCAACATAAATTGCCGTGAGAGGGAAATCACTATCCATGTGGAGAATTGACCCCAAATTATTTACAAGTGAAAGGTGGAAGATGAATCTTATTTAGCTCCCTCATCTCAAGATTGGATATTACTACCCTATGATCACGCGTATCTGGCTTAGATGATCGATTCTAAGGAGGCAACCATCCTAGAAGACATGCCTATTATAAGGTAATTTGCTGAAGTTTTTCTCAAGGAATTGCCTGGTCTTCCTCCTCGAAGAGATGTTGAATTCTCAATTGATCTTATACCTGGGGAATTGACAATATCTAGGAGTCCATATAGAATGGATATTGTAGAGTTTTAGGAGCTAAAGAAACAACTACAGGATAATCTGTATAAAGGGTTTATACGACCAAGTGCTTCACCATGGGGTGCACCAGTCCTCTTCATCAAGAAGAAGGATGGGTTAATGCACCTTTGCGTCGATTATCACGAGCTTAACAAATTCACGATAAAGAACAAGTATCCCTTACCATGAATTGATAAATTGTTCGATTAGCTACATGGAGAAAAATACTTCTCCAAGGTGGATTTGCGGTCGGGATATTATCATGTAAGGGTGAAGAAGGAAGATATCCCCAAGACTACTTTTCGTACAAGATACAGGCAATATGAATTCATATTAAGGCATTTAGGACTCACTAATGCTCCAAAAATATTCATGGACTTGGTGAATAGAGTATTTAGTGATTACCTTGACAAATTTGTGGTAGCCTTTATAGAATATATTCTAATATACTCTCAAACCAAGGAGGACCATGAGGAGCATCTAAGAACTGTACTAGAGACCTTGCGGAAGGAGAAGCTCTATGCAATGTACAAAAAGTGTGAGTTCTGGTTGAAGGAGTCCTCATTCTTGGGCCATATTATCACAATCAATGGGATATTTGTGGATCCTTCCAAAACAGATTTAATTGTGGGATGGATGAGGCCAACATCAGTAATGAATATTCGTAGCTTCTTGGGATTAGCTAGATATTATCAACAATTTGTGAGAAATTTCTCACGATTCTCAAAACCTCTTACCAAGATAACTCAGAAGGGAGTAAAGTTTTCTTGGAGTTATTAATGCAAATAAAGCTTCAACGAGTTGAAAAGGAGGCTTATCACTGCGCACATGCTCACTTTACCCACAAGTGGAGAAATTTTTGTGGTATTTAGTGATGCTTTGAAGAAGGTCCTAGGATGTGTGTTGATGAAAAATGAAAAAGTAATTGCCTATGATTCAAGGAAATTGAAACTTCATGAACAGAACTATCCAACACATGACCTCAGGTTGGAAATAGTGATCTTCACTTTGAAAATTTTGTAGAATTATCTGTTTGGAGAGAAGTGTGAAATATATAAAGGCCACAAAAGCCTCAAGTATATATTCACACAGAAATAGTTGACCATGCGCCAATGAAGATAGTTATATCTGATCAAAGATTATGACTACTCAAGCCATTACCACCCTGGGAAAGCGAACAAGGTGGCGGATTCCCTAAGTATAAAGGACCCGGTGATTCAATCATTGATATGAATTTAAAAGGATCCAATCTTCTTAGATTTGATGAATGTAGACATGAGATTCATAAAGAACGGAACATCATCAATCGTTTCACAAATGATCGCTCAACCATAACTTTTGGAAAGGTTAAAGGATGTGCAAAAGGATGATATGGGAATTAAAAAAAAAGTGGAAGCTATCAGAAAAGGGAAATCCTCAGAGTTTAATGTTAATGAAGAAGGAATTTTGAGATTTTGGAAAAGTCTATATGTTCCATCAAGTCTGGAGCTGAATAAGGATATTTTGGATGATGCACAAAGTTAAAATTTCTATATTCACCCAGGAAACACAAAGATTCATCGAGATCTCAGAGAGAATTATTGGTGGGATAATATGAAGAAGGAGATCACTGAATATACATCAAAGTTCCTAGTGTGTCAGCAAGTGAAGGAAGAGAGGTAGAAGTCTAAGGTGATGATGCGACCATTGCCCATACTAGAATGGAAATGGGAGAACATCACCACCGACTTTGTCAATAGACTTCCTAAGACATACAAAGGAAACAATTCAATCTTGGATGTTGCGGATCGTCTTACAAAGGCTACACACTTCATTGCTATTCAGGAGGATTTCTCATTGGATCAACTAGAACAGATATATATATCAGGAAAGTAGTAAGTCTTCATGGAGTATCACAATCTATTATGTCCGATCGAGATCCAAGATTCACCTCTATGTTTTGGAAGAGTCTTCAACATGACCTGAATACTGAACTGAACTTCAGTACGACCTATCATCCTCAAACAGATGGCCAATCTAAGTAGATTATCCAAACACTTGAGGACATGTTGAGAGCATGCTCAATGAACTTTAAAGGAGGATGAGATCAACATCTTCCTCTATTTGAGTTCTATTATAATAACAGTTTCCACTCGAGCATCCAAATGGACCCATATGAAGCGCTTTATTGGAAAAGGCACAGAACACCGGCATGTTGGGATGAATTCAGTGAGTGTAAGCTACTTGGACCAGGAACGGTTGAAGGAATGGTGGAGAATGTGAAAACCATTCAGCAGCATATCAAGGAAAACCAGAGCCGACAGAAGAGTTATGCAGATAGCCGTCGATGAGACCTTGAGTTTAAAGTTGGAGACATGGTATTTCTACGCATATCTCTGTGGAATAAAGTCATGAAGTTTTGAAAGAAAGGGAAGTCAAGTCCAATGTACATCAGCCCCTTCAAGATTCTTGATCGTGTCGAGGCTGTGTCCTATCGACCAGCACTTCCACCTACCATGGCCAAAGTATATGATGTCTTTCATGTATTCATCTGAAGTAAGTACATACTAGACCCTTCACATGTACTCTCTTCAGAGGTGGTACAGTTAGAGTATGATATTTCTTAGGAGGAGAAAATAGTGAATATCTTAGATCGAAGAGAAAAATTTCTACTAAATAAGACAATTCCCCTCGTCAAGGTGTTGTGGAAAAACCACAAGTTTAGAGAAGCGACATGGGAATCAGAGGAAATTATGAAGTAGAGTTACCCATATCTGTTTTAGTGTGGGAAAAGGAAATTTCGAGGGTGAATTTTTTTAAGGGGGGAAGATTATAACGACCCAAACATTCATTAATGGAAATCCCTCTTGATCTAATTAAATTTATCTTTATGTAAAATGTTTATATAAAATTTAAACTTCATTGGTTTTATGTTTTTGAATTTTAAAATACTGTTAATAATTTTGACCGTTGATAATATAGCTGTTGAACAGTAATCACATGATTAGTATAAATATAAGGCTTTAACAAATCCAATTCCCTCAGATAAAGGAAGCGACGAACTCATCCAGTAGACGTTCCCCATATGAAGCCCATTTGTTAGAGATTGAAAAAAAGGATTCATATTTGGGATTCTCTCTTGACCAAGACCAAGATGAGTGTGAATATGTTAAGCTCGAGCAGGGCTGCCTACAAGAGAAGTGGAAGTTGATAGAGATTACCACCCGAGCAATGTTATCGAGACACCCCAAGAGCCTATCACCATCACACACCTTACTCATCGGTATTATGAGGGTGTTATAAGGGGTTATGTAACATGACCTTTGCACTATGGTTATGTACATTATTTTAGTATATAATAATTAATATACTTTCATTTTATAGTTTTTAAAGCACAAATAGTATTTTCAGTTAATGATCAACTATGAAATCTAATTTGATGGATTAATAGATTTTTGAATTAAATAATATTTTAATAAAATATTATTATTGTTATTAAATTAATTTTTATTAAATATAAATGATCGTATAATATTATGAATTCAATTTTAATTTTTATTAAGGTTTGGAAGCCATTTTTGTCAAAACCCATGAATTTTTTATAAATATATGTTTTTATTTTAAAAGTGAAAAATAACATATTTAGAAAATTATTTAGATAAAATAAATATTATTTGTGGAATCAGGATGTCGAAATTATCCAATGGTGAATTTTTCATAATTTTTTGAGATGGTCAAATTTTTGGGTAAAAATTAAATACAGTTTAAATATATAATTTGTTTTTTGACATCATAATGACATAATAGTGATGTAATAAAATAATATAAACTTTATGTTCGGCCATTATATGTTTTACCATTAAAATAATGTGATTTTGGGTTTGTTTGATTTATTTTCAAAGCTTTAGTGGACCTTTCACGACTTATTAAACATTTTGTCTTTTTAAATTGTTTTCCTTGGGAGTGTGACTCACCTCCACATAAGCAACCACTTTATTTTAAGAAGTTAGGACTTTGTACTTATAAAATATTTTATTCCACTTCCCTTTGGAAAAAACCATGGGAAAAACCCATGAGATGGTTTGTGGTTTTGATTAGTTTAATGTGAGGTGCCCCAAACCTAAATAATAAACTTTTCCCTCTCCTTTCCTTTATAAAACCACCAATTCTCCCACTTACTCCTCACTAAAAGCCTTTGGAGTTCTTCCAAACTTTGTCATTATCTCTCTATAATCCTCCCAAGGTTCCCCAAGCTCCCATTAATCCTCTCTCAAGCCTCTCTCAAGCCTTTGGAAGCACACTTCCATGTAAGGGTTTTTCTTCCTTTCTCATTTTTGTCCAATATTCATTAAGTTTTTATGCCATTTTAATTTCAATTATAAATGTTGGGGTATGGGTTTTAACCTCCCCCATACTGACCTATTTATGTTTGAATGATGTGATACCCCATTCTATCTCATTAAATGCCTCCCATGTACACCCGTTACTATGCCGAAATTCTGAAAGGAATTTCTCTCTCCTCATTTACATTCAAGCAATTATTTTGTATCATGAATATAAATTCTATTAAATTTGTTGGTACATGTATCTTTATGACCCCTTACTGTCCATTTCAATTAAATATTATGATACACCCCTTTATCTCTCATCAACCATTTTTATGAGTTTTTATGTCATGCTGTTATGCTGCCGAAATTGCACTGCATTTTTCCAAGCCAAGTCATTGTGTAGTGAATACCATGCCCATTTCTCTATCAAGGGTATTCACCTTTATGAACATTTATATATTGTTTAAGGAGTTTAAAGTATGTATTAAAAATTAATTTATCATGGAATAAATGATTATGTTGAATGATTCAACGTTTTATTATCAATGTGGCACACTTATGCATGAAATGAAATGTTTAAGAAGGGTGCATCCGTATAGCACTCTAATTCATTGAGTAAAGTATAGTATCATGATACGTCATGTGCAATGGGTGTTTAATAATTATAATTAAATTGAAATGAGGGTTTACTCATGCTTCATGTGCAATGAGGGTTTACTCATGCTCCATGTGTAATGAGCCTTGGATCATGCTAATTCCATGTTAAGTGTTGTTGCCACATTTCCATGTTATGATTATCATGATTTATAATGCATTTATGTTTATGCTTATCTTTTTCTCTATTGATATTCCTATTGTTTAACATGTATTGTATTCCTCATGTTATTCCATTATTATTCCCTTACTGGTATTTATAGCTCACCCTTTTCTTATGCATGTCCTTAGGTTATCCCATAAAATGCTAAGTACGAGGGAATGTAGTGGTCATGTAAAGTAAGTTTTCAATAAATATGTAGTATTTAATGTTTTAAGTTGTTATTTAATGATATTAAGCCCCAAATACACTATACCTCTCAATCTTATATGTTTTGTCAAGTGAAGTTCATGTAAAGACTTATGTTTAACTGTGTAATAAAAAGCAGGGTTGTTATAAAATTAACATAATAACATATTATTTTATGGAGGATACTGAATTTATTATATAAAAATGATTTAGTAATATTTTAAAGAGGTGTAAGAATAAATAAAAAAATATTCTCAGTTAAGAATGATGGATCTTCTTCAGACCACCTATTTTGGATTATACAAAAGCCTCCCTAGATTGGATTTATGATAAAAAGGAATCTAGGATGTGGGGAGGTAAGTAAGGGATATATTTTTGTACGGAGACTCTGTTCAAAAGGTATTTTTAATTTTGTAAAGGCGAGTAGAAGAGGTTACTTTTTATAAATGAGAGGGAGTGACATTTTTTTAAATACCCAAAACTATTCATTAATGGGAAGTCACTCTCAAGAAACGTGCCTTAAAAATTGATAAATAATGGATTTTAGGGGTGATTTGGTTAATAAAATCCTCCAAAATTTAAAAATAAATATTTTTTAAACATTCTACTCCCTTTACCTCTTTAGTTTAACCCCTGATAAACTGGTTTTAACATTAATCATGGTAACAGGTTTTTACAATTTTTACTGTTCATTATAACAAAAAGTTAAGTTGAAATTATTATATAATATTAATTATTCTGATTAGATATATTTAATATATTTTATAAAATTTAATTGACATAATTTTTAAAATTTAATTTAAAATTAAACCAGCAAAATGTGGTGAAAAACAGTTCTTTAAGAAATGTATTTTTTAAGCATAGGATGATCTTATATTGACTATATAACTATTAATAATAGTTATATGAATTTAAATTAATATAAATACATATATAAACTATAAATATAATTGAAAACTTTATTTACTATTGGATATTTTAAATAATTAATATGCATCGACATTATGCTCTTAAAAATAGTTTCTATAAAATCTTGTTTTTAAGATTTTTTTTACCAAAATAATGAAAATTTATTATTCAAAAGAAATTAATTATATTACTATAATTAATTTTTAAATATTTAACTTTAATTTAAATTGAAAATTTTAATTTAACTTTTAAATTTCTGGATTTAATGAAAATAAATGACAGTATTTGAAAAATTGGTAAATTTCATTGTTCACTAAAAAATAAAAAATTTTATAAAAATATCAAAATTTCACCCCAATTTAATTTTGATATGGTGAATTAAAAATTTAATTTAATTTCATAAAATAAAATTTCAGAAATTTCAATAAATTAATTGTAATATTTTCTCACAAAAAGTAATAAAAATCATTTTTAAAGGAAGCATATTTTCTTAGAGAATAAAATATCTTTATTAAAAAGTAAAGTTATTATTTTATAAAAATTTATCAATACATTCATATTGATTAAGAAATTTATATATATATTTCATATAGTAGTTAATTATATTCATACGAACTAATTTAATGGATAGTTTATAACGATCTTAAATAGTCATGGTTCGTTTATGATTAGTGTTGCACAACACATACACTACTAAGAATAGTTTTCCTTTTATAAAAACTTAGGGTGTTAAATTATTATACACTTAAATAACTTTTCACATAAAATTTCATATTAAATAATATGGTGAAAATTGGTGAGGGTACTTCTACTTCATGGCTTCCTCTGGTTCCCAGGTTTCCTCTTCGTATTTATGGTTCCACCATAGCACTTTGACCAGATGAGTTGTCTTGTCGTGTAGAAATTTATCTCTACAGTCCAAGATCTTCAATGGATGATCCTCATAAGAGAAATAATTTAGCAATTGTACCACCTTTTAATTCAATATATGTGAGGGATCTAGTATGCACTTAAGAGGTATACATTGATAATTTTGTGTACTTGAGAAAGGGTCGGTAGGAGTTCTAGTTGATATTCCATAACTCTAATGTGATGGAGAATCTTAAAGGGGATGATGTACGTGGGAACTAGAATTCCATTATTTCCAAATTTCATGAATCTATTCCATGGAGATCTATTAAAAACACTTTATCCTCATCCTAAAACTCTAGGTCTCATTAATGATTTTCATCATAGCTGTTCTGTCGACTCTGATCAGTTCTAATGTGTTTTGAATAGTTTTGAACTTTTTACCATCTCCACAACCATTTTATGTTCCAACTTCTTGTTTTAACTGACTTCATACCAACACATATTTATTATATATCTCTTCCTATAAATCGATTAATATGGAGGCATTTGGATGCTTGATTGGAAACTATTATTATATGAGAAATTTACCAAAGGAATATGTTCATCCCATAATCTTTTGAAGTACATCAAAAATTCTCTGAAAATTTCTTCTAATGTGTAAATATTCCACCCATTTTGGCCCTCAGCTTAGTGGTGATAACTCATAATGAATTTTAACTCAGTATTTAGAGAATTTTGGTGAAACTTCTAGAATTTGTTGGTAAATGTTGGATCTAGGTCAGATACAATCAATAGTGGCGTTCCATGAATCCACAATAACTCTCTGATGTATATCCTTGAAATTTTGTCAAGTGATAATTATTATAAAATTGAAATGAAGTGAGAAGTACTTATAAGATGATCCACCACAAACCATATGGTATTGTTTCCCTTTGGTGTATTTAGAAGAAAAATGAAGTAGTCCATGGTAATGTTTTACCATTTCTATGAAGGTATGCGTAATGGTTTCAAAATCAACTTTGATTTTATCCTTTCGGACTTTACTTTTTTATACACTAGAAACTTTGATGTATATTCAGAAATTTCCTTCTTTATATGGTCCCACTAATAGTTCTTTTAGAGATATCAATACATATTCACGCTCCCTGGGTGGACGGATAAGGTCAATTTATATGCATCATTATATAGTTATTTCTTTATCTCAATATTTTAGGGTATACATAGTCTTAACCGAAATATGACATCTCCTTCATCAATTTGGAACTCTAAGGATTTACCTTTTCTTATTTCTTCCACCTTATTATCATTTTTCATATAATCTCTTTGAACACCCTTTATCTTCTCCATAATGGATGGTTGATAAATCATTTGATAAAGGAATGATGATATTAATTCCTCCAAATTCCCATGATCATCCTTTTAAAGTCTAAGAAGATTGGATCCTTCTCAATTCTTATTATTGATAAGGTTTTCGAATCCTTTCTACTTAGAGCATCTTCTAATTTATTTTCTTCCCTAGGATGGTAATGGATTAAGCATTAGTAGTCTTTGGTTAGATATAACCATATTATCTAGAACATATTAATATTATTCCATGTGAATATATAGTTTAGGATCTTATGGTTTATATATATTTCACACTTCTCCCCATAAAGATAATGTCATCAAATTTTCAATTTAAAGATCATTGCAACCAACTACAAATCGTGTGTAGGGTAGTCCTGCTCATGAAAATTAAACTACCTTGAGGTGTAGGATATTAGTTTATCATTTTTCATAAGTACATAGCTTAATAACTTCTTTAAAGCATTATAGTATACCAATTTGTTTTCCACTTTATGGTAGTGTGAGGGTCGGTACAATAATAGTCTTTTTTTCAAATCCTTAAAACTCTCTTCACATTCAATAATCTGGAATAACTTTAATCCCTCCCATATTATCTTGGTTAGTTGTTTTCAAAATCATGAGAAGTTTTTCACAAATAATTGGTAATACCTAGCTAGTCTAAAGAAACTATGGATATCTATTATAGATGTTGGTCTAGACCAGTCCTCAATTTCCATTATCTTATAAAGGTACATATATATCTCTTTGATGGAGATAATATTACCCAATAATGATACTTCCTTCATCCAGAACTCAAATTTACTATATTTTTCATATATATTATTCTTTCTCAAAGCCTTTAACATAGTATTCAAATGATCATCATGCTCCTCCTTGATTTTTAAGTAAATCAAAATATCATCCATAAAGTCTACAAAAAATTAATTGAGGAAATATATAAAGAATATATTCATAAAGTCCATAAAAGTTGATGGAGAGTTACTAAGTCCAAAAGGCCTAACTATGAATTCATAGTGTCCAAAACGTTTTTAAAATAAGTTTCAGGAATATCTTCATTCTACACCTGTAACAGGTGATATCCCGATTGAAGGTCCACCTTAGAGAAATAATGGAATCCACATAGTTGATTGAATAAGTTATATATCCGTAGGAGGGGATACTAATTATTTATCAATATTTTGTTGAGTTCATTATAATAAATGAATAGGTGCATTTACCTATACTTCTTCTTGATAAAGAGGAATAAAAAACCCCATGGTGAATTACCCAGGCATATAAAACCCTTTTATATATTCTTTTGTAACAAATTCATTAGCTCTTCCAAATAAACGATGGATATTTTTTAAGGATTCTTCAATATTGGAATTGATATATATATATATATATTCGATTGAGAAATTAACCTATTAACCAGGAGAAAGACCAGACAACACTTCCGGGAATACATAGATATAATCCCTCAAAATGGGCATGTCTTCAATCACGATTCTCTCTTTTATATCAATCATTTGGGATATATATTCTTGCTCATAAGGAAATAATATCCATGCTTGAAAAAAATATTCTAATAGATATTCATCTGCTTCCTTACATTTTGTAGAATCATAGGATGAATTATGATGTGAAGAGTGATATACCTCTCCCAATAGTTAATATTGGATTTATATATACAATCTATGCCCAATATAACATCAAAAAACACTAATGGAAGTAATATTAGATTTTATAGAAGATTTAATCCACAAAAATTAATTAGGTATGAGTTATATACTTGGGATGCACCCATAACTCCATTTTATGTTCTAATAGATAGCTCAAGTTCTATTTTTTGAGGTAGTGTTTGAATAGTTCTACTAAACTTGAAAGATATGAAAGAATTCATAGATCTGGAATCAAATATAATTTTCACTATTCTTGAGTGAATAACATGTATAACTATCACTATAGTGCTGTTGGGATCCAAATCATAAGTATTGATAACATATAATCTTACTTAATCTATGAATGTAGAGGTTTTTGTCATTAATTTCCTCTAAATTAGTGGGTTTATTTATTTTAATTCAACACTGATTAACATGAAACTCATCTTTTCATTATTTGAAGCATCTCCCGATTCCCATAAAATTTATTATAGGATGATTATTTCAACACTTTTGATAAGTGGGATGTTGGTTTTTATTTCCTCTATGATATTTATCTGTTGATTCTACCAAAGAAAACTCAAATTTAATTTTTTTTCTCCATTCCAATGAGACAAATAAGAGTGACCGATATCCATCTAAAATTAAGAAAAAAAAACAATGTCTTCAAATATTTCAAAGACCCAAATCACTAATTATTTTTTTAGACTTGGATATAAATCAATAAATAAATGGTACATATTAATTTAGATATTGATGAAAAAACAAAAATCATACCATGAAAACCTTGTAAATGTTTCCTCAAACTCCGTAATAGACTCATATTCCTTTTTCTTCAAACTTAGGAACTGACACTGCATTTTATGATGGAGAGTTTTGGGAAAATATTTATTGAAAAACATTTTCCGAAATTTTTCTCATTCTATGGAATAAATAGTCTCTTATACTTTTTGTTTTTGATCAGTTTCCACCACTGATCGGCTTCTCCCTTAATGCAATAAATGACAAACAAAACCTTCTCTTTTTATAAGCATTAGAGGAAAAATAATATCTTCTAAATGGATTTAATATACTTTTTATATGATGATTGGATCTAAAAATAAACTGAATTTAGGAGGCCTTTGTTACATAAAAGTATTGACTATAACTTGATCCTTCTTAGGAGGAAGATTACATTCCACATGATTTATCTTATTACTCATAACTTGATAAAATCGAGCTAGTACTGTCATGAAGTTCTTAGACACTCCCGTTAGGGTAGGTATATCATTGTTGTAATCATCATATTTTCTATAATGTTGGTTCTTGGAATGATTAATCATATTTCCATCCATTAAATAAAAAGAAAAAAATAATATGAGAATGCATTAACATAGAAAATGGAAACTTATAAACATATAAGTAATAACTTATAAATGATAAGTATATCCTAACATATGAGTCTCTAGGTTTCAATCTAGGTTATACATGGAAATGTTTTCTATTAGTTTTTTTTAACTTGAATTTTTTTTCAAGTCCTTTATAATGGTTTGTAAAGATTTTATGAATTTATAAAACACATCCCTTGAGAGTATCAAACTAATTGTCTAGCAAGGCCCATTATCATGTATTATATGAAAATATAGTCTATATAAATACTCCCTTTTAGGGTTTTTTTAACTCTAGGTACAAATATTCTAGATCCATATACAATTATAGTATCCACACTGGGTTGTTATTTATTGGAAATGAGTCACTATTCCCTTCACCAACATTCCATGATATTTTCATATACTTAGAATTATCTTTAAACTTATTAAAATGGTTATCACTAAAGTTTTCTCATCATAGTATCAAAATTTTAACCAAACCTTTTATTTGATACCAACTATCGAAACTCATACCTTTTATACATATTATCACATGATTTTTAACATAAACTCCCATTAATTACAACCCAAAGATCATGAGTCCTTGTGTTTTTGGAAGAATAGGTTCATAATACATTGTATGAAAAAAACATAACATCCCCATTTTATTCTTCATAATAAGATTATATATCCATTTTATCCTCTAAAAATACATTGAAAAACCTAGGGAATACATCAAATAAAGGGGTGGGTTAAAAATACCATTAAGGTAATAAACATGATAAGGAAACATAACATCTGATTCAAAGGTACAACATGATATCACAAAAGAGATGGATCATGAGTAATCACATGGAAGCATAAATTAAAGAACATAGTATCATAAGATCCTGGTAACATAGGAATGTGGAATCAATATATAACATAAAATTAATTTGAGTCAAGGATAACTTCATAGAAAATATCACATGGTGGAGAAAGTCCTATAATGGAGTAAATTTACTCCCTAATCCTATACATGAAGCCTCATGAGACTAGATATTTACCCAATGCATTGGAGAACTATTTGGGAACACTAATGATAATATGATAATTATTTATACATTCCAAATAAAGGAAATCATTTATAAATCATAACATAAGAATTACCCTTAGAAATAAAATTATTTTCATAATATTGCCACATACCATAATCAAAGGAAATTTCATAATGAAAAAATATGAGAAATGAGAATAAGGAATGTATTAATGCACAAAAGTAAGGGATAATAATCTAGGTATATATTTTAGAGACATATATACATAATTTATATTAATTTCATAACATTAAAGAGAGAGATAAATCGAGTTAGAGTGAGAATAGTCATAACCCAAAGGAAAGGGTGGTTTAGAGAGACCCCTTACATTGTGCTTGAGTCACCACATGTGTTATTTATCTTCCTAAATAATAAATGTATATTAATTATTTAATTTATTATGAATATTTTTTGGGTTTATTATTCCTTTTTTATTTATTATAATGTTATATTAAATTACTCAATCATTTATGTTAAATTTGTATGTTTTGATGATGATTAGATCACATGTCCCAAATCATTTTGGAAAGTAGAATAAGGTCAAATAGATTATTATTTAATAATATAAATATTAATAATAATGAAATATTTCTCATTTTTATATACCAATTATACTTTGAAATTAGTTATGAAGGATGGTTATGAAAAATGAACCATGTTATAATCACGGAGATAGTAGGTTATACGTACGCATGAGTAATGTTTCCATTTTCCAAGGATCATAAAGGAAATAACATAAGTGTAATTTTATATTTATAAAATGATAATTATATCATAAATATAATTTTATTTATTAAAATATACCATACATGTGATTCAATAGTAAAAATGAATCACATCACATCGTGAGGTGGTGGTCCACTGTATACATGAATGACATTATCATTTTTAATGGATGGTAGAAAAGATTGTATATGATATTTTTTTGAATAATGATTAATATGAAATGAATATAATTTATAAATATTAAATCTGTCATAATAAATAATAGTGTAAGGTGATTATAGAAAATAAATAAGATTGATTTGTGAGGTGGTAGTCCGCCATACACATGAATGGTGGTTTTGTTTCCCATTCTATGGAAGTGGAGATGGATTTAGGTTATGAAATTAACATAATAAAATATTATTATATGGTAGATAAAAATTTTATTACAGAAACCTGATTGATTAATATTTTAAGGATGTGGAAGATGAAATATAAAAATATTCTCTATTAAGAATGATTCCTCTTCTTCGGACCACCTCTTTAGGAGTATACCTAAAGCCTCACAATATTTTATTTATCCTAAAAAAATTAATATAGTACAAGTTTATGGAATTAATTAAGTTATTTTGGAAGGTATTTTCTATAACAAATTTATTTTTAAGTGTTGAAATAAGAGGAGAGGAGGAGCCCTTTTATTACTAAGAGAGAGTGACATTTTTGCAAGTACCCAATACTATACAATAATAGGAAGTCATTCTCAATCCAAGTTCCTCCTAAAATAACAATTAATTGTCTGGATGGGTGATATGGTTGATAAAAACCTATAAAATTCAAAAATAAACATTTTTTAAACATTTTACTCCCTTTACCTCTTTAGTTTAACCCCTTGGTAAACTAGTTTTAACATTAACCTAGGTAACAAATTTTTACTATTTGTACTATTCATTACGGGAAAAAATTAATTTTACCTTATTATATAATATTAATTATGATGATTAAAATTTTTTAATCTATTTTATTAAATTAAAGTCACATAATTTTAAAAATATAAATTCAAATTAAACCCTTAAAATGTGTCAAGAATAGGTTTTCAAGATAATATGTTTTAAGCATAAGATGATCTAATATTAACCGTATGATTATTAATAATCATAAGATGAATATAAATAAATTTAAATAGATATATAATATATACATTTAATTTATATATTTCCTTAATAGGTTTTATTTTTATGAATTAAAATGGATGGACTTTATGCACTTAAAAACAGTTTACAAAAAACTGTGTTTTTGAGCATAAAAACAATCATTTAAAAAAATCTTGATAGTTGATTGTTCAAATGAAATTAATTTTATTATTATTAATAAATTGGTTAATAATTAATTATAAGATAAAATAAAAAATATAATTAAACATTTAAATTACTTTATTTAATGAAAATAAATGATAATATTTTAAACATTTGTAATTTTCAACATTCACTAAAAAATATAACATTTTAGAAAATTATCAAAAATTGAAACTAAGTTAATTTTGATATGATGATTTAAAAATTTATTTTTATGTTATAAAATAAAATTTCTAAAGTTTAAATAAATTAATTATAACATTTTCTCACAAAAATCAATAAAAACATTTTTGAAGAATTTTTTTTTCAAAGAATAAAATGTCCTTAATAAATAATAAGGTTTTTATTTCCCAAGAATTTATCGATAAATTTATCTCAATTAAGAAACACATATATTTTTAATTAATTATTTAATACTATTAATAACTTTAAATTTAACAGCTAGGTTATAATGGCCATAAATAATCATTGTTTGTTTAGGCTCGGTGTTGCGTGTCACATACACTCTTAAGAATAGTTTTCCTTTTTTTAAACTCAATGTTTTATAGTTTCGGTTTTCAATATACTTGATTATGGTACTTTTCTCATTTAGGGGTGTTTAAAATTCCAACTACTAAGCATTTTAACTTCCCTAGCTATATATTGTTTATCTGTTCTGGGTTGAAATCATTCCCTTTGACTTGTTGATGATGCTCATGCACTTATTGCCAACCCTTGGGGATTAATAAATCCCTTTGGATCATGTCAAAGCTGACTCAAGTATTGGTGTACATGTTATCTAGGTTGGTAAATGAAAAAATGGTATCATAGGATTGTTTTATGTCACTCTTTGATGTCGGTATGTATTTTTGGTGTAACACCCAGAGATTTTATGAAATAGATTATTTTTAATTTCATTGATTTCTTGTGTTGTACACTACACCATGGTTTTATTTTGCTATATGGAACATCGTATTAGCTTTCAGTATACACAACACTATTCTTGGCTTGTGTTGCACACAATTTCAAGTTCTTTTGATAGAATTCATTTCATGCAACACTGAGTATATATTTTGTTGAATTTATAAATGAACTAAGTTTGGATTATGTTATATTCAAGACCAGAATAATATTTCACTACACACAACACTAACTTGGCTTGCGATACATGTAAGAATGAAATTCCTTGATAACTTGCGTTGTACACAATACCAAGTTTCACTATACAATGATATATTATTAAAATATTATTATTTAATTGGATATAAACAAGACATTATGAATAGTATTAACCAAATTTTTAATTTTATATAACATTATAATTTATATTACATATTTTCTAGAACATGATATGAGAACGAAATCATTTTTTTCAGATAAAAGAAGTATTTTTTAAAAAATGATGGTTTACCGCCTTTTGATGGCGCACCCATTTTAAATATAGTTTTTGATACTTTTAGAAGTTAAATTTGAAAAAATAAACTTCTTCTTTTAAAGTGGGACATAAAAATTTTCTTTTTTTGAATTTTTGGAATTTTTATTATAAAATTAAAATTTTAATGAATAGTGAAAAATGCAACATTTTAATTCAAAATGGCCTTTTTATCAAATTTATTTATATAGTTATATTATCTTTTTAATTGGATTTAAACTGTAATTGGATTAATTTGTTTTCATTTAATACAATTTTGGTAATTGGAAATAATTTCTCTTTTAAATAGGACATAAACACATGTTAATCTATTGATAATTATTACTTCTTAAAAACCCGCTTTTCGGTTTTGACAATGAGAATTAAATCTAATTTAATTACTGAAACTTTTGTACTTTGAATTTGGAAAAATGGATTTCATATTTTTAATTATATGGTTCAAAGTTTTTAAACAGGTACCTTTTATTTTTGGACATTATGAATAGTAAGTTCAGGAATTATTTTATTTACCATGGTTAAAGGGTAAATATGGTAAATAAGGGTAAAAAATAATATTACAATAATATTAAACTACCCTAACACATGTACTAATCCTATTAGATGAG
The DNA here is from genome assembly GCA_963277665.1 of Viscum album. Taxonomy (NCBI): domain Eukaryota; kingdom Viridiplantae; phylum Streptophyta; class Magnoliopsida; order Santalales; family Viscaceae; genus Viscum; species Viscum album. The sequence continues at coordinate 351,913,144 of OY728121.1, read as the reverse complement.
ATATTTCAGACCATGGGTATCCTTGGGTCGATTTAGGGACCCCATGGATTCACTTGGATGTGAAAATGACATTTTATAAGAATTAATTTAAAGTGAAGATAATTATAACCTAAACATATATCTTTTACTAAATCAATTTTATTATAGTGTTATATAAATGACATATATGCCTATATACAGTCATTATAAATATAAAAATATTTCCTACTTCATGGTATTTTGTGTATAATTTTTAAACACAAAATAAATAAATTTATTTATGACACAATGATGGTGTATTGGTTACCTTATTAATGATTGATTTAAATAAATAAGATTATAAATATTAATTTTTTTTACTTTGATCCTTTTTATGCCATAAAAGAGTTTTATGGATGATTATGACTTGTTATCTTTGAATTAATGATGTTTTTTTCTAAATAATCAAGTTGTTATTAATTTTTTAAAAAAGGAAAGTATGAATAATGTCCAAAATTGACATAATTCATAACATAAAACATAAAATCATTTATTAAATGATATTAAATTACTAAAATATAATATTCATCAAAATGGTTAATATAAGTCCAAATATTTCATAAATAACTTTTTTGGGTCGTTTTACATGATTTGGTAATTACATTAACCCATAATATGTAAATACCATGATATCACGATAAGATTAATAAAGTTAAAGAAGGGTTAAACCAAAATGATAAGGATAAAAAAATATTTGAAACAGGTATAAAAATTATTTTATGATGGTTGTTCAAACCAAAATAATCTTATCTTCTATTGAAATATGTTTTAGACCATTTTTTAATTGAAATTGAATTTATAATAAATTATTATTTTGAGAGTTTCAGAAAGTGCCCTCTCCTCTCTTATAAAACGGAACCTCCTCCCTCTACTCTTCACTCCATTTTGATCCATAATTATTGGATAAAACCTTCCAATTTAAATTATAATATTTATTAGTTACATTCTAGAGTTTTTGGTATTCTCAAAAGATGAACTCTAGTACCCTAAGAAGAAATTTAAAGGATGAATTTCGAGGAAGAGGTAATCTCTTATACTGATTCTTTCAAATTTATTTCTTCTTATACTTACTATTAATTAGTTTTTTAATTATAAATTAATAACATAATTATCACTAATATAATTTTATGTTATTATAAATATGAAATAACAATATTTCACCTTCTATCCATCCTAGGAAAAATGAAATCACCGTGCATGTGTACATATGTCTTACCGTCTCCACGCCATGGTGTAATATGTTTTTCACCACCACCTTACTTGGATGGGTATGATAGTGGAAATAATAACTATAATTTATTATTATAACATGATACTAATTCTAAGATATTATACGCCATCCAATCCAATACCATTTAATAATTATGGGAATGATATCATCGCTCGTGCGTACGTACGACTTACCATCTCCATGATGCGATGAGATTCATTCTCCAAGTTAACCATTAAAGAATGAATATAAAGTATATGTAATAAATAATCATGAAATATATGATACGATAATGCTACTGAATATATGTATATATATGTTATTTACTTACTTCCATTCAATTTAATAAGGAAATGAAAATAGCATTCATGCATACATACAACCTACCGTCTCACTGAATGGTGTATTCCATTTCATTTATCTATCTATTATATATATATAATGAATATATATAATATATAATTTTTTTAAATTATAGAAGTAAGTAAATCATGATATAAGTAATAATATCAAGAATAAAAATTCAAAACATGTACGATAAATAAAATGATTATTTCCCAAACCATTGATTTAATATGGAATTAAAAAGTAAATGGGTAATATAAAGTCGTAAGTGAATCATATATGATATCATAAATATTATTACGGTTCTATTACAAGTTAATAACATGTTTAAACCCACTATAAAATAGTTTTAGACACATATAAGAGAAATCATACCTAAGCTAAGGGATAATTTTTTAAATCTCATTTTTATCCGAGATTTTTTTACACGTAAGTATTTACTGGGGATATATTCATCATCAATGTCCATGTTTCATAAAAAATGTTTTCATAAAATGTTTAATATTCTTCTATGTAAGTTTAGAGTCATTTTTACCCATTTTTGACGTTTACTACATGGTATGAAAGGAATATTTCTTTTGTTTACCATACAAGGTTTTTTTTTACTTTTTGGAAACAAGTATGAGGAGAATGTTTTTTAAACTTATACAACATAAATGGATTTTTAAGGATTCATGGTGACTTATTTCTAGGAATCATCCTCTATAATATTTCAATTTTATTTTCAACTAAATTAGTTTCTTTAAAAATTGCGTGACATTTTGAGAAAAGAAAACATTTTTTATGAAGAAAGGATATTTTACTCAAGAACTAAGTTCAAGTGTTTTATCAAAATTATTTCCCTTGTAAGATGACGCTCTTAAATAGTGTTTTGTTTATATATATAATATTATGATTATTTTATTTTGTTAATGATGTAATGATCTGTTTTTTATGGATTATGTTATAATGGAATGATATTTAAGAAACCCATTTTATTTCTTTGGTTATGCTATGATGAATTATTTTCGTTTTGTGGCATATGTAGGAATGATTTTATTATGAGATGGGTGGGACCTATATCTCCATCCAATGAATTGGGTAATGATTTATATCTCATGATATAGACATGACTAAAATATAAAGTAAATTCAGTTCAGTAATACTTGACTGAGACAAAAAGTAAACCCGGTTCAGTAATGGACTTTGTCCACTATGATGGTCTTAGCAGCAATGCCTTGGCTACTATAGAAAACATATTATGTACTTATTAGTTTTCCACAATTACATGTTTTATTTCAAGGATATTCTATCATTTTTAGTGTTCATTTACGATCCATGCCTTACATACTTCCCAAATTTATTTCATGACTCAATATTTTGATGTTTAAAATTTATGTTCAGGTTTTTACGTCCAAATGTTTATGTTTTGTTTTATGTTCTATATGTTTACCCTTACTGGGAATTTGAGCTCACCCTTTTTATGTTTTATTTTCCCCAGGATATAAAGAAACTTTTTAGGTATAAAAAAGGGGATGATCTTTATGGGAGATGTTGAAAATATTTCACCTTGATTAAAAGATTATGTTCTGAGTTTGCAAAGGCACTAAACTAATACGGTCTTTAGGCATCTATTTGTGTCATGTATTAAGTATTACAAAAAAAATGTAATTTCCATGTACATCAAGCTTGGGTCTATACATTAGTATGTACCGGTAGATCATAGGTAGGATTTTTAGGACTCAAGGTATAGTTATGAGTGTGTTTTTGGCTAGATCTCATTTTAGAGATTTGAAGTCACAATGGGTATTCAGGAAAACTGTCATTGAGAAATAATTTTATCTAATTCTAGTATTTTACCTAAAATTGATCAGATTATTTTTAAATCCCAAAATTTTAAATACTATTTGGTGGAATTAATATTCCTTTATATCTCGATTGAGTTGATAATTTAAGTATCATTGCTGATGTTTTAGTGTTTCTTATTGATATTGTGTAGTACCGTGCCCACGAGAAAATTTATAAACAAAATTCATGAGGTATTTTTTGAATAATCATGAAAAAAACATGCAAGTTGATCATAATCTCATTGATATTGTCCTGAATTCTCTCAAATCACTAAGACGTGTAGTTGCAACCATTCCTATTTAGTACCAAACAATAGAACATTACAGGGATGAAACTAGAGATCATGCTTCGGAGTTTCTTCGAAAGAAACCACCAAATTTACAATTCTTGAATGATCTAAAAGAGGTGTAAAATTAGTTAAATATATGAATTTTTTTTGAGTTCTTAGAAATACATGATTTTATAAAGGTGAAGTATTCCACCTAAAATCTTTAAGGGCCTAGCTGTAGGTGGTGGGATTGATAGTTACAGTGATAAAAACATGAATTATTGGAGTGGAAAGACTCTAGATCTATTTTCAACAAATATTTATATCCAAAGTTATTAGTTTTAGTGAATTATATGGAGTTTTTTAACCTTAATCAAGGTGATATAACCATGAATCCTTATGAAAACCAATTTTCTGAACTTGTTCAGTTTTCTCCTGAGGTAGTGATGAATGAGAAGATGAAGGCTTGAAGGTTGAATGTGGGTCTTTGATATGATATATGATATTAATTTTTCATGCTGAAGATCACTATTTATACATACATACTATATATATAATTTAAGGCTGATCTTGAACTGACTAGTAAGTTAGGGTTGGTGAGAGTTATTGTTACTCATAGTGGAAATATAGTTCCTTTAAAGGAAAGGGGAAACATGATATGTTCCATTGTAGATATTGATATAAGAAATAATTTATACCTTCAACAGAGTCTAGAATAGGACCATTTATTTTCTTTTATTATGTCTTGGTTGTGCATTTGAAATTATTTTTTACTAAGGAACTAGAGATATGTGGTTCTTACTATTGTTCTGGCCTCTTTTTGAAGTTTTTTCACAAATTTTATACCACATATAGTGGAACTGTATCATTATAACCTAATGGTAATTTTTTAAATAATATTATTCAAGAGATAAGGGATTTTAGACTTAGGAATCTAGAAAAAATATTCTTAATGCAATGTAAGAGTCTCTATAGGAAGATGATGTGGGTATAGTGATAGTGAGAGGTACCATAACTATAGATTCATCTTTATTAACTACTTTATTTGCTATTGGTTAATCTCATTCATTAATATTGACTCATTTTTTGAATTTTATAATCCTATCAATGGATCTTACATATTATATGATGTATATTTCTACACCCCTCAGAATAAATACATAGAAAGGTATCTAAGGACCTTATTATATATTCTATTTGTTAGAGACCACGATAAAATGTGATTTTCTAGTTCTTTTCATGAAACCTCTTGACTCAATTCCTAGAATAAATTGGATTATTACCCATAAATCCTAAATTTATTTTTATCTTCCATGTTACTATTTTTTATGCCAAAAGAGGTGTGTTGTGTCTTTCAAGGAGAATGGGTATTGATGTCATGTAGAATAAAACCACATTTTCAGATTTGGATAGGTTGATATTTTTTTTATTTTGATTTGTAATGAGAATATTTGAGTAGAGATATTCCTCCCAATGTCTTTGAGTTTCCCGACATATTTCAACGTGACTTTTTTTGGTTCACCACCAGTAAGGGAAGTATAATTCTCTATTTATTTTCTAATAGGTACCCATCATGTCTCTATTCCATCTTGTCGTATGGAACCAGTTGAACAGAAATATTTGAAGACCCATTTGATGATATTTTATATAATTTTTTTATTCTCCCATGAGTTTCACCTTAGACAGTGCCTATTCTATTTAAAAATAAAGGTATGGGGAAAAAATTCTCCATTGTGCTGATTATTGAAAACTAAATAGAGTTATGGTAAATAAAAATCAACTATTTCCTTATATTGATGATTTAATTGAGAAGTTAAAATATTTGAAGTGGTTATCAATTTGATATTTGGTCTCATATCCCCAACTTATTATCAAGGAATCTGAAATATCCAAGATCACCTTTAAGATTATGGTCATTACAAGTACCTTGTTATGAATTTTAACATATCCAATGATCCTACAGTCTTTGTGGAACTGATAAACATGATATTCCAAATGTATCTCAATTTTTTCATGGTTCTATTTTAGATGACATATTAGTTTACTCTATGAGTGAGGATGATCGTGTGCCTCATTTGAGTGTAATTATGGTAATATTAAGATATCACTTAGTGTATTCCAAACTATCAAAATGTAATTTATGGATTCAGGATGTGAATCTATTGGGGGCATGTAGTATAGGAACATGGTAATTCAGTCGATCCTGAGAAGGTGATGGCTATTATAACATGGGAACAACCATGTACTATTTTCGAGATTCAAAGTTTCTTAATATTATTGGGTTATTATCATTAGTTCATGAAATATTTATCAAAGTTGATTTCCTTAATGACCTCCCTCACTTGTAAAGGAGTAAAGTTATTATAGTATTTGAAATGTTATAATTCTTTTGATGAGTTGAATCAATTTTTGACTTCTTCCCCACTGTTGAATCTTATAGTTTTTGGATAGATCTATATGGTCTCTTGTGACACAACATGTTTCGGTTTGGGATGCCTTCTCATGAAGGGTGATAATGTGGGGGCCTACAGTTCTCAAAATATTAGGAAAAAAACTAAGAAATACCCTACTCATGACCTTAAACATGAAGTTATAATGCACACACTCAAGAGTTTTGGGGCATTAAATTTTTGGAGAAAGGTTTACCATTTATTAAAACCATAAAATGATGGGTTATATATTCTAAAAAAAATATTTGAACCATATACATAGGCATTGGGTGGAGTACCTAATGTACTTTGATTTCAAGATTGCTTACACCCCTATAAAGTGTAATGTCATTTTTGATGCCTTGAGTAGAAATTTTTTAACCCAAGCTATGAAAGAAATATCAGAAGAGTGGAACTTGATACCGCTCCTTGATCATATGAATTTGAGAGTTAAAGAGGTTGAGATCAATATTTTTCTATAAATTGTTTAATTAACCACCTCTCTTGTTGATATGATTATTTAAAATTAGCATCTTATTGATGAGTTTACTGACACTTGGGACTCTCTTTATAGTGGGGAGATAATCAATTATTAGTTTTTATCTTTCAAGGGTATCTTTTGTTTCTATAAAAAATAAATCAAACCCTTGTCTATGAGATAATGTGTGATGTGATATTGCCATAATTAACAATGAGTTTTACATCATGGCACCATGAATATGTTTTATGATATTTAGCTTTTGGTGCCAAAATATGTGTGTGTGGAAAAATTAGAAAAAGACAATAAATGGTTCCAAAATGGGATACTTTGTGAATATCCCTTGAAAAGGAAGCACCTTTGTAATTCCCTTCAGCACCACAGTCGGTGCAAAGATGAGGCCTTCTCTACGCCCTCTATAGAGAAAAGTGGCGGTTGACTCATCGATTAAGAAAAAATTGATGGAATTCTCTGCACCGTGTAGGGATGGATGGTCACCTCAATGAGTCCTTTGAAATTGACTAAATCCTCTACGACCGTTGCAGAGGGAATGAAGGAAGAATCTACACCATGAATGGGATGACAATCAACTTTTCAACTCTGAAAAACTTGATGAAATATGCCTCTGATGGCGAAGCACAAGTTACTTCGCGATGTTCCCTCAGAGCATAGCACCTCCCTAGTGCTTATAAATACCTAGATCCCCCAATTATAAATGATCCGGACCCCGACCATTCGTCTTCCAAATTCCCAGATGGGGAAGAGTTCTTTGCTATGTGAACCAATCAGGAAAATGAATCATTCTAGGTACTTGAGAATTTTGAGAAACCTTTTCCATTTCTCAGATCTACCCATGTTTTAAGAAGGGATGATCTTCATGAAGCCTATAGGCCATCAGAAATGAAGGATACCCCTATGGGTACTCAGGACCTCACAAAGAACCCATGCTTCACGAAGCACCCTCCAAAAACATGTTTACACCATGCTTAGGCTGAGACACTATGATTCGCGAAGTTCTACTCTTTGTGAAGTCATATCCTCTACGAGTCCCTATGCTCCACAGGCCTGTGATCTCTTATAAGACTTATACTATGTGATCCCCTATTCTATATGATCCCATGAGCTCTATAAATCCATATGCTATGCAAGCCCATGAGCTCTGCGAAGCCCTATGCTCTGTAAGCCCGTATGCACTTCAAGCCCATGAGATTTGAGAATCCCCTCTATACAAGGCCTCTTTATTTGAAAACCCTTCTCCCGTATGACCATCCTAGATTATACGATGTGATTTCAAAGTTCCCTGGGTGGTTCTTCATGTGGTATTGCCCTGTATTTTACTTCTTCACATATGCATACTAACGGATATTTCTTCTTCGCATAGCCACACTAATGTGATCCCCTCAATGGATCACTCCACAACCCTACCTCCATATGGAATTGATGGTGCCTTCCCTTCACCAAGGGTTAATGTGTGTCTGTTATGTATGTCTTAGGGGTGGGTAGTGAATCCTCACCATCCAAGCTATAGGATATTAAATAGTCAAGAACCTGCATCCCTGACACATGATTTTAAACTGTGATCACCAAATAAGAGAAAAGTCTAGAGAGGATCATGAAGGAGATGGGCACCAAAACCTTCTCACTCCCCTCTCCCTCCGAGCTTTGTCATCATGCACACCTCAAGAAGTCTCTACGTAATCCCATAAACCCTCTAATGGGATGATTCAGGTACATTGGACATATCCTCCTTGTACGTCTTAACACCCTCCTTTCTCATTGGGCCTCCCTCCTAGAGTAAGTCACTATCTTCCACACCTGGGCCACTAACAATGATTAATCCTTTCTCTATTCCTCGCTGATGTAACATTCACAATGCAATAGTTAGGTATGTTTTTGCATCTTATTTTTCACACTGAGCATGACTCATGTGGTCATAGAGTAAGCATCAACCATGACATCCTCTTTGGGACACCTTGGTGTGTAAGACCCATGTCCCTTTCTACCGAACTACATGGACTTTGATCTTTTCCATATTAAGGAAAGGTATGTTAGAAGCCATCATGAGGTTTAATTCCATCACCCATCGGTCCCGACCGCTTCACATCAGCTCACCCTTGTCCCGTAGGATGTTAAACTATATGCCCCCTTTTCATCCTGCATGACACTAAACTGTATGATTTTGAACTACTTGGGTTTTGATCCCTGTATCCTAGATAGGGTACATAGGAAGTCTCCCCTAGGTTCATTCCCAAACATTGGTAAACCTTAGTGTCCCATTTTTTTGGGACCCATACCCTTGGTCCACCACTTAGTGGTGTCAGACTTGTTCTTGGGTAACTAATCAGGCATAAACCCCGCACTCAACCCATACTCCACTAACCATGAGTGTCCCTCTTGTGATGGGATACTAACCACTTGTAAGCCCCACCATGTTGTCTGATTTTTTCCCTTTGTGTACCCCTAGATACTATACCCCCATTACAAACTATGTGGACTTTGATCCATTCCCTTTTTGAGCAAGGTACGTAGGAAACCTCCCTGAGGTTGAAGCCCATCACTCATGTCCCATCCTGGTCTCTCCCTTGAGCCTTTCTATTTTGTGAAGTTTATTCCCCAACCTAGAGGTTCTACTTCCTACATATCCTATCCATGCATCCATACTCACAAGTCGCCTCCTCAGGTGACTCATCTCCCCATTTCCAAAACTACGTGGACTTTGATTCCCTGCCATGAGGATACGTAGGAAAGCTCTTTTAGGTTAAATCTGAATACAGTTACCTCAACACAGATCCTCAGTTCCATTGCCAATAATTCCATAATTTTACACTCCATCCATATCCATCCTGATTCTACCAAGGACGACACATCCTAGTAAAACCATTCCATCCATTCGGGCATCGAACCACGTGTAACCCCCATTCGTCTCATTGCTCATTTGTAGCACCCGAGCCGCTAACTACACATAATCCTCAGCATGTCATCAGGTTTCTGTCTATTTTTTACACCTTAATCCCATGATTCACCCTCTCTAACTATGTGGTTTTTGATCCCTATCTTCTATACAGGGTATGTAGGAGGCCACCATGAGGTTCAATCCCAACCAATGGTAAACCATGGTGTCCCATTTGTCAGGACAAAATTTTCCTCAGATCCGTACTCATTGGGAATCTTGATCCACCAATCTAGTAAACCTCTCAGGTGCTCCCTCCTAGGGATTTACCCATCTGATACACTCCCATTAGTGTTCTTATTAGTCTGATCCATCTTCTCTAGATTTTAAAATCATAACATACCCCATGTTAAACAAGGGAATCCAAAGAAAACATTGGAGACATGCCTATTTCATACAATTCCCTACAATCGATGTGGGATTCCTTAGGCTTCTATACCCTTGAGAAGCCCTATCATAAGGGGATGAAAAATCCAGGTGTATTAGTGTTTTAGTGCCCATAAATTACAGTGATTCCCAATGTGACTACTCCATTGACCGTAGGTTGCTTCCCTAACTTGACCCCATGGAATGTTCTGATAGGAGAAGTGTAATTAACCAGCATCCACAAATATATAACATCAGGAAGAGTTTCAAAAACAACATCTTAATATTTAAGGGAGACCCAAAATAGGTGACGAATTCCAAGGAGGAATCCAAAGAAGGTGGAACCAACATCCTATAGTCTTGTTTCAATCAAGGAGAATATTTCCCTGAATAATTGATAGATGTCACCTACCTTTAGAAAGTGGGAATGCAGGGAAACAACCAGCGCATACCCATGGATGGATGAACACCATAGTGAAAGCATCCGAAAGAGAAATGTTGAACCCAAACTGAAATTATTCTCCTCAATATAGAGATTAGTAGCATTCGAGACATCATCAGATAAGCATGTCACCGGATCTAGTTATCCAGCATTAGGTCCCGCTAAGAAAATAGTGGGCTTTCCATGAATCTCACCAGGAGTTGGGGAAGTTAATCATTAGGCATCACGGCCTATGACGTTATCAATGTGAATATTTCTATCTATCCATGGAATATTGAACGATGTTGGGGAACTAGCCATCACTTTCTTATTGTCTATACTGATAGATGAATTTTCCTGAATTGAAGGACCCAAGATATAGCTAGAGGAATCCAATCACCTCCCAACTGTGGTGTAGGGGTAGGTAAAATTCCAACATATTAGTCCCACATGACTCCATCTCTTCTACAAAAACTTCCATGACAAAAGCTGTGAGGTGACCGGGGCCCATCTCACATTCCGAATTCATTCAATGGAGAGTGATTAATTCTATTATCCATTGATACGAACATGAGGGGGTTATCCTGAAAAGGGACATGACCCATAAAGAACTAGAGGCCTCTATGCATCGTCAATGCCCCCCACCAAAGGTCTATGAAGGGAGACACTTATCTCCACTCCAACCTTCATCAGATTCCGGAGCCTATCCCTAGAGTTATCTTACAATTCCCTCCCTTATGCAGATGAAGTAAGGTATGTCTAAGTCCACTCATCTTGGACCTTATCCAGGGATCCAACAAGGATGGCTCCCACCCGACCACATTATTATCACTAACCGATCCCATAGACTAAGGAAGAGGTGGTCCATACCCCTAGATAGCTGGCCCTAGTTAGGTTGACCTAGCTTCAACGTCTGGTGAAAGCTCAGGAAGATGCCTTCCATGGGTCATCATCTTCCGCAGATCCTATGGCCTTATCCACCACATGCATTTTCTATTTCCCCCCTATTCTGTTCCAAGATAAGGGGTACTTCCCTATCCTAGAGTAGGGGAACTTCCCTATCCCAGAGCAAGGACACTTCTATGCCTATTCTAGAGTGTGGTACCAACCAGATCACAAGAAGGTTGAGTTGAATTACTCAATCACTGGTGTAAGCAGCAGCCGCCACGAGCTGATCTATGATGATGAACTCCAGTACGAAGGTCCTACTCATACCATCAATAGGAAGAGTGGAGTTTTACCCCAATCTTTCATTCAGTATAGAGGTCCTCCCCATGCCACCATCATCAAATCCAGTGAAGGCCCTCCCCGATTCATCGACACTCAGCAAGAAGGTCCTTCCCATGCTCTTGGTATCAGGTAAAAAAATTTCCCCTACCTACCAGGTTATTAGCATGAGGATCCTCCTTGCCTTTTCACCTACTAGAATAGGGGTCCTCCCCATTTTCTCACCAATTCTATCAAAGGCCCTCCTCGCTTTATCGACGGTCGTCGCAAATCTCTTTCCCATATCCAGTATGATCCATACGAAGGCCCTCATCGTACCACAACTAAAAGAGCCATTCCACGCAAAGGTCCTCCCCATGTTATGGATGACCACCATGGAGGCCCTCCCCATGTACTTTCTAGCTCTAGTGGAGGTCCTCCCCGCTACAACACCCATAATCATTGAGGTCCTCCCCAGGTTGTATTTGACATTTTCCCAAGTTCTCCTTACACCATGATCTGTCAAAGCAGCAGTCCTCCCTACTATGGTACCAACCCAAGAGGAGGTCCTCTCCATTTTAAAAATCTACCCTACCATAATGAACCATCATGAGGTAGGAGGGAAGGTCAAAACCACCAGAGAAAGAATCATGAGAAGCCTCAACCCACAATCAAACTCGTCCTGTTTTCAGATTTTGAGGCAGAGTATGGTTCGATGATGGAAACATCACCCCGATCCTCTATGTTGGGGATAGTGAAGGAACGAGTTATATCATAATAATATTTTAAAAATGTGTGGTACACCATATTATTACATCCCTTAGAAGATACATACAGTATGATGAATATTTGGCCCCTTTCTAGGGCCTGCCAGTGCAATCCTTCTTATAGTCAATAGGATCATTCTCTACATCAACCAGAGATCAAAGAGAGTTGTTCTTGGGACCAATAGAGGATGAGAAATAGTGTGACCCACCAAAAATGACCGCATACCCTGTGTGGGAAGTAGTGGTCAATAGTTAATCTTACAGGGATGTGGTGGTGTAATTGGTTCATTCTTTAAAAGACATCCCAAGATGCGGCATCTTGTTAGCTCATGCATCGTACTCTCCACCAGCTAGTCTACCATCACAGCGGTCCAATTTAGTGTCGTTACTAGTCCCCAAACCACCTCTATTTGATGAGTAAGGAAATCAATCAAGGGATGAAACTTGAGTTAGATCTGGGAAGTTTGTGGGACATTCTAGTAGAGGACCATTTTCCAGAGATGTTCTGGCCAATTTCAACCACAAAATTTGACATTCTGGAGTCCCTTACCCTATATGAGGTTATGTTCCACCGCCAAAACTTAGGTATGATGCATTTTGGTCTCCATTTTCAGCGGTTAGCTTACCCAAATACTAGAGAACACTACAATGACATTGGTCTGCAATGCCACCATGTTGACTTGGCCGCACTTCTTGTTTCTCAGCACCCTACATTGCTTGGTTATCAGCAGAACCTCCAAAAACAATGCATTTAGAGCTTCACTATACTATGAAAAGTTATCAAGGATGCTTCCCAGCATGTCCACATCCATTACTGGGGGCAGTATACTACCCTACATCACCGTACTATCATGCACTATCCTGGTTCACCCAGAGATGTCAAGGATATGCCTATGGTAATTTTCACAGTGAAAATGGTTGTTCCTAAGATATTCTCGAAAGGGGTTGCTGGAACAAAGACTAAAGAATAGGAACATCCCTCTGGGGATGTATATAACCCAGAAGATCTTACATGCATCCATACTCACTAATAAAGAACTTTGATTGTCTTTACAGTACCTTTAGAGTCATTCCCTATCAGTCAAGACCCCAGTTAAAAAAAGAGAAAATTGGGACTGAAATACCCTCATACCCATCTGGATCAGTGAAAAATATGGAAGATGACGCTAAAAAGGTGGTGTTGCATCAAAATATTGCTGAATAGAAAAATATGGTTGACATGCTCCTCACCGAGCACGCCACATAAAGGTAACCAGATTATGGTAATCCTTGACCAGGGAAAAAGGGGAAGGGGCAGGTACAAACTCCTTCTAGTGAGTTGCCTCCTGATGACCTCGACCACCTTATCCATCTAGAGAGGGTAGAGGGAGATGTTTATGGTAACCAAATGTGATATGAATCACCCAATCCACCTTAATTATGTGAAAACCTACCTCATAACCTAACTCAAGTTCTGCATAATGCTCCACAGATCCCACCACCCGCTCTAGAGGTTATTACCCTAGATCCTCGGGTAATTCCACTAGTTTCCCCATGAGACTTTAGGCCCTCTTACCACATTGAAGAACCTTCCAACAAATTGGTGGTTAGGGTCCCCCATCAAGATTTTAATCCCCATACAGATGATCTAATGTTAGTGTTTATTGCTCGCCTCGAGGCCCTAGAAACTAAATAGGTGGAAATCCCACAAGATGGAAAGCCATATCCATCATGGGTGGATGATATGATAGAAAAAACAGGTTTCTAAAATCCTACCTTTTCCCCTTTTAATGGGACGGGCGATCCACTTCAGTATTTGGCCCACTTTATTTAATGGTTTAGACCCATTATGGAAACTCCAGTGTGGAACTAGGCCTTCTAGATCTGGTGTTTCATACATACACTAGAGGGCCCCACATTTGTCTAGTACAACTAGTTACCCATTGGGTCAATAAATGGTTGGGAGGATCTTCATAGGAAGTTTCTATACCAGTTCAGTTCCACGACTCAAAAGACTAGTATTTATGACCTATTCAAGTAAAAGAAGAGGGCACATGATCATGTCACAGACTTTGTCACTAGGTGGAAGGGCCTCACATATTCCCTTGATATGCCACTAACCCAAGATAAGCTGTTAATGATGTGCATGGGGAATGTGAAGACCAAACTGGTCCATTTTCTCATCACTCCAAACTTCCCGAGTGGGTTCCTTGATTTCACTGACAAAGATCAATGTTTAGAAGAAGCATTTAATCATTCCAATCAGGCACATACACTACCTCTTGTATCTCTTACAAGAATATCTTCCAATGCCAAGACCATCACAGTAGCACAAATAAAGGCCCCCATGAAAATAAAATTGTTACTGAAAAAGACACCTCCAAAAATTCACCAAGGACAACCACCCCAAGTGCAAACTACAGCTCAGAAACTCCCATCTCAAAAATTGGAAGGCTCCCCCATGTAATGTTCCACCATCACTTAGGTGATATAATCAGGTTTCACCTACTCGATAGGCTCTTCCAATCCCTCATCCGGTCCAAGCTCCTAGAGCTCCTTTCCCGGATCGAAGGAACTAAAACTACTCATTTAATGAGGATCATGTTCCTAGTTATTTCCCAATCACCTTAGACCAGGGAATCCTATGGTTGTGAAAATGTAAGAGACCCAAAGAGGCTGATCTCATTGATTTCCCCAATTACTTCCCCGGTCATCAGTTACTTGGGAACACCCTCAAGCAGTGCTATGTGTTTAAATACTAGTTCCAAGACCAAGTCGATAAAAAAAATCCAGGTTTGGTCCAGGCCCATCATAGGTGGAATGTGTGTTTATAAAGCCTAACAGTGAAAACGATGGTGAATGGTAGTAGGTTTCTAACTATGGGTCTCAAAAATATGATGACTGGATGGATAACAAGGTAGTAGCTCATACCCATGGTATTATTCTTGAAAGTTTGAATCTACATGAGCCTTTATATTTCATTTTTCCACCTTCAGATACTAACTATGCATCAAAATCTCATCCTTCATCCTCTCAGGGGAGAAATCATCGACGACACAAGTGAAGACAAAGTCATCCACCTGTTCAAAATTCATACCGTACTCTCAGAAATTTCATGCGCTCCGAGATGGGGATTTCCCCTAGAATCCTCCCAATATTGAAGGATTATTTGAGTGATGACCATAGGTATGAATCAGTCAATACCATTGACTTGGTAAAACCTTACATGGTTCCTGATGATGAAGATAACTAGGAGGACCCTTCTAACATCCCTAGTCAATGCTAGCATTGATGAAGCTGTGGGTATATAATTCGGAAGAATGCATTGGTCAGTGCTTCCAGCCAAGACATGTATCCCACCTAGACCAAACAATAGGCCCAAAATAGATCTCAACACATGAAGCCTTCTCATATTGTTTCATCATATCCACCCCTCTGCTATTTGTACTACTTGATTAGGAAGATCCACCACGACTGTGATATGATCAGTCATGTCCTTTCATGGATGGACCCCAGTCATCTATCCCGCATCCGGTAGTCAATATATGATGTTCAAATAGTAAGTAGTGAGACATTACCAGCACTAGCCAGAATCCTCTTGTAACGCCCTGACCCCAGTTACCCAGAGTCCGTGCATTATTACATAACATTGACATGATCACAAAAGATAAAGTCTCGAAAGACCGATTAGTTTAGTAGCCATGGAATCACTAGATATATTCATAAGTCTTACATTACATTATAAATTGAAAAAAAAACTACAACACATCTTGTATTCATATCCCCTCATACATTCTCGGAAGGTCATTCATAAAATACTTCTTCACATCCTGGGAAAAATTGAAACATTGAAAGGGGTGAGCTCAGATTCTCAGTAAGGATAACAATATATCGGAAACTTTCATAAATAAATATAAACATTTAAGGCAACGTATAACTAAAACAAAAGCCTTTTAAATTTTAACATCAGCATAATATGGCAAAGATAAAATGAAATAATGCCATTTACTTATTCACATGGATATTATACTAGTCGAATAATCACATTCAATATCAATAACCACTTTCATAATGATGGAATACATAATTCCAAACTATCATAACCACATAGTCAAGGACTTGTGCCAAGACTACAAATAAGATTTTGTCAAGGCCTTATTCCAAGAAACTAGTTTATCTCATGAGACCTACTGATGCATCGAGGAGCTATAGAAGGCTCCACCTGTCACTTACTAAGTCCAATGCATTCCTCATATGAAAATTTTGAAAGATAACATAAACATTCGTATTAAAACTAGCAGACAAAATGTCAATACTTTAACGACAAACCACGAATGGTATAAAAATAGCACATCCACATTCAAACATAACTCATTAGATACAATATGGACGATTTTAATGTATCAGATTAACCTCAATCTAGAATAATGAAGGATATTGAAATAGATTAAAATAATTATCAAACTATTGAGAGAAATATCCCCCTTTTTCTTGAAAACATTTAAAAGTCACACTATTTGTCAAGAAGTCATTTAAAATATATTTTTGAATCAAAGTATCCCATACCACTTTGAAACTTTTAAAAGGAATTTTGATTGTAAAACTTTAACTTTGATATAAATAAATCCTTAAAACCATTTTTAAAACATGGACATTAATGATAAATATTTATAATAACAAATCTTTTAAAAAAATTAAAATGATATTTTAGTTAGAGTTCCTAACCAAAAGAGAGACACTTGAATAAAAATAATTGAGGCAATAAAAACATTGTAATATCATGAGATTAAAGGGGTTGATGATATACTATGTCAAGGTACATTATATACACCATATAAAAGTTATTTGTTGTATAACAATAAATAACTCTCAATGGAATGTAATTTGAGATGAAATATCTTATAAAGACCGTATCCTTAGGTTAAGGATAAATCAACGACATAATTATGTGTGAAAAATTTTAATACACTCAATATGATTGGATATTCAATGTAAATCACTCAGAGGACATTCACAGATATTCTTGTAATGATAACACTAATGAATTGGATATTTAACTCAACAAATGGAGATTAAGTTAAAATTACTCTTATCAAGTTCATATCGATGACTTGACAAATTATCAATGGAGTGATTATGTGTATCAAAATTATATCCACAGAAAGGGGTGTGGAAATTATGACATAATCAAATTAATAGTTATTCCACACATAATCTTGGAGTAAAATAATCAATGATGTATGCGTAAAGCCGAATGAATGGAAATTGAAATTTTAAATTCCCTTATCGATTTGGTAACATACAAAACATAATTCCATGAAAAAATGATAATACAATGATGATGTAGATATCCATAAATTAAATTATATTACAAAACTAATACAATCATGGGTAGTACACAAACCACATGCAATAAATAAGTGGTGAATAATGGAAATCTCACAGAATTAAAAGTGAGATAAGAAACCCCTTAATTTGTATGTTTTCCTTGGTCGTGGGTAGGTTATCCTCCTATATAATGGTGAAATAATTGTTATTTAATTATATAATAATCATATACATTAATATGATATCATATATTATCTTTTAACATTGATTTGTTAATAATATCTTAGTATTATCGTCGTTTCAGGTGTTAATTTACTCATTTTATTTTATATGTTTTGTCACATAAGCCATGTTTGTTACGGATAGGTTGTGTCTTATTAATATCCAGAATTATATAAAGTCCTTAAACATTATTTTTAATCATAAAATTAGAATTATACTTTAATAGATACGATGGAGAATGAATCTCATCGCGTTCGTGGAGACGGTAGTCCGTACGTACGCACGAATGCTACTTCCATTTCATTTTTCATTTTAAAAGTAAAAAAAACCAAATGAAACATAGGTATATTATTATTCTATTATAATATATTATATGTGTTACTTAAATTCATTAACACCATCCTTTATATGTTCCATTTATGGTATTAACAAGTCATATCACTTTGAGGGGGTAGTTGTCCGCACTTCCTCAAATGAAATTATCGTATATATATACAACATGAAACGAATAATGTTATGCTATAAAATTGAATTAAATAAGATTATATATAAAATAAATATCATAAATATCATATTTAATTATAGTTCCATCATAATGTCCACCATGAGAGGTGGTATGAGATAATTGAACAATTATCGTTTCGTGAGGTGTTTGGTTTCCATCCACAGAAACATTATGTTCTTCACCCATTAGATGGAGGTGTGTGTAAGTTTAGTTCGAATAATTCTCATAAAAATATCATATTATATTTAGTATACTTTTTTTGTTACAAAATAAAATAATAATAAGAGTTTATGGGTTGGAGAAGTAAAATAAAATAAAAGAAGCTAAGAGAAATCGTTACCTTTAATTTGGGTAACTCCCTTTGGTTTGAACCAAAAAGGACTCTTGAAGTGCCTTATGCCTAAGGTAATGATTCTAGGAGGAGGAGAGGGATGTAGGGAGATTAATTGGGTAGAGGTTGGATGAGATAAAATGCTTTAGATGTGTGAGGAATTGGTTATAAGTGGTGTCCCTTTATAAGGGGGAGGACCATCTCTTTAGGAAAAAACATAAAGTATTGTTTTATAATAAAATCATATTCAGTTTATAACAACACCAATGTGGATTATTCAAAGTATAATGTGGGTATAGGTCGAAAACAACTCAACCAATAAGTTTTATACAGGTTTCAGTTACTTTATTAACCTTATCTTCTTATTTTAACTCTTAGTTAATTAGTTTGACACTTACCATGTCACTTTGTATTTTTATATTATATGGTTAATAAACTTACTATATACCTTCAAGAGACCCCCAAGTGGTTCATTAATGACTCAAATATAATTATATAAGTCCTTTGTCCGATCCTTGGATATTTAGTAATATAATAGCAATTAATAATATAATATTTGTTTTTAAAAACTCATTTATGTCAATTTTGACACTATTTGGTATTTTGTTTTTTCTAAATTCATAAAAGAATTATTACATCGAAAATTATTAATTTAATCAATTATAACATGTCATATTAACCTATAAAATTCATGGAATTTATTAAAATTCTCAAATTATATTTATTTGTGTATTAATAATATCAATTATTTTAATATTTCACTAATAAGGTAATTACTATATCATCATTGTGTCATAAATAAATTAAATTATTTAATGTCTAAAAATTATATATAAACTACCATTATGTAGGAAATAATTTTATATTTATAATGAATATTTATAGTAAAAAATACAACATATATAACCCTATGTAAAAATTTATTTTCTAAAAGATATAAGCTCATGTCATTTTTGTATTCACTTTAACTTAATTAATATAAATTGTCATTATAACTTACAAGTGGATCCATGGGGTCCCCAAATTGACACAAAAATTCCCATGGTCGGACATGTATCAACCAATATGGTTAGGACACGTTTTAGGGTAATTTATTATTATTATAATATTATTTTTTACCCTTATTTACCGGATTTACCCTTTAACCATGGTAAATAAAATATTTACCGAAGTAATTATTCAAAATTTATAAAAATAAAAGTTACCTATTTAAAAAATTTGGACATCCTGATTCCAAATATGGAATCCATTTTTCCAAATTCAAAACACATAAGGGGCAGAAATTAATTTAAAATTAATTCCCGCTATCAAAACAAAAAGCGTGTTTTTAAGAAATAATAACTATCAAAAGATTGAAACTTGTTTATGTCCGGTTTAAATGTGAAATTATGTCCAATGTCCAAAATTGTATTAAATGGTAAAAATATATTCTAAATATACTTTAAAACCACTCAAATTAATAATTTATCACTATTAATAATTTCTATTAAAAAGTTGTTTTTAATTAAAATTTAGTAATTTTTACTATTCATCAACATATGAAAGTTATTAGTAAAGTACCAAAAATTCACCCTAATATAATTTTGATCTTCCAAATCCAAAAATAAAGTCCATTTTGAAAGTTAAAATTTATAAAATTTCAAAAATTGGGTATTACTATTCACAAAGGCTAGTTTGATTGGTTGTGGTGTGTGTTAGAACTCGAAGTTGCGTACAACACACGCTACTATATTATTCAAAGAGAAGCATACTGTTGAAGCTTGGGGTGTTACATTCTCACCTCCTTCAATAAATTGCATCCTCAACATTTTTAAAATTGGTCTTAGGAATATGATGGAAAGCCCCACATCAGAAAAAGAGCCAATAAAACTATCACTTTAAAAGAAAGAAAGAGAAGTACAAAGTTCATCCGAGATAACCTATACTAGGATTCCATGTAGAAAAACATGGATATGGATGATAAACAAAGTGTCAAGTTCTGATGGAGATGGATATAAAACATGATCAGTAGAATGTTAACAACAAGAAAACCACAAACTTGTGATAAGACAAATGATCATTAGTTTCCAAGTAGGAAAAGTAAACAGACAACATTTTTATTTTCTTTATTTTTAATTTGCATTAAATAAAGATGAGTAATTAATTTCTGAGATTTAATAATAACATTAAAATATATACTTAATTTTTAATTAAATTTTCATTCTTTATAAATTTCTACTACTAACTCATTTTTAAACGATGTGTATTCCAGAAAACTTGGTCACACTAGAAGAGCTAGAATAAACTTCTTATAGAATCACATGATCCATTAATGATAAAATATATATTTACCATGTCTTTAGAGATTAATCATAACAAAAATGGTTAGTATATGATTTGATGATCCCCCAAAAGGATATTCCATTAGAGAAAGAAACACTAATCCTAATTTCTAAAATTAATCCAACAATACCCCAAGTTAAATAAATAGAATTCAATAAAAAATGTCCTTAAAATATATCAATATAATCCAAACTAATATTGAATCCCCAAACTTAGAAGAATTTGGTTATGTAGTCTTCAACGTTAAATTGTATCTCCAAATGACATCAACAACTCTTAAAGTCACATACTTAAAATTAATTAACCTAATCACATATTCTCTATTATAGGTTAATCATTTCCATAAATAAACCAAATCACTATAAATTCATAATAAAAACATAGATAAAAATCCACCATTACTCCTCAAATTAAATCCCATAGTATTCTATTTTCCTTGGGCATATAGTGTTCCCAACAAAGCAAACATCTTCCAAAATAACATTTATCACTTAATCACCAAATCATTTTCCTATACTAAGGGTATTCATTTGATTATATATACGATCCCAAATGAACTTATTATTGATTAATAAAATCATTTAACTAAAAATAATTAGTTACACTAACCAGGTTCTTCATGTAGTCCAGTGGTAGGCGATAAATCCCAATCACACTTTGGTTGTGGGTTCGATTCCCACAGCTTTTTCTGACGTGAAGGGTTGTCACATGGTCTGCATGTTGTCTTTTTTCAAAAACTATATTTTATAAAATTACCAAAATGAGATAAATTCCTCAAAATAACCATAACATAATTTAGCCGCAAATGTTATCTCATACCTTGCATTTTCATCACAAAATATAATAACTTTTAATTGCCTCAAACCCAATGATCATGTAAAACCAAATGATTATTCATAACTATATCCACAATAGAAAGGACAAGTCTTCCTCAAATATCATTCTCACATGGAAATTGCAGGGTTACAAATACAAGAGAAAATTATTCCAAAGTAATCCCATAAACAAAGAGTACTAATACTTTAAAACATTTTCTAACAATTTATTTCCACATATATTCTTCTTTGACCATTAAAAATATACTATAGAATAGGGAATTAACTTAGGTAATGTCCAGGTCCCCTACATTTATGGAAAATGACTGTAAATAGATTCTTGGGACCATTTTTACTTTCTTCCATAGTACTCTACATTTTCCTCTACAATTCTTCACTTTATGTCCTTCTTTTCTGCACGTAAAACATTTCTTTGTTCTATTGAGACACTTTCCTGGGTGTCTTCTTCCACATTTCCTGCATGATGGAAATTGAGGATTCTTTTCTCCATGGTCTCCACTGCTGGAGCTCTTATCATTCTTCACCTTTCTCTTATTTGTTGAGTCTGGGAGTTGGTTAATATATATGTTGTTGATCATATTTTTGGAAAACTGATTTGGCATGAACATGATATCCTTTACGCCTATCAACATTACATTTTGTTTCTCATTTACACCACCATTCCCACCATGTACATAATTCTCAAAGTTACTATGAATTCCTTGGAATCCAGGAATTGACTAAAACTAGAAAGCATTGTGTAAGTAGTAGTATTCATAAAATCATTTAGAGAATTTCATGACACCATATTCTCAATTTAAAACACCTTAGGATTAACCAAGGTCATTTATTCTCATCTTATATTAAAATACTTCAATTCGGTTTGTGATGAAAACGTAAATTTTCCTAATAATATCCCCCGAGAGTGTCGTAACCAAGAGAGAAGCAAGGCCCATTTTCATTCACCAGTTCCCGTTCAAGTCTAGCTCAAAGCGGTGTTTTCAGTTTTTACCCCTAGGTACATCTGTTCTAGAGTCTCCTCTACCTACTCGTATCTAGAAATGGATGTATTGCTCGGAAAACACACAAAATATCTATAATACCAAAATTCTAGGATGTTCTTCTATACTAATTCTCAAAGTCTATCTTAGGGCTATGTTCTCTAATCAGAGTTTATCTAAATCTAGTTTCCAAGGTTTGTACTAAAATTTCTCTGATACCAATTGTAATGCCCCAACCCCAGTTACCCAGAGTCGGTGCATTATTACATAACATTGGCATGATCACAAAAGATCAAGTCTCGAAAGACCGATTATTTTAGTATCCTTGGAATCACTAGATATATTCATAAGTCTTACATTATATCATAAAGTGAAAAAAACTACAACACATATTTTTTTCATATCCCCCCATACATTCCCTACAGGTCATTCATAAAATACTTCTTCACATCCTGGGAAAAATTATAACATTGAAAGGGGTGAGCTCAGATTCTCAGTAAGGATAAAAATATAGCATAAACTTTCATAAATAAACATAAACATTTAAGGCAATGTATAAGTAAAACAAAATCCTTTTAAATTTGAACATCAGTATAATATGGAAAAGATAAAATGAAATACTTCCATTTACTTATTCACATGGATATTATACTAGTTGAATAATCACATGAAATATCAATAACCACTTTCATAATGATGGAATGCATAATGCTAGACTATCATAACCACATAGTCAAGGCCTTGTGCCAAGACTACAAATAAGATTTTTTCAAGACCTTGTGCCAATACAGTGGTTTTTCTAATGAGGCCTACCGATGCATCGATGAGCTATAGCGGGCTCCACCCATTACTTACTAAGTCCAATGCATTCCTCATATGAAAATTTTGAAACATAACATAAACATTCATATTAAAACTAGCATACAAAATGTCAATACTTTAACGACAAACCATGAATGGTATAAAAATAGAAAATACATAGTAAAATATAACTCATTCGATAAAATATGGATGATTGTATTATCAATCAAGAATAATGAAGTATATTGACATAGATCAAAATAATCATCAAACTATTGAGAGAAATATCCCCCTTTTTCTTGAAAACATTTAAAACTCACACTATTTGTCAAGAAGTCATTTAAAATAGATTTTTGAATCAAAGTGTACCATACCACTTTAAAACTTTTAAAAGGAATTTTGATTTTAAAACATTAATTTCCATATAAATAAATCCTTAAAATCATTTTTAAAACATGGACATTAATGAGAAATATTTATAATAAGAAATATTCAAAACATTTTAAAATGATATTTTAGTTAGAGTTACTAACCAAAAGAGAGACACTTGAACACAAATAATTGAGGTAATAAAAACTTTGTAATATCATGAGATTAAAGGGATTCATGATATAATATGTCAAGGTAAATTATATACACCATATAAAAGTTATTTGGTGTATAACAATAAAGAAGTATCAATGGAATGTAATTTGAGATGAAATCTCTTATAAAGACTGTATCCTTAGGTTAAGGATAAATCAACGACATAATTATGTATGGAAAATTTAAATACACTAAATATTATTGGATATTTAGTGTAAATCAATCAGAGGACATTCATACATATTCTTGTAAAGACAACACCAATGAATTGGATATTTAACTCAACAAATGGAGATTGAGTTAAAATTACTCTTATCAAGTTCATATCGATGACTTGAGAAATTATCAATGGAGTGATTATGTGTATCAAAAGTATATATGCAGAAATGGGAGTGGAAATTATAACATAAGCAAATTAATAGTTATTCCATACATAATCTTGGAGTAAAATAGTCAATGAAGTATGCATAAAGCCGAACGAATGGAAATTGAAATTTTAAATTCCCTTATCGATTTGGTAACTTACGAAACATAAACCCATGAAAGAAGGACAATAAAATGATGATTTAGATATCCATAAATTTAAGTATATTACACAATGAATACAATCATTGGCATTTCACACACCACATGCAATAAATAAGTGCTGAAAAATGGAAATCTCACGGAATTAACAGTGAGATAAGAAACACCTTACTTTGTACGTTTTCCTTGGTAGAGGGTACTTTAAACTCCTTTATAATGGTGAAATAATTTTTATTGAATTATAAAAGAATAATATACATTAATATGATATAATATATGATCTTTTAACATTGATTTTTTAATAATATCGTAGTATTATCATCATTTCGGGTGTTAACTTACTCGTTTTATTTTATATGTTTTGTTACATAGTCAGTTTTTGTTATGGATAGGTTGTATCTTATTCAAATCAAGAATTATATAAAGTCCTTAAACATTATTTTTAATCAATAAATGAGAATTATACTTGAATTTATATGATGGGGAATGAATCTCATCATGTTCGTGGAGATGGTATTCCGTACGTACGCACGAACTCTACTTCCATTGGATTTTTCATTTTAAAATTAAAAAAACCAAATAATACATATGTATATTATTATTCCAGTATAATATATTTTATTTGTTACTTAATTTAATTAACTCCATCCTTTATAAGTTCCATGTATGGTATGAACGAGTCATATCACTTTGAGGGGGTTGTAGTCCGCACTTCCTCAAATGAAATTATCGTGTATATATACAACATGAAACGAATAATGGTATGATATAAAATGTAATTAAAGAATCTTATATATAAAATAAATATAATTACTATCATATTTAATTATATTTCCATCAGAATGGCCAACATGAGAGGTGGTAGGAGATAATTGGACAATCATCGTTTCGTGAGGCGTTTGGTTTCCATCCACAGAAACATTATGTTCTTCACCCATTAGATGGAGGTGTGTGTAAGTGTAGTTAAAATAATTATCATAAAAATATACTAGTATATTGAGTATACTTGTGTTGTTACAAAAGAAAAGAATAAGATGAGTTTAGGGGTTGGAGAAGTAAAACAAAAGAAAAGAAGCTAAGAGAAATTGTTACCTTTAATTTGGGTAACTCCCTTTGGTATGAACCAAAAAGGACTCTTGAAGTGCCTTATGCCTGAGGTAAGGCTTCTATGAGTAGTAGAGGGATGTAGGGCGCTTATTTGGGCAGAGTTTGGATGGGAAAAAAGTCTTGATAGGTGTGAGGAATTGGTTAGAAGTGGTGTCCTTTTATAAGGGGGAGGAGGGGCTCTTTAGGAAAAAGTTAAAGTATTATTTTTTAATAAAATCATATTCAGTTTATAATAGCTCCAAAGTGGATTATTCAAAGTCTAAGGTGGGTATAGGTCGAACAAAACTCAAAAAATAAGTTTTAGATAGGTTTGGGTCACATTATTAACCTTGTCTTTTTGTTTTAACTCTTAGTTAATTAGTTTGACACTTACCATGTCACTTTGTATTTTTATATTATATGGTTAATAAACATACTATATACTTCAAGATACCCCCAAGCTGTCCATTAATGATACAAATATCATTATATAAGTTTTTTTTGAAGATTATAGATTTAGGAATAGAATATCAATCAATAATATAATATTTTTTAAAAAACTCATTTATGTCAATTTTGACCCTATTTGGTATTTTGTTTTTGCTAAATTCATAACAGCATTATTACTTCGAACCTAATTAATTTAATTAACCCTAACATGTCACATAAACCTATAAAATTCGTGGAATTTATTTAAAGTCTCAAATTATATTTATTTGGTTATTTATAAATTCAATTATTTTAATATTTCACTAATAAGGTAATTACTTCATCATCATTGTGTCATAAACAAATTAAATTATGTAATGTCTAAAAATTATAAATAAAATACCATTATGTAGGAAATCGTTTTATATTTATAACGAATATTTATAGTAAAAAATATAACATATATAACCCTATGTAAAAATTGTTTTGCTAAAAGATATATGCGTTTGTCATTTTGGTATTCACTTTAACTTAATTAATATAAAGTGTCATTATCACTTACAATTGGATCCATGGGGTCCCAAAATTGACCCAAAAATGACCACGGTCGGAAATGTATCAAAAAATAAGGTTAGGACACGTTTTAGGGTAATTTTGTATTATTATAATATTATTTTTTACCGTAATTTACCGGATTTACCCTTTAACAATGGTAAATAAAATATTTACCAGAGTAATTATTCAAAATGTATAAAACTAAAAGTTACCTTTTTACACAATTTGGACATCCTGATTCCAAATATGGAATCCATTTTTCCAAATTCAAAACACAGAAGTGGAAGAAATTAATTTAAAATTAATTCCCGATGTCAAAACAAAAAAGCGTGTTTTTAAGAAATAATAACTATCAAAAGATTGACACTTGTTTATGTCCGGTTAAAATATGAAATTATGTCCCATGGAATTTTTTTTATTAAATGGTAAAAATATATTCTAAATATAATTTAAAACCACTAAAATTAATAATTTATCACTATTAATAATTTTTATTAAAAAGTTGTTTTTAATTAAAATTTAGTAGTTTTCACTATTCATCAAAATATGAAAGTTATCAGAAAAGTACCAAAAATTCACCCTAAGCTAATTACGATATTAATAATCCAAAAATGAACTCTATTTTGAAAGATAAAATTAATTAAATTTAAAAAATTGGGTATTACTATTCATAACGGCTAGTTTGATTGGTTGTTGTGTGTGTTAGAACTCGAAGTTACATACAACACACGCTACTGTATTATTCAAAGAGAAGCATACCGTGGAAGCTTGGGGTGTTACACCACTGGTTCAATAGGGAGAACCCATCATACCTCCTTCCATAGAGCAACCACCTTTTATCAGAAGTGTATGCCTAGCACAGAAAGATGATTTCCTCAAGCATCTTTCCATCATTCTAGCAAGACTTTCTAAACTTGAGGCTCTCCACCTATCAACAGATAGGCATGAATCCCTTATAGAGGCATTAAGAATCCCCCTTCAGTTTTAGATAGAAGTGGAAGCTATAGAATCCTTCTATGCTAAGATATTTGAGCATGCAGAATGTCAGGCCATCATCTCTTCCTATGGAGAAGACGAACGTTCTCCTATATAGTGACACATCTACCGAATGTACATCACTAGCCAGTTCAATGGAATGAAGTTACTCCACTATCTTGTTGGCATGGGATCTGGGATCAATCTTATCCCAAAACAAACACTCTATCATATGGGGATGTCTAAAATAGATATGAGTCCCTCTGACATGAAGATTCAAGGTTATGATAGGATGAAGTAGACACCAGTTAGAAATATTCACCTGAAGACCCAGCTCAGAGGGATATTTTTCAGTACTGAATTCATGGTTATCTCATAGTACACTTCTTAAAATACATTGATGGGTAGACCATGGATCCACCTACATGCAGCAGTCCCTTCCTCATATCATCAATTCCTTAAGTAATCCCTTAATGGTCGAGTAGATGTACTCCAAGGTGATGTGTATCCATTTTCCTCTTGAAAATTCCACTACTTGGATGATAACTAATAGAAGAGAAAAAACAATAAGATTTCGAAAAATGAGGCTCATCACACTACAGCTGAGACTGACCCATGGACAGACCTAGATGATGCCTACATTATTTTGATTCACTGGTTGGAGGCCATGACCCCAGATTTGGGGAAATTATTTTTTGTCTCTAGAATGAGGGAGAGAACATTCCCAAGTCTAAGGAATGTTGTGAGATGACCTCATATTCTAACAAAAATCAGGTTCAAGTGATCCCAGATCCTGCTACTCCTATAATCTATCGGGATGTATGCCCCACGGAAACAACAATACATCATACTTTCTTGTTTCTTCGAGCTAGGATAAACTGGATTAAGACAACATGAAAATATTTATTTAATGTTATCAAAATTTTCCCATTGTTTTGAAGGATATATGGGATCGGGTCGACAGATTTCATCACCATGTTTTTATCTATGTAGGAGTCCCCTAATGAGACTTCCACTACTGCTCAGGCTGGCACTAGTGTCTTGTTAGGATCTGTCAACATGGAGGAGTTTACTATTATCTATGATCCTCTCAATTTGTATTATGGAGATAATTTTTAATACAACCCTACCAAATTTGAAGAGGGCATATCCAATACAGTCGATGAATTGGTACATGTGAACCTCAGTACCAAGACAGATATGAAACCAACACTGATCAGTGCCGCTATGCCTACAGAAGATCAACAACAATATGTGGATTTCTTAAGGAATAATCTTGATTTATTTGGATGGAGTTATGACAAGATGACATGGTTAGAACCTCAGGTCACCATGTAACATCTCAGTCTCCCAGCAAATCGTTGTGGGTTCAAACTTCCGACCAGAAAGACGCACCCTTCTCACGGTACCATGGTTGAGGCCAAGGTTTATAAGCTCATCAAAGGCAACTTCATCAAGGAGGTACAGTACCTCAGATGGTTATCTAACATTGTGCGCATTCAGAAGAAGAACAAGAAGATTAGAGTCTGCATCGACTTCCTGGATCTCAATTTTCACTACCTGAAGGATGATTTTACCCTTCTCGTGACATAACTATTAATCAGTGACACCACTGGGTTCCAGGCTCTCTCTTTCATGGATGGTTATTATAGATATAACAAAATCTGAATGGAACCTAACAATGAAGAGAATACTACCTTTAAGGCACCATAAGGTACTTTATGCTACTAGGTAATACCTTTCTGTCTAAAGAATTCTGGTGCCACCCATCAGTGTGCCATGCACCACATATTCAAGATGATCCTCAAAAAATTGGTGGAATGATTTATAGACTCTCTGGTGGTAAAATCTCACCAGTTCCAAGAACATCATAGAGATATTTATAATGTACTCAACTTCCTATGTTCCCACCATCTGAAGATGAACCCCTTGAAGTGTGAGTTTGGGGTCACCTTCAAAACATTTCTCAACTTCATTGTAAGATATAGAGGCATTGTGATCAATCTAGAAAAGATCAAGGCCATCAGTCAAATGTCTCCTCCAAGAAATATTCGGGAGCTATGAGGATTTCAGGGAAACTCAGCCTAAATATGATGATTCATCAAAAATATAGCTGGAATGTGTAATCCCTTTTCCCGTCTCATGAAGAAAGGTGTCGATTATTAGTGGGATGAGGAGTGTCAAACTGATTTTGAGGAAATCAAGCAGTACCTAATACAGCCTCCGGTTCTAATTCCACCCATTTATGGAAATCCACTAGTCCTCTATGTGACCACTCTAGAATGATCCCTTGGCACCCTTCTCACACAGAAGAATAATTAGGGAAGAAAGAACCGTTTATATTATCCCATCTGCATGCTCCTAGATGTAGATACTAGATATTTCTCTATCAAGAAGAGATGAATTGTGTTGGTATTCACAGTGTTTAAATTTCAACATTATTTAAAGCACCATGACATACACTTGGTGTCCTAAGTGGATCAGTTGATGTATATTCTAAACCACCCTATGTTGACAAGTCATCTAGCTCAGTGGGTAGTGATCCTACCACAGTTCGACATCAAGTTTTCCCCCCAGAAATCTATCAGGGTACAGAAATTGGCTGACTTTCTTTACTCCTATCCAGCCCCTAAAGAGTAGTCTCTAGATCTTGAATTTACAAATGAGGGAATCCTCTTATTGGATCAAGCCATTCTATGTTGGAAAATTCATTTCTATGGTTCTTCTCGAATCCCTACCGGAAGGAGACTCAATGATACCAGACTCAATAGAGTGGCCTAGGTATCATCTTCATCACGCATTCATAAGTTTTCTTTCATTATTCATTCCTATTATTATAAGGATATACCAACAATGAAGTGGTGTACCAGGCTCTCATAACTAGTCTCGAGATGTCCCTTTCAATTAATGTTCCCCATTTTCATGTGAAAGGGGATTCTGATCTAGTCATCCAGAAGTTTAACAGAGACAACTTTGTTAGGAAGCTGGAGATCATTCCTCAGTTATAGCATACTCACCAGCTGGTTTCCCAATTCCCTTCTCAGACAGAAGTTACTCATGTTCCTCAATCACAGAATAGTTGAGCCAATGCCTTGGCTAGCCTTGCCACATCTCTTACAGAGCCTGACCAGGATGATTTTATTATCCATGGCGCACATCAAAGATTCATCGCTCCCATCACTCTAGATGATGATGATTACCCATAAGTAATACACCTTACTTATGATGCCTCCACATCGGGATCTCCAGGTCCCCCTACCATAGTATTGTAGGAGACCCCTGACTAGACGAATCCATTTATTCAGTATCTTCAGCACAATAATCTCCTAAAAGTCCGAGATGAACTTGAGTGAATCTGATGATGCAGAGTGAATTTCACCCTCCAGATTGGTCCCGGTCTTGATCAGATCCTCTACAGACATGGGCTTGATGGCATTTCCCTTCGTTGCATTCAAGGAGTAGAGATCTCTCTGGCTATGTAGGAAGTTCATGCCAGTTCTTGTGGGGTTCATCAGGTAGGGCCAAAACTCTCTCATCAGATCTGAAGATTGAGATAATTTTGACCTACCATGATTTGTGACTATATAGAGTTTTCAAATAGGTGTCACACATGCTACATCCATGCTAATTTTGTGCATTGGCTAATAGAGCCTCTCTACACTACCATGTACTCTTGGCCCTTTGAGGTCTGGGGACTTGATGCAGTGGGGACATATCCACTGACAACATCTCACTAGTTCAAGTTCATCCTGACAGTTATGGATTTGTTTTCCAAGTTGATAGAGGCAGTTCCACTCAAGGAAGTTAAGGCTCATTCCATCATCGAATTCATGATCTCAAATATCATCCACCGATTTGGAGTCCCACATGCCATCCTTACCAATAAAGACACCAAATTTCGAGCATTTGAGCTGATAAAACTATACGTGAAGTATAATATCAGTTATAATCATACCTCTCTCTATCATGTGCAAGAAAATGGGTAGATCTAGGTATTCAAAAAAACCCTCTCTAATATCTTGCAGAAGATGGTTGGTCAGAACAAGAAGAGTTGGATAAAAAAACTCCCCAATGCTCTCTGGGATTACTAGAAGACGACTCTTAATTCCACCTCGGTGACTCCATATTCCCTGGAGTATAGAGAAAAGGTAGTCCTTCCCATCAAGATTTAGTTACCCTCACTAAACACCACAATATACGATCAGAAGACAACAATCAAAGTAGTCTAAATCCATCTAACAGAGATGGAAGTGCTGGACGAGAATAGGCTTCATGCATTTCAGAATCTGTAGAGGCATCAGAAAAAGATAGTCTGGGTTTTCCTCAAGAAATTCCACCACTACTCTTTTTTACCAAGTGACGTAGTATTGGCCATGATAATGCATATGATACCTGGAATCAAGCCACTGAATCTAGAGCCTAAATGGGATGGACCTTATTCCATTCGCAAGGTTTACCCTAATGGTGCATAATCTATGGTCACTCTGGATGGTGAGCATATTATTCTTCCCGCCAATTCCAAATTCCTCAAGTAGTACTTTTCACAAGGGAATCTCTATCCTGACAGATGTTAAATTGCTCGTCCTCATCATACAAGACGTTAAACTGTAAATGGCATGAGCTCTATGACTCTAAACTAAGATCCCTTTCATCACGCATGAACATAAACTTTTAATGGTGAATACACTTCACGGTTTGAGCTCTAAAAAATTAAACTAATATCATTCCACATCCGTGTGACATGAAATTAAATTTTTAGTCTTTTTTAGAACTACATGTGGCTTGATTCCCCTACTTATGGGATACATAGTAATGCCCAAACATTTTATCTTTGGTTATATCCCTAGGTCCCATTATCATTTCTAGCCCCTTGGCCTGAGGTCCCCACTGGGATTGTGCATGGTGTGGTGTGGAATTTTTTCCTTATTCACGTTAGGTATGCTTTATCACTCCATGTGTATTCTCTTTAGAACCTTGTTCTTCCATACGTGCCTAAAACATATGATGTAAAACTATGTTGTCTCATCCCTCATGAATTTAAACTATTATTTCTTTGTCCTATGATGTTAAAGTGCATGGGTTGGTCCTATCATATGTCCTTAAACTATGACACTATCTTCGTGGCCGCACAACGAAAAATGACACCACATTATGGTTTCCTAGCTTAACTAGTCATCATGTTTGGCATTATTCATACACCATGCTATTTTCAAGGCATATATATGGCTTGATTCCTATGGTGATTTTAGGATTCTCTATCCCGGGAATGTTTCTCAACAAAAAACACACCCACACTAAAGAACAAAGAAGATCCATCAAATTTTTCTTCTTTCTGTGCATGGGATGGATATACATGACAGTATTTCCCCTGGCATTGGTATCCTAACATGACATTTTCAAGAACTATGTGTGGATTTATTCCTATCCTCATGGGATATGTAGGAATGCCCAGACATTTCGTCTATAGGTCCATCCCTAGTTACCTAAAATCCTACCTTCTTTCCGTCCCCTTGGACCGAACTCTGTTTGAAGCACATGGTGTGGGGTGGACCTCTTTGGTCCTCATTCACGTCAGGTTTATAATGGCCTTGCCATGTACTTAACTTTGTGGATCTCCCTTCCATGTTCCCTTGCATCTTTACTGCATGACATTAAACTGCACGACATTCAAGAGATATATATGGCTTGATTCTCATCCTCAGGGAATACGTTGGAATGCCCGAACATTTTGTCTTTGGGTCTAGCCCCTAGTTCATCAATACATTCCCACCTTATTTTATGGACTTCTCGAACTCTATTACGCATCACCAACATGCTCAGATGCACTTTGGTTTAGGACATAGAGTGTTAGATTCTACATAGACATGCTTTTATCCATTTCTATGCTTCAAATCTCCATTTATTTGGTTTTCCATCATCCTTTACATCCAAAAGGACCCCCAAATGATATGGATGCCTGAACTTATGGCTAGACTACCACTTTTACCCAATGTCTCGAAGGATTTTGAATGACATTATGAGATAATTTCTGTGTAGTGAATTTGGTCAGCGGTCAACCCTTATTTTTTGTACCCATTTTAGGTCCCATGATGTGGATACTATGTTTCAAACATGGTCAATAGTTATCCTCTATCATTATTCCACCCCCATTAAGCCCTAAATGTTGGTCTCTTTATTCACATCCTTTTCTACTCCATCATGATTAGGAAGAACTTCGACACCCTTAGTGTTATCTCTCTATTTACCTTTGTGCACTAAGAGTAGAAACTAGTGTCATGGGGTCAACCATGGATCCATACCTTCGTCCCCTACCATGTGATTATGTATACTATAAATATATTCTCCTCTCTTGTTTCCCACACCAATCATGGCTCACACGAGCTTAGGTATTTGGATAAGTTTTGTGACTTTATGGAAGAGTCAAACATTATTACAGTCCAAACTCTATGACCATAAACTAGGAGCTCTAGTCCCTTAGTCTAGGCATCATGAATTTAAACTGTGTGCATTCTTTTGGAATTTGTTTTGTGTTGTATAGACTATATTTTCCCCATTCACATCAGCTTTCTTTATGGCACTGCATCATATATTTTCTCTTCAGGCATCTTCCCATTTTGGTCCGAGCTCTATAACTATAAACTAAAATCTCTTATATCCTTATTATATTACATTAAACTATATATTCTTTATACAGGTTGTGTGTTGATAAATACCCAGCCATACTATCTATTCACTTGAGAAAACATTTCCCCTTTTTTGGTATTGGACACCTACCATACCACCTTAAAGAACTATGTGTGGCTTGATTCCCATGCTTATGGGATACATATTGATGCCCAAACTTTTGTTTGTGGTCCAACCGCATCACCATGAACTGTATGTTCCATTTTTTCCCAAGTTTAATTGGAAATATGTGGTGTGGCATGGACTTATGTCCTCATTCATGTTGGGTTTATAATAAATTCATCGTGTACTTCCTTCGAGTTTACAACTCCTTGCGTTCGTCCACCATGAAACTTAAACTGCATAGGTAGTGTTCACACTTCGCACATTCCTCTATTTGGGTTTTTATTATCTTTCACATCAAAAGGGACCCCCTAACGACATGGTTTATTGGAATCAATGCTCTCATACCTTCTTGGGAAAACACCCTAAATGATTTCAAACAACAATTTGATACATGTACTGCGTCTCGAATATGGTCAGTGGTCGATCGTTATTTATTTGTTCCCATTCCAGGCTAATGTGAAATGGATTATGTTTTTCGAACACTGTAAATAGTTATCTTTCATCATCATGCCACTCCAATTTCATCCCAAATATTGAATGTTGTGAATCTCATGTTTAACGTCCCTTTCCATTTTACAGACCCTTGAAACCCATGGTGTTTTACTTTCATGCAGTAAAGTGTGTTGAGTAGGAATGTTGGTTTGTATGGGATTTTCACCACCTAAAATTTCCTTTCCACCATTTCATGCTCTCGTTAGATGGGGAAGTCATAACAACACTCCTTTTTTTCCTACACCAAGCATGGATCATGTATGATTAGGGGTTGTGGTAGGGTAATATCCCTGTACAAGATGGTGTGACCCATTGGTCCTGCCATACAACCTTAAACTATGACACTATCATCCTCATCACATGATGTTAAACTATTCCAAATACAAAGAACTATGTAAGGATTGATTCCTTCACTTGTAGGATACATTGATACATTAAGGAATCTGATACCTGGGTCCAGCGAACTGAATGGTAAACTCCCTATCTTGGCCTAGAATTCCCTTTCAGGAATGTGAGATGTAGTGTAAAACTCTCTTGTCATTCAAATCCGGTTGTGAACCACACCAAACATTTCTCTTTTGGGGTACCCATGTCCTCGACACATGACTTTAAATTGCATCCCTACCCTGAACAAGTTCAGGATGCCCCATGATAATTATGGGATGCGTCAGCTTCCTCACAAGAGTGGATTTCCCCCACCAACATTAGTCTTTGACCATGATGTTCTTATGAATTATGTTTGGCGTGATTCTCATCCTTATGAGATATATAGAGATGCCCAAGAATTTCTCCTCAGGCCCAGCCCCAAGAACATTAAATTTCCAGGTTTTTTCCACTAATTATGGTCAGAACTCTATGACCTTAAACTAGGGGTTCCTAGTACATGTAACATGACTTAAAACTATTGAGTAAGGTCTTGGTAGTATGACCTTAAAATTTGTGGAACTTCCTGATCATACAACGTTAAACTATTTGTGCATCATCCTCACCGCATGATGCTAAACTGTGTGATTATAATCCCTATTTACATGATGCAAAACTATAGACCATCTTAGGTCCACTCCAGATAGGTCCCTCCCGGAAGTAGGCCTGGTCTTGATTTAGACCAATACACCCACCCATTGTACTTTCATCATGATGGTGTAATTTCAAGGGTGTTGGAATTTATCCAAACAACCCATCTTTCCATCACCACAATTTTTGTACCCTCTCTTTCATATCCTCATTCCCTCTTATACATGAAGGAACCCCCTAATGGATATGATGTTATACCTTAAGGCTCACCTACCATCCTGGGCCGATGTTTTAGAGGACATCAGAAGTCACTTTGTGTTTTTCCCTGTGTTTTCAAATATGGTCAATGGTTTTCCCTTATTTGTTTGTTTCCATTTTAGGCTAATGTGATACATATACTATGTTTCAAAATTGGTCAACAACTATCCTCTATTGTCAAACCATCCTAACTCATTATGAATTTTGGGTTTCATAATTCACATTCTTCATTCCCCATTTTTTGTATTTATTCCAAAACCCATGGCTTTATCCCACTCATGAACTAGAGAATATTAGAAGAGGGTGGTTTTACTATTTTAAGAATTCTATTCTTTAACCATGGCCCCCATTTCTTCCCAGAAGCTTAGGGTGGTCATTCAGACCCTAGATGTATAGTGATTGGTTGGGGATCTCATATTAAAGGGGAATAATTATGTGGTCATCCCTTGTTTATCACATCAGGAATGACCCACGTGTGCTTAGGTATTGAACGCTAGATATTTCACAGATACGGTTGAGATGAATTAATCAAAGTAGATGAAATTACTAATGCACAAAAAAAATAAAAAAGCATGAATGAAGGTATGTTTGTGAGTTTTTGAAAATTATATCCCCCATGGATTAACCCTTCTGATAGATGGGTTATCCTCTGCAATGGAGTATCCCATCTCCACCACTCTCTGTCTTATAAAATCAAGGATTTTTTGTTGCCTATTTAGCTCTTGCTTCTATTTGATTACAATGTGGTGTAATTCATCGACCATGATCCATGCCTAATCTTCATCAGCATAAATAATATCCATCTCTTGGGATGATTTCCACATATGTTCCTCAACCTCTCCCTTGAGATGTTGCTTCTAGAAGCCCAGGATGTGCCCCCCATATATGGTTGGGAAATCCACATACTTCAGGAGAACCACCCTGGGTGTCGCAGTCGAAATGGATTTTGTAATCACCGATGTCACAGGTGCAGACCCCAAAGATACATCTGTTATTTTGCGGGAGATAGTTCTAAATATGAAGTTCCTCTAATCCGGATAAATGTTAGTTGATAACGCCTATAGGACTTGAATAAAGACCATAGAGAAATGTTCTAGGGTTTACCTTAGGAGCATCGACAAACTCTTCTAGATCCAAGGTTTTAATTTCGCCTTCCTCTAAAGGAATCACTCTTCCATCTTTTCCCCCCATGAGGACTCTTACTCTTCTTTGGGTAAGGAGAATATATCCCTCAACTAAGCAATGAAAAATTTTGGTGGGATTGTTTGGTTAAGCTGTACTTTTACCCAGTCTATCATTGGACACAGAGTACCTCGAGAGTGCAAAAAATCCTCTAACTCTGCTATGTATTGCTCCCCTTCCACTTGATGCACCATAAAGTCATCATTGGAATCATCAATCTCTTACAGATCCATCCCATGATGGTTAATATGGTGCCATATCTGGGAAAGACTGAGTAATTGTTTGTTAACCTCCCAGGTTTTCCAAGCCTTTAAAAAAATAGTATCCTCAGGAATGTCTATGTGGCATAGCTACTTCCCCAGATCCTGAGTGGATATCCTATAAAACCCAATGGGTGACCTCTCTTCCTACTGGCCCTGCTTATTTGGGACTGCTAAGTCCTCCGCCGTTGCTTGCCTCCCACTTGGTGCAGGTCCTAGAATTTTTTGACTCATCACTACTACCGCCCCACCACCATGACTTATTCTTTCCACTTTCCAGCCCTGACCTTGGGGTTGTAGAGGCACCCCATGATCAGAACATATTGTTCTTCACTTCAACATTTCCCCTAGGTAGGATACCTTCTAGATCATGGCATACTATTAGACTAGCCTATAGATAGTTGTGGTCGGAGTCAGCTCATTTCACATCTTTCTATTCTCCTACTTGAACATAAACCACATAAACCTCATCAAACATGGATGGTCCTCATGACATACTCCTTGGTAGGCTTGAGTGGTCTACCTCTGAATTCACCGGAACTGCCTCACAAAGTGGTGTAGTGTGTATAGATCGAAGATAGGCTCACGATGGATCTGTTTCACCAGAACTACACCTCATAAGGCTAGGAGATAATATAGATTCTCCTCATTCCCCTAGCCATCATTTGTGAATAAACCTATTAACAAAAAAATTGGATGGAATTTTAATTCATCCTCATTCTAGACTCTGTTCACCACCAGTGGCAGAGTCAACTTGGATGGAAATCTCCCCACTACATTCAAAATGGAAGGTCCGAAGTCTAATCTGGGAGGGAAAATGTAACACCCCGAAATTTTATGAAAAATATTCTTTTTAATTTCATTAATGTCTTGTGTTGTACGCTACACCAAAAGAAGCTCTCACAACACGCATCCTTGACTTGCCTTCCATTACACGCAATCACGACCTTCCTCGATAGCGTGTGTAGTACGCAATACCGAGTTTCACTAAACAACGATATGCTATTAAAATATTATTAAAACTAGCCGTTATGAATAGTAATAACCACTTTTTGAAATTTTGTAAATTTTATTTTTCAAAATGGTATTTATCTTTGGATTCGTAATATCGAAATTAGCTTAGGGTGAAATTTTGGTACTTTTCGGATAACTTTCATTTTCTGATGAATAGTGAAAATTACTAAATTTTAGTTAAAAACAACTTTTTCAATCGAAATAATTAATAGTGATAAATTATTAATTTAAGTGGTTTTAAAGTATATTTAGAATATATTTTTACAATTTAATACAATGTTGGTCATTGGATGTAATTTCACATTTAAACCAGACATAAACAAGTGTCAATCTTTTGGTAGATATTGTTTCTTAAAAACACGCTATTTGTTTTAACAGCGGGATTTAATTATAAAATTAATTAATGCAACCTCTATGTTATGAATTTGGTAAAATAGAATTCATTTTTGAATTCGTAATATGAAATATAGCTTAGGATGAAATTTTGGCATTGTTCTGAAAAACATCAATTTTTGATGAATAGTGAAACTACTAAGTGGTAGTTAAAAAAAACTGAATTTTTCATAAAACTTAATTTTACCGCTTCTGTGAATGGAATTTAAAAAATCCGAGAGACACGGTTGATGTCAGTAAATAAAATGTGGTTCAATGAGATGAAAATAATTTTTGGTGAATAGTAACTTTTTTACTTTTATTTACCACGGTTAAAAGTAAATAGGGTAATTAAGGGTAAAAATGATATTAATATTACCCTAACACATTTCCTAATTCTATTGGACAAGTGTATCTCGACCAAAAACAACCTCAAGTGTAAAATATTATCATTTAGGCCCACTTGGATTAGATTTGGACATTTATTATTATTTAATTCAAAGAAGAGTTAAAAGAGTTAAAATCAATGTTTATTTACTAAAACATTTTTAATATAGGGTTATACATAAGATAAATTCGACTATAAATATTCATTAGAAAGATAAGAATATTTCATACATAATGGTAGTTTAGTTGTAATTTTTAGACTTCAAATAATTTAATTTATTTATGACACAACAATGATGCAGTAATTACCCATTTAAGAAAATATTTACATAATTGATGTTATAAATGACCAAATAAATGTAATTTGAGACTTTTTATGAATTACACTTATTTTCTAGGTTACTATGATATATTAGTGTTGATTTAATAAACTTTTTTTGAACATATAATTCTGTTATGACTTTCACTAAAATCATATATAAAATAGTGTCAAAATTGACACAAAATAGTTTTTAAATCAAATATTATATTGTTAATTGTTATTTTATACCTAAAAATCTAAGGTTCGGCCAAATGACTTAGATAAGGATATATATATTAATAATAAACAACTTGGGGTTAGTTTGGCATGTTATAGTAAGTTTATTAACTATATTGTGTAAGAAAACAAAAAGACACGGTAAAAGTTAAATTATTTAACTTAGAGTTAAATCTAATTGATAAGGTTAAAATAATAACCTAAACTTGTCTAAATATTATTGTATGAGATTATTTCTACCCATCCCCACTTTATCTTCGAAATAAGACCATTTTGAACCATTATAAACCGAATTTGACTTTAATATAAAATAATATTTTGAGATTTTCCGAAGATGCCCCTCTCCTCCCTTATAAAAGGGAACCTCCTCCCTCTCCTCCTCACACCAATTTGAGAATTCATGCTCGGACAAACCCTAACAAAATCTCTTATAAACTTCCCTAGTATCATCCTAGAGGTCCTGGTCTTCTTCAAAGACCATCCTTAGTTCTTTAAGTTGAGGTTAAGTGAAGGCGCGTCAAAAAGAGGTAATATCCATTACCGATCTTTTTCAATTTCTTTCTTCTTCAACTTCTTCTTATTTAGTTGTTTCATGATACAGTAATAACATCATTATTTCTTATATACTGATATGTTATTATAAATATGAAACAACTCTAATTAACCTTCTATCCATCCTACGGAAAAAGGAATTCACCGCGCGTGCGTACGTACGGAATACCATCTCCACGCCGTGGTGTAATCTATTTTCCGCCACCACCTTAATTGGATGGGTATAATGGTGTAATGAGTATCTATATATGATTATTATAAATTGATATTGATACTGAAATAGTATACATACACTTAAACACAATTCCACGACCATGGGAACGATATCATCGCTCGTGCGTACGTACGAACTACCGTCTCCACGACACGATGAGATTCATTCTCAATGATTAACCAATCATGAATGATTATAAAGTATATATAATAAGTACTAATGAAATATATGACATAATAATGATACTTTATTTATGTATATTTATATGTATGTCATCTACTTAATTCCATTCAATTCAATAAGGAAACGAAAACAGCGTTCATTCGTACGTACGGACTACCGTCTCCATGAATGGTGTATTTCATTCCATTTATCGATATATTATATATATTCTGAATATATATAAATCATGTTTTACATTATGGATATAAGTAATCATGATCTAAGTAATCATATTAATAATTACAAGTTAAAAACACGAACGACAAATGAGACGATTTTACCCAAAACGCTACTTTAACATGAATTTACAAAAGAACGGGTAATATAAAGTCATAAGTGGAACATATATGATATCATAACAATGAATATGATTCTTTAATAAGTCAATGACATTATTTAAATCATTATACAGGAGGTTCGGACACTTACGAAGCAAATCGGACCTAAGGTAAGGGAAATATCACAATCTCATTTTTTTCCGAGATTGTTTATACTTTGGTATTTACTGGGGTGTATTTTATCATCCAAATCCATGTTTACTCAATATGTAATATTATTTCCATCCACCTAAAATTGTTTAAATCCAATTTTACCCTTCGGTGAGTTTTTAGTAAAGGATATGAAAGGAATCTTTTGTCGTTTTTCATACGAGGTACTTTTTGACTTTTTTGACAAAAGTACGAAGAATGTTTTTTTTAACTTATACGGCAAAATGGATTTTTAAAAAATTATTTCCAAGAATATTTCTTTATAAGTTTTTAAGTTTATTTTTAATCAACTTCTTTTAGTTTATAATTGTATGACATGTTAAGATAAGAAAAGTGTTTTTGAAGTAGAAATGATATTTTCCTCAAGAATGGAGTTCAAATGTTTTATCAAAATTATTTTCCATCTAAGATAATATAGGGTTATATTTTTATCCCTATTATTACATTGATTTGATTATGTTTTGAGGGAATTATTTTTATGAAGTCATTTACCTTATATGATTTGTTTTATGATGTCATGATGTTTCAAGAATCCCATTTTTGTTACATGTGTTATGCGATGATGTATGATTTATGATTATGTGGCACACATAAGAAAGGATTCATTATAAGATGGGTGGGACCTATATCTCCCTCCAATGCATTGGGTAAAGATTTTATATCTCATGAGATAGACATGGCTGGAATGGTTGGTTATACCGGTTCAGTGAAACAGGACTGAAACAAGGGTGACTCGGTTCAGAAAGGGACATTGTCCACTAAGATAGTCTTGGCAGTGAGTCTTGACTAACAAGAAATGATTCTCTATGCTTATGTGTGTATGCCAAAAAGTTTCATGTTTTAAGTTATTATTATTGGGATTTCATTTCACTACTATGATTTATCCCATGTTATGCAATTATTCTCTCTTTTGCAGGTTAAGATTTCCAAAATTTATGTTCTTATGAATATGATGTGATTGATTTTTCTTTTGTTTACCCTTACTGAGAATTTGAGCTCACCCTTTCATGTTTTATTTTCCCCAGGATATAAAGAAAGGTTTTAGGTAAAAAAAGGAAGATCTTTATGGGAGATATTGAAGATCTTTCACCACGATTAGAAGATTACGTTCCGAGTTTCCAAAGACACTAAACTATTACGATCCTTGTGTGTGTGTTTTTTGTTATGTACTAAGTATTCCGAAAAAGTAATGTAATGTCCATGTACGTCAGGCCTCAGGTCTCTATAGTTGGTATCAGAGGAAATGTTTAGTCAACCTTTGGAAACTAGGATGCGAGAACTTTAGTGAGATCCCTAGAGATATTTCTAAGGTATGTCCAGGGATGTCCCTAAGGTTATGTATACATATAGGTTATAGTACTAGAATTGTGCTAACGATATTAGAATTTAACATAAGATGTTAGATATTGAGGGTACTCCCCCTTTACTATGGTGTTTTCTCTAGCCTGATTTTTGCCTCTCACAGAATTCTTTTTGTGTTTTAGTTAATGGAGGGAACCAGATGGAATTTGGTTAACATTGAATCCAATGGACAAATTGGTGACTATGAGCAACAAAATTATGTAATGCCTAGAGAGAAATATATTGTGATTATGCCGAATTAGTCATCGCGATATATGATCAACAAGGTGAAATTTAGTGGTATACCTAATTCATCAAAGAAGAGGAAGATAGACTATTATGCATGTCCGCATGTTGAGGAGCATAAAGAAAGGATGATTGAGATTTCTAAAGAAGGGAAGAAGAACCTTGAGGAATACCTCAAA
Source organism: Viscum album (assembly GCA_963277665.1). Classification (NCBI taxonomy): domain Eukaryota; kingdom Viridiplantae; phylum Streptophyta; class Magnoliopsida; order Santalales; family Viscaceae; genus Viscum; species Viscum album. Next base: position 351,869,852 of record OY728121.1, on the reverse strand, counting down.
TGGAGGGACCAATGTTATTTGTGTGGAGAAAAGGGTCATAGAGTGACAGACTGTTATGGAGTTCAATGTATTATTTGTGGAGAACATGGGCATTACCCAACTCAATGCCCTGACCTAAAAAGTTACTTCTAAATCAAGGAAGGACTTATTCCAAGAAAATAATTGAAGAGGATGGATTGAAGTGTTTATGTATTGGTATTCAAGAATAATGTTGTTGAGGTACTTTTATTGTGTATTAGAATATTTTTGTATTATTGTGGTTTTCAATAATTTTAAGGTACCGGTAACCATGAAAAGTTATTCAAATATTTTGGAAAGCAGATGATATGCGCATAATGAAGGGATAAGGAGAAAATGAAATGTTTGACTGTATTCATGAGCTCATGATTGATATAAGGACTAAGTGATATCATGGTTTGAGTATATAGAATTTTGAGGATTTTGGTATGTGGAAAGAGTTAACTTTTGACAGCACTCATGTTTTCACTAAGATTCAATGGGTATTCATTTTATGGTATTCACATGACTGGAATGTGACGAACAAGATATATGATGGATAAATGATGGCATTCACGTGATCATTTTCTTTATACTATGATCTTGGACCGAAGTATTTTAGATAAGACTAAAGATTGTAATGGATTATGTTGGACATAAGTTAGTATTGTTTAAGGATAGAAGTTTTTTTGATATTATTGATGGGATGTTATAGTAATATAGTTTTAGAAAAAGGACAACCTGCAGGACGGGCGACAGCCCATCGCTTCAGACAAGGCTGTGGGAATCGAACCCACAACCGAAGTGTGACTGGCCTTTATCGACTACCACTGGCCTACAGGAAGTCCCTGTTTAGTAGAAACTAGTTTTATTATATTAAGCAGTACGATATATGAAGAATAAAGTCCATTTTAGGAACCATATATGATTAATCTCACTATAGATGGACTTATGTATTTTTTGATAACTTTTCTAATCTTTTGTTTGAGACAGATGGAATGACCCATCATTCTATCACATGATCTGCTAACACATCACGAATGACAAATTCAACTTCATTTCTTTAAGAGATGAAGTGGAAATTTTCCAAAGAACGACAAACAGTGAGACTATACCTAAATCACGAAAGTATTTCTTCTAATTCCAATTTCATCAACTTTAGGGAAACGATCTTGAAAACCAAAATTGTTGTCCTAGTGCTCTTATATCTGATTAATCAGATGGTACCTTAGATCGTCACAAATTTATGGATTTGTGATTGTTGGCTTTTCCATAGCCATGTTCTCTACCACTCTCCATCAGAACATGATGGTTAGATTTTTCTTCCATATCTATATTTTCACCTATGTGGAAACCCAGTTATTAGTTTATTTGGGTAACCGTTACATTTCATACTTTCATTTTTAAAGATTGGTTTTGGTATTCCTTTTTACGATGTGGGTTTCTACTAAAGAAACTTTCGAATAGTAAACCATTTATAACCCCGACGAATTTCAAGGGCGAAATTCATTTTAAGGGGGGTAGAATGTAACACCCCGAAATTTTATGAAAAATATTCTTTTTAATTTCATTAATGTCTTGTGTTGTACGCTACACCAAAAGAAGCTTTCACAACACGCATCCTTGACTTGCCTTCCATTACACGCAATCGCGACCTTCCTCGATAGCGTGTGTAGTACGCAATACCGAGTTTCACTAAACAACGATATGCTATTAAAATATTATTAAAAATAGTCGTTATGAATAGTAATAACCACTTTTTAAAATTTAGTAAATTTTATTTTTCAAAATGGACTTTATCTATGGATTCGTAATATTGAAATTAGATTAGGGTGAAATTTTGGTACTTTTTGGATAACTTTCATTTTCTGATGAATACTGAAAATTACTAAATTTTAGTTAAAAACAAAATTTTCAATCGAAATAATTAATAGTGATAAATTATTAATTTAAGTGGTTTTAAATTATATTTATAATATATTTTTACAATTTAATACAATGTTGGTCATTGGATGTAATTTCACATTTAAACCAGACATAAACAAGTGTCAATCTTTTGATAGATATTGTTTCTTAAAAACACGCTATTTGTTTTAACAGCGGGATTTAATTATAAAATTAATTAATGCAAATTATATGTTATGAATTTGTTAAAATAGACTTCATTTTTGAATTCGGAATATGAAATATTGCTTAGGATGAAATTTTGGCATTGTTCTGAAAAACATCAATTTTTGATGAATAGTGAAACTACTAAGTGGTAGTTAAAAAAAACTGAATTTTTCATAAAACTTAATTTTACCGCTTCTGTGAATGGAATTTCAAAAATACAAGAGACACAGTTGATGTCAGTAAATAAAATGTTGTTCAATGAGATGAAAATAATTTTTGGTGAATAGTAACTTTTTACTTTTATTTACCACGGTTAAAAGTAAATAGGGTAATTAAGGGTAAAAATGATATTAATATTACCCTAACACATGTCCTAATTCTATTTGACAAGTTTACCTCGACCAAAAACAACCTTAAGTGTAAAATATTATCATTTAGGCCCACTTAGATTAGATTAGGACATTTATTATTATTTAATTCAAAGAAGAGTTAAAAGAGTTAAAATCAATGTTTATTTACTAAAACATTTTTAATATAGGGTTATACATAAGATACATTCGAATATAAATATTCATTAGAAAGATAAGAATATTTCCTACATAATGGTATTTTATTTGTAATTTTTAGACTTTAAATAATTTAATTTATTTATGACACAACAATGATGCAGTAATTACCTTTTTAAGAAAATATTAACATAATTGATGTTATAAATGCCCAAATAAATGTAATTTGAGACTTTTTATGAATTCCACTAATTTTCTAGGTTACTATGATATATTAGTGTTGATTTAATCAACTTTTTTAGAACATATAATTCTTTTATGACTTTGATAAAAATCATATATCAAATAGTGTCAAAATTGACACAAAATAGGTTTTAAATCAAATATTATATTATTAATTGTTATTTTATACCTAAAAATCTAAGGTTAGGCCAAATTACTTAGATAAGGATATATATATATTAATAATAAACAACTTGGGGTTCGTTTGTCATGTTATAGTAAGTTTATTAACCATATAGTGTAAGAAAACAAAAAGACACGGTAAAAGTTAAATTATTTAACTTAGAGTTAAATCTAATTGATAAGGTTAAAATAATAACCTAAACTTGTCTAAATCCTATTGGATGAGAGGGTTTCCACCCATACCCACTTTATCTTCGAAATAATACCATTTGGAACCATTATAAACCGAATTTGACCTTAATATAAAATAATATTTTGAGATTTTCCTAAGATGCCCCTCTCCTCCCTTATAAAAGGGCACCTCCTCCCTCTCCTCCTCACACCAATTTGAGCATTCAATCTCGTACAAACTCTACCAAAATCTCTTCTCCACTTCCCTAGTATAATCCTAGAGGTCCTGGTCTTCTTCAAAGACCATCCTTAGTTCTTTAAGTGGAGGTTAAGTGAAGACGCGTCAAAAAGAGGTAATATCCATTACCGATCTTTTTCAATTTCTTTATTCTTCAACTTCTTCTTATTTAGTTGTTTCATGATAAAGTAATAACATCAGTATTTCTTATATACTGATATGTTATTATAAATATTAAACAACTCTAATTAACCTTCTATCCATCCTACGGAAAAAGGAAATCACCGCGCGTGCGTACGTATGGAATACAGTCTCCACGCCGTGGTGTAATCTATTTTCCGCCACCACCTTAATTGGTTGGGTATAATGGTGTAATGAGTAACTATATATGATTATTATGAATTGATATTGATACTAAAATAGTATACATACACTTAAACACAATTCCATGACCATGGGAACGATATCATCGCTCGTGCGTACGTACGGACTACCGTCTCCACGATGCGATTAGATTCATTCTCAATGATTAACCACTCATGAATGATTATAAAGTATATATAATAAGTACTAATGAAATATATTACATAATAATGATACTGGATTTATGTATATTTATATGTATGTCATCTACTTAATTCCATTCAATTCAATAAGGAAACGAAAACAGCGTTCATGAGTACGTACGGACAACCGTCTCCATGAATGGTGTATTTCATTCCATTTATTGATATATTATATATATTATGAATATATATAATTCATGTTTTACATTCTGGATATAAGTAACCATTATCTAAGTAATCATATTAATAATTACAAGTTAAAAACACGAACGACAAATGAGACGATTTTACCCAAAACGCTACTTTAACATGAATTTACAAAAGAACGGGTAATATAAAGTCATAAGTGGACCATATATGATATCATAACAATGAATATGATTCTGTAATAAGTCAATGACATTATTTAAATCATTATACAGGAGTTTCGGACACTTACGAAGCAAATCGGACCTAAGGTAAGGGAAATATCACAATCTCATTTTTATCCGAGATTGTTTATACTTTGGTATTTACTGGGGTGTATTTTATCATCCACATACATGTTTACTCAATATGTAATATTATTTCCATCCAACTACAATTGTTTAAATCCAATTTTACCCTTCGGTGAGTTTTTAGTAAAGGATATGAAAGGAATCTTTTGTCGTTTTTCGTACGAGGTACTTTTTTACTTTTCTGACAGAAGTACGAAGAATGTTTTTTTAACTTATACAGCAAGAATGGATTTTTAAAACATTATTTCCAAGAATATTCTTTTATAAGTTTTCATGTTTATTTTTAATCAACTTCTTTTAGTTTATAATTGTATGACATGTTAAGAAAAGAAAAGTGTTTTTGAAGTAGAAAGGATATTTTACTCAAGAATGGAGTTCAAATGTTTTATCAAAATTATTTTCCATCTAAGATAATATAGGGTCATGTTTTTATCCCTATTATTAAATTGATTTGATTATGTTTTGAGGGAATTATTTTTATGAAGTCATTTACCTTATATGATTTGTTTTATGATGTCATGATGTTTCAAGAATCCCATTATTGTTACATGTGTTATGCGATGATGTATGATTTATGATTATGTGGCACACATAAGAAATGATTCATTATAAGATGGGTGGGACCTATATCTCCCTCCAATGCATTAGGAAAAGATTTTATATCTCATGAGATAGACATGGCTGGAATGGTAGGTTATACCGGTTCAGTGAAACAGGACTGAAACGAGGGTGACTCGGTTCAGAAAGGGACATTGTCCACTAAGATAGTCTTGGCAGTGAGTCTTGACTGACAAGAAATGATTCTATATGCTTATGTGTGTATGCCACAATGTTTCATGTTTTAAGTTATGATTATTGGGATTTCATTTCACTACTATGATTTATCCCATGTTATGAAATTATGCTCTCTTTTGCAGGTTAAGATTTCCAAAAGTTATGTTCTTATGAATATGATGTGATTGATTTTTCTTTTGTTTACCTTTACTGAGCATTTGAGCTCACCCTTTTATGTTTTCTTTTCCCCAAGATATAAAGAAAGGTTTTAGGTAAAAAAGAAGGATGATCTTTATGGGATATATTGAAGATCTTTCACCACGATTAGAAGATTACGTTCCGAGTTTCCAAATACACTAAACTATTACGATCCTTGTGTGTGTGTTTTTTGTTATGTACTAAGTATTATGCAAAAGTAATGTAATGTCCATGTACGTCAGGCTTCAGGTCTCTATAGAAAATAATGTTTAGATATTCATAGATTCCTATGTGCACCACTATCCATCCATACAAAAGATGGAGTTGTCTGCACACCCTATGTGTCTTCTGTCCCTCACTAATGTGCCACAACACCTTGTATAGCTTGGCCAGCATCGGGATCCCCAAGTTGACATGCTCCCCCATCACCAAAACAGATGTCATAATGAATATGGTCGGTCTCAGACTCATGTTTGTTTCCTTAACCGACAAAATCCAACCACATATCCACGTAGAGATAAACCCAGCTAGCCTAACCACTGGTTGCTGCTTGGTGTTGAAACTCTACCCCATTTCTTCCATTGGCTGTCCTCTAGGGTTTTCCAATAGTAATTCTATTTACTACATTGGTCTCCCTTTCGAAAGGTGGGAGGCATGGCCGGTAGCTTTTTGGGAACCTCCCCCCTTCAGCATTAGGGATTTGGAAGGAGGTTTATGAAATGCTTAAACCACAACTTGACGTTGACATCCCTCACCGACTACATGTCCTTGCCTGACACTAGATCTATCAATGCCTTTTCTAGCTATTAAATCTACTCTGAATCATCCCATGTGTTCTTAGAAGGGATGAAATTGTCAAACATCTCCCCTAAGATTTGAATCCCTGAGATCTTGTGAAGGTCCAAGAAGTTGATTCTGACTTCCTTGTGGTGAAGGGGAAAAGTGTTGGTCCTCAACAACCACCTACTCCAAAATTTTTGAATCATGTGTTTTGGATGATAAATGTGGAATTTGGAGGCCCACACATCTTCATACATCCCTACTCACTTCTGCACTACCTTGAAATCCTCATAGAATGAACAAACCCAATAAGCACATGGCCAATACTCAATAACATTGCCTCCTTAGCACAGGTCCCAATAATCAGTCCACCCCTTCTCTGAGTTTCTCAAAGCTTCCTTGGGGATGGTGTGGTTCTATGGGGGAGATACCTCTATCTCTAGCATCTTCCCATCAACACTTTTGACATGGTTATACAAGTATTTAGCATTTACAAGTGTGTGGTCTTCCAATGTATGACCATCAATAGACCTGAACCACTGGAACTAGCATGACATACTCCTAAATTAATAAGTTGTTTCATCCCTACTTTCTTCATGGATGATAACATCTTCCCTTAGACCAAATTCATACAAAGTAAATATTTTTCATAGCAGATATTTGTTTTAGATTTCTAATAGTAGCTTTACCAGGGATTCATGGTTTGAATGGATTCACACATATTCCCTGATGCCTAGATTATCCTCCATCTATTCCCTTCATGCAACATCCATAAGGACCCCAAAAGAAACTTCTTGGTTTTCCATTCTATCCCAATACATTAGAATTTTTTTCCTGGTTCGTAGAGCTTGATCGCAGAGAAAGATCACAGAGCTTGATCATAGAGACTGACCAAAGAGTTCTTCCATAGAGCTCATAGACACAACTCATGGAGCGCACGATCTTAGAGCCTAAATAAATTTTCTACCATGAAAATCAAAATAGAACTTAGTCCTCAAAGAGCAATAAAAAAGCACACATAGCTTTTAAAATCAATAGCTCAAGCATAGAGATGTGGGGATAAGTGGGGACAAAAGACGGGTCATCCTCCCTTATTTATAGGTGATGACCCCTGAGATTCACAACACACCTGGCCATGATAAGATTTGTAGAGTTCACAACATGCACAAAACCTATCTACGTTGTGATCTGGCTCCACAATCCCGCTTCATTATCTACTTAAATTTTGGTGATCTACCATTAGAATTCGATCCTCATTTTCTCCTTTCCTCCAATTCTAAGAGGTGGAATTTTTTGTTGATAAAATATTTTCATGGGGAAAAATAAGAAAAGGACACTAAATGGTTAAAAAATGGGCTATTTTGTGAATAAACCTCGTAAAGAAATCACCTTCACAAATCCCTTCATCATCGTAGCTGGTGAAAATGTAAGGCCGTCTCTACGCCCACTGTAGAGAAAAGTGACGGTAGATCCTGCGGTTATGATTGAAATTAAAGGGAGGATCCACACTATGGAGGTAAGGATGGTTGCCTCTTTGAGTACTTATAAATTGAAGAAATCCTCTATGATAACTATATATGGAATGAAGTAAGAGTTTGTGTTGTGGAGGGGATGCCGGTCGACTTCACGACTCAAAGAAACTTGACAAAATCTTCCTTCGATGGTGAAGCAAAAGTTACATCATGACATGCCCTCAGAGCATCACTCCCCCTAGTAACTATTAATACCCAGACCCCCCAATTCTAAAGGATTCAGACCCCAACCTTTCTCCTTCCTAATTCCCAAATATCGAAGTATTATATGATTCGTGAACCAACCATGAAAATGAATAATCTAAGGTACTTAAAAATAGTGAAAACCCTTTTCCTTTGCTTAGATCTACCCCTGTTACAAGAAGGGATTCCCTTCACGAAGCCTATAGGCCATAACAAAGTAAGGATACCACTTTGGATACTTGGGAACTCACAAATCACCCAAGATTCACAAACCACCCTAAAAAAACATGTGTACTCCACGCTTAGGCTAGGAGACTATACTTAATGAAGTTATAATCTTTGAGAATTCATATCCTATGTGATACCATATGCTCTGCGAGCCCATGATCTCTGTGAAGCCTTGTACTCTTAGATCCCCTGTGATCTACGTGCCCATGATCTCTGCAAATCCATATGATCTATGAGCCCCTGTGCTCTGTGAGCCCTTGAGATCTAAAAAGCCCAATTTTTTTCATGATTTTATGATTTACAATCCCATGATCATTGTGAAGCCCCTCTCTGAGAGGCCTATTACATCGTAAATGCTTTACCCATGTAGCCATCAAGGCTTGTATGAAGTGATTTCAAATCCCCCTAGGAGGTTCTTCATGTGGAGTCTCCCTGTCTTGTGATTCTTCGCATAGGCACACTAAAAACTATTTATTCTTCACATAGCCACACTAACATGAAAACCTCAATGGATCACTCCAAAAAATGCACCTACATATAGAAAATTTAGTGCATTCCCTTCACCAAGGGTTAAAGTGCACTGGTTATGTAAGTACTACGGGTGGGGCGTGAATCCTCATCATCTGAGCTATAGGACATTAAACTGCCAAGCACCAGTGTCCTCGACACATGGAATTAAACTGTGATCCCCACATAAGTGAAAATTCCATATAGGAATATGAATGGGATGAGAACCAGTTCCTTCTCACTCCCCTCTCCATCGTAGTTTTGTCGTCATGTGTACCTCCCATAGTCTCTACGTAAGCCACGACACCCTCTGATGTGATGATTCCGGAACGATGGCCATATCCTCCTCATGCCTCTGGACACCCTACATTCTAATTGGGCCTCCCTAATAGAGTAAGTTCCTATATTCCTCACCTAGGTTAGTAACCATGCATAATACCGACTCCATTCCTTGCAAATGCACCTTTTGCGACACGATTTTCAGGTCTGTTGTTTCCTTTGTTTCTCACACTAAGCATGACTCATGTGCTCTTAGAGTGATAATTGACCATCAAATACTCTTTGGGATGCCTTGGTGTGTAAGCCCCATGTACCTCTCTACCAATCTATGTGGAAATAGATATTTTTCCTCTCTACGAAAGTTATGTAGAGAGCCTTTATGATGTTTATGCCTGTCACCCATCAGTCCTAACCACTTCACATCAACTCACCCACATCCTGCATGATGTTAAACTGTATGATCCACTTCATCCTACATGACACGAAAATGTATGATTTCAAAAAATATGGGTTTTGATCCCTATCTTTTAAAAATTCCACACTGTACGCCTCCCCAAGGTTCAACCACAAATAATGGTAAACTTCAGTTTTCCCCTTTTCGGGACCCATACCCTTGGTCCACCAATTAGTGGTGTCAGACTAGTTCTTAGGAATCTAATCATGAATAATCCCCAAACTCAACCCATACCCATCTAACCAAGAGTGTCCCTCTTGCGATGGAATTCTAACCATGCGTAAGACCCAACATGTTGTTGAGTTTCTGTCCTTTGTGTGCCACCCGATACTATTCCCCCATGATGAACTACGTGGACTTTTATCCTTTCCCTTTTTGAGAAAGGCATGTAAGATTAATCCTTAAGGTTCAAGACCATCACTCATGTCCCATCATGGTCTCTCCGTTGAGCCTTTGTGTTTTGGGAAGGTCATACCCCAACCTAGAGGTTCTACTTCCTTCAGGTCCCATCCGTGTGTCCATCCTCACGAGCCGCCATCTTAGGTGACTCATCACCCCATTTCCATAACTAGGTGGACTTTGATTCCCTACCATAGGGATACGTAGGAAATTTCTTCGTGGTTAAATCCCAATACAATTACATATACACCGGTCCTCAATTCCATTCCCAATCATTCCATCCTTTTTCACTCCATCCATATCTGTCCTGATTCTACTTGGGCCTCCACATCTCGGTGAAATCATGTCATCCATTCAGGCAGCTACCCATGTGTAAGCCCCATTCGTCTCATTTCTCCTTTTTAGCACCTGAGCCACTATCCACACATAAGCCCCAGTTTGTATTCGAGTTGTTGTCCATTTTGTACACCCCGATTCCATAATTCACCATCTCAAACTACATGGGTTTTGATCCCTATATTCTAGACATGGTATGTAAGAGGTATCCACAAGGTTCAATCCCAAACAATGGAAAACCATGGTGTCCACTTTGTTAGGACCTAGTTATCCTTAGATCCATCTTCAAGGGGAATATTGATCCATCCATCTGGTAAAAATCTCAGGTGCTCCCTCCAATGGATCTACCCATCTTATCCACTCCTATCAGTGTTCTGATCAGTCTGATCGATCTTAAATAGACATTAAACTTACAACATACACCATATTAAACAAGGTAATATAAGAAAAAACTTGGAGTCATGCGTATGAAAAAAAATTCCCCTCACGTGACATGGGATGCCTCGAGCTTCCACACCCTTGAGAAGCCCTATCATAAGGAGAAGAAAATCATGGTGTACCAGTGTTTCAGTGGCCAAACATGGAAGCGATCCCCAATGTGACTAATCACCTGACCGAAGGTTTCTTCCCTAACTTGACCACATGGAATGTACTTTCAAAAGCATTGTAATTAAAAAACATCCACAAATATATGAAACTGAGAAGAGTTTCACTAAAAACATCTTAATCATTAACGAAGACTTGAACTAGGTGTTGAATTCCGAGAAAGAATTCAAATAATGAGGAATTGCCATCCCATCATCCCATTTCAATCAAGGAGAAAACATCCATGAATAAGAGATGGATACCACCCACCTTTGGAAAGTGGGAATGTAGGGAAACTACTAGCGCGTCCCCATGAAAAAATTCATGCCTCAGAGAAACATCAGAAATAGTAGTGGAAATTTGGGAGGCTATGTAAGGGAAAATACATAACTAAAGTTTTTTCCAATTATTATATCCATCAGCAAGCTGAGGATGAGCAATAGAAACCCTTTATGTTTACTTCAGATCCTTTTAGCGCTGACTTGGAAGTTGAATGGTATTTTGATGAATTTCGTGGTTGGGTTTCCACAAACCCATTAAGGGAAGAATGTTATATGGTTATTGGTTTATCTACTAAAAATATCTACTCACTTTATAACCATTCAATATAAGACCAATTTTCTGGAATTGGGAAGCATTTACATTTAGAATATTATCAAATTGCATGGAGTTCCATCTATTATAATTTCTAATAGGGATCCCTATTTTAGCTCTATTTTTTAGAGAGACCTATAATAGGCAATGTGATATTAGGTTAGGTTGAAAAAAACATAGAATCCATTAATGTATGTATAGATATAACAATATATATAAATATTGGAAGACATTATTCATTCTTGCATTCTTGATTTTAATGGATCTTGGTATAGACACTTGGGATTTGTTGGGTTTTCCTATTACAATAGTTACCAGTCATCTATCAGGATAGAACCCTTTGAGGCCTTGTATGGTTGAAAATGTAAATATATATTGTTTGGGTTGGAAGGTAGTTAAGCTTCTTGATTGGGCATATTAGAGACCAAGATATGATAACTAAGATCCAATTGTTTCATCTGAGAATAGTGATAACTCAAATCCATTATAAATCATATGTGGATCATCATCCATTCCCTTTAGAGTTTTCTATGGATGACTTGGTGTTTTTGAGAGATTAAACACAGTTGGGTCACCGATATCTTTGAAAATATTGAAATATTTTACCAAGATATGGGGGACCATTTGATATTATTGATAAGATCAACAAGGTGGATTACTTTTTAGTGTTTCCACCTTATTTTATATTTATTCATACCATGTATCATATGTAATGGATGGAAAAGTATCTCTCTAACCCATATCATTTCTTGAGCTGGGAAGGCCTTGATGTTGAGCCTAATTTAACCATGATGGAGTGGCCATCTCATATTTTTGATTATGAGATGGCATTTCTTCATGGGAAATATATACCTTTTATTCTTGTGATATGGTATCATGGTTTTACTTCACATGAGACTTTGGTGAATGTGGATCTGATGAGATATCAATGTCCTCATTTATTTGACATGGAGTCTTCTGGATAGGCTTTCTGAGGGTAAAAATCATTTATGGTGGGGAATTTTAAAAATCTGGTTACCTACTTTCAAGTAATTTATGACCAATGTTTTGATAATCCTTTGATTGGGTGTTGTTTTGGGTTAATTTTGGATATTTTTTTTTGTTTTTTATGTATTTTGGTTGTTTAAGTTTGGTGAATGGTTTTTCAAAACCATTCATGCCAACCTAGGAAACCATGTTCTATGCATAGAGGTTTTAGAGGGGGCATAGTTGGTGCATGATTAGTTAAAACCATGAAAAATACACTCAAAACCATGAAGCTTGGTATAATTAGGGTTTAAAAAGTTGGTTCATGATTAGTATAACCATGTATCCAAACTATGTACCCTTTCATAAAGCTCAGTTGGGGTACATGATTAGGTGCACGGTTTTACTAACCCTTTGGTTCAACCTGAAAACTATAGGAAAATGTTTTTAACCCCCTAATACTTTTAATTAAAATATAGTGACCCCCATTTTTAACCCTAAAAACCTCCCATTATAAACTAACTATGTCCTTTGTCTTTTATATTGTCTCAAGATAGGATTTTGTATTCTTTAACCCCTTTACTCTAGATCTAAGTGTCGATAGAAGCATTTGACCTCCCTCCGATAAGTAGAACTTTTCTCATTTGAAATTATCACTTCATATTCTATCATATTATTAGATACTGATAAATCCTCATGTTATTTTTGGATTTAAAAATTTATATGATGGATCTTGATTCTAGGGATTCCTCTTTGATCTTCCTCACCTTCGTTTAACTATTGGTGATTCCCGTTTCAAGTGATTTATCATTTGATCATGTGACTGAAACATATGAAGTTCCATAAGTATTTACCCTAAAATTCAAACCTTAATTGATTTCTTGATTTTAAATAAAATTTTAATAGATTTATTTTAATTGAGATGATTTTATGTTTGATTTTTAAAAAGGCATGGAATTTTGAAATAAAACCACCTTTTAAAAGGCTTTGATTAATTGAAAGGAATTGAAGAAAAGATGGATTGAAATGAGAAATGATTTTATGTTGATCCATGAAAAATGGAATTAAATGAAATATTATTTTGAAAGTCATGAACATGATGAAAAAAATGATTTGGGTTTGAAATAGAAATGGCATTTTGAAACTTGAATTGGGCATTTGAACTATGAATTTATTTGAAATGAATGAATTTCCCATGATTGATTGATGGATTGATTAAAAGAACATATGGTATTATAAAGTTAATGGGTGACTAATAAAAGCATGATAGAAATTTGATTCCCTAGAAATGGGTTGATGTTTAAAACTCTAACTAAACCATATGCGACATGATTTTACCCAATGGGGTGTTAATTGATTATCCTGATGGCCTAATCCATAGGAATGTGTGTACGTAATTTGATTCATGATGATTTACTGAGTACAATGAGGATCCTAGAGAAAAAAAATGATGAACCTCGTGGATTATGATCATGTTTCTTAGTTTTGAATTGAATATTACATTCTAGTGATTATAAAATTATTTTATTCATTCCTTTCTATTTTTATAAAAAAGTTTATTTAAGACTATTTTGATATACCTTCCATCTCTTCATTTTTTAAGAGCATGTTTGATTGAAAATGTGAACTATTTATCAGTACTTATATTTATTTAAATTAAAGCATAAAAATGGTTAATTTTTATTGTAATTTCTTATGGAACACTGGTTAGATCCAACTATGCTATTGTTTATCACACCGTACCTTTTCATTTGTGTGTTTGTAGTTTTTCTTATTCTAGGTCTAGGAAAAGGGAATGTTCCACTTGGATATGGAAGGTTTTCTTGATTCATGGGACCTTTAGTGATGGATGTGACTAGTGGAGCTATATTCCACTTGTTTCATTAGAATTATAAGACTTTTTATTGATGTATATTGTCTTGTTTTCTTTTGAATGATGCACTATTTGGGTTTCCTATCTACCTATTTTTGGAACTTTTATCCTTGAGGAATGTTTGGCCTACTAACTTTTTATCATTTTATCTTTCAATATTATGTATTTTTTGTCTATTCTGGGTTGAAATTTCCCCCTTTTAATTCAGGACGATTCCAAGGTACTAGTCTTCAACCCATGAGGATCAGGAAATCACTTCATTTCATGTCAAAGCCAACTCAGGTATTGGTGTACCCAATATTAGAGTTGGTTTAAGAAAAAAAACAAACTTAATAAATATAGAAAAATGTTTTTTCTTATGTGACCTATTAATTCATTGAGGGGATGTCTATAACTGGGCCCCGCCAATAACTACTTTTTTGATGCGTTCCTCATATACTGAATGATCAATTTAATTCAAGAAAAATATTCTTTAACAATAAATATTTTTATTGATTAAAGAATATATAATATCAATATCTATCCACACAATCAAATAAAATTAATAATAAAACAACATATTTATAAATGATATGAATTTTATCCAATAATCATATCCATGATACAAAAAAATATATACTGGAGAAAATATTCCTGATCAAGAATAGAAATAAGATAAAATTTTCATATAAATGTTTCATTTCATGATTATAGTTAAAAGATAGGAAAATTTTGAATAAAATATGGAGACTACTGAAATATATATAGTAAAATAATATATATTGGTTTATAATGAATATATTATAATATTCCTGTAATGAAAATATAAGTAATCCCAAAAATGAGATTGAAAAAAAAATTTAAACCTCTTTGGTAACTTTTGAATTAAAAACCCTTGAATGAGTAAACATGAATTGAAATCTTGAATACCAAATATATATATATATATATATATATTGTTGTTAAATATAACATAGTGGGGGTATTTAAACCATATAAAATAAAGTAAGTTCAAAATTCAAAATATGTCTAAATAAAGTAGAATTTGAGATGAAAACTCCTTACCTAATGATTATAAATAGTTAAACATGATTAAACATCTTGTATAATGGTTTCAAAAGTTTTATTCATTCAAAATAGAACTATAATCATATTTATATTAATTTATATAAATTCTCATAACCCATTATTTACCAATTATTGGTAAAATCAATTGTTAGGTTTTAAATGTTTAGTTTTATCATGCATATTTTATCACAAATGTTCTGGTTCTTTCACATAGGTTATAGTATCATCATCCATATAATAATATTAAAGTTTTAAATATCATATTTTTTCACTAGATATGTTTTTTATAATCATTCTTAAAATGTTTACATGAAAAATGAATCACATTGCTTCATAGAGGTGGTAATCCACACATTCGCACGTGCAACGTTATCATTTTTTATTGGTGGAAGGGTAATGATTTAAATGATATAATATATTTCAAGAATCATAATTATGTATTAAATATAATATATATTCATTACTTACTTCTTCAGAATCATCCAAATAATGTGGTGATGAAAAACAAAATTACACCGTTATGTGGAGATGGTAGGTCATACAAATGCATGAATAATGTTTTTGTTTTACATATGATTAAAAATATGATTAGGGGATATAAAAACATAATAATAACATTTTAGTATATATAATATACATATGTTATAATATGATTGTAGTTATATAATATTTTAAATAGGTATATGAAGTAAAATGAAAATTCTCAGTTAACAAGATTACCACCTCTTCAAAAAACATTCTTTGGATCTATCCTAGGGGACCCTTGAGATTATATTTTAGGAATAAAATAACCTATATAATTTATATAATTATTTTGAGAGATATTTTTACTAGGTTTTTTTGATATAAGTGTCTTAGGGTGGTGTGAATAATTAAAGAGAGGTGGTTTCCTTTTATAGTGAAAGAAATGATACACATGAAATTAATTGAAAGATTTAAATATATTATATTATTTTTCATGTGAAAATGGAACCAAGTTACCAAAAATTAGAATTTAATATATCTTATGCTTTATATCCCTTCAACCAATAAATTGTTTGCAAGTTTATGTGCCATTTTAAACCTTATCTTTTGGTTTAACCCCTTAGTCAACCAATTCTAAACAAAAACGTGATAAGAAATTATTAATTCTTAAAGGGTTATAAATTTACTTCTATGAAAAAATTAGATAAAAAAATTAAATGGATGATATTTTAGAATGTATCCTATCTTCCTTGTTATCTTTTTATATTTTTATTATTTTTAAATAATTTAATAACATATTATTTAACATAAAGTACCATTAAAATTATTTTCAGAACTGTTCACATATTTTGAATTTAAATACATTAAAATAGGTATTTAATTTGAATATAAACTATTTAAACATAAATTATACATTATTATTAACCATAAATTTCATGTGATACCATAATTAATCTAAAATATATTACTTTTAATGTTTTTAAAATCATTTATTTTGATTTTTATACTCCTTTCATAAGCACCGTGTCAGCACTGTGTAGGAATTTTAGGTAATCCTACAATCACTAAAAATTAAAAATAAGTTAACATCATAAAAATAAATTATTAATGTTTAAAATAATTTTTTTTTATTTTTTATAACATCTTTTTTATCGCTATGTGAATATATAAGATATATTTAAAGCAAGTGATTGACATTTGAGAATATTTCATTACATAAAATAATATAATGGTATTTATCAAAGGAAAATTTAATTAAGATATTTTATTATCAAATATATTAAAAGGTGGTAGAATTACACATATCTAATGAAATATAGGATATTTTATGGATTATTTTTAATCCTTATTCAACAGTTTTAACCATGTTTATCTGGTTTTACCCTTTAATTAGGTGATAAATTTTACCATAATTGATATTCATATTTCATAAAAATAAAACAGAAATATTTAAAAAATTTGAAACCCTAGATTCTAAATATGGAATCCATTTAATCAAATCCAATTTCTATAATTGGTGAAAAATAATTTAAAAATAAACCAACAAAACTTGATAAAAACAATTTTTTAGGGAAATTAATTTTCTAAGAATATAATGATTTTACATTAATTATATGAATATTAATAATAATTAAATGAATTTAAATTCCTATATATATATGTAATATATATTTCATTTAAATCACTCATCATTATGGATAATTTTATTTAAATAAAATGTAAATCAATATTCACTTAAATTTTTTTTTCTAAAAAATATCTATTTTGACCTCTAAATGACCGGGTCTTTATTTATATATAATTAATTATATTAAAACACATAAATAAATTTAGTATTATATAAATAATACCATTTCAATTATTCATAAAATAATATTTCTAGGGGAAATTTTTAAAATTTAATCTAGGCTTATTTTTTTCACAATAATTTAAAAGTCCATATTCATCCTTTCAAATTATAATTTTTGTTCGGTGAAATTTTAAAATTTGAATTATATGAGGATAAAGTAATCAAATAATATAATTTATGATCAGGTGTTATATTCTTCACACCTTCAAAAATTTATTCATTGAAATTTTTGTGGACCTTTATTTCTAAATAAACGAGGGTGGTTCTTATTCATAATTCATTTAAGTTACCACATTAATTCCCCTATTTTATGATTTATAGAAAGTAACTTTAAGATTCGAGTCGTCTAATTATACAATACTTGTTATCTAGTTTCAATAATCTATATTATCTCTTCATAGTAAAATAGACTAGGTTCCAATTCTATTTCTTCACAGGTGAGCACATACATTGGGTCTAGAATATACTCCATTAATAATGATATATGGAACATATAATGTATTTTATAGTTTCTTAGTGGAAGTGTAAAATGGTATGAAAAAAATAAATTTTTTTTCTAAAATTTTAAAATGTTTTATATACCTAGTCCTTTTCCCCCATTCCTACCAAACCTTGCAACTCTCTTACATGGAAATACTTTCAAGAATACATTATCTACCACTTGAAATTACAAATGTTTCAATATATTATCGACATATCACTTTTTTCTAATTTGAGATACTTTAATATAGGTCTAAATAGTCTTTACCTTTATCATTGTCTCCTAAATAAGTTCTGGGTCTACAATTTTTCTTTTCGCCAACTTCATCGCAATAAGTAGGAGTATGAAATATCTTGTTATATAATTCTTTATGTGTCATCATTTGAATACTTTAATGGAAGCTGTTGTTATCGTAAAACACTACTAAAATTATATACTGTTCCCACATACCTTAAATTTCAATTTTTAATGACATAAACAAGTCTTTTAATGTTTTAATAGTCCTTTTGGACTATTCATCAGTTTGAGGATGTTAAGTGGTGCTCAAATGAAGATCGATTTCAAAATCCTCTGATTTGTTTTCTAAAATTTAAATGTAAATCATAGATCATGATTATATACAATAAAAAGAGGTGAACCATGGTATATTACAACTTCACTAATATAGAGCTTTTAAATATGCTTAAAAGGAAAATTTTCTCTTATAGAGAGGAAATGTGCGATTCTGGTAAGACAATAAATAATAACCCCTATGAATTCTTTCTTTATATAGAAATTTAGTGAAGCATTACATTTTGATATCATTCCATTTATACATAGGAATAGGTAGATCTTGCATGAATCCCTTATTATATTGTCTATCATCCTTTACATATTAAAAAACTATGAATATCGATACATAATCAACAATTTCCCACCTCATATTACCCCATAAAAAATGTTCCTTTATATCCCTATCAATCTGGGTTCTAACTGGGTTTATAAAGAAATTTGAGTTATAAGAATCATATAATAATTCCCTTTTTAACACAGGTCTAGATGAAACACATAGTCAATTTCCAAATTTTAGAACACCATATTCATAAAATATGTATGAAAATTTCTCATCATTCATTGATTTAATTTTATTTTGTAAATTCTCATAATTAGGCTGAGAACATTTTATCTTTTCTAATAAAGATATTTTTTTTCAGTCATTTGGAAAAGAGTGATTTTCCCCCTTACTTAACAATCCCCATTTCCATATTTACAAAATCCATGAACATAGGATCCTTGTAAATCCTTATTTTAGTAAGGACTCTATGATATTTTCTACTTAATGCATTAGCTACCTAGTTTTCATTCCATAGGTGGTAGTGTATTGAGAAATCATAATTTTTGAGTAGCTTGATCCATCATCTTTTCCTCTTGTTAAGAGCTTTCTATGAAGGGATTTATTTCAGACTCTTATGATCTATGTATATCTCACATATTTCACCACATAGATAATTCATCCATATCTCCGATTCAAATATTATGGCTTCCAACTCAAGATCATGGGTTGGATTGTTCTGTACACGAGTATTTAACTACTTTTATGCATAGTTAATAACTTCATCATTCTATATAAGTAAAAAATTGAGTAATTTCTTTTATGAATCAATATATATTATAAATAAATCCCTTCCCAATGGTAGAGTCAATATCGGATCATTGAACAATATTCTTTTTAATTATTTAAATTCTTCTTCACATTTCTTTTTTACATATAAACTTGACCCATTTTCATGTTTACTTGTTTAATGGGTAAGCCAATTATGTTAAATTTTAAACAAATTTCTAATATTAACCTTCCAAACCCAGGAAACTATATACCTCTAATATGTTTGTTAGTGTATGATATTCCTTAACTGCATTTTTATTCACATGATCAATTAGTATTCCATTCTTGGAGACAATATGGCCATGAAATGAAGATTTAAAAAGACATAATTCACACTTACTAAATTTCGCATATAAATATTTTTATTTAAGTGTCTCAAGAATTATTCTCAAGAGACTCTCATGGTCATCATAGATTTTAGAGTACACCAAGATATGATAAACAAACACCATAAAAAATTATCATGATTTTTTATTGAATACACTTTTATTTAGTTCTATAAAATCCGAGAGAGAATTAGTTAATCTAAATATAATTACTATAGATTCATAATGTTTATACCTTAAACAAAATTCCATATCTATAATATCTTCATTATTTAGACACAATTGATGATACATAGAGAAAATATCAATATTTGAAAAATATAAAGCTCTTTGAAGTTGATCATGAAAGTCATCAGTGTGTCATAGAGGATACTTTTTTTTCATATTAGTAGCATTGATTTCCATATTATCAATTTGTAACCCCATAGATCCATATTTATTCTTAATGAAAAAGGGGCTCCCCAATGACACTAGAGTTTATAAACCCATTATCACATAAAAAAATATTGTTGTTTCTTTAGTTCCAATAATTCGACTATATAAATTCTATAGGTAGCCTTTATAATATTTATTTCAATAAGGATTAAATCAATGGAAAACTCAAATTTACACCCTGGTGTATAACCAAGTAAATCCTTAGGAAACACATCAATTTAGTCATGTACAATAGGTACATATTTTATTTGAGGATTTACTTTACTATACATAATTTTCATTTGTTCTTATTACCTAATAATCTCATTCAAAAGTGCTATTGGAGGTGGATATAGACATGAATCAGATAATGAATTCTAACCTATAAAGATAAGGTATTCTATATCTCCATCCTGAATAATAATTTATATATCTTGGTAATAATTTTGATCATTATAATTTGAAATCCAATCCATACCAAGGATTATATAAAAATTAACCATAGGTATAATAATAAAGTCCTTAAATAGGGTACATTCATGTGTCATAATGGGAACTAGTTGGAACATTATTATTATTGTAATATTTCCACTATGAGTTTTGACTTATAAATCCCTTCTTAAGGTTCTAGGGAAATATCTAATTTTCTTGGAAGACATGGAAAATATTAAAGAGTGTGAATATTTATAATAAAATAAAGAATTAGATATACTTAAGGCTATAATTAAAGTACACTTCACCATATATTTAGGTACTTAAACATCTACTATAGTGACCATATAAGCTTAGACTTATCCCTCTGTCCTCTTATATGGTATATTACGTTGACGCATGAGACACTGGACTGAATAATAACACATTTCTATATATTTTTATCACTCTATAATATGGTTTTATTTATTTTTATTACATTTATTATCCATATTAACTTTATCTCAACACTTATAAAAAATACCATTCCCTTCAAGCATTTTCTAGGATGTTTCTCTCTACAATTTCCCATGATAGAAATTAATTCATTCTGTTTTTCTTCTTTTATGGTTTCCCTTTTACTTGGTACTTATATGAAATCTTATTATCTTGATTCCCCTTAAAGATGTAGGATTTTGAAAATTATTTTTCAATTTTTATCGAGTGTAATAATATTTCATTATATGGTAGAAAAGTATGAGAAACTAGTTCCATTTAGAGGCTTGTATAAAGACATTAAAATAAATGGGAAATTTTACTTTCTAGATTACTTATGTATTCTATAGTATACCTAGATATTCTTTTAAAGGTCTAATCATACACTTAAATAATTCAATATTCCTTATGATTTAAGTTAAGTAACTTTATCTTTATTTTAGTTTTCTTCTCATGATAGAAATATTTTTCAAAGAATGAAACTTTTAATTCCATCCATTATATGAGTTATATTTATTCTATTTCTGTAGTATTCTTGGTTAATGACTACCATTATTCCATATTTACTTTAAGATAATACAATTAAATTATAAAATTTTCCATTTCATTACATCCAAGGCTAGAAATATCTCTTCAAGGGATATAATTTGTTGCACAACTACTGATGTATTAGAAGTTCCGTAATAAGATATAGGTTTCTATCACATTAAATGATCCAATATCGGTGTATTATGTTATAGAACATCATGTTTCTCCACATGTTCAAGTTCATTAGTCATAACCTAGGTCAAATAACATAATATGGCTATGATATTCTCATTTACAACACCAGTTGTATTGGGTATCTCAACAGGAAAATATCTATATTGGCTATGAGTTTTAATACCATAAATTCCACCAAACTCCATTTCTAAAAAATGGTATATACTGAATTATCTCATAACATTATTAAATTTAAATCATACTTTATAATTATAAACTTAGTGAAATACTTAACATAAATTGGAAATTTATGCATAGATAATCTCAGAATCATAAAACAAGTTTCATTGGGAATATCCTCAAATCAAACAAATATTTTCAAATATTTTAGAATGGTTCATAAACATAATTTGAATAAACCATAAAGTCTTAGGCCCACACATTATACACTCGTGATGATCATGTTAATACCAAATCCACCCTATTAAGAGTTATTACCCAAGGTGAATATATACCACATTTACATCCACTTTCTAGTATCTAGATAGGTATGAATTTTATAGGAAAATAAAATAATATATACTTTATAAAAAAATGTGATATTATCCAATACTTAGACTTATCCCCAAAGTATATCATATTATTATGTTATCTAATATATGTCTTCCTAAATCCAGTTACCAAGGTTTCTACTAAAATTCCACTAATACAAACTACAATAACACTAAAATAAATAACCAAGAGCTGATACCAAATTTAATACATTGGTAAAATAATTAAGGGATCACATCACTGTAGAATAATCAGTTTAGTAGTTTTGAAAAACCAGATACATACATGATTCCTATTTTACATTCGAAATAAATTATAAAACATAGTAAATGTAAATATTTTGAATCCTTGAATCTCATTCAAAGATTTATTTTCAAAACCCAAGTAAAAGAAAATAAAAAAGTGTAATATCAGTTTCTTAGTAAGGGTTACATAATGTGGAGGATATAATGATTAAATATGGAATAATCAATATGGAAATATAGAGAACTAAAATAAATTTTATTTAATAAATAACTTGTGCAGGAAACGAATCCTTGCATAATAACAACATATTAATCTTATAAATAATAATAACTAAATCTATATTGAAGGGAATGCATAATGCTGACGATATTGATCAAGGCCTTGTGAAAATGTACTTTAAAATATGGGTAGGTGTTTGAAAAAACCCATATAATAATTCTAGGGAAATTATATTTATCATGAAACCCATCGATGCATTGAGGGGATATCTATAATATTGTCCCACCTGTAACTGCATGTCCCATTAATTTCTTATATATTGAATGATAAATTTAATTCATAAAAAATATTCCTTATCAAAAAATATCTAAATTGAGTAAAGAATAAAAAATATAAAAAATTTCAAAATTAATCAAATAAAATTCATAGTTAAAGCAATTATGTATAAATTATATATGGTGTTGGAAATAAACATATGAATGGTAAAAAAATAGATATGGAAGAAAATATTCCCGATCAAAAGAATAGATAAGACCATATTTTATTTTAAAAATTTATTCACTTGATTCAATTGATAAATATAAGAAAATTTATAATAAAACGTGGTGACTAATTAGATTTATATTGTATAATAATATATATGGGATTTATGAAGGATATATTATAATATTTCTTCAATTAAAATATAAGAAATCTAAAAAATGAGACTGTAAAAACAATTTCACATATTTTTGGAAAATTTTTAATTGTTATCCCTTCAAAGATTAATCTTGAATTGAAAATTTAAATAAAATTAATAAATATAGATTCATGTTTAATATGAAAAATGGGGATTATAAAAACCACATAAATAAATATAGGTATATAATACAAAATATGTCTCAAAAAAGTGAAAATTGAGATGAAAAATCATTACCTTATGCTTCAACCTAGTTGAACAAGATTTAACCTCATGTAATTTTTTTTAAACATGTTATTAATTAATACCATAACCATATTAATATTTATATTAATTTATATATTTTATCATTACCCATTCACTACTCATTCTGGGTAAAATTAATCATCAGGCATTAACTGTTTAGTTTTATCTTGCATGTTTCATCGCAGAAGTTCTATTTATTATGTATAAGTTATAGTTTTATAATATATAGAAATAAATTAATTTTATAAATATTATATTTATTCATTATATACATTTTTATAATCATTATTTAATGTTGTACATGGATAATGAATTACATTGCTTCATGGAGGTGGTTGTCCACCCATACACACAACCGACACAATTATTTTTTAACTTATGGTAGGGTAAAGACTTAAATTATATATTATATTTGAATAATAATAATTATTTAATAAATATAATTTATATTACTTAGCTCCATTTTTATAACCATCCATTTAAAGTGGTGATGAAAATTAAATTACACCACTATGTGGAGACGATAATATGTACAAACGCACATGCGTTGTTATCATTTTCCATTGGATGTAAAGGAGAAAAATAAGTCTTGTTCCACCATCTTAATAAGATTTCTTATATTTAATATACTTATGTTATTATATGTTAATGGTTATATAATATATTAATGAGGTATAAGAATATGTAAAATGAAAATGCTTGGTTAAGATGATTACCTCCTCTTTGAAGAACCTCCTTTTGATCTCTCCTTAGAGAGCCTAGGGATTGTATTTTAAAAATACAAAAATTTATCTAATTTATATAATAATATATTTGAGATATTTTTATAGGACTTTTTTATTAAATCTTCTCAATGTGGTGTTAAGAATAGAGGATATGTGGTTCCTTTTATAGTGACGGAAGAGAAACACTTAGAATTACTTAAAACGTTTAAATATAATAAATTATTTTTCATTTAAAAGTGGGAATAAATTCAAAGATAATATGTTTTAAGGTAAAAATACCTTAAGAAAATAAAATTTGGATAGGTTTATCTGTCATTTTAAACCTTATCTTTTGGTTGAACCCATTCATTAACTACTTTTAACCATAATCGTGGAAATAATTTTTCATTGTTAAAGGGTTATAAATGTACTTATAAGGTAAATATTGGCTGAAAAAGGACAATGTATGATATTTTAGACTTAATTACATCTCCCTTATCTTATTTAATTTTTTTTATTTTTCGAATCATTTAATAATATAATATTTAACATAAAAAATCATTAAATTCATTTTAAGAACAATTTACATATTTGGACATTAAGGACATCAATATTGGTATTCAATTCGAAAATAAAAGATTTAAACATAAGTAATACATTATTATTAACCATAAAATTCATATTAAACCATAATTCATCAAAAAAATATTACTTTTGATGTTTTTAAAATCATTTACTATGATTTTTAAATTACTTGCACAAGCACTGTGTCAGTGTTGTGTAAGCATTTAAGGTAATTATATGATCAATAAAACTTTAAAATAAATTTACCGAATAATAATAAATTAATTATGTTAAAAATAAACGTTTATATTAATTTATAAAATCTTCTTATCCCAATGTGAACATATAAGAGAAATAAAATCTGAGAGAGTGACAATTGGGACTTTTCCTTTACTTAAAATAATATAAAGGTATTTATTATAGAAAAATGGCACTGAGATTCCATATTTTTTAATATATTAATGGGGTGGTCAAATTATTCTCATCCAATGAAATATAAGATAGTTTATGGATGATTTTGAACCCTTATTATGTTGTTTTAACCTTGTTTATCTCATTTTACCCTTTACTAAGGTGATAAATATTACTTTGGTTACTATTAAAAATACCTAAACATGAAAGGAAAATGTTTATCAAATTTAAAACAAATGATTCCAAATATCTAATACATTCTATCAATTTCAACTTCTATAAGTGGTATAAATTAATTTATAAATAAACCCACAAAACCTGATTAAAAAACATTTCCAGGAAAATGTATTTCTCGACATTAGATGATCATATATTAACTATATTAATTTTAATCATTATTACATGAATTTAAATTAATATATATATATAATTTATAAATTTCATTTAAATCATTTATCATATGGGATTATTTTAATCATCAAAAATGGAAAATCATTATGCACTTAAAAATAGTTTTCTGTAAAATTCCCCTTTTCACCTTTAAATGATCTTGTATCTATTTCTATAAAATTTATAATAAATATATTATTAATTATTTTATAAAACGTAGATAAAATTAGGATTAAATAAATATTACATGTTCAATTTTTCATAAAAGAATATTTTTAAGGAAAAATTTCAAAAACTTATTATAGGCCTATTTTGATATAGTAAGTTAAAAATTGATATCTATCCTATAAAATTATATTTTTTTTTGTGATATAAAATATAAAAAATTCAATATTATTCATTTAAAATATTCACTTACTAAAATTTAAGTTTGAGTGTACCATTGTCAAACTAAAACATGCATAGAAAATAGACCAGTATTCACCCGAATACTAATTTTAATAATGAATTGTTAAAAAATGGGTAATTTTAAATTATAAGGGAATATTATATTGTAAGATATGTTTAAAGAACTTGAACCTTGTATCCCAAAGTCAGTTGTTACTTTATTACATTGGAATAAGATATAAGGAATTGTATATTGAAGGACCAAATGGTTTAGTAGTCTTTATAAACTAGATATATATTTTAAATTCAAATTATAATTGAAAAAATAAATTAAAAAAAGTGTTTTATTTGAGAATTTCATATTTAACCTCAGCACATCCCTTGATATGAACCAAAAAACACCTCCAAGTATACTAGGGAAAATAAAACATAAGAAAGGGGTGTTCTCAGATACTCGGTATGGGTATGTGTACAACATAATCTATCATAAATAAATAAGGCATAATTAATATGGTATGAAAAATAACTAAAAAAAATTACATTTAATAAATAATGCGAACATGAAGAATAATATGGAAGGAACAAATGATGATCAAATAATAATATATAAAAAATCACATGATTTTGAAACGTAACAATGGATATTCTAACTAATTGAATAATCTAATAGAACATCAAACTAATCTAATAATGAGGTAATTCATAATGGATAACATCATAAATATATTATAAAGGACTCATTAAAAAAATCATACATTAATAGGTAAGGCCTCAGCCAACAACCCAAACTAGTTTGTCTCATAAGACCTACCAATGCATGAAAGGGATATAACAGTTACCACCCATCACTTATTAAGTCCAATTAATTTCTTATATGAAAGGGGTGAATCATAATCCATATAAATATTCATATTGAAAATCTAGCACAAAAAATGTAAACGGTAACCCCAATCAATAAACCTAATCATAAACCATCTAGAGTAATATTTATGGTATCAAATTGATACATCCCCAGTGAAACTGATCATAAATCATCTAAAGAAATAATAAGGATGGCATCATTACAACATATAAGCAGTGGTGAATAAGTAGAATAAGGATTACCATCGTTTATTAATAGAAATTACCTAAAGAAACCACTAAAATAAATTCTTAATTAAAATAACCTTTCCACTTTGAAAATCACTTTTTAAAACTAAAAATTTAAATGGTATTTTAAAATTCATTTTCTTTGAAAATAATTTTTGAAACATATAAATTAATCTTCAAAAAATTGAGTTTTAATGATTTCAGAAAATTCCGTACATTCCATACATGTTAAAACAATGATTACATTCACATTTTCAGTAAAAGCCTAATGAGCCCTATTTTTAAAATGATAGGAATATTAATTTTAATTTTAATTTTTAAAAATAAATTCATGTGTAAAAATTTATTTATTAAATAATTTTTAGAATGTTACTTTATGAAAATATAGTTTTAGAAGAAAGACGATTTTTGACTAAAGCTAGAAATAAAGACCTATTTTCTTAATACAATTCTAAGTACTTTTAAGTGAAAAAAGAGGGAAAATGGTACTATTATTATTAAATTTAATTAATATCTATAGGATAAAAAAAATCATGAGTTTCTTGAGTGATAGATCATAATTTTTCATTATCTAAAAGTTAATCTTAAAAAATCTTGATAAATAATGAGACTGTAAAATAAACCATTTACACTTTGGTTACTTTTGAATCATAATGGCAATGAAAGAAATAATATAAAATGAAAAATTAAATACAATTAATATAAAGTTATTAATTATATAATATAAAAAGTGTAATTATATATACTACATAAAAGAACTAATTGGTGAATATGTAATACGTATCACATAAGTAAAAGTGAGAAGGGAAACCCTTACTTAAGTTTGATTTCCTTCAAACATATTTGAATCTATTATATAATAAATATAGTTTTATTATTAATATATTTAAGAACCATAATCATGTATCTCATTCCATATATTATTTACTTATAATCTTTAATCATATTTTTATTAACAATTCTCTATTAAAATCACCGTTTTAGGTGATTATTGCTTTTTTTCATTTATGTTTTGGTTCAGTAATTTTAGTTATTATAATTTTATCATGGTTACATAATATAAAGAATTTAAAACAAGACATAAATATAATATATATTCATTATATATTTATTTATCATAATATATAAAATCCATTGATAGGAAATGGATTACACCTTTTTTAGAGACGCTAGGTCGTACATACGCTTAAACACTATTTCCATTTTATCTATGAATGAAACAAAAGGAAAATTAATATTAGTTAAAATTTAAATACTAATAATTATTTCATATGTATTATTTATATTAATCAAATTCTTCCATATTACAATACATGTAAAAAAATGAAAAATATTTCACATTTCTGTATGGAGGTGGTAGTCCACATGTACTCACAAGCGATGCTATTTTTTTCCAAAATGATTGGATGGTAATAATTTAGAAATGATATGACATATATAAAAGTATTTTTAGATAATAAATATCACATATATTCATTAAATTTATACTTATTAACTTTCATAAAAATCATAAGTAAAAAAACAAATCACATCACTTCATGAGGTAGTCGTCCGACGTACACATGAGTGATATTATCATATCCCCATATAATATTAATTAATAAGTTATATTTGATATAATAATTTTGGAAGTATAATAATGTCATAAATATCATATAATTTTTCTATATCCATAATTATATCAATTATTGAAATAAGGTGGTGGAAAAAGAATTACATCGATTCATGAGGCAGTAGTCCACTGTACACACTATCGATAGTTTTGTTTCCCATTTGATGGAAGTGAATATTGATATGGGTTATTACATTAGCATAATTACATATAATTATATATTATATACTGGTTATGTTAAATTATCATATTTAAATATTATTTTATGGAGTAGGAAGATTAAATAAAATAAATATACACGTTTAAGAATTTTACCTCTTCTTCAGAGTGCCTCTTTAGGTTTATACCTAAAGCCTAATTTGTTGTTATTAATAATAAAAATATGGAATATAGGATTTGGGGAAATAATTAAGGAATATATTTGGGTAGGTATTTTTAAAACCAGAGGGTTTTGGAAGTGTGAATAGGGGATGAGAGGGGTGGCCTTTTATAAGTGGGGGTGATGACACACTTGGAATTTTTAAAATAAAAAGTGATACCCATGTTTTTATCATTCCAAAATTTTAAAAAAATGGGAAATTATAGAAATAAGGAAGATATAAATTTATAATATTACCAAAACATAATTAGTCATGGTTTGTATCAATTTTAATCCTTATCTTTTAAGATTAACCCCCGATAAACCTGCTATAGCTTTATTTGTGGTAATTAATTTCTACTATTTTCACTATTGATTATGGTAAAAAATTATGTTGGACTTATTAGATAATATAAATTATGATTATTAGATATATTTATTACTATTTTAAAAATTAAATTCATATAAGTGGAAGAATCCAATTTAATATTAAACAAACAAACACGTAAAAGAAAACTGGTTTTCCAAAGAAAATATACAAAAGATTAAAAATTATTTATTCCATAATTTAGTGTGAAATCATTTCCAATTAACTAAAATAGTTAAATTTTAATATAATTTAACTTATTTTAATTTAAAACCAATTTAAAATTTAACTTAACTTTGTAAATAATTTATATGAAATGGTAGTTTTTAATAAAAATCAGTATTTTGTACTATTCATCTAAAAATTAATGTTTTTTCGAAAATTTTCACTAATTCACCCAAAGATAATTTTGGAATTTATATTTCAAAAATAAATTTTTTCTAAATAAATTTTCTAAAATTGATAAAAAATAATTTTAAATTACGCGTAGATTGCATGACTAAACTACCTTTTAGAAAAATACATTCTTCTTTAAAAAATATCTTTTTTATTTCAAATAGTTATTATTTTATTTATAATCATTTTAAAAACATTGAATTTATTTTATACATGTGTGAATAATATAATTTTTATGATTTATTTATTCCTATTCATACACTCCAACTCAACGACTAGGTTATAATGGTCATGTTTAAAGAATAATATTTTAATATAGTATCACATTTCTTTTAAACATGGTGTTGCATGCATTGAAATATATAGAAGAGATTGAATTTATTTAAAATGAAATAGGTCATAAAGTATTGGGGTGTTAAATTATCTTCTAATATTGGTGTTTTATGTTATATACATTATTGAACATGATGTGTCTATTTTAAAACCTCAGGGTGTTACATTATACCCCCTTAAATAAATTACATCCTCACAATTTAATCTTGATATTAGTGATCAAGGGTTTTAAATTTGAAAATACCTTTAATGAAATCCCACATCAGGAGAAGGATTAATAAAGAAACCTCATGATAAGAGAGAAATAGAATTATGAAGGTTATCTAGAATAATCAAAAAACAATGATTCCTAATGGGAGAACATTGGTGGTAAATGAAGATGCAGTCTTTTAAGAAATGCATAAATAATTATAGAGAGTGATTGTGATCATTTATTATAATAAATTTAATGATTAATGTAAATTTAAGGCCCTAAAAACCATAAATCTGTGATGATTTAAAATTCTATTGGATTCATCAAATATGAAGTAAATAAGATATTTTTTTTCAAGATCCTTCTCTTAGAGTGGATAAATTATTTTACTATCATGATAGATAACATTGGAAAATATAATTAATTAATATACTTTTAAGAATAATTTAATCAATCGGATGTGCTTCTATAAATTTATACATCACATCTTACTCCATGAAATTAATATCCAAGATGAATTTTTTATTTCTGAAGCACTTAAATTAACTTTTAACCGATCATAAGATCCATAAAAGAGAAAAAAGACAATCCTCCTATATTTATTAAAACCTAAATTTTTAGAAAAATTTAACCAATATAATACAATAATATATAATACCTCAATAATAAATCTCAAAATTCAACTTAATCCATTTCATAAATCATTAACATTAAAACTCTTACAAAATATGTTTTAACCAAATTCAATGTCCAAAAATTTAGAATTAAGGTAAGTAAATCATCATTATCTTCCACAAAAAAATGTAAAGTGTATCTTAATGTTACATTTAAAATAAATAAATTCCTTTATCACTATGAAAACATATTTAAAATACTAATTCTTATAAAAATAAAAATATTAGGGGGTAGAGTATATTCTATAAATCCAAACATGCTGTAAAATATAGTAATGAAAACAAAAAACATCAAATCGCAAACCAATTTCATGGTCACCAATATTATCCCATAAAAATCACTTTATCATTACTATCTCAATATTGATCACATGTTAAGTTTTATCTTATATCAATAATGCGTTTTTTAAAAGATAAAATTTACACTGAATCAATTTTTATGGTACCATTCAACATATTATGTCAATTACATATAGAAAAACTATTGTAATATAATCCTTATTTGTTTCGAGATTCTTATAACACAAAATACCATTGGTTAAAATAATTATATAATATAATTATTGAATCTAAGTGAAAATTAAAATTAATCATTCAACTTTGGTTTTATTAATTGCATAAGCTTGATAATGATCCCTTAAATTATTTTGAGGTATATTCCCTTGATGCTTGAGACATTCATTTGAATAATTATTCATCACCTAAAAATTTAATCATTGAACATCGACAAATTCTTTCTTGCCCTTTCAATCATTATTGTGGTCTCCCTTATCCCTAAAAGTACCAGAGTGTTTCTTTCAACAATTATCATGTGGGGGGGAAATCCCTCTTTCCCTTATTCCATTTAAATTTTTTTTCCATGCCATCCATTTATTCTCTTTATTCTCTTTTAATCCAAAAGACTTGGTGAATTATTTATATATCTTTTTAACACATGGTACTATTTTCTTATATGATGGCAAAGTTTGGGGAACCATCTCCCTTATAAGAATAGTATTAATCCCATAAAATAAATGGTCAATATTTCTCTTTGGATTACATATTTAGTCGATAATATTCTTTTCCCACCTTATAAA
The DNA here is from genome assembly GCA_963277665.1 of Viscum album. Taxonomy (NCBI): domain Eukaryota; kingdom Viridiplantae; phylum Streptophyta; class Magnoliopsida; order Santalales; family Viscaceae; genus Viscum; species Viscum album. The sequence goes on along the minus strand of OY728121.1, from coordinate 351,837,344 downwards.
GTTGGATTCATAATTATAAAAAATTTCATCATCCTTTTTTCTTAGATTCAATAATTTTATCTCCATTCCCTCTCATTACTCATGAAGAAAATAATTTTCCAAGAATATTGCTTTAAAATAATCCCTTTCATTTTTTGTTATTTATTATTCATCCTTTTCTTTTTGAATTAATGACCACCATTGATCTGCATATCTTGAGAGATAATAAAATTCCATGACAACTTTATCCCTTTCATTTATTACCAAAAATATAAATATCCTCTCTATATAAATTTTCCATTTCTTAGATACAAATAGATTTTTAGTCTCATTAAATGATAGAGGTTTCTGATGTATATAGTGGTCAAACATTGTTACAACATATGGTGGATCAGTAGGATGATCCATATGAGAAAGTTTATTTCTCATAACCTGAGCCAGCTACCCCAATATTGTTATAATTTGGGAACTTCTAGCTGTAGCTCTAACTCCAGCTTCATTATCTTCCTTAGAAGGGAAACACCTATATAGGTTACGTTAACTGATAAAATTTCCATTAATTTCAATACCTTTCATTTCTAAATAATGAAATAAACTAGATTATTTCATAACATTATGAAACTTAATTTATAATCCCAAAAAATATGTAACTACAAAACATAATTTGAAAAAATTATGCATAGCTAATCTCATAATCATAAACATGGTTTCTTTTGGAATTTGTTTCAAATCGTATTTTTTTTTCAAATCCTTAATAATGGTTTGTAAAGAAAATTTGAAATAACCCTATAATATCCCCAGATAGTGTAAAAATAGGTGTGAAGTAAGCCCCATTGTCATGTACCAGGTAATACTTGGGTCGATCCTGATGTTGTTTTTTCCAAGTTATTACCCCTATGTACATTTGTTCCAAAACCATATCTACTTGTAGTATCCAAATGTGGATGTTTTTCTAAGAAAACCATATAATATATACCTTAACAAAACATTAATATGTACTTTTATAATTTTCCCAAATGTCTATCACATTGTTATGTTACTTAATATATGTTTTAAAAAATTAAATTTCCATGTTTTCTATTAAAATCTCTAATACAAACTTTTAAGTACAAAAATGTCGTATTCAAAAGTCAATGGTTAATTTATTTGCAAAGCCCCAAACATTTATTAATGGAAATCCCTCTTGATCTAATTAAATGTCTCATTATGTTAAATGTTTTGTGAACTTCTTTGGTTTTATGTTTTGGATTTTTAAAATACCGTTTAGAAATGTGACAGTTTCTAATATAGCTGTTGAACAGTGATCACATGATTGGTATAAATATAGGGCTTTAACAAATCCTATTTACTCAGAAAAAGGAAGCAATGGCCTCATCTAGAAGACTTTCCCAATACGAAGCCCATTTTTTGGAGCTTGAAAAGGTTGTGGAGTCACTGGGCTTCACCCTTGACCAACCCCAGGCTGAGCTTGAACACATTTAGCTTGAGTGAAACCGACTATGAGAGAAGTGGAAGTTAATAGAGATTACCACCCGACCAATGTTATCCAAGCGACCCCAAGAGTCTGTCGCCATCGCACACCTTACCCTTCGGTCTTATGAGAGTTTTATAAGGGGTTATGTAACAGTACCCCACCACTATGACTATGTCCATTATTTTTGTATAAATAACGTGCATTCATTTTATTATTGTTACTTTGTAAATAGTTTTTAAAGAAAAAATAGTATTTTTAGTTAATATTCAACTAAGAAATCTATTTTGATGAATTAATGGATTTTTGAATTAAAAAATATTTTAAAAAAATATTATTATAATTAATTATCTTTTTATTATATAGAAATTATAATATAATTTTATGAATGCAATTGTGAATTTTATTATGGTTTGAAAGATGTTTTTGTCAAAACCGATGAATTTTCAATAAATAATGATTTTTTTAAAGTAAAACTTCGCATATTTTGAAAATTATTTAGATAAAATGAATATTATTTTTGAAATCAGGACGTAGAAATTATCTAACGGTGAATTTTTCATATTTTTCTTAGACACTCAAATTTTTGGGTAAAAATTAAATAGTGTTTAAATATATAATGTGTTTCATGACATCATAATGACCCAATAGTGATATAATAAAATAATATTAACATTATGTTCGGCCAATATATGTTTTAGCAATAAAATAATGTTATTTTATATTTTTTTGATTTATTTTATAAAGCTTTAGTGGACCCTCTAAGACATATAAAACATTTTGTCTTTTTAAATTGTTTTCCTTGAGAGTGTGACTCACATCCACATAAGAACACTCAATATTTTAAAAATTTAGACCATTGTACTTATAAAAAATTTCTTTCCACTCCCCTTTTGAAAGAACCATGGGCTGGTTTGTGGTATTGACTAGTTTAATGTGTGGTGACCCAAACCTAAATAAAAAAGAATTCTCGCTTCTTTCTTATATAAACCCACTCAAACTCACACTTCCCCTTCACTTAATGCCTTTTTTGTTCTTCCAAAATCTTCCATACTCTCTACAGATTCCTACCAAGGTTCCCCAAGCTCCCAATAAGCTTCTCTCAAGCCTCTCCCAAGCCTTTGGGATCACACTTCAAAGTAAGGTATTTCTTCTTTTCTCATTTTTTTCTCAATTTCATTATGTTGTTATGCCCTTTTATTTTAAATTATAAATGTTTGGGTATGATTTTTAACCTACCCAATACCAACCTCTCTATGTTTTAATAATTATATATCCCTTTCTCTATCATTAAATTCCCCTCATTTACACCCGTTACCTTGCCGAAATTCTGTAAGGAATATTTCTCTCATCATTTACATTCAAGAATGTATTGTGAATATAAAACTAGAAAGATGCAGGCCCAGGCTGAATGCCTGGTCCCATGAGAATCTATTAAAGAAAAATCAGTACAAAGTACAAAGAAAATGAAATGATATGAAAACACCCCCAACAACAGTGGCAGTCAAGAATGTATTGTGAATATAAATTTCATTACTTATGTTGGGACATGTATCTATATGACCCCATTACTTTCCATTTCATGGGAATATTATGAGACACCCATTTCTTTCTTATCAACCATTTTTATGAATTCCTATGTCATGCCGTTACACTGCAGAAATTGCACCGTGATTTTCCAAGCCAATGTCATTGTGTAGTGAATACCATGCCCATTTCCCTACCAAGGGTATTCACCTTTATGGACATTTAATTATAAGTTATAGTGTTTCATGTATTAATTCCACATTTCCTTTATCATGGAATAAATTATGAGGTTTAATTAATCCATGTTATATGATCCATGTGGCACATTTATACATGAAATGAAATGTTTAAGAAGGGTCCGCCCTGATAGAGCTCCAATGCATTGGGTAAAGATTAGTATCATGATATGTCAAGTGAAATGAGGGTTTACTCATAATCCATGTGCAATGAGCCTTGGCTCATTCTAAAAGCATGTTAAATGTTCTTTCTACATTTCCATATTTGGATTATCATTCTTTATCATGCCTTTATGTTAATGTTTCTCTCGTGCTCCATTGATATGTCTATTGTCTAACATGTACTGTATTCATCTTTTAATTCCATTTTTATTCCCTTATTGGTATTTATAGCTCACCCATTTCTCATGCATGTTCTCAGGTTATCCTATGCAATGCTAAGTACGAGGGAATGTAGTGGTCATGTAAAGGAAGTTTTCAATAAAGATGTTGTATTTCATGCATTAAGTTCTTATGTAATGATCCTAAGCCCCAAAGACACTAGAAATCTTGATCTTCTATGTTTTATCCAGTGAATTTTATGTAATAAACCATGTTTAAGTGTGAAATAAAAGAGTAGGGTTGTCAATGGAGGTATCAGAGGATAGGTTTAGTTATTTTTGGGATTAGGATTAGAAAACCCCAGTGAAGACTTAGAGATAAGAATAAGTATAATAAAAACATCCCTATGTATTGGTGAGTATTGAGTAAGTGGTTTGTCAATCAAATACATCCCTGTCTAGATACGAGTAGGTGGAGATGGATTTGGCACATATGTATCCTAGGGGTAAAACCCGAAAACACTGCTTTGAGCTAGACTCAAATGGGAACTAGTGCACGAAAATGGGCCTTGATGCACTATTGGTTACGACACTCTTAGGGGATATGCTTTAGTAAATTCACAAGCTTAGTATGAACCATTATTAAGGGAACAAAAAAATTCCTCTAAGAATACATGTTAGAAAGTAGATCATGGATAACATAGAATGAAGAATGTAGATTCATAAGTTAAGGAATAAAAGTAATTTATAAGTCATTTGTTTTTTCCTTGGATTACCCTTTATGGGTTACCCCTAACTTTTTTTATTCTAGCCAATGGATGGTAATAGTAGGACTCAGGATAACTACCAATGTGAAGATCAATGTGATAACTGTACTAATGAGATTCCCAATCCGATGGGAGCAGGAATCACAAACTTTGTCACACTTCTCTCTCAGTTAACTCAAGATTTTAATAGAAACATGGGTCAAGAGGAAACTTCTCCCCCCAAGGAAGAAAAAGTCTCTATCGAGAGCTTCATTAGACAAAGGCCTTCTACTTTTAGTGGATCATCTGATCCCTCAATTTCTGAACATTGGTTCAACTCCATTGAAAAGATCTTCTCCATCCTTCAATGTTCTGAACAAGAGAAGGTTATCCTGACTACTTATCTTATGAAGGGTGAATCTAATCAATGGTGGACGTTGATAAAAAAATATCAAGCATGAGGGGGAGATCGAGGCTTTGGAATGGAAGGATTTTTGGAAGATGTTTTTCAATAAATATTTTCTGTGCACCCTCTGACTTGAGATGGAAAGGGACTTCCTTGACCTCATGCAAAAAGATGACGAATCTGTCAGAGCGTATGAGGAAAACTTCACAAGGCTTGAATGATATGCCTCTGGATTTGTTGTTACCCCTGAATGCAAGGTTTACCACTTCTTTGGTGGGCTGAAACCTAGCCTACAGAAAGTGTTGGCGATCCGTGACTTTGACAACTATGATGAAATTGTCTGATGTGCCCTTAAGGTCGAAATGGAGATCGGAGAATCTCATGGGTATCATGGGGATAATAAACATAATGTGGAATTCAATGTTGGAAGTTTGATGGATAAATCCAATGGGGCTTAGAAGATCTAGCACCCTACTTTCCAAAGGTGTGGAAAGAAGAACCCCAAAAATTTCCTGAAGGTGATGAGGAAATGCTTTAGGTGCGGAAGAGAAGGGACCCTAGTTGTTAACTATCGAGAATAAAAACCCGAGGCTGCAACAGAGGAGAGGAACGCTCCGATCAACCCTCAACATATTGTTCATTGCTTCAACTACAAAGAACCAGGTCACTTTGTAAATAAGTTCCCTAAGCCAAGGGTTTTCGGAGGCAAACCACAACCTCCAAGGCAGCAAGGGCGAGATTTTTCCATCACTACTGCCGAAGTGCACCCTGACAACGAAGAGGTGAAAGTTACGCTATTTATTGATTCAAGAATAGTGAACAAACTTTTTGATTCTATTTCTACACATTCTTTTATATCTCTAAAGTTTAGTAGAACAATCCCAACACTACCAAAAATCATGGAAGTAAATATGTCTGTGAGTATGACAAATGGGACAATAATTGAATCCCATGAATATAACTCATCCCCTATCATAATTATTGGATTTAACTTCCTGGAGAACCTTGTCTTACTCCCTATGGTAGAATTTGATGCAATTCTAGGCATGGATTGGATTTCCTTATATAGATCCAACAAAAATGTCCATGAGAGGAAAATCACTCTCCATATGGATAATCACCCTCTGATTCTATACAAGTGAAAGGAGGAGGATGAGTCTTCTTTAGCTCTATCATCTCAAGTGTGAATATCACTTCTCTATGAAAATGTCCATCTGGCTCAGATAATTGAGTCCAAGGAAGCAACCATTCTTGAAGACATGCCTATTGTGAGGGAATTCACCGATGTGTTTCCCGAGTAATTGTCTGGTCTTCCTCCTAGAAGAGATGTTGAATTCTCAATTTATCTTATACTTGGGGAGTTTATAATATCCAAGAATCTGTATAGAATAGCTGTTGTGGATCTTGAGGAGATGAAGAAATAACTACAGGATAATCTATATAAAGGTTTTATACACCCAAGTGCTTCATCAAGGGGGTGGACCAGTTCTCTTCGTCAAGAAGAAGGATGGTTCAATGCGCCTTTACATGGATTATCGTGAGCTTAAAAAAATCATGATAAAGAAAAAGTATCATCTCCCATGAATTGATGACTTGTCCAATGAGCTGCATGGAGCACAATACTTCTCCAAGGTGGATTTGCGTTCAGGATATTCTCAAGTAAGGGAAAAGAAGGAAGATATCCCCAATACTACATTTTGTACAAGATACGGGCACTATAAATTCATAGTAATTCCTTTCAAACTCACTAATGATCCAAAAATATTCATGGGCTTGATGAATAGGGTCTTTAGAGATTACCTTGAAAACTTTGTGGCAGTCTTTATAGATGATATAGTAATATACTCCAAAACCAAGGTGGATCACGAGGAGAATCTAAGAACTGTACTAGAGACGTTGCAGAAGGAGAAGATCTATGAAAAGTAAAAAAAGTGTGTGTTCTGGTTGGAGGAGGTCTCATTCATGGGCCATATAATCACAATTAATGAGATATTTTTGGATCCCTCCAAGATAGCTGCAATAGAGGGATGACTGAGGCCAACATTGGTAACAGATATCCGTAGCTTTTTGGGGTTAGCTGGATATTACCGATGATTTGTTAGAAATTTCTCACGATTGTCCAACCCTCTTACCAAGGTAACTCGGAAGGGATTAAAGTATACTTGGAGTGATGAATTAGAATAAATCTTCATGGAGTTGAAAATGAGGCTTATCACTACGCACGTGCTCACTTTACCCACAAGTGGAGAACTTTTTGTGGTATTCAATGATGCTTCTAAAAAGGTCCTGGGATGTGTACTGATGCAAATTGAAAAAGTCATTGCCTATGCTTCAAGGAAATTAATATTTCATGAGTATAATTATCCAACACATGACATGGAGTTGGATGCCATGATCTTTGATTTAAAAATTTGGTGACATTATCTCTTGGGTGAGAAGTGTGAAATATATACGAACCAGAAAATCCTCAAATATATATTCACACAGAAGGAGTTGAACATGTGCCAATGAAGATGGTTATATTTGAGCAAAAAATATGACTGATCAATCTATTACTACCCTAGGAAAGCGAACAACGTGGAAGATGCTCTAAGTAGAAAAGATCTAGTGATTCTATCATTGATGAGAATTGAGAAGGATCCAATCTTCTTAGATTTGATGAAGATGGACATGGGAATCATAAAGAAGGGAACATCATAAATCCTTTCACAAATGATTGATCAACTGTCTCGTTTGGAAAGGTTAAAGTATTCTCAAAGAAAGGATGTCGAAATTCTGAAAAGGGTGGAAGCTATCAGAAATGAGAAATCCTCAAAGTTCATGGTTGAAAAGGATGGAATCGTGAAATTTGGGTCATGATTATGTGTACCATCTGATCCAGAGATAAAAAAGTATCTTCTGGATGACTCACTTAGCTCAACCTTCTCTATTCACCCAATGAGGACAAATATGTATCTATATATCCAAGGAAACTTTTGGTGGGACAATATGAAAATGGAAATTGCAGACTATACACAAAATTTACTGATATGTCAGCAAGTGAAGGATGAGAGGAAAAAGTCTAAGGGGATGATGCAACCACTACCCATACCAACATGGAAGTGGGACAACATTACCGTGGAATGTTTCACTGTAATTCAAAGGGAATCCCAAGGAAATAATGCTATATGGCTCATTGTGGATCATCTTACGAAGAGAACTCACTTTATTGCGTTTCTAGAGGAATTCATGTTGGACCAAATTGCATGGATTTACATCAGAGAAATGGTAAGGCTGTATACAGTACCACTATCTATTGTATCCGATCATGATCTGAGATTCACCTTGAAGTTCTAGAAAAGTATTCAACATGATCTAAGCACTGAAATGAACTTCAGTATGAACTATCATCCTTAAACTGATGGCCAATCTGAGCAAATTATTCAGACACTAGAAGATATGCTATGATCATGTTCTATGGACTTCAAAAGAGGATGGGACCAACATCTTCCACTGGTGAATTCTCCTACTATAAAAGTTTCCACTCGATCATCTAAATGGCACAATATAAAGCCATATATGGGAAGAGGTGCAGAACACTAATGTGTTGGGATGAAGTCGGTGAGCATAAGCTGCTAGGACTAGAAATGGTCAAAGAAATGGCGGAGAAGGTGAAAACCATTCAGAAGAATATCAAGGAAACCCAGAGTCGACAGAAGAGTTATGAAGATAACCATTGATGATACCTTGAGTTTAAAGTTGTAGAAATGGTATTTCTATGCATATCACCCTGGAATAAGGTCATGAGGTTTGGAAAGAAAGTGAAGTTAAGTCCTAGGTACATCGGCCCCTTCGATATTCTTGATCGTGTAGGGGATGTGGCCTATCGACTAGCACTTCCACCTACCATGGACAAAGTACCTGATGTGTTTCATGTATCCCTCTTAAGTAAGTACATACTAGACCCTTCACATGTACTCTCTTAAGAGGTATTACAACTAGAGGATGATCTATCTTACGAGGAGAAACCAGTGAAGATATTAGATCATAGAGAAAAATCTCTATGAAATAAGGTAATTCCCATCATCAAGGTGTTGTAGTAAAACCACAAGAAGTTATTAAAACCTCATTTAATAGAAACCAGTGAAGATATTAGATCATAGAGGATGATCTATCTTACGAGGAGAAACCAGTGAAGATATTATTAAACCCTCATTTAATAGAAATCTCACTTGATCTAATTAAATGTCTCATTATGTAAAATGTTTTGTGAACTTCTTTGGTTTTATGTTTTGGATTTTTAAAATACCTTTAAGAATTGTGAAATAAGGCAATTCCCATCATCAAATGAAATGAGGGTTTAATAATGTTAATTCATGTTCAATGAGGGTTTACTCATTCTCCATGTGCAATGAGCCTTGGATCATGCTAAAATCATGTTAAATGTTGTTTCCACATTTCCATATTAAGATTATCATACTTTATCATGCCTTTATGTTAATGTTTCTCTTGTGATCCATTGATATACCTATTGTCTAACATTTATTGTATTCATCATGTTATTCCATTTTTATTCCTTTACTGGGATTTATAGCTCACCCTTTTCTCATGAATGTCCTCAGGTTATCCTATGTAATGCTAAGTACGAAGGAATATAGTGGTCATGTAAAGGAAGTTTTCAATAAAGATGTTGTATTTCATGTTTTAAGTTATTATGTAATGATCCTAATACCCAATGACACTAGACCTATCGATATTATATGTTTTATAAAGTAAATTTTATGTAATAAATCATGTTTAAGTGTGAAATAAAAGAGTAGGGTTGTCATATTATTACATTGGAATATGATACAAGGAATCACATCCTAAAGGACCAAATGGTTTAGTTGTATTGGAAAACTATATACAAACATAAAATTCACATTATAATTAAAAACATAAACTGAAAAAAGTTTTTTCTTTGAGAAAACCATATTCCCCTTATCATATACCTATATATCAATAACAAAATTCTTATTGGTATCCTGAGGAAAATAAAACATAAGAAAGGGGTGAGATAATATTCTCAGTATGGGTAACCATATAGAGGAATATATCATGAATAAATAATGAATAATCTATATAATAAGGTAAATCAATGAAACACATGCGTTTTAATCAAGAAATTGAACATGAAGAATAATTTGGCCTGAATAAATGATGATTAAATAATTCCATATAAATAATCCCATGATAATAAAACATGACAATGTATATTATATCTAATAGAATAATCACATGGAACATCAATAAAAAAATATCATGATGAGGTAATTTATTATTTAAAAAATCATAACCATATCGTTAAGGCCTCTATTTAAGACATATTACATTAATGGGTGATACCTCAGACAAAAAAACCCAAGATAGTTTGTCTCATGAGACATATCAATGATTTTAGGGGATATTGTAGGCCCTGACTATCACTTATTAAGTCAAATTAATTCCTCATATGAAAGGGGTGAATAATAATCAATATAAACATTTATATCAAAAAACTATAATATGAAATCTTAACATTTACCTAAATCAGTAAACATAATCACAAACCTTACAGAGTAATATGAATGGTATCAAACTGGAACATCACTAGTAGAAATGATCATAAACCATGTGTAGAAATAATAAATATATTATCATTACAACACCTCCCTAGTGGGGAATAAGTAAAATAAGGTTTGTAGTCATTGATGAATATAAATTTCATAAAGAGATCATTAAAAATACTCTTGAGGAAAATAACCATTCCACATTGAAAACCAATTTTTAAAACTAAAAATTCACAATGTTTTGTAAAAATAATTTTCTCTAAAAATAAAATTTGAAACTTATGAAGGAATCCTTAAAACATTTATTGGTCATGGTGGTAAGAAATTATGTAAATTCCATACATGTTAAAACAAAGATTCATTTCACTTTTTTAGTAAAAGCCAAACGTACCTTATTTGAAAAATGATAGGAAGATTACATTTAATTTTTTTTGGTAAAAATAAAATAATGGGTATAAATATATTTAATAAATAATTTTATAATTTTAAAAAATAGAAAACATTTTCCGAAAAAATGGTTTTAGAATAAAAATAATTTTTGAGTGAAGAAAGAAATAATGCTGGATTTTTTAAGAACATTTTCTCAATCAATTTAAGTAAAAAGAGAGGGAAAATGGTTCAATTACATGAAAATTTCATGAATAGATAGAATATAATAAAATTAATTAGATTATTGAGTGATATATCATGATATTTTATAATAGTAAATTTAATCAAAAATAATCTTGATAAACAATGAGATTGTAAAATAAACCAGTACCACTTTGGAAAATTTGGAATCATAAGACCCGCAAAAGAAAAAACTTAAAATGAAAAATTAAATACCATGAATATAAATATATTAATCATATGAAATATAAAAGGGTCCAAATATACCCCACACAAAAGAACTAAGTTGTTAATATAGTATACATCGCATTGACGTAAAAGCAAGATGAGAAACCCTTACCTTAGGTATGATTCCTTCATACATGTTAAAAACACCTATATAATAAATATAGGGTTATTATACATATATTTCATAACCATAAAAATATATATCATACCATATATGACTTACTTATAGTCTTTTATCACCCATTTATTAACAATTCTTTGTTAAAATCATTGTTTTAGGGGATAATTTCATTGTTTTTCCTGCATGTTTTTGTTCAACAATTTAAGAAATTTTACTTTGATCATGGTTCCATCATCTACAGAATGTTAACCATGATATATATATATATCATATATATATATATATTCATTATATATGTATTTAGAGTAATCTATAAAATCTAGAGATAAGAAATGGATTACACCATTCATGGAGATAGTAGGTCATACATATGGAAGAATGTTGTTTCCACTTTCTCAAAGGATGTAATGAAATGGAAATAAATATTAATTAAATTTTCAAGAAAAATTATATATATATATATATCATTTATATTAATCAAATTCATCTTTATTACCATTTATGTATAAATAAATTGAATAAAATTTTACATCACTATATGAAGTCGGTATTCCATATGTACACACAAGAAATGTGGTTGTTTTCCCAAAGTATTGCAAGGTAAGAAGTTAGATGTGATATTGTATTTATATAAGTATTTTTAGGTCTTAAATATCACATATATTAATTAAATTTATCCTTAGTACCTTCTATTTAAAGTATAAGTGAAAAAGGAATCACATAACTTCGTGAGGTGGTAGTCCAATGTACACACAAGATACATTATCGTATCCCCCATATAATAGAAAGTAAGAAGGAATATGTGATATCATAATTAAATAAGTATAATAATTCCATAAATATGTCGTGCATATTTTAAATACTCATTATATCCTGCATTGAAATATAGTGATTGAAAACAAATTAAATCGGTACGCGAAGCGGTAGTTAGCCGTACACATGATTGACAATTTGGTTTCCCATTTGATGGATGTGGGGATGGATATTGGTTATTAAATTAACACAATAATATCTTAGTATATAATAGATAATGGTGTTATTATATTATCCTTGTTAAATTGTATTTTAAGGAGGTGTAAAACTAAGAAAAATAAATATATGTGTTTAATAATTTTACTACTTCTTCAGTATCATCTTTAGAATTATATGTGAAACCTCATTAGGAGGGATTAATAATAAAAATAAAATATTTAGTATGTGAGGATGGAATTAAGGATTAGTAGAGTTTGGGTATAAATTCATTAATGGATCTTCATATTTCTCTATGAGTTTTGAGAACCCACAAGTTGGTTAGGGGTTTTTAGTATCGAATCTATAGTTTTTGCAGCCTAGAAAGAGAAATACATGTCGTATAATGGAAGTAAATGACGTGTAATCTCTATAGGGAAGATTCTACAAAACTAATTCAACATTTTAATGGATTACATATTCTGCAAGGGTTTCAATCTATATAATAAAAAATTATCATTTTTTATTAAAATAGAGATGTGATTTTCAGTGTACTTAATTACTATGGATTATAAGATGTGTAATGGGGATACGCATCATGTAAATATCATTAGGTTTACTTTTAGAACACTACATCGATTTATTTTTAATTATATATTCTCTAAACCAACTTGATCTCAACCAAGTTCTCCACTCTCTTGATTTTTGGAGTCTCCATTAGATCCAAGTTGATTAGTTCAACATTGAATCATTAGATCAGTTGCATGAATCTCTCCAGGTAAGATGTCCCTTATAATTATTCATTTACTTTGATCACAATAGCATGGTTGCATTTTGTTATTGTTTTTTTATCCATGTTGATGTTTTTTTATTTATTATCTCTAGATCTATTGTGTGATCTTATTCTAGGGGCCAATTATTGTTGGTTGTGGTGAAATAGGTGTGTGTTATTGAGGTATGTGTTGTTTCCTCTTCTATACTGACACTTTTGTTAAATTGAATCAATTATAATATGTGTAGATTTATTATAGGGAATCTATTGTCATTTTTTCATTGTTTTTATTTGTTTATTCTTTTGTGGGTGTGAGGGACCCTGAGTTTTGAGATATGTGGTTCCATCTCAATATTGTGATTATGAAATGCATTTCTCCTATTTTGATAAAAAAATTTATTAATTGAAATATAATGATAAGAATAGTTTGTTTAGTGTGTGTGTGGAACTGGGTTTTTATAAAATATGATTTTCCACAAGTTTTGGTAAATTTAAAATGGTTTTAAAATAATTTTGAAATAGTTTCAAAGAATGGTTTATTGATTTTTTTGATGAATTGGTTTTAAAATAGAGTACACGGGAATCCTTGGGTACATAGGTGGAAGGTATAACAATAGGTATCATCCATTTATGGGGGGTTTATCATGGTGATTTCCCTTTCTACTTAGGCTTGTTATTATAGGTTCTTGTTAGAATTGTAGGGAGGTTTACTTAATGGGGCGTTCCTCTACTATCTAGAATCAATTAATATGTCTAGAAACTTGATACATACATGATATTATAGGTTAGGTATGAGTTTCCTTTCTATCTTGACCAAGTGTGATCCCTCACACGATGATACCCATTCTTATGCTTTTGGATTGTTCTTTTTTTTGAATTACCATGGATTTGATATGATATGCGATGCATGATTTGTTATGACATGATATATATACTGTGATATATGGATATGAAATTATTTGAAACTAATTTACCTTCTTTATTTGGAAATGTGGGAAAAGGGAAAACTAAACTATTTTTATATGCTTTTGATATAAGAACTATTAAACTACTATCATAAATTTTTTTCGTTAAAGATGATCATTATTGAATTATTGTTCAAATAATTTATATGGAAAACATAGGTGAAACCCTACTACACATGTTAGCTCACACCTTTCATACCCCTTCGGTGGTGTAGAGTATGGGTTCTGTCTTTCAATATAGGGAAAGCCAAGGTGCTGTAGTGAGGAAGAAAAGTTTTCTATCAGCTGAGATGGGTAGCTATCAGTGATATGGTGGGAGTTTTCCACACTATCTCAGAGAGAATTTGTTTTTTCCTATTTTAGTAGTCCTTTATTATTGGACATGTACTTGGATATTGTTTTTAACATTGATTTTTTTTGGTTTCCTTTGTTTGTTTTTAGTTATGGCATATATTGTTATTTTTCACTATTGTATTTGTTGTATATATGTGATATATTTTTTTTATTTAGGATAGGATAAATCATTCCCTCTATTTTTTTGATGCCTGGGTGCTAGTATCTAGCCCATGGTGATCGAGAATTCCCTTTGGCTATGTGGATGATTGGGTCAAGTACTAGTTTGAGAGGGTATCTAGTTTAGTTTGTTAAAAAGTTGAATCAGAGCTAGACTGTCCTCAGGAGTCCTTATCATATAATGTTAGGTAGACTAGAGATGGTATTTTCAATACATTAGAGGTATATTACATTGAATTTTTGTTCAACTCTTGCCGTGATGAGACTCAAGTCACTATGGGATTATGGGATGTGTGTAACCTGTTTTGAATTCATAATGTTAATATCAGTTTTTTATGTTAATTCTATTTTAAAGTGAGGTTATTCTATTTTATGACCATTTATTTTATTTTGTTATGCAAAAATGTTCCTCTGAGGCATGTTTTGTGATTTCTTAACGAGGGTGTAGTTGATGATCCTTAAGGTAACATCCAAATGGATCAGAATTTTGTTGAGGGTTTTGTGTGAGCAGTTCGTGATGTTGACTAGAAATTTCCAAAAGTTTAGAACACAGTTGTTGAGGTATATGTAGGAGTAGTAGAAGAAAGATATTGATCAAATGAGTTATTATAGGATAAACCACTATCCTTTGAAAGTAGGAATGAACCTCAAGAGGAAGATGAATGTATTAAAGAGATAGATAAGATCTTTGAATTCCTAGATACACATGAAAATGTAAAGGTAAAGTGTACACTATTCAGACTTTAGGGTCCTAGCTAGTGTTGGTTGGATTCTATGGTGCAGTTGGATAGGCATGTTAGCTTGGACTGGAAGAGTTTCAAGACTCTCTTCCTTGATATGTTTTGACTAGATTCACTAATGATGGAAAATTATATGGATATCCTCTCATTATAGCAAGGAGAATGGTTGGTGTCCTCATGAAACAATCAATTTTATGAGATGGTTCATTTTTCACTAGATTTTTTAAAGAATGAACGACTAAAAGCTTAGAAGTACTTGTAGAGTTTGTGACCGGATATCGAATCACAAGTATTTATGCTAAAGCTTTCAAACAATTTGGATATAGTGGAAAGGGATGATATTAAAGAAATTTATATGGTAGATAAGTTTTTATATTATTCCCCTTCTCTTTCACCTAGTGGTAGATTCGGTGGTGTTCTAGGGGAGAAGATAATGCGGTAAGGTCATTGGAGGAGTAGTGGAGGTGGTTCTTCAAAAAATTACTCTTTGGAACCTCCAGTTTCATTTGGTGGTGTGAATCTGACTTTCTATTATGTTAGAATGGTTGGACACACACAAAGTTCTTTTCCTTCACATGAAAACATGTGCAACAATTGTGGATGTTTTTTCCATCTGAAAATTTTTTATCAGGCTATGTCTACACCTCAATATAGTTAGTGATTGTCAACTCTAATGGTTATTGTGGTGAAGTCAAATGCTTCAAAGACTATAGAGATCTATCCATAGGACACATGAGTGAATCACTTTCATGTAGTAGATGAGTTTCCAGTAGAGTTATATGTAGTTATAGTGATATTTAGAGGTACCATATTTATTCCATCCTCAGTAGAGATTGATTTATTTGATTCTGGTGCTTCAACACATTAATATCTATTCATTTCATTAATATTCTTAACCATCAAATAGAACTAATTTAATTTATTATGGAGTAATCAAAACCTATTGGGATGGTGAATGATTATGAGTTTTAGTGTCCTTATTGTGTGTTATCAATAACTGATGTAGAGTTATTTTGAGATTTTGTCACTCTAGATCGAGATTTGTTCGACGTTATCATCTGGATGGATTGGATTGTTTCTTATCGTGATGATTTCAATTGTTATCATCATGTCTTGTGTCTTATGGATGATGAGAGATCATATGTGTTTTAGGGAGAGTGGTATCTGAGGCCTGGTTGTGGAGGGTCTTCCTTCCCATATCTTATGAGTTTATTGTATGCCATAATAGTTGTGCTCAATGACGCCTCTTCTGTTGTGGATCTTCCCACTGTTGTTCTTCATTTTCCTCATTTTTCCTAGATGATTTCTTCAGGCTTCCTCTAGATAGGGAGGTAGATTTTAGGATTGAAGTGGTTCTAGGTACACATCCAATATATATATATCATCTTATCATATTCAACCAATGGAGATTAAGGATCTCATGATTCAGTTATATGATCTAGTGTTGAAAGGCGTTTTCACCCTAGTGTCTAACCATGGGTAAACCCAGTGCTATTTTTCAATAAGGAATATTTTTCTCTCTAATTTTGAAAAGATTATTGGAATTTGGAAAGGGAAACATTAATAACATGTATCATTTTCCTCATTTTGATGATTTTTTTAATTAGTTAAAGGAGGAAAAGATGTATTTGATGATTTATCTTCATTCAGGTTATCAATAGATTATATTTTGGGAGTGTGATATACCAAAGATAGATTTTAGGATTTGGTATGACCATTATGAATATCTTGTGATTCTGTTTGGTTTGAATAAGACTCCTAAAATTTTAATGTCTTTGATGAATCATATATTCTACCAGTATCTCAAAAATTTTGTGGTAGTGTTATTGGATGATATTCTAGTTTACTCATGATATGAGAGAGAGAATGAGCATTATCTGAGTTTAGTTTTGGAAATCCTGAAGATTCATTGTTTGTATGGAAATATTTTTAAATTCAATTTCAAGATTCAAGAAGTGAAATTTTTAGTGAACATAATTTTTCAGCATGGCTTATCAATTGATCCTGAGAATATAAAGGCTGTTTTTTCATGGGAATAACCACAAAAATGTCTTTTAAATTTGGATATTATTTGGTCTTACTGATACTATCAATAGTTCATCATGTATTTCTCAAAGTTGTCATCACCTTTGACTTATCTTACTAGGAAAGGGATGAAATTCATAGGGGATGATAAGTACCAAGCTTCTTTCAATGAGTTGAAAATACATCACACATCTTATCCAATTTTGATCTTAATTGATCTTGGTAAAGGGTATGAAATTTTTTAATGTTTTGGGAACTAGTTTGGATTGTGTTTTCATTTAGGATGATCATGTGCTGGCATACAATTGTATTCATATTAGACCACATGATAAGAATTACCCCAATCACGGTTTAGAGATTGCAGTAGTTATGCATGCACTTAAGTGTTGGTGACATTATCTTTTTGGGGAAAGTATTATAGCCTTTTCTATCCATAAGATTTTGAGATATTTATTTTCTTAGAATTAATTTAATATTAGATAGAGGCGGTGGGCGTAATACCTTCAAATATTTGTCTTCAGTATTTCATACACCCTAGGGAATATGAATTTCATTGAAAAATCTTATAGTAGAAAATTTCAATGGAAAGATATTTTGGAATCGATTCAAGAATGGAAACATATAGGAATTTTTCTCAGTTGAATTTGAATGCATAGGAGTATTTTTTAGGCATGGTTTTGACCAGTTTTTAGTTATCATCATCGCTCATTGAGTTTATTATATGGATTCAGTAGAAGGACGTTGAGTTCAGAATAATTCGAGAAACCCTATATTGTGGGGATATCATTTTTGGTTGGTCTTTATCTTTAGATGCTATTCTCAGTTTTGGGGATCGGTTTGTTGTCCCAAAATATATGAGGAGATAATTTTTTTATATTCATAGTTATTCATGGGCCATTCATTCAAGAACTATGAAGATGTATTATGAGATGAGATAGTTATTATGGTTTCCAGGTATGAATCATGACATTTCTGATTATGTGTCCCATTGTTATACTTTCCAATAGATAAAGGTAGATCACTTGAAACTTTCTGATTTTCTTCAAACTCTTCTAGTTACAGTTTGGAAATAGGGTGATGTATCCATATATTTCATTGTTCGATTACTCCATACTCCATGAGGTAGGAATTCTATCTAAGTGGTGATTGATCGATTAGAAAATTCAGCTTATTTTATGGTGATTAGAGACATTGATAAAGTTGAAGATCTGGGTAAGCTATATATGAAGGAAATTGTGAGGTTACATGGGGTTCCATCAAACATTATTTAAAATAGGTATCCTTGGTTTACTTTGAGGTTTTGGATAAGTATACAAGGGGTTATGGGGACTTAGGACAAGTTGTGTACAACATATCATCCATATAAATATGGTCTAATGGAGCATACTATTCAGATCCTGGAGGATATTCACCATTCTTGTTTCTTGGATTTTGGTGGATCATGGGATAACCATCTAGGACTGGTTTCGTTTTCTTATAGTAGAAGTTATCTGTATTCAATTAGAATGGCTCATTTTGAGGGGTTTTTTGATCACCCTTGAAGATAAATTATTTATTTTGTAGAGGTAGGTGAACCTTCTTTAGCGAGAACAAGTTTTATTTAGGAGTCATCTGTGAGGATTCAATATACACATCAGTGTCTGGTTACAATACAATGTTAGACGAAATATTATTTGGATCAATGAAATCATCCTTTGGAGTTTAATGTAGGTGACTGGGTTTTCTTTAAATTTTCTCTTCATTTGGGTTACTACCATCTTGGAAAATAGGAAAAATTCTTTCTAAGATATTTTGGACCATATTAGGACATTTACCAGCTTGATCATTAGATGTAATTTCCAGATCAGTTGATAGTAACTCTTGATGTTTTCGACATATAGAAGTTTTAGAAATACCATCCTACTCCCTATCACATTTTGAGTTGGGAAAATATCGAGTTAGAGTCAAACATTTATGTTATTTAGTGGCTAGTATGGATCATTAATGTAACATACTAAAATAGATGCCACTAAACAGTGCCCTGATCCAGTGTGCCACATAGCTTTAAGCACATCTCTCGGAATGCCAGAGGGTTTTGACTAGTAGTGAGGGACATAGGGTGTGTCTATAGGGAGACTATTACCTCATGATAGACTATATCATAAGGGTAGTAAACAAATAATTCAATAACAGAAGTATAAAATCAATCAGATAGAAGACGAACATAAAAAAGACTATATAAATAATTCTAGAAGTAATATTATATAAAAAATGATGTTCCATGTTATTTATCTACAAATTAAAACACAGATATACTATAATATAATAAAATACACATATTAAAATACCAAAATAACAAAAAGGGCTATCTAATATAGCATCATGAGCCTCAGATAGGTCCTTTGTTCTCTTTCTCCTAACAATAGCACAAATCAAGCATCTTACTATGGGTGCTTTACGCGATCCCTACTTGCATCCATAAAGTCTATCCAGGTACCCAAAAATGGCCTAAATAGTGTGCGAGATAGCACTTATCATGCCACCACCAATGACATCTATAAAAAATCTAGTTTGTGTAATAATATCTAATAAGTGAAAAATGTATATCACAGGTATGTCAAAAGTGAAACTAGTTCCCATGGAATATTTGAAACAAGTAAAGTGAAATTCTATATCCAAATAAGTCCCCCCTGCAAAACAAGGGTCAATATCATATATCAAGGAATCTATAATTAAAATGGAAATAAACACCAGGAAGATACCATATTCATAGTATATCATTTCATCCACGGTCACGTTGTATACACAGTATATCATATCATCCAAATCCACACTGTATAACTAGAATTTTCACATCAACCATAGCTGATTCGTATAGTCATAAGTGTCATACCCCACAAGTTTTGATCCAAGGTATATAATACCAATAATACTCATCGAGTTCTACTATCATCTCGATTGAAACATGGCCATACATGGAATGGGGTCTAAGGATCATGTCAATTGACCATGTCCACCATGATCCCAAGAAAGCTAGATCCATGGGGTAATAAGGCCCAAGGCATCCCACATAATCAAGAACCAAGGAGGAATCTCTCTAATGCATCCACTACCTCTAACAACATCAATGGAGGTGACATCTATAACATCTAATTGAATCAGGATCAAAGTTATAGAAACCAAGGAATCCACTACTTTTTCAATTCATCACATTTCATTCACCAATTCATAATAATTCACAATCCATGAGTTTAACCTCTCATAAAACAATTCACATTTAAAAAATTAAATAGTTCACATTGTGTTATCACATGGAAAATGAGAAAAACCATCTCCTAATCAATCAACTAATTTAAATTCATTTCTTATCGGGCTTCCTTTATATAGGAAAGCTCAGACACACCCTATGGGTGGTATAAAAATATTTAAGGGAAAGGGAACACCCAATGGGGGGACTGGGTTTGGTTAAAAACTGGCAACTATCTTAAATTTAATCAAGAGTAACCTAAATAGGTTCCATTTCATTCAAATCAATTATTCAATTATTTATTATGAGATACCATAATATTAAATGTGTGTCAAAACAACAACAAGTCATATAAAGAAACAACCCCTAAGGGAAAGGTATAGAACACCTACCATAGGTATTTAGTATAACACTTATCCAGTACCAGCTTCTGTTTTGTTCCATATCATAAGAAAAATGAATAACAGATGAGATCCTTAGAAATATTGAATATTAGATCACATAAAAACAGTGCAAATAATACCTGTTTAAATGAATAATGATACAATAGGAATAGATAACTTACTACCATGGATATGATGAGAGTGACTTTGTTCAAATCTAAGTTCAAAAAATGAATTGGGAGCCATGCATATCTTTAGTATTCCTTAGGGATTCATATGCGTTATAGAGAGGAGGGTGACCCTTCTATTAAAATAATAGAGTCCCTACCACTATTTTTTTTAAAATTACTTAGTACTTTACATGAAGTGTAAATTATTTACATTTCATGTAATGATCAAGGTCTTCCTCCCTGGAAAATCCCTTTACTTGATGTTAAATATTCTGTCTAGATCATTACACATAATGTATTGAATAAAAGTCATGTATTGCAATTACATGGAATATAATTTCCTAGAAGCTGACCTATATACCTTTGACGACTTCTTTTCCAAAAATAATCCAACTTTCCCATGTACCAGATTAGGTTATAATCCAAAATGATGATTTTACAAGAGTTTAATAGGAAATAAAATAATACATACCTAAAAAACCCATGATATTACAATCATCCCCCATTATAGAAACTCATCCCCAAATTTCCCTCTGAAGGGTGGTCAAGAATCAGCTAATAATAACTATGGCCAATGAATATATATGTCAACCTCCCACTCCCAAGTCTCACCCTATAAATATTCATACTGCCATAGCACCCGTACTAGAGGAACTGAATGGCCTAAAAGAACCTTCATGGTACTATCAATGATACAGATAGGATTATCCTCAAAGGAAGCATCTAAATTCAACTCCACTTCATCTAGATACATAGTGTGAGATGAGTCTAAGTGGTAATTGAACATCTGAGATACATGGAATTAATCACGCATGGCTTGGTACCTCTGAGGTAACTATAACCTACAAGCTACTGGTCTGACTCTCTCTAGAATCCCTAACATATCACGAAAAAATCATACCCTATCTCCTAATCTTTATGTTTCCCATCCTGGGTGAGTTATGTAAAAAGAATTTATCCCTAACCTTAAACTCTAGAGTTCTTTGACAGAAATTAGTGTAAGATTACTGTTAAGACTATGCACTAACCATCCACTTTCTGATCAATTGGGCCTACACAAATGTATCCTATATGAGACACAATCCTAGTAAAGCTTCCTCACCTACCTCTAACTAGTACAGGGCTGAGAAGCATGGCCTACCATTCAAAGCCTTATAAGGCTACACCCGTATAGTTTCCTGATAACTATTATTGTAGGAAAACTCATCTTAGGGAATATTCCTTTACCAAGAGCACCTAAAATCACAGACGTGTCCTCACAACATTTCCTCAAGCACCTGAATCATGCATTTTGATTGGCCATCAGTCTGAGGGTGGTATTCCATTCTTAGAATAAACTGTGTAACCAAAGGACTCTATAAATTTTTTTAGAAATGAGACATGATTTAGGAGTCCCTATCTTAAATGATATTATGAGGGACCCTATAAAGTCACACTATTTCAAAAATATACAACCTCCCAATATCATCAACTAAGAAGGTATCCCTGATCGATAGGAGATAATAATCCTTTGTGAGCCTATCAACAACAACCCACAAAACATCAATACCTTGAGGAAACCTCAAAAAACTGGCCATGAAATCCACAAAAACATCATCACATTTACACTAAGTAATGGTTAATTTTTAAATGCGTAGATCATCTCTATTGTTCCACATTCAACTGATGACAGGTGGAACAACTCATAATGAAAACAGATACCATACATTTCATACCAAACCCCTAGTACTAATGACATAAGTATGATATATATAGGTGATGCAGGGCTGTTCTTCCCAAACTAATCTATGAAAAACCTACATAATATTATCATGTATGTCCATTGGAACCCAAACATAACCATGGATATGATGAATTTCAACCTCACCCACAGTCCAACTAGGAGATAGGTCCTCACCAGCCACACTGTCACATAGGACTAGTTCCTCAGAATTAGATAGTTGCCTCATCCTCACTCTATCCATTTGGGTAGAGTTCATAGCTAAGTATAAAATAAATGTCTATCCCAGAGCATCCGACACCTCCAAGTGAATATCAGAGAACATAGAGACAATATTAGACTCACTATTGGTCTCCTGAACTACATATACCTGATTCCTCCTACTCAGAATGTCATCAATTACATTACCTTTCCTAAGCATTTATGAAATATTTAATTTAAAATACTATCGGTACTCAACCCACCTTTACTGCCTCAGATTTAGATCATGATGTGTAAATATATACTTGATTATTTTGTGGTTAGTGTACACCGTAAAATGATCTCCAATTAAGTAGTATCTCCAATAGTGAAAATCATGAAAAACCTATAGCTAACTCGAGATAGTGAATTAGGTAATTCCGCCCATGTGGTCTCAACTGTTGAGAACCATACCACATGAATCTATCCCCTACATCAGAATAGAAACTAGCCCAATACCTTATGCATCAAAAGAAACATTGTAGATCATTCCTATCTCTAGAAGAATAAAGATCGGTGATGAATTCAATATCCCTTTCAGCTCTATAAAGGTTATCTCGTAGGTATCTATCCATACAAACTTCTCACCCATCATAGTCAATCCCATCAACGATGATTATAAGAATGAGAAGTCTTGTGTGAAATACATGTAATATCCAGACATCCCTAAGAAACTTTATATATAAAATATGTTCTTAGGATGATATCAGGAAACTACATCTCCCACCTTCTCTAGGTCTATCAATACACCTATCTCTGAGATAATATGACATAGGAAGTGAATCTTATCCATCTAGAAGTTTATATTTGTGAGATTAGCATATAAATTATTCCTAATAAGTGAATCCAAAATTATATCAAGATGTTTGGAATGGTTGTGTAGATTGTGAGAATACACCAAGATAACATCAACAAAACCACAAAAAATGAATCTAGATGTGGATGGAAAACTCGGATCATCAGTGCAATGAGAAATATTGATTTATTCCTGAGACTGAGTGACCAAAATAGATACCCATAAAGACCATACCTACTATGAAAATGTATTTATGGTATGTCTATAGTCCGAACACGAACCTAATGATATCTAGATTTCAAATCAGTTTTTGAGAAAAACCTTGATCATTAGAGCTAACAAAAAAGTCATCTTTCTGTGGAAAGGGATACCCTTTATTAATCATCAACAAGTTAAATTTTTGGTAATACACACATATCATAAGGGTAAAATTTACCTTTTTTGAAAAAATGACTAGAAAACCCATGGAAACATACTGGGTCATATAAACCCTTTGCCTCTATATCCTCTAGCTACCTCTTGAGATCCTGTAACTCCATTGTAGCTATCATATAAGGAGGGATGGATACTGGTGCAACTCTTGGTAGTAGCTCAATGGAGAAGTCAACTTATATTTGAGGCAGTAAACCAAAAAAGTAATTTATAAAAATGTCCGTAAAATAATCAACTAGTTAATGGAAATATACCTAAAGTGATACCTAATCATCCATTTATAAAATTGAGATGATGGATGTCATCTTGCCTAGAACATGATGAACTGGTCTAGCTCGGCTCGTTTGGACATCACATTCACCCTTGTGAATATAAACTTCATCCTATGGGGATGTTAAGGTCACACTATGATGATAAAAATAAAAAATTCTTGACAATTAATTATTCCGTCCATTTTGAGTATGATTTCAAAGTCGATCATCTATAGGAAAAAAAGATTCCATACGAAGTGAAACCCACAAATCTCTAGGGGCACTGCCTACACTAGCTCACACTTTCCGTTATGAACCCCAATAGAGTATTGGGTGTCATGACATCATCAGAATACTAAACCAAGAGCTTTTGGTTCCCCACAATATGTAAAAATATAAATCTATGAGAAGAACCTATATCAAAAAGAGAAGATACTAGAATAGAGGCCAATAAGTTTGTACCACTCACTACGGATAACCTAATGTTCTAATCCTTAGGGTTATACTATACTGAATATATATAGCATGAACCATGACCCTATAACACAACCTCATTACCTATAGTTTTCTCTATCTACTGTCTAGGTACAATTGGTTCATGGATGGCTCAACCACGACCACCACCTCGACCCGACCGACCGGTACTCCTCCATCTCCCATCCTATCATGAATCTGTGAAACATTCTCCCAAACCTAGAGTCAGAGCTGATACCTTCCACAAACTTTTGGAGGGAAGGTCCTGTAAAAATGCTATACGTGGCCCATACTGCTATAATATTAGCACTCAATTGGGTATTGATTTCATTGATTCCACATGTGACCCCATCTTCCACACTGATGATAGAAAATTGTACTACCAACACTAACAACCTAGACGGTACTCATCTAAATGGAATCATAAAAATTTCACTTCCTACCATTAGAAGATGAACCAATGGGATGAGAGACTGCACACTTTTTCTCTACACCCCTAGATTCCCTTAGGGTTTTCTCTATAATCAGTACCTGATTTAATATTTTAGTAATACTCATCAACCTAAACACATTAACCTGTGATAAAAAAGAATTTCTGAGACCTTATTCAAAGTGTATCACCATAAATTCCTTATATGAAAGATATATTGGTGCGAACTGATATAGATATGCGAAGCATTCTGAATACCCCATAATTATCATGGCTCCCTACTCTAGATGCATGAACCCACTGGACCACTCTTCTCTCAGAGTCTCTAGAAAAAATTAGTCATAAAATATGGTTTAGAAATCAGCCCAAACTGTACCTTACATCCATCCAGCCGGGTTCAAAATATCACACTAGTGCTAGTTTCTCCCAGTAGAAAAAAAGTATTGATATTCACTCTCCTCTCAGAAGGTTTTTTAGATGCTTGAAAATAAACAGATTAGTCTCAAGCCACAAATCAGCAACCTGTAGCCCCCATCCACTGAAAACATGAGTGGATGCTGTTGCTGGAGCACATGAGTATGCTCAACCATAGAAATAGAGGGTTGCAGTGCTCCCTAAAAAGTCTGAATAAATTAAATAAAACCCTAAAAAAACTATTCTTCATCACCCATGTCTGGTAAAAGTATTGGTCCCACAACTGAAACTATAGGAGGATTCAGTAGTATCACATGTCCCATCTATTCTAGAGAAGGTTCGTCACCACCCTCATGGCATACAACTGGAGGTCATCATCGTGTAATTTATCTATAATTCTAAACACAATCCTCAGAAAAGATCAATAACAATAAGTTCATAGCTAAAAGAACAGGACACGAAAAACCTTCCTATAAACACATAAAACCCCTCTTATTACTCCTAAATCTAGGACGGGGTAAGTAGAATTAGTCGTAACATCACAAGAGACATTGCCTAAATCCCACTCAAAAGTTGGGTCAAGGTCAAGTTCTCCTTTTCCCAATTTACATTTCATTTTAATTCATGTTAAATTTAATTTTTTTTAAATTATTGAATCAAATTGTTCACCACTTCTGATTAATAAGGGACCATACACCACATAAACGAAAATATGGCATCCACTTAATCCACACCAAAACACGTTCTTGTCCATGAGACCAATGGTCTATGACTCAACGTGCCACAATTGGGTTATTAGGGTGACTGTTGTGGCCTAATTAGGAAAACACTACTTAGGTTATGAAAGAAAGTCTAATTACAAACCATGTTTCCCAATTCTATAAAAAAATCATTCATCAGACAATATATATATCACACATAGAAAATATCAAAAGTTCATGAAGTCAACTAATGTATTCTATATGTAATGGAATATTTCATGATATTTACATCCTAAAAAGTTAAAAAAAATGATGCATTTGATGCATACCCTCATCTCATTGGGAAATGATAAAACAAATTGTCAATCATTTCAATGATAACATCAAAATTCATGTGAATTGCTCAATGGTGGGATCAAATCAGCTAGAATATTAAAAATATATAAAACAAGAATTTATGTTCTAGGAAATTTGGATTTTCCTATATGTGGGTTAACTACTCCTAGGAAAAACTCATTATCAAATTCCAATTCCTTATAAATCACTTTTATATTGTCGTAAAATAGTAAGGTATGAAAAGAAAACTCCTTTGATAACACATTATAACGACTTGAACTGAATGCCACTAAATGGTTCCTCACGATGATGGGTCACATAGCCTCAAAAACATATTCTTGAATGCTAGAGGCTACTGATTAGTAGAAAGGGTCTAGGACGTGTTCATTTGGTGACTATTCCCTTATGATAGAGTGTAGCACAATGGTAGTAAACAACTCAGTTAATAGAAGAATCTATAAATAAATTATATAGAATATAAACATCCAATGCATGAATATATATAAATTCAAAAAGTAAAATCATATAAAAATGATGTGTCATTTCATGTCTCTATAAAGAAAAATTGTAACGTCCCGGTTCTGGGTGCCGCCCAATGGTGCCCCGAATCCAGTTGGTCACATGACCTGAAACGCATTTTCCCAAATGCTAGAGGCTGTGGACTAGTAGCAAGGGCCATAGTGTGAAAATGAGGAAACTATTGCTTCATTGGAAAAGTATACACAATAGAAGATAAATAGTAACGATATCAGAAGCATTAATACCATACAAAAAAATTAAATAGCAGAAGGATGATAAAAATATAACATCTCTAGAATATATATAACGATGCATGTAACATGTGTCTAGGAAAACATCCAAACAAGTCAAAATGCCGAAATATAATACTGAAACCAAAGTACAAAAAACTAGTAAAATCTAATAGCATTGCAAGCCTCATCTTGGTCCCATCCTCTCCAACTCCTATAATAATCAATCAACTAATGAATAAGGGTGCTTTCTCTTATCTATACCTATAACCATATAATCATTTTGGGTCCAAAAGCATAACCCGAATAGGGTGTGAGATGAATCGTAGTATGCAACCACCAAAGGATCTATTCCTAACTATCAATGAATATATATATAAGGTAAAATGAAAAAATAATGCAATAATTATAACGTACTAGTTCTGAGTGCCACCCAAAGGTTCCCCGAACCCGGTTGATCACATGTCCCCAAGAGAATTTCCCTAAATTCCAAAGGATGCCAACTAGGAGTGAGGGATACAATGTCAAAATGGGGAAACTATGCCCTCATTGGTAGATTATACATAGTGGAAGATAAAAAGTAACAATAGAGGAAGCAGTAATACCATACAATAAAGAAAACAAAGAAATATTGATAGCAATATAACAACTAGAGCATGTATATAATAATGCATGTAATATGTTTCTAGGAAAGTATCCAAACAAGTCACAATGCCAGAGAACAATACTAAAACCAAAGTAAAGAAAAGTAGTAAACTCCAACAACATCACAAGACTCACTATGGTCCCATGACCTCTAGCTCCAACAACAATCAAGTAGCTCATGAAGAAGGGTGATTTCCGTTATCTATACTTGAAACCATATAATCTGTTTGGGTCTAAAAGAATGACCCAAATAAGGTGTGAGATGAATCCTAGAAGGTAACCACTAAAATATATAAGTCCAACTGTCAGTGAATATATATATAGCAGGTAATATGCGAAAATGAAGCAATATACTAGGAAGTACTAAAAAGTAAACAATCCTATAGTTTTCAATTACATTCAATTAAATTCGTTAATTATTCAATCCATTGAATAATTAAATCCCAGGATCTAGCCTAAGCTCTGTATCCCCCCGTGTAATAGTAACAAAAAATATGTCTCCAAAGATTATCTCAAAAAATAATTAAGACTGAGTCTAAGGTTGTATTTTTGGCTTGGCAGAGTCGTCACAATAATTCAATCATTCCTAAAGTTCTCATAGTATAACCCCTATGGGTTAACATATCATCAATTTAATAAATAACGACCCTATGGGAAAGATCACACAGTCAAACACCTTTAGTCCCACATAGCACTAATCATTTAAAAATGAACAACTTGTCATCTATTATGGTCAATACCCCCTTTGTTCGGCATAGAAACAATAAACTATAATGGCCGCCTAGAAGCTCTCACAGTCAATGGCCTAGGGTCCAACATTCATTTAATAAATAAAATATGGGTATCTCTCATGGTCTAACCCCTCTAGTCTAACATAAAAAAAATCATACACAAATGAACCTACCTCGGGATGCTCTCATGGTAAAATTCCCCTTGGTAAAACATCCAAAATTCATAACACAAGCATTTCATATAATCAGAAACTTCATCCTATCAAAATAAGGCATGGGAACAAGGAAGGCTTACATGCATCCTAGACCAAATTGATATAAAAAATCAAGGGAACATACCCATGGGGTGTTCTATAACAAGTTATATGACCTCATACATAACCAAATAACCCATTCTCAATCAAAGAAACCATAAGAGGTATTAAACAAGGTTAAATTTCAAAACATGCAATACCCAAAACATGGGCATTTGGAACTTTAAGAATATATAATCCAAATACGAACAATGAAAGGAGAAATCCACCATCCTTGATGTCGTATGATCAACACTATAGAACTTCATCCCTTGAATCTTCCTAGATTTGGGTAGATATACAAAACAGTGAAAAGCGTTCAACCTTGAATAGCCCACGAGAGAGGAAGAACCCAAAAGAAAGGATCTAGTGGAATTTAGAACTCAACAATGGGATTAGAATGCACCAGATGACATTTCAATTGAAGTTCAGACAATGAATCAAGAGGCGTTTAGAGTTCTTCGGTATTCCATCGCTCTCTCATACCCACTGAGGGAAGAATAAGGTGTTTCCAAATATGAGACTTGACCCTGCACCGATTTATCAAATAAAAAGAAAAGTACATGGTGTGTTAATTTAATGTACATGTCGTGTATTATCCTCAACCAGCCCCAAATTTAGGCGATCTACCTGGTCACCTAAACAACCATGTACTTGGCCATTATACGACTCTATGTGAAAACCAGGTACACAACGTTTACCCAAAATTACACGGTGTGTACTTAGAAAATTTCCCATTTATTATTTTTCCTAAAAAACAACCCAAAATAAATATCCATACCTAAAATGAATATCCAGGATCTTATAAACCTCCCCCAATAAAGAAATTCATCCTCAAATTACCCTTCCAAAGGTGGTGAAGAAGAAACTTCAAACAAATTTGACCAATGTGATTGTACGTCATCTTCCCTATCCAAAGTATCATCCTATACTCACCCATGCTACCATATAAACCATACCAGAAGAACATACCATCCACAAAGAAACTTCATGTTGTGACCCAAAATTCGAATTGGGTGCTCATCGAAGGATGAATCCACCTCAAACTCAACCTCTTAAAGTCGAAAAACATGAGACAGGTCTAAAACGTTTCTCAGTATATGAGAAACATGAAAGGCGTCGTGCATAGATGATACCTATAAGGAAACTATAACTGATTGGAAACCATCCTGACTCTCTGAAAAACCTCAAACGGCCTGATGTATCTTGGTGAAAGCTTCCCCTATCTCTTTATACTTTTATTTTCCAACCTTGGTGTGACATGTAAGAAAAATTGATCTCTGAACTTGAACTCCAGAGGTCATCTCTGTCGATCAACATAAGATTTCTGTCGAGACTTTGCAATATCCATCCTCTTCCAAATCAACTCCACCTTCTTAGTGGTTTCTTGAACAAGATGAGGTACTAGCATAGCTGCCGCTCCTACCTCTAGCCAATATAAGGGTGATCGACATGGCCTATACTACAATTCCTTATAAGGTTCTATTGAATCGTTGAGTAAAAACTGTTATTGTAGGAAAACTCCAACAGGGGTATGTGTCTCTCCCAAGATCCTTCGAAATACAGGATTCAGGCTCAAAGCATGTCCTCCAAAACCTAAATCATGCACTCAGACTAGCCATATGTCAGGCTATAATAAGCTGTACTCAGAAGTACCAATGTACCCAAATCCCTCTTTAGTCCCTTCCAAACATGAGAAGTAAACTGGGTGTCCCTTTCTGAATTGATAGATTGTGAAACCCCATGAAAATGCATAATATCACAAATGTAAAATCTTTAAAGCTCATCAATAATAAAGGTTTCCTTAATCAATATGTAGTGTGCAACCTTCGTGAGTCTGTCAACAACAACCCAAAATGCATCATTCCCTCGAGGCAACCTCAGTAAACCAATCACGAAATCCATCACGACATCATTGCATTTCCAATCGAGAATGGGTAAATTCTGTAAAAGGCATATAGTTCACTGATGTTCATCATTAACCTACTGACAGGTGGAACATATCATAAAAAAACTAACAACATCCCTCTTTATGACTGGCCACCAATACTGATGGTGTAGATATCTATATGTCTTGGTGACACCAGGATGAACTGCCCATGATGAGGCACAAAAATCTCACAAAAGCACTTCACGTATGTCTTCTGATACCCATACGCGCCCATGAAAATGAAAAACCTCATCCTCGACTATGGTCCATCTAGGAGTAGGGTCCTCCCTTGACACACTCTCCCATAGGACTAGGCCTTCAGAATCTGATAGCTACCTCATTTTCACTAAATACAGGTGATTAGAGGTAATAAATATAGAATAAATAAACGTCTTCCCAAGTCTATCGTGCAACTCCAATTGCATCTCATGGAATAGAACCATAAGCCTCCACTCACTGATGGCCTCCTAAACTACCTTTATATGAGACCTCCTACTCAATGCATCAGCTCATGCGTTTCCTTTCCCCAGAATTTAGGCAAGATCAATGTCAAAATACTGAAGGTACTGAACCTACCTTTTCCATCTCAAATTCAGATCACGATGAGTAAAGATATACATGAGCCTTTTGTGGTCAGTGTACACCACAAAATTCTCTACCAAAATATAATGTCTCCAACAACATAAATCATGTACAACTGAAGCTTACTTGAGATCGTGCATCAGGAAATTCCTCTCATGTGGCCTCAACTGCTAAGACCCATACGTAACTCCTACTCCCCCTACATAAGCAATTCTCCCAACCTGATATGTGATGCATCACATTAAATGGAGTAACTCTTGCCCAGATCTAGAAAAATCGGTATGAGGGCTGAATTCAATCTCCCTTTCATCTCCTGAAAGGCTGAATCATAGGAATTTTTCTACAAATACGTCATAGCCTTCTTAGTCAGGATTGTTAGTGGTGCTACTAAGTGTGAAAATTATTGAATAAAGTTCCTGTAGTAACCAGCCATCCCCAGAAAACTCCTTAATTTAAATATGTTCATTGGATGCTCCCAGGAAACAACTGCTCTCACTTTCTCTAGGTCTACTGATACTCCTATCTTTGAGACAACATGACCCAATAAGTTAATCTGGTCCATCCAAAAGGCGCACTTTGAGAGCTTATCATATAACTGATGCTCTCTCCATGTACTCAATACGATCTTATGATAGATGGAATGGTCGTGTAGAGTGTGAGAGTACACCAATATACCATCCATGAAGACTACTACAAAAGAATCCAAGTAATGATGGAAAACATTTTTCATTAGTTCCAGGAAAACTTCCATCACATTTGTGAGACCAAATGACATAACGAAATACTCTTATAGACCATACCTACTACAAAAGGCTGTAAGAGGTATATCTGATGGTCTAACATGAATCTAATGAAAACCAAATCTCAATTCAATCTTTGAGAATAACCAGGCTCCTCGAAGTTGATCAAAGAGATCAACAATCCTCATTAAGGGATATCAGCACTTGACCATCAACTTTTTTAGCTTTTGATAATCCACACAATGACTGAGGGTACCATCCACCTTCTTCACAAAAGGATAAGAGAACCCCAAAGAGAAGTACTAGGTTGGATGAAACCCTTATCCTGTAACTCCTCTAACTTCTTCTTGAGATCTTGTAACTCTATTGTAGCCATCCCGTAATGAGGAATGGACACCAGTGCCACTCCTGGTATAATATCAATAAATAAATCTACCTCACTCTCTAGAGGTAAACCTGATAATTAATAGGGAATGAAACCTATTAAGCGATCCACTACTGGAGGAAAGTCCATATGTGAATTCCCCTCATCATCCAGGTATAAACTAGCAATCTGGGTTGTAATTCCTCCCAACCCATGATGCTTGGGTCCAAATCTGCTTTCCTAGACACCCCATTCTCCCTTGTATAGAAAAGACTCGCCCTTTTGTGATATCAAACTCACCCTACGGTGATAGAAGTCAAAAATGGCATGAATGGAGGCCAACCAGTCCATTCCAAGAATGACATAGAAACCTATCTTCTCTAAGAAACAGAGGTCCAATAAGAAGTGACACCAACCAACCTCAAGAGGGAACTCCATAAACTAATTTACACTTTCCATCCAAATCCCCAATGAGGTGTTTAGTGTTATAACATCATCAGAAGTAAAGATGTTGATCCCAAATATCTCCACAATGGAAACAGATATAAAACTATGGGAATAAAATGTATTAAAAAGAGAAAAATCTAAAATTGAGAAAACTAGAATCATACCTATAACTATAGAGGGTCCGAGATCCTGCTTTTTCTAGGTTTGCTCCACTACAAAAGTCTGACCTATACCATGGCCCCGTACCCCTTCCTGACTACCCTAAGCTGATCCACCTTAGTATCTCTGGAAACCTATAGTCTGAATAACAAGACCATGACCTCCTCCTTGGTCTTAATAGCATGAAGAACTCCATTTCTCTAACTGATGAGAAACGGATGATCCTACACGTGAACATAGATTTATAAAAGAACCCCTATCACTCGCTGATGGTGAGAACAACCGGGAAAAATTCTAAATATGACCCATCATTTCGCAATATCGACACTTTACTGGGTCCTTCAAAAAATGTGGTATTTTATTCCAACTCTTAATACACTAGTAGAAAACCACCTAGGTACATGAAAAAACATCAAATGAAAGCTACCTACAACACCTCTTGCTATCTGTAGAAGCAAAACTAATAGAGGATGCTAAACTATGCTAGCTAAAATCTCCCAAATCCCTTATATTGTGCTCTGTAATCAGTGCCTGATTTACTATAGAATTCACTAAATTCATCCTAAACACATTCTCCTATGATCAAATGTCATACCTGAGACCATCCTTAAATTTCTTAGCCAAAGATAACTCATCATCTCCCAAAACAGATGTGAAGTGTTGAAGCTCTGTAAAGAGAGAAGAATAATACATCACTGAAAGAGCACCCTACTATAAATGCACGAAATCTTGGGCACAATTGGCCCTCAATGTTTCAGGATTGAAGTAATCATAGAAGGTCGTCTATAACTATTTCCAAGACATATCCCTATGACATCCTTCCTATGAGATAACATCCAACCATATCCTGGCAGAATCACATAACTTTTATATTGTGTCCAACCATGTCTCTATAGCCTGCGGTCCTCCATCCAATGAAAAAGTGGGAGGATACTATTTCTATAACACCCACGTAAACTCTTATATAGTCGGGGCTGAATATGGTTCCCCTTGGAAAGTATGAATCATCCTCGTAAAGCCTTCATAGAACCAGACATCATTACCTATGTTCGGTATAACAGCTGGTGCCAAGATGTGCACGATGGGAGGATCTACAGGTAGTCCATGATTGACCATTTCTGGTGTCTGATCATTATCCTATACCTGGCATACAACTATAGGATGTCTTGGTGGCATGACTCTATAAGGTGAAGAGCACACCTCAGTTCAAGATTATCAAGAAAAACAACTTATAATATCAGGAACATAATAGGATAAGGAGAGCATTCATGTTTTACAAAATAGGGTTACACGGCGTGTAGGAACTCTACATGGCCTATTCCTTTTAAGCATTAAAATGCGCATGTACCCCTACCAAACCTGGTCATGTAAAACCCCTACACACGACGTGTTCCTCTAAAGACACATTGTGTACATGAATTATCTCTCCTTCCCAAGTACTTCTACAAGGCTCGAATCACACATTTTAACTAGTGTAACACTACATAGTGTGATCACCCTAGACACGGTGTGTACCAGTTATGTTTCATCCACCCAAGTCGTTAGTCACACGACCGAATACATGGTTCAAGCCATATGGCGTTGATAAAAGAGACACAAATTTTGCAACCAAAGTTTTATACCCCCATGTCATTGGTCACATGGTTGGATACACGGTTCATTAGAACACGACATGTATAATCTAGACTTGGCAGGTTCTACCAAAGTTTTCCAACCCTGTGTCTCTACTCACACAGTCAGTCAAACAGTCAAACACTACATAGAGTGTTTGCCAAATAAATGGAACATACTTACAAAAAATCATTCTTCCTGAAGATAAGAACACATGACATGTGTTCATTACATCCCATGCCGTGTTGTTTGGGTTTCTGGGTAGTAATCCTATGAAACTTCTCCAGAACCCTTAAAAATATAAAATTTTGGCCAAGTAATGCCAAGTTCTGATCCTTGATATCCCATAATCCCCAAGAATCAATGTTTAGCATACAATTTCATATTATTCCATAATAAAATTCAATTAAAGTTCAAATGTGATCCACTAAATTCTGATCCAAGAGGGCCCATAACACCTCATGGACCCAAGTTTGGCATCCAAAAAAATGAAACTTTACTTATTCTAATACCCTATTAAAATAGCAGGTATTCCTATCATGGAATCTATCACAGCTACATACATGTCTAGCACAGCATATATCACAACAACATTAAATCAATAATGTGCCCTAAATGAAATGATATGTGATATCAAGAAAGTTCCTACATGATGCATGATATGTCATACCATCATCTCAGTGGGTTGCAATAGAAATTGAACCATAGTGATATAAATAATAATAACACCCAACAAGTGTGTCACCCAATGGTGAAATCAAATCAACTGTAAAAATTTCAAAACAAAAAATTTGAAATATTTATGGTAACTTGGATTTTCCATGTACATGGGTCAGCTACTACTGGGCACAACTTATTACCAACTACCTATTATTTCTTATCCCTGTCAATAGGCTCCAAATAGTATGATGAAGGAGAAAAAAATCCCTCTGATACCACTTTGTAACATCTTGGTTCCGGGTACCTCTCAAAGGTTCCCCGAACCTGGTTGATCACATGAACTAAAGCACATTTACCCAAACACCAGAGGCTACCTACTAGCACTGAGGGACATGGTGTGAACAGTGGAATAATGATATCAATATAACAACTGGAGCATATATATAATGATTCATGTCACATGTGTCTATGAAAGCAGACAAACAAGTCACAATTCCAGAATACAATACTGAAACCGAAGTACAGAAAAGCAATAAACTGCAACAGCATTGCAAGCCTCAGCTTGGTCCCATGGTCTCCAGCTCCAACATCAATCATGTACCAGATGAAGAAGGTCTCTTTCCATTATCTATACCTGCAATAATATAATATATTTGGGTAAAAAAGAATATCCCAAAAAGGGTGTGAGATTAATCCTAGTAGGTAACCACCAAAAGACCTAGGCTTAACTATCATTTAATATATATATATATATATATATAGCAGGTAATATACCAAAATGAATCCATAATCTTGGAAGTACTCAAAAGTAAACAACCCTATAACTTTAAATTACATTAATTTACATTTGTTAAGTATTCCATCCATTGAATAATCAAATCCTGGGATCTATCCTATTCTCTATATCCACCATATAATAGTAACAAAACCGATGTCTCAGAAGACCATCTCAACAAACATGTAAGAATGAGTCCAAGCTTTTTCTTTAGATTCCAAGACTTGTCACAATCATTCAATCATTCATGATCAACCCTCTAGGAGAGTTCTCATAGTATAACCCCTCTAATTTAACATATCACCAATTTAATAAATAATGACCCTTTGGGAAAGCTCACACAGTGTAACCCCTTTGGTCCCACATAGGACTAATCATTTACAAATGACCACCTAGGTAGCTCTCACAGTCAATAATCCCTTTGGTCTTCATAGAAATAATAAAATATAATGACCACATGGAAGCTCTCACGGTCAATTCCCTAGGGTCTAAAATTAATTTAATAACAACCCTCAAGATAGCTCTCATGTTCTAACCCATCTGGTCCAACATAACAACAAATACAACATAAATAACCCTACATTGGGAAGCTCTCATAGTCAAATTCCCCTTGGTCAAACTTTGACAATGAATAACACATTCATTTCATATAATCAACAGCTCCATCCTATCAAAAACATTTATGTGAAAAAGGAAATCCCACATGAATCCTAGATCAAATGTCCATAAACAAACAATAAATGGAACACACCCATGGGGTGTCCCATAACAAGGTATCTAACCTTAAGCATAATAAATAATGCTTTATCAATCAAACAAACCATAACAGGTATTATGCATGGTCAAATTCCAAAACACACAATACCCCAAACATGGGTATTCGACACTTTAAGAATTTATAATCCAAATACGAACAATGAAATGCACAAACAATCTACCTTGATGTCGTATGATCAACACTCTTCTACGAAGGCCCTTGAATTGTCCTAGATTGGCATAGATCTACAAAAAGGTGAAAAACGATCAACTCTGAATAGCCCATGAGAGAGGATGAATCAAGAAGAAAGGATTTATAAGAATTGAGAACTCACTGGTGGGATTCAATGACACTCGACGACATATCAATCAAAGGTCAAATGAATAATCTGGAGGGGTATAGAGTTTTTTTGCATTTTGTTTCTCTACTGTATAAAACGAGGGTAGACGAATGTGTTTTCAAAGATGAGACATGACCCCATGCCGATTTATCAAATACAAATAAATGTACATAGTGTGTTCATTGAATGTACATTCCATGTATTAGCCTCAACTAACCCCCACTTTAGGCGGTATTCTAGGTTACCTACATAGCCATGTACTTAGCCATTACACAGGCAATACAAATCTATACGCGATAACTGGGTACATGGAGTCTACCCAAGAGTACACGGCGTGTACTTAAGAATTTTTTTCATTTCTTCGTTTTTCCTAAAAAAACCTGAAATAAAGATCCATACCAAAACTGTAGATCCAGGTTCTTACACAAACACGTGTTTATAAGAATACAGTACAATACATGTATAAAAATACCAAAAAGAAAAAAAGAACTACCTAATCTAGCATCAAGAGCCTCATATTGGTCTTGTTTTCTCCTAATCTTAATTACAGAAAAAATCTAGCATCATATTGTGGGTTCTTTCCCCGATCCCTACTTGCATCCATATAGTCCGTCCGAGTACCCAAAAGTGGTTTGAATAGGCTATGAGGTATCACTTAGTAGGCCACCACCAATGGTGTATATATCAAATCCAGGCTAGGAAATACAAGCTAAGTAGTGTGCAATGTATATCACATGTATATCAAAAATGAAACAATTTCCCATGGAATATGTGAAACAAGTATAGAGAAACTGTCTATCCAAACTAGGATCCCTACAAAACAGGGGTCAAGATCCTATATCAAGGAAGCTATAAAGTAAATAGAAAAATACCATTATAATACTATATACACAGTATATCATGTCATCCCCTTAAATTCCATATACACAATATATCATATCATCCACATCCACACCGTATAACCATGAGTGTCATATAAACCATGTGTGAGTCATATCATCAGAAGTGTCATACTGTGCAAGGATGGATCAAAGGTATAAAAGACCAATACAACCTTGTTGTTTCCTAGGAATATCTTGATGGAAACTTGGTTAGAATTGTAATGGGTTCCAAGGAGCATGTTAATAGACTATTTCCACTGTGGGCCCAAGAAATCTAGATCCAAGGGGTGTCAAGGCTGAAGGAATCCCATGAAATCAAGATCCAAGTAGCAATCTCATCCAAGGAATCCAATACCACTAATAAGTCTCATGGAGGTGATGTCCATGGAATATAATGGAATCATGATCCATGTTATACCAACCAATATATTCACCACCATTTCAATTCATCACATTACATTTATCAATTCAAAATAATTCACAATCCATGTGTTTAATCACTTATATTACAATTCACATAAAAAAAATTAAATAGTTCACATAATGTTATCACATTACAAAGGAGTAAAACTATCTCCTAATGAGTCAATTCATTTACAATTGGGTTTTCTCAAACTAGGCATGCTCAAACTCACCCCATGGGTGGTATAAAAATAGGAAAAGGGAAAGGGAACACCCCATGGGTGGCCTAGGTTTGGGTAACAAACTAAAAATATCTAAAAGGTACTCAAGGAAAATATAAAAAGGTTACATTTCATTCAATTCAATTATTTAATTAATTATCAGGTGCCCCTAGAAATTCTGGCCCATGGCACAATTAAAACTAGGTGTATAACGCACCAAATCCAAAAGAAAAGGTATATACCACCTACCATCGGTCCATAGTAGAACAATCATCCAGTATCAAATTTTTATTTGATACAGATCAGAAGAGAAATGAGTAACAAATAAGAACCCGGGAAAATAATGCATGTGGGATCACACCAAAATAGTGCAGCTAATACCAAGACAAACAAAGAAAAACACAATAAGAATAGAGAAATAACTGGTGTGGATCTGATGAGACCAAACATGTTTGAATCTACGTCTTGATGATGAATCATGGTCCAAGCCTGACTTTAGTATTCTTTGAGGCTTCCTTCATCTGAGAGAAAGGAGGTTGAGGGTTCTGTCCAAAAAATAGAGGCCCTTCCTCAATTAAAAAAAACTTACTCATTAATTTACACGATGTGTAAATGCTTTAAACATCATGTAAATTATGGGTATTCCACCATAAAAAAAACCCTTTATGATACATGAAATATTCTTTAAATAACATTATATGTCATGGATTGAATACACATCATGTATTACAAGTACAAAATTTGTAATTTCCTAGCATCCATCCTATATCCCTCCAACCTCTTCCTTTCAAAAAATAAACCAATTGGACCATGTCCCAACATAGGGTCTAAGATAATATGAGAATTCAATAGGAGTTTAAATGTAAATAAATGAATAAGTACCTCAAGAAAAACCCAGGATCATACAGTAATCTCTCATGTGAAATTCCTTCATGGGAAGTATATTCTATTGGTCATAGTGTTATGGTGACACATATCATATTCCCATGAGACTAGGGAAAGTGAGTTGTTTATTAGGGAGTATTGGATTCACCTCTTTACTAGAATTTATTATTTTATATGGCTTCTTAGGGATATAACGTCTTATGGTGGGGAGTTTGTAACATCCCATTACCTACTTTTAGGTATTTACCACATCTTTTCTTTTCATATGTTTGAATTGGGT
Source organism: Viscum album (assembly GCA_963277665.1). Lineage (NCBI taxonomy): Eukaryota > Viridiplantae > Streptophyta > Magnoliopsida > Santalales > Viscaceae > Viscum > Viscum album. Next base: position 351,797,146 of record OY728121.1, on the reverse strand, counting down.
GAATCTTGGGACTCCTAATGATGTAAAATATTTCATGAAAAAATGAAGTAATGTCTAAGGATGTATTTTTTTTAATTAATGGATTCTAGGTATAAATTAATTAATGGGTTTATAGGTTCCTCCCTGAGTTTTAAGAATACCCGAGTTGGTTTGGGGTTTTTAGTAAATAATATGTAGTTTTTTGCAGTATAAAGGAGAAATACATGTCGTTTAATGAGATTTCATGGCCAAAAAATATTTTTTATTATTTCAGAAATCAATTTTAAAGAAAAAGTGGGAAACAAAAATGTTTAGAATACAAGAAAACTAACACTCATAATAAATATTCAGGTCATTACAAAACAAATTAAAGCAATTAGAATCCTTTACCTTGACTAGCCCCATTTGATGATGGTGGCCTCAATATCAGGTTTTTCCTTAATGAGATCCTCGAAGTGGGATTCCATCATGTCCCAGGTCTACACATGCTCCTATAGACTTGTTTTTCCCTCATTGAAATCACATGTCAAAATCTTATTCTGTTTTTCTATCCAAGAGGATTGGTCTTCACTCAAATCAACATGCAACGGTCTGTAGAGAAGATTACATGACATATAAGTTCTTTAGGGAAGATTAAATGAACTAGGTAAAATACATGAATGAAGTACACACCATGTAAATATATCCAACCGTGTAATGATAAATGATCATTTTTATTAAAAAATTAACACGTTTTTCAGAATACTTGATCCCTGTGGATTACAAGATGTGTAAAGGGTTTACACGACATGTTACTATTGGGAGGCCAGATTTTAGGGTGTTACATTAATTTATTTTTCATTTTATCTTCTATAAAAATCCTTTCTTTGGACCTAGGTATACTCTATAGTGATTTTTTGATTCTTTGTTTGATCCATATTGATTTGTTTAGTGTTATATCATCAAAGTGGTTGTGTTGCATCACTCTAGGTAAGATATCCTTTCTACTTCTTCATTGCCTTTGATTGTGTTAGTTCTGTTTCTTCATGATATTGTTTTTTATTCATTGTGATGTTTCTTATTGATTCTCTCAAGATCAATTGTGGGATCTTGTTTTGGGGCCACACCATGTTGGTTATGGTGCGATGGGTGTGTGTTCTTGAGGTATTTGTTGTATCGTATTCTCTTCTGACCCATTTGTTTAATTGAATCAATTATGTGATGTCTAGATTGATTCTATAGACTCCATTTTCATTATTACCATCTTTATTTTTGATGGATTCTTTTTTGGTCATGGTAGACCCCGAGTTTTGTGGTAGGTGGTTTTGTCTCTAGCCAGAGTTGGTGGACTACATTTCTCCTATTTTGATAAATTGGTTTATTAAGTGAAATAGAATGATATGACTAATTTTTTATGTGTATGGAACTAGTTTTTTATTGAATATTTTTTTCCACTAGTTTTGGTAAATGTAAAAGTGTTTTCAAATAATTGTAACATGATTTTTTGAATTTGTTTTCAAATCATGGTTTGATGAAAATGGATTTATGAATTGGTATTAAAAATAGATCACATGGGAATCCTTGTGAACTTAGGTGGATGTTATGGTAATAGGTATCATCTACTATCTGGGGTTTGTATCACTAGGTTTTCTCATAGGGATTTCCTCCTCTCTCTAGGCCTGTTGTTCTAGATACTTTTTGGACATGTTGGGAGGTTCACTTGTTGGGGTCTTCCTATTCTCTCTGGACTCGATGAATATGTCTTGAGGCTTGATGTGTATGCAATTTTCTATATTTGGTAAGAGTTTCCAAGCTATCCAAACATAGTGTGATCTCTGGTACTATGATAACTATGCTTATGATTTTGGCTTATACTAATTCATTATAATTCAGTGGTATTGATATGAAATGTGATGCACAATTTGTTTTTACATGATATATATGATGTGATATATTGATATAAAATTATTTTAAATTAATTTACTTTCACTATTTGGAAATGTGTAAAATGGTAAATTAAACTAATTTTCCATGCTTCTGATATAAAAAATATCAAATAGTTATCATGCCTTGTTTTATTTAATGTTGATCGTGCTTGGAATATTTTTAGAGACATTATATATAAAACCTGGGTGAGACCCTACTAATAATGTTAGTTCAAACCCTACGTACCCCTTCGACAGTGCGTAGACCTGTTTATGCCTTTTGATGTAGGGGAAGGAAATGAACCACACTGAGGTACTGGGGTTTTATCTCAGCTGATATGGGTATATGGTGGTGAGATGGTGGGATTTTTACCATGCTATCACATGGATTAGTTAGTTTTTCTTATTTTGGTAGTCCGTTGTGTTTGAACCTATACTTAGAGACTGATTCTACTCTTTAGTTTTTTAGTTTCCACTATTTGTTTTTAGTTATAGAATATAATAACATTTTATGTTCTTGTAACCAATATAGATATATTCCATGTTTGTGCATTAGGTTTGGAAAAATAATTACCTATGTTTGTTGTTTGATGCTCGAGTGATAGTTTCCATCCTGTGGGAATTGGGAACTCCCTTCGGGTATGTAGCAGATTGGGTTGGGTTCCAGTTTGAGAGAGTATCTAGGTCAGTTATTTACATAAAAAAATGGGTCATTATAAAACCATGAATGATATAAATTAATTAAATAACCATAAAATATGAATTATATAAGTTTTGGTTCATTTTTAACCCTTATATTTTTATTTTAACCCATAGTAAACCCATTTTATCCTTAACCATGATAATTAATTCTTACTTCTTATATAATTTATTATGGTAAAAATTTAAATTGGCCATGTTAGATAATATAAATTATTCTAATTACAAATATGAAATCTATTTTCTTAAATTCTATTCATAGAACTGTAAGAATCCAATTTAAAATTAAATTTTCAGGTATGTCATAAAAATGGTTTTTCCAAAGAAAAAATTTAAAAGTTTCAAATGTTTTTAAATTATAATTCAATATGATTTGATTAAAATGACCTAAATTAGTTAAATTTTAATATAATTGAACTAATTTTACATTAAAACCATTTCAATGTATAATTTAACTTTGTAAATGATTTAAATGAAAGTGAAATTTTCAATAAAAATCAACATTTCTTCCTATTCATCAAAAAATTAATCTTTTATTTGCAATATTTCCATGGTAATTTAAATTGCACTCAAAAGAGTAAACCCATGTAGTGAGACTTTGCTGATGAATCCCACATTCATAGAACATAGGGCACCAAGTGAATCCCACATACTCAGGAATCATCTCAAGTTAACTCAGTCAAAAACAAAGTCAAATTACCAAAAATAGAGATAAAATTACTAACTATGGTCTAGACAACTACGAATTCATGATCCCCAATTTCCCGAAAGCCATGCATTAGGTCATTTCATTGCTCTATGCACAAACTTATAGTTTTTTTTGAATACACATATTAAAACTAAAATGGTTTCGAAACCTATACTATTTATTTGGGGGACCCCATGAACCCAAACTAATACCCCACTATCCAAAGGAAGTGCATTGTGATGTTTTTTTATTTGGATGAAAATATAAACAATGAAATATCACATTGGACATCCACACTTTCCAAAATCTATGCTCAAGAAATTATACATGGATTAAAATCATAATCAGGAAATGATAAATTATTTGATATTTAGTTTCAATGTTTTTAATGCGTATTATCATGTTCAAAGTAAAAGGACTTTTTCCTTCCTTTTACACACATTTTTTTCAAATCTTTTTTTTTCACAGAAAAGAAATTTTTTTAATTTCATCTCCCCTTAACTTAAAATAACACTATCACCAGTATTTGAAGAAAATAAAATTTAGAAGGAGTAGAGGAAGAGAAGGGAAGTTCAAAAGGGAAATTGAAATATGAGGATCATGGAATAAAGTCACCTGGTGGTTGAAGTTGAAGTTGTTGCTGCTCTAATTTAGTCCTTTGATATCCATGTCACTTTTAGAGTTCCCTACCGGGGAAAGGAAAAAAAAACAAACAATATATATATATATAAAGTAAAATATAAGTATATATATAAAAATTATAGAATAATGAAGCACAATAAGACATAGTTTAGTGGTAAGTGCGTTCCCCTGTCTCCCTTCGATCCCAGGTTCTATTTCCCATGACATCGCCAATTGTGATGGGGTTTGAACCACGACCTACGACATGTCCTTTTTTTTATTATTATATTTTTATTTATTTTTTTGAATTTTTATTTTAACCTATAAACACATAAAAATAAAATAAAATAAACTAATGATACATTGGATTCTTTTTAAATTTATGGGTAAGGTATTACTCAAGTATCACACCATGTGACACATATGAATATGTTACTCCCCATTAGTACCCACCCATACTCATAATAGAAGAACAATTCAATAGTCTATTTTTTTAAAAAAATATCAAAATGATTCATTAATCCTATTTAAAAAAATATGATTTGCAAAGATAAAAACCACAGGTTGCCTCCTGTGTAGTGCTTTTGTTTAATGTCGCTAGCTCGATTTAGTCCCTTAATTATTAAATTATTTTCTTCCTCTAAGGTTGGTTTACACATGTTTTCATCAACATCATTTTTTTGGAATGGTTAAATGAATGGTTTGACTCTATGACCATTAAATTTAAAGGTTTTACCATTGGTGGGATCTTGAATTTCTACAGCCCCATGGGGGTACACCTTATGTACTATGTATGGACCTGACCATCTAGACATCAACTTTCCTGGGTGTAAGTGATGTTTAGAACAATACAAAAGAATAGGTCTACCCAGTACAATGTGTTTGGTTTTAATATTTTAATATTGGTAGGCTTGTACTTTAGCTTTATTAATCCTTGAATTTTCATAAGCCTCCATCCTAAGTTCCTCAAGTTCATTGAGATCTAATTTCATTCTTGTTTCGGCCAATGAGAGGTCATAATTAATTTTATTAATTTCCCAAAATGCCTTATGTTCAATATCCACTGAAAATTTATTTCTTTACCACAAACCAAACTATATGGGGACATTCCGAAAATGGTTTTATATGCAGTTTGATAGGCCCAAAGAGAATCTAAGAGTTTTCTCAACAAATATTTCCTATAAGGATTAATAGTTTTCTCAAGAATTTGTTTAATTTCTCGATTGGATAACTCTGCTTGACCATTGGTCTATGGGTGGTAAGCAGTGGACACTTTTTTATAATTTCCATAGTTTTCCATGAGTGATGAGAATAGACGATTGCAAAAATGAGTTCCATGGTCACTAATGATATCCCTAGGAATTCCAGATCTATAGAATAGGTTTTCCATGAGAAATCTAATCATAGTTTTATGATCATTTGATTTTGTATGAATGGACTCAATTCATTTGGATACATAATCAACAGCTAAAATAATGTAAAGATATCCCCTAGAGTTTGGGAAGGGATCCATGAAATCAATTCCCCAACAGTAAAAGATTCACTACTGGAATACTGGTCTATCCCCACGCATCTATTCCCACGGTTTTTCAAACCGTGGGAATAGGCCTTTTTTGTTTATCAATACCCACGGTTTTATTAAAACCATGGGTATTCAATTCACAAATTTACCCGAATATCGGGTTCTCCTCCTCACTCTCGCGCTCCCCAATCGGAACTTCTCCTCCTCACTCTCGCGCTTCCCCGCTCGAACCCTAGGTTCCCGACCTCCGCCTCCGGCCCTCTCCTCCCCTCCCCGACCACTGCCTCCCGGTTATCCGACCTTCGCCTCCCAACCCTCTACTCCCCTCTCTGACCTCCGCCTTCCGGACATCCGACCACCGATTCCCGGCCATCTCATCCCCTTTACATCTTTCGCCTCCCGCCTTCTCCTCCGCTCCTGACCTGGAATTCCGGCCCTTCTCCTCCGCCTCAACATCCTAGCCTTCTCTACACTTCCCCAAGCTCCAGCGGCGTCCTCGCTTCTCCCTCGCAGCTACCTCTCCTCAGACAATTTCCCGGCCAAGTCATTCTATATAGGTATAGAATTTCTTCTCCTTAATTTTTTATTCTTTTGAAACTAATCACTTATTCTTATATCACTACACAAATTATCTTCTGCATTGTTTATTTAGTCAATAATCAGTCATCATAAGTGGAAATCTGGGTATGAATCTTTGGGTATTTTTTTGAATTCATTTCTGTTGTTTGGTCTATTTGGGAGCCGATCTGCCTGCTTTACTAGACTGAATTTTGGCTTCTGGATTTGGGTTTGACTAAACCCCTGGTTTTGTGGTTTCATGGTCTACCAATCCATCACCTTCTTCAAAAAAAATTCATCTTAGAGATAATTTTTACTTCCTCTGATTGTTATTGAAAGAATCTGTTTTCATTTACAATGTTTTATATTACTACATTTTTTTCATTGGATATAACTGACAAAGACTACTAATTTAGGATGATATACTAGTGATGAGTTCTATTTGAAGGACATAAAAGTATTGGGAAGGAGGGAATCTAGAACTAAAGTGTCATACCCAGGGGAACAGTGGTGTCTACTCTAAAATGTCTATATGAACAGCATCTCCTTATGCTATAGCTTTCTTGATAGATCGCATGAAGGTCATGGGGTCATCAAACATGATTTTTTTATGTATTCCATCATTTATCTACTTTATAAACCCTGTATTCCATATGAACAACATCTCCTTATGGTATGCGTTTTATAAATATTTTCATGGTTTCCATCATTTTGGAAATTTTCGTGTTGTCATGCTGATTTAATAGGGTATAATTTATTGAATTAATATTTCTTGATTATATTACTTAGGACTGTGTTAAATGAAAATTTCTACATACGTAAATTGTTGGTGGTGGTTTCATCTAGAAATACAACAAACTCATGAAGTATTATATGCCATATATGGTTTTTAGTGTTTTGAAACTATAGAGACATCATTATATTGTGTTTTATATTTATAACTTGAATGATAAGCCTCCATGTATAAGCTACCTATTGAATTATGAATTGATTAGCGAAGTCACTACCATCACCTTCCACTAGACCCTCCAATGTTCAATGCCTGAAGATGATTAATGAATTGTAAATTAATATGAAACAGATTAGTTATGTTAAATAAAATGCACGTGGTTTCTTGTTCTTAGTCTAGAATTGTCATGGTATTAAAGGTAAAGGATAAAACTAGGTAGCTAAATATGAAATCTCTTAAATGGTTGGGTGTACCTTTTTCCTTATCACAATAATCAAATGAAATTTCATAAATATTGACTTTTGAAATTATATGACCATTAAATTTATTATTAAATGGATTTTAATGAGATGGTTTCTTGATTTAAAACATTGAATTAACTAAATAATTATGACATAAATTATTTGACTAATGGATTTCATGTCTTCAAAAGCTTTTCACATCAATGAAAAATCAGAATGAACCATATGGCATATTAAATGGAAGACCTTTTTCTCTTTTTCCCTACTTATTCAATCATGAACTCCTCTTGTCATTAAATACTTGTCATTAAATATGTTTTGCTAGCTACTAATATTCTTTGATTGATTTAATAATAAAATTGTTTTTTCATGAACTTTCTGCAGGGGGAGGTGGGGGGGGGGTGGGCAGGGGGGGAGGGGGAGGGGGGCTGGGCAGTGGGAGGGCTGGGCAGGGGGGGAGGGGAGGGGGAGGGGCAGTGGGGGGCTGGGCAGTGGGGGGCTGGGCAGTGGGGGGGAGGGCTGGGCAGGGGGGGGAGGGGGAGGGGGGAGGGGGTGGCTGGGCAGGGGGGGAGGGGGGGGGGGGGTGCTGGGCAGTGGGGAGGGGAGGGGGGTGGCTGGGCAGGGGGGGAGGGGGGGGGGGCTGGGCAGGGGAGGAGGGGGGGGGGGGGAGGGGGGGAGGGCTGTGCAGGGGGGAGGGGGGGGGGTGGGCAGTGGGAGGGCTGGGCAGGGGGGGAGGGGCAGTGGGGGGCTGGCCAGTGGGCGGGCTGGGGAGGTGGAAAAATAGGTTTAAAAATGACGTACATAGATCAACCTGATGTTTGAAGTAGTTCTCTGTGGAATTTGAGTTCAAGATATTTCTTGAGATTTCAACAATGGTTTTTTGTAATAAATATCTCATTATAAGTCATTTAATAACCAATTAAAATAATTTTAATCAATGAATAAAGTCATTCATATTTCTAAGAGAAGGTATGATTTTTAGTAGTATTTTAAATTCAAATTCCAAATGCACTAATTGTTTTGAATATCACACGTTATCTGGTGATATTTCTGGATCTGTTTGACCATGATCAAATCACATTCTTATTTATTCTCAACTAGTTTAGTGTGCAAGGATGTATACATACATGTTTTGATCTACTGCTACTAATAACAAAATTTCTTTATGCAATTTCTTCTTTCATTTTTTCTACTTTTTCAGCATTTGTTTTAGTTCTATATGACATTTCATTGATTATGAGTCTTATATTTTCATTAATAATAATTCATGGTTTTATTTGTTCCATGTACAGATTGTAGCAAATTAAAGTATGATTAGCAATCAGTGGTTTGCCATTCGATCTTTATCAAGGTGAGCTGACAAATCTATGTGCCAATCTGACACGACATTTGAGCTTATTCATGCATGACTCATCAATGTGAATTCTTCTTTGAGTTATGAGTCTAGCTGAAACGCACTTTAGATATTGGAATCATTGAACACACATGCATTCTGAATGTCCAATTTTTTTTTTCCTGCTCGGTCATTGGTTTTAATCTAGCTTCTTTCATTTGGTTGGCATTTCCCATCACTTTTGTGCTGAATATGTTTTCCATCTATTGTTTGAACAGTTGAAACTGTTTGAATGGTTCTGTATGTAGTATGTGGGTGTGTCTCGATACGTTCTGTTTGACCAAGTCTATCCTATCCCCTTATCTTCTACATGTACTTGTCGCCTCCAGGATATTCTTCTACATGTACTTCTCACCTCCAGGATAATCTTCATCAAAGATATTTACTATAGTGTGGTTGTGCTCCAGGGTGATGGAATTTGTCATCAGGATGTCTGTGATTGCGGCTTTGATACTGCACTTACCTAGGTGAACTCTACTACTTAAGGATAATTTTATATGTATCATTTCAATGCTCTTATTTCAATTAAATATATTTACTATAGATTGGTTGTGATCTAGGGTGATGGAATTTGTCGTCAGGATGTCTGTGATTGTGATAATGAGGATGAACTACACACCTGAATGAAGGGAAATGTAAATAGGAAAATAGAAAAAGCAGACTAAAATGTGATGCCGCACACCAATGGTAAACATACATGTTTACTATTTAATTTGTTTTCATTACTATTTTTCAAATTCCTATTTGATGTGAAATAATTATTACATTATCTACAGTACTGAAACGTTATTTGAAATTTATGTTGCTCCATTGAAAGAAATTAGTCATTTCATTATCCCGTTTTCATTGTGTTCAATTTTCAATGCCTGAATTATTATACTGCACAAATACGACATGTTTGTTGCCTCCTATCATTACAGTTTTCTGTTTGCATACTGTACATACACACCATCATGGAATGTATTATATAAATGCCAGATTATTCATTTTTATTTGAACTCCATGTTTCAAATACGACATGTTTGTTTTCAGTCCGCTCCCTTCGCTCCTGGTCGGAAGATGCTGCCCCACGGATGTCGCTGGATCGGGCCAACACGCGGCGGTCACGCCGCGGTCACGCTGCGGTCACGCCGCGGTCACGCCGCAGTCACGCCGCGGTCACGCCGCGGTCACGCCGCGGTCACGCCGCGGTCACGCCGCGGTCACGCCGCGGTCACGCCGCGGTCACGCCGCGGTCACGCCGCGGTCACGCCGCGGTCACGCCGCGGTCACGCCGCGGTCACGCCGCGGTCACGCCGCGGTCACGCCGCGGTCACGCCGTGATGTGGCCCTGCTCCAGCCACATCCAGCAGGGGGGAGGGGTGTCCAGCGGGGGGGAGGGGTGTCCGCGGTCACGCCGCAGTCACACCGAAATATATCTATACGTTTGTAATCAATCTAAACAAAGAATAAGAATGGTGTACCTTACACCATTCGATCCAGTCTTTCGAAGCTTTTCACAAGTGTTTGATTGTGATCACTTAGAAGTCGCTGAAAGACTCCTTCAGAGGTATCCACAAATCATGGGAATCACCCGACACTTAGTAGGACCCCCCTTTCACCCGCATTCCAGCCTCCTCCCGCTCCCTTCGCTCCTGGTCGGAAGATGCTGCCCCGCGGATGTCGCTGGATCGGGCCAACACGCTGCGGTCATGCTGCGGTCACGCCGCGGTCACGCCGCGGTCACGCCGCGGTCACGCCGCGGTCACGCCGCAGTCACGCCGCGGTCACGCCGCGGTCACGCCGTGATGTGGCCCTGCTCCAGCCACATCCAGCAGGGGGGAGGGGTGTCCAGCGGGGGGGAGGGGTGTCCGCGGTCACGCCGCAGTCACGCCGAAATATATCTATACGTTTGTAATCAATCTAAACAAAGAATAAGAATGGTTTACCTTACACCATTCGATCCAGTCTTTCGAAGCTTTTCACAAGTGTTTGATTGTGATCACTTAGAAGTCGCTGAAAGACTCCTTCAGAGGTATCCACAAATCATGGGAATCACCCGACACTTAGTAGGACCCCCCTTTCACCCGCATTCCAGCCTCCTCCCGCTCCCTTCGCTCCTGGTCGGAAGATGCTGCCCCGCGGATGTCGCTGGATCGGGCCAACACGCTGCGGTCACGCCGCTGTCACGCCGCGGTCACGCCGCGGTCACGCCGCGGTCACGCCGCGGTCACGCCGCGGTCACGCCGTGATGTGGCCCTGCTCCAGCCACATCCAGCAGGGGGGAGGGGTGTCCAGCGGGGGGGAGGGGTGTCCGCGGTCACGCCGCAGTCACGCCGAAATATATCTATACGTTTGTAATCAATCTAAACAAAGAATAAGAATGGTGTACCTTACACCATTCGATCCAGTCTTTCGAAGCTTTTCACAAGTGTTTGATTGTGATCACTTAGAAGTCGCTGAAAGACTCCTTCAGAGGTATCCACAAATCATGGGAATCACCCGACACTTAGTAGGACCCCCCTTTCACCCGCATTCCAGCCTCCTCTCGCTCCCTTCGCTCCTGGTCGGAAGATGCTGCCCCGCGGATGTCGCTGGATCGGGCCACGCCGCGGCCACGCCGCGGTCACGCCGCGGTCACGCCGCGGTCACGCCGCGGTCACGCCGCGGTCACGCCGCGGTCACGCCGCGGTCACGCCGCGGTCACGCCGTGATGTGGCCCTGCTCCAGCCACATCCAGCAGGGGGGAGGGGTGTCCAGCGGGGGGAGGGGTGTCCGCGGTCACGCCGCTGTCACGCCGAAATATATCTATACGTTTGTAATCAATCTAAACAAAGAATAAGAATGGTGTACCTTACACCATTCGATCCAGTCTTTCGAAGCTTTTCACAAGTGTTTGATTGTGATCACTTAGAAGTCACTGAAAGACTCGTTCAGAGGTATCCACAAATCATGGGAATCACCCGACACTTAGTAGGACCCCCCTTTCACCCGCATTCCAGCCTCCTCCCGCTCCCTTCGCTCCTGGTCGGAAGATGCTGCCCCGCGGATGTCGCTGGATCGGGCCACGCCGCGGCCACGCTGCGGTCACGCCGCGGTCACGCCGCGGTCACGCCGCGGTCACGCCGCGGTCACGCCGCGGTCACGCCGCGGTCACGCCGCGGTCACGCCGCGGTCACGCCGCGGTCACGCCGCGGTCACGCCGCGGTCACGCCGCGGTCACGCCGTGATGTGGCCCTGCTCCAGCCACATCCAGCAGGGGGGAGGGGTGTCCAGCGGGGGGGAGGGGTGTCCGCGGTCACGCCGCAGTCACGCCGAAATATATCTATACGTTTGTAATCAATCTAAACAAAGAATAAGAATGGTGTACCTTACACCATTCGATCCAGTCTTTCGAAGCTTTTCACAAGTGTTTGATTGTGATCACTTAGAAGTCGCTGAAAGACTCCTTCAGAGGTATCCACAAATCATTGGAATTACCCGACACTTAGTAGGACCCCCCTTTCACCCTCATTCCAGCCTCCTCCCGCTCCCTTCGCTCCTGGTCGGAAGTTGCTGCCCCGCGGATGTCGCTGGATCGGGCCAACACGCTGCGGTCACACTGCGGTCACGCCGCGGTCACGCCGCGGTCACGCCGCGGTCACGCCGCGGTCACGCCGCGGTCACGCCGCGGTCACGCCGCGGTCACGCCGCGGTCACGCCGCGGTCACGCCGTGACGTGGCCCTGCTCCAGCCACATCCAGCAGGGGGGAGGGGTGTCCAGCGGGGGGGAGGGGTGTCCGCGGTCACGCCGCTGTCACGCCGAAATATATCTATACGTTTGTAATCAATCTAAACAAAGAATAAGAATGGTGTACCTTACACCATTCGATACAGTCTTTCGAAGCTTTTCACAAGTGTTTGATTGTGATCACTTAGAAGTCGCTGAAAGACTCCTTCAGAGGTATCCACAAATCATGGAATCACCCGACACTTAGTAGGACCTCTCTCAATACCAGTCCTTCCTGCTTGTCGAAGTTTTCACAAGCGTTTGATCGAGATCTCCGAGAAGTCACCGAAAGACTCCTTCTGAGGTATCCAAGGTTCATGGGAATCACCCGATGCTTAGGTAGGGTCTCTCTCAACACCACAGTCTGTTAGAACCTTGTTTAAAGGTGGGAGAGAAACAAGAGCTAGAGAGAATCGGCTTTGAGGAGTTCTAACGATCACATGATCTCATCCATCAAGTGCAACCACTTGCATAGGAATTGAACCAATTCATATAGGCCTTCGAGAACCTCAAAATGTTCAGCCTATTCATGGTACGTTACACAAATGTCCCAAATGTTTCAGCTCATTTGAAGCGTATGGCTCAATCCCATTAGTAATCGTTTAACATTTAAATTAAACGATTATGTGAGATGTTCAAACTCCCCAAATCCATCGAAACAGAAAGAAGCTTCGAGCCGAAAGGCTCTAAAGCCATTTTATTAAAAACAAAAGATGACATAAGAGAGGAGATGGGGCTAGACATTGATAAAACTGCCTTCATAATAAAGCATTTCGTTTTCATAACCCCCCTCCCCGACATCATCATCCCATTCCAAGTTGTAGGTAGATGAGCTATGAGACCTAGTCACCATCGTTGTTCTCCATTGAGAGCAGTCTTTCTTCTTCCTTGATTTCCTTGAATAGACAATTTGAAATCCCTCTTTATCAACTGAAGGAAACTTTCCCTTGCTTAAAATATCCTTACATGGATCACTTCTATGGGCATAATCATCATTTTCTATTCCGGCCCAACTTCCCCCTATATTATTAAGCTCCATTTGCCGATTGATCTCTTCCTGGATCTGAGAAGGTTGAACCATTGGTTCATGCTGCTGAGACCCATACTGAGGCTGCCCCAGTGAAGCACCCAGCTGCTGATACCATTGCTGCATGCAACTTCCAGCTCTAAACCAGATCTGTTTTCAGCTCTAAAATATATGCTTTGTGAGCACACTTACCCCATGGATTTTGTCTCCCCTTCTTTAGGTTTGTTCTCTTCTTCACAACCCAAAACACAACCTGTTTTTCCTTGGACAGCTTTACCACCAAGGATTTTTCTTTTCACTATATGTTGATTTTTCTTTCTCCAAATCACCTTGCTGCTTGGACTGTCCCTGCAAGCATTTTCAGTACATACCTTGCCTTGGGGCACCCCTTTCACATGAATCCTTCTAGTTTTAGGATCATGTGAGTTCTTCTCATGCTTCCAAGCCCTTTTTTGTGTCTTTCCGGGGGGGGGGGGGGCTGGCAGGGGGCAGGGGGGGCTGGGGGTGGGGGCTGGCAGGGGCAGGGGGGCTGGCAGGGGGAATGGGGGGGGGGGGGTGGCAGGGGGGCAAGCAGGGGGCAGGGGGGGCTGGAAGGGGGACAAGCAGGGGGAAGGGGGGGGGGGGGGGGGCTGGCAGGGGGGCAAGCAGGGGGCAGGGGGGGCTGGCAGGGGAGGGGGGGGGGGCTGGCAGGGGGGAAAGCAGTGGGGGGGGGGGCTGGCAGGGGGACAAGCAGGGGGGGGGGGGCTGGCAGGGGGGCAAGCAGGGGGCAGGGGGGGGGGGCTGGCAGGGGGCAGGGGGGGGGGGGGGGGGGCTGGCAGGGGCAGGGGGAGGCTGGCAGGGGGAAGGGGGGGGGGGCTGGCAGGGGCAGGGGGAGGCTGGCAGGGGGAAGGGGGGGGGGGGGCTGGCAGGGGGGCAAGCAGGGGGCAGGGGGGGCTGGCAGGGGCAGGGGGAGGCTGGCAGGGGGAAGGGGGGGGGGGGTGTTCAATGGGTCTGTTCAAGGGGGTTGTCCAGGGGGTTGCAAGGGGGCTGTCCAGGGGGGGCATGGGGGTCCAGTGGGGGTGCAAGAGGGCTCTCCAAGGCCGCTTCACCTTTCCTTTTTCTCAACAATCTTGTGATCTAAACCAAACTCACACCAAATTGTTAGTATATAAACTGTAAAGCACAAAGGGTGTGTGACATACCACTTTTAGCATGAATTGATACCATTGCTGCATGCAACTTCCAGCTCTAAACCAGATCTGTTTTCAGCTCTAAAATATATGCTTTGTGAGCACACTTACCCCATGGATTGTGTCTCCCCTTCTTTAGGTTTGTTCTCTTCTACACAACCCAAAACACAACCTGTTTTTCCTTGGACAGCTTTACCACCAAGGATTTTTCTTTTCACTATAGGTTGATTTTTCTTTCTCCAAATCACCTTGCTGCTTGGACTGTCCCTGCAAGCATTTTCAGTACATACCTTGCCTTGGGGCACCCCTTTCACATGAATCCTTCTAGTTTTAGGATCATGTGAGTTCTTCTCAAGCTTCCAAGCCCTTTTTTGTGTCTTTCCAGGGGGGGGGGGCTGGCAGGGGGCAGGGGGGGGGGGGCTGGGGGTGGGGGTGGGGGCTGGCAGGGGCAGGGGGGCTGGCAGGGAGAAGGGGGGGGGGGGGGGGTGGCAGGGGGGCAAGCAGGGGGCAGGGGGGGGGGGGCTGGCAGGGGGACAAGCAGGGGGAAGGGGGGGGGGGGGGGCTGGCAGGGGCAGGGGGAGGCTGGCAGGGGGAAGGGGGGGGGGCTGGCAGGGGGGGCAAGCAGGGGGCAGGGGGGGCTGGCAGGGGGACAAGCAGGGGGAAGGGGGGGGGGGGGCTGGCAGGGGGGCAGGGGGGGGGCTGGCAGGGGGGCAGGGGGGGGGGGCTGGCAGGGGGGCGGGGGGGGGGGGGGGGGGGGCTGGCAAGGGCAGGGGGAGGCTGGCAGGGGGAAGGGGGGGGGGGGGGGGGCTGGCAGGGGGGCAAGCAGGGGGCAGGGGGGGCTGGCAGGGGGACAAGCAGGGGGAAGGGGGGGGGGGGTGGCAGGGGGACAAGCAGGGGGAAGGGGGGGGGGGGGGGGCTGGCAGGGGGGCAGGGGGGGGGGCTGGAAGGGGCAGGGGGAGGCTGGCAGGGGCAGGGGGAGGCTGGCAGGGGGAAGGGGGGGGGGGCTGGCAGGGGGGCAAGCAGGGGGAAGGGGGGGGGGCTGGCAGGGGGGCAAGCAGGGGGCAGGGGGGGGGGGGGGGCTGGCAGGGGCAGGGGGAAGGGGGGGGGGGCTGGCAGGGGGGCAAGCAGGGGGCAGGGGGGGCTGGCAGGGGGAGTGGGGGGGGGGAGGGCTGGGCAGTGGGGGGGGGGGAGGGCTGGGTTACATGAGAGGTCTCCACATCCAATTCAAGAAAACGGTTACTAGTGGGAACCGTGATAAGCATTGCTTCAGCAACATCCGCCCGCCCTTGTATCTGTTCAGCACAAGCGTCTGCTGCCTCCAATTCATAGACAGTTGAGCCCACATGCTGTGCAGTTTGCACTTTCATCTGAAAATCCCCATGTACTGTGTTTACAGGGCTGATGTCTACAGCCCGGACCATAGCATGCTGAGGTTTCTCATCATCCATGTATAATCTTATATTCTGTTTTTAGGTGCAGAATGTTAAGGTGCAGAATTGTACAGCCAGGCCTGCTTTGCTGCAGGGGATCTGCCAATACCCACAGTTCAAATGAACCGTAGGAAATGTTTGGCACTGGAAACATGTATACCCACGGTTCAAATGAACCGTGGGAAATTTCTGTACCTGCAAACAGTATACCCACGGTTATAAAACCGTGGGTATACATCTATATCCGGAGATGCAAAACAGTATACCTGCGGTTATAAAACCGTAAGTATACATCTATACCTACGGTTCAATGAACCGTGGGTACTATAAAATTTTCCGGGTCTATACCCACGGTTCTCTGAAAACCGTGGGTATAGGCCTATTGCGACGGCACTCCAGCCCGCGGTTACTGAAACCGTGGGTATACCCTATACCCACGGTTTCAAGGGCTATACCCACGGTTTTAAACCGTGGGTATAGGTGCGATTTCCAGTAGTGATTTCAACCAATAAGATGGGAGTGAGTGGAATTTGATTCCTTTTTTGTGAGGGACCCTACTTATTAACACCTAGGAAATCTTTGACCAAATGTGTAGGAGTCCCTTAAGAGGGTGGGCCAGAAGAGACCACACTGAAGAACCTTAGAAGAAGTTTTCTTAGAGGAAAAGTGACCTCCACATGCCTCACTATGATATAATTTAAGGATGTACACTTGTTCAGATTCTGGGACACACCTCCTAATGACTTGTTCAGGGTAGAACTTATACGCTATGTATCATCAAACACATAGTTCCTAGCATTAGAAAGGAATTTAGTTTGAGCTTGATTCTATAAGAATTTTGGAATGACTCACGTAACTAAGAAATTGGCTATGTCGTCATCCTAAGGGCAGTCACTCACAGAGTATAGGTGTTCATCAGGGAATGAATCAAACATAGAAATGTGATTCGAGTTGTCTTTTAATTCCATCCTAGAGATATGACCAGCTACAAAATTTTCAAAACACTTTTTATCCTTAATTGTGAGGTCAAATTCTTGTAAGAGAAGGACCCACATAATCAGTCTAGCCTTAGCATCTTGTGTTTGGAAGAGGTATTTTAGTGCAGAATGGTTAGAGAACACAGTGATGGGTGATCCTAAGAGGTTGGACCTAAACTTCTCTAAAGAAAACATAATAGTATGTAACTTGTTTTCAGTGATGTTGTAGTTGATTTGGGCATCATTTAAGGATTTTCTTGCATAAGCAATGACATGAATATTTTATCACAATATTTTCCTAACACATATCCTATAGCAAAGTCACTAGAATGACACATAAGTTCAAAAGGAAGGTTTCAATTGGGAGTTTTAATGATAGGAGGAGAGTTGAGAGAGGATTTTAGGGTTGATAATAAACCCTCACAACTTTCTATGAAAAAAAATGGAGCATCCTTTACTAGGAGAGGACACAAGGGACGTGAGATTGAACAAAAGTACTTGATGAAACTTCTATAGAAACCAGCATGTCCTAAGAATGACCTCACTTACTTGATAGTTTTTAGTGATGGAAGGTTACAAATGATGTCAACATTGGATTTATCAACTTCAATACCCCTACTCGAGACCATATGGCCTAGAACTAGTCCCTCTTAAACCATGAAATGGCATTTTTTCCAGTTTAGGACCAGATTCTTTTCTTCAAATCTTGACAAGGCTCTATCTACATTTCAAAGAAATCCATCAAATTTATCCCCAAACATAGATAAGTCATCCATGAAGACCTATAGAAAATCCCCTACCATGTCTGAGAATATTCCCATCATGCACCGCTGGAAGGTTCCAGGGGCATTTCATAAACTGAAGGGCATGTGTTTGAAGGAAATGGTTCTAAATGGATAGGTGAATGTAGTCTTCCCTTGATCCTCTAGGGATACCTCAATCTGATTGTACCCCGAGTACCCATCTAAGAAATAGTAGAAGGCATGACCTGCCACTCTCTCAAGGACTTGGTCAATGAATGGTAAGGGGAAATGGTTTTTCTTGGTGAATGAGTTTATCTTACTATAGTCGATGCATACTCTCCAGCCACTACTCACCCTTGTTGGATGAATCTCTCCGTCCTCATTGGTTATCACTCTAATTCTTACCTTCATGGGAACCACTTGGATTGGGCTCACCCACTCACTCTCAGCTATGGGATATATGATTCCAGCTTTTAAAAATTTCAGATTTTCCTTCCTTACTTCCTCCTTGAGATTAGGATTGAGTCTCCATTGAGGTTGATGACATGGCTTTGAATCATATTCTAAAATAATCCTATGCATCCCGATTAGTGGGCTAATCCCAGGAATATCAGACAGGGTCCAACCGATGGATTTCTTATGTTTCTTGTGGAAATCTAGAAGAATCCTCTCATGATTGGCTTCAAGATAAGAAGAAATGACAATAGGATGTGTTTTATTGTCCCCTAGGATGGCATACTTGACTGCAGTAGGAAGTTCCTTTAATTAAAGATCGGGTTGGTTAAGAATTTCAGCAAAATATTGAGACATTGGATCAAGATCAATTTTTTCCTAGAATTTTAGATATAATTGAATCCTCATGTGTATAATTTTCAGCTACAAGATTGGTTTGATCAGATTTAGGGAAGGAAGTTTGATTGGTCTCCCTGAAAGTGGTTTCCTGAAAGGTTTCACTGATTGTTAGACCTAAGACTTCATCATAAGAGTAATTTGAAAATGATTCAAGCCAAGGATATAAACTTCTTTCATGTGAACAAAGAAATCAATCTCATCCAGACTTAAACATCCATCAAATATTCCACAATGTTCTATGGATTCATTTTCATTACTTCTCACCATCTTTACTTCATGAATGTCCTCATCATCCCCAATTTATGATCTTGCATTATAGATGTTCAAGTCTAGACTCATGTTTCCAAAGGTGATGGTCATGTTCCCATTTCGGACTCGGATAATAGAGCTTATTGTTGCAAGGAAAGGATGAAAAAGGATTATTTGAGTTTGTTCCTTATTTCCTAAGTTTGGATGGTTGTTAGGGATAATGAAGTTAGTAGGGTAGATGAAGTTTTCATCCTTAACCAGAACGTCCTTTAAAATACCCTTTGGAATCCTAATGCTACGATCTGCAAGTTTATGTGTGAAAGAAGTGGGTTGGAGCACTTCTAGGCCTAACTGGCAGTACACAACATATGGGATGAGATTTACACTGGCACCTAGGTCACAAAAAGCAATGACAACTTTTCTCTCTCCTAGTTCAACATTGATGTAAGGTAAACCTGGGTCTTTCAACTTATGAGGAATGGTCCCTTGAATGGTGGTACTCACATTAACTACCAAAAGGACTTTGTTTTTATGTGAAACATTTATTTTAAAAGTTCAAAAGTTTTTAAGGTACTTTGAGTAGGTAGTTATGGTTTTTCTTGCATCGATACAGGGAATTTTCAACTTGACATGTGATAATATTTCACTTAATGTTTCACTCAATTTAGGCTTGTTTTTCCCCTTATATGTTGAGGAAATAGTGAAAGTTGTGGGGTTGTTTTTTGAAGAGATGTTTCTTTAATTTTGTTATCATTTTTCTCAGTTTGACCTTGTAGTTCATTTTAATTTTCATTTGAGTTTGAAGCTTCACACGGTTTCTGACTTATTTGTTCAGGTTTCTCAATTGATTTCTCACTTCTTAAAACGGTCACAACCTTTATTTGTTCATGAGTTGTTTGAGTAAAAATTGACTCTACCATTGAATTTGAGGTTGGTACCGCCTGAGGAGGCATGGGTGCATTTCCATTGTTATGGTTTGAAGTTCTTTTTTTAGGGAAGATACTTTCGAGTTCATCCTTTCCATTTGTTGTCATAGTTTTTTCTAGTAGGATTTGTGGAACAGTTTGGGTTGTTTCTTGAGAAGATTGGTTTATCCCATGGGGATATTTTGAAGGTGGTATGGTTTGTTGAAAATGGATCTATGGCTGTTGGTATTGGATTGGTTGGGTTTGGAACTCATTATGGGTTTGATAGTTCTGATGGGGGTAAGTATTTTGTCCCAGTTGTTGGCTCAGTTGTTGGTTATCATTCCAATAGAAGCTTGGGTGGTCATTATACCTTGGGATGAAGTTGTTTTGTTATTGAGGTTTTTTAAAGTTCAAAGCACTTATTTCCACTGGGGGTCCTCCTAAAATAATATCCTTGATGGATGGAATGGTTGGGAAGTTGTCTGTCTTATGGTCATGTTTTTCACAAATTGTGCAAACAGGGTCTATAGTTTGGATTTCATGGACTTTCTTAAGGTCTATCTCTTAAATATTTCTAGAGAGTGCTGTGAGTTTAGCCCTAATGATTTACTCTTCTCTAAGTGTATGAATACCCGTAGTTCTTTAGGGATTTTCATAATAATGTGAAGTTCCCTAGATTTGGTTTTGTTCAGAAAGGCTTTCTAGATACTGGTAAGAATCATTTGGGGCTTTGTTTTTAAAGGTTCCATTACACATCATGTCAATAAATTATTTGTTCCCCAGAACCAAACCATCATAGAAAATTATCACTTGTTAAGGAATAGAAAAACCATGGTGTGGAACCATGTTTATAGTGTCCTTGAACCTCTACCATGTTTCATAGAACGACTCTACCTCTTTTTCAAAAAAGTTTTGGATGCTCTTTTTAAGGGCAATTGTTTTGTGGTGGGAAAAGATTTTTTTGTATAATTATATTCGTAATTGGTCCCAAGAGTGTATAGATGATGGTATCAAATTTTTTAGCTAATTTTTAGCTTAATGTATTAAAGAAAAAGGAAGTAGCCTCATCTTAGAGATTCTAGTTGATGTGGGGGACACATGGTTTCAAAAATGTCATTAAACTCCTTAATGTGAAGGGTGGACATATGAGACTCCATTCCATGGAATGTGGGAAGATGGTTTAGGACATGGGGTTTAAATATGTAGTTATTAATCTCCTAGGGATTTGTGTATAATTCATGAGGGGAAATTAGTCTAGGCAGGTGTGAGGTATTCATTCATGGATTGATCAACTGCATTCCCTAAGTTTGGGGCTGCCTCTTTTGAATTTCCATTTTGGTTCCCACCCAGGTTTATGAGTTGGTTTATTTGAAGCACTTCAATTGAAATAGGCTTAATTTTTGACTCTAGAGAATTAGGAATAATATTATATAATGGAAAGAGTTCCCTTGGTGTACTTGACTCCCCAACCCTAGGACTATCCACCCTAACTAGACGGTTTGATTGATCATGAGTATAGGAAGACATGCGCCAAAAGAAACAAACGAGAAAGGGAAAAGATAAAAGAATTTGGATGAGAATAGAAAAAATGGAGGAGAATATAATGTTTGTTGATATGAATTACTTGGGTCCTTGGTAATGGTGTGAAAATTTGATTCATGCTCAAATTTACCCAAGAGATGAAGGTAGAACTGTCCTTGTAGTTTAGCTTGGGTTGTCGAATCCTCAGAGACCTAAGAAGTAACCGAAAGACACGTGCATTATAAGGATTGTTTTTGGCTATGAAGTGGACAACATGGGTTTATATTATATAGGTTTAAGTGAATGATAAGATACTTAAGTTATTTCAAATTAAAATAATGAGTTGATCCTAGGTTATCACTTGGGGTAGATTAGATGCATTACTTTTCATTTATTTCAATTTCTTATATTTGAGATGGGTTCATATAAGAGGATAAAACAACATCATAACTTACTGGTTTAATACCTACACCCTTTAATACTAATCACCTATACACTTTAAGGATCAAAATTTTTATCACTTCAAGGTAAAGGTTCATATTAGCACTTGAAGTGTGTGGCCTTAAATTCAACAAGGATGAAGAAGTTTAAAGATCTTAAAACAAAATTCTCAATTAAAAGAAGTGATTAGAAATTAATGGAGTGAGAAAAAACATCAAAACAAGAAACTTTATACTAACTTGGATCAACCCATAATTGGGTTATCCCTCCATAGATTCTATGGTTTCAATGGAAGCGGAATGTAGACTCATGAGGGAGGAAATAGAGAAGTAAAAAAACAATAAAATAACGATCACTCCACCATTGTGTGATAATTTTACAATTTTTGGGGTGAATAAATTCACACCTTGAACTAATGGTATCAATGTGATATTTATAAAAATATAATAACAGGAGAAAAAGAACTTTTATTAAGAAACTAAAGTGAATTGAACAACTTACATGTGGATGACAAACTTGAGACAACAAAATCACATCATAACATTAAAATTGAACAAAGCACCAAAGATGATCAACTCTTTCACCACCACTGCCTTAGATAATAATATAAAGAGTCATGGGTCTAAATACCAATAGTAAAACGAATACCACTTGATTATGGTAGTACTAGGGAGGTGGAATGTAAGAGAGAGTGGACTTCTTTATCCTTGACCTAAGGTGACTTCTAGCTTTCATCCACCGAACATACGCGTCTAAATGGCCTTCTAGATGGAAGAGTTCGAGTGAGGAATAAAAAACAAAAGTTAAGATCCATATGTATCCTAGCTATATGTAATATTTCAGTCCAAATGGATTTGTGGTTGCCGAGATATAATTAAATTGGTTGGCTATTTGTTTCTGGGCGGCAGAATATGGAAAAAAGTTTTATCTTTAAATTGGCCCGCCTAAAGAGCCATAATGGAGGCCGAATTAGCACTAGATCCTGAGGAATTATATGTTACTATATATGTATCCTATCAGACTATGAAATTGGGGCTTCAGTATTTCCGTATTGTTGGCCCCACATTTTCATCAGTGGGATGGTGTCCAATTTTCCTTCTCCAGAATTGTTTTCTTTTCATCTCCAAATATCCACATCATCCTTTATGAATCATCCATTAATCCGTAAATGAAAATGCTCATATTAAGGTGTATATCAATTTAAAAAGATATAAAATTAAAATATGGATAATTAAATTCCTTAAAAATAGATGAGTCATTGGGCCTAAATTGGTGTACATTAGGAATGAAGTGCACAAATGATGAGAATGGATGTTCAAAATTAAAATTCACTAACTAAAGACCATAAGATCAAAAATGAACATTTAATACCTTTAAAATGTAACTAAAATATGTATTTTAATTGGATAAACACTACTCCCCAAGACTTTAGGTTGTATGAAAACATTAAGAAAACTAACTTAGATTATCTCAAGAGGACCCTCTTGTTGTAAGGATTCGAACACCAAAAACACCTCTCAAACAAACACATGGTTTGAAAGTTAAGGATATTTTCATAAAAAAGTCTAACCCAGGTCCGGTTTGGGTTCGATACAACCTTAAAAACCTAGAACAATCTTCTGGATGAACCAGGTCCAGTCCAGGTCCGATCATAACCATTGTACTCGACCTGACCCACTGTCTAACCTGTCCCGGCCCGGTACGGCCCGCTGGGCCTGCTGGAGCGGCCCAGCTCCACTGGTTCATCCCGTACTATGAGATAACTTGTGTGCTAGATACGGACCACCCCAACCACATTCCCCTTCATCCACGTGGTCTGACCCAACCATGTGCCACACTAGTCCACATGGTCCACCCCGACCATGTGCCTCCCCCTAGTCCCCAAGTCGCCTCATGTCCCATGCAGTCCCGCTATCACCACTGGCTTCCCCACACCCCACTGTCACCTCCAACCGCCCTACGGCTATCCTTCACCACCATGTGGTCCTCTATCACCGTCTCACATCCCCTCGTCACCACCTCACATCCCACTCAGTCCCGACGTCCCCGTGTATCCCCGCGTACCATGCAGTCCACATCCCACAGGGTCCCCATATAAGCTTGCATCTCATGCAGTCTGCATTCCATGCGGTCCCTCCTTCGTTTCCCTATGGCCCACCTTCACCGCCCTACATCCCATGCGGTCCCCATGTCTCCCTGAATCCTACAAGTTCCCCATGTCCCCATGTTTCCCTCATCCCACACGATCCTACTATTTCCACCATCCACCCTGTGGCCCACCATCATCTCCAGCCGCCCCGCAACTAGCGGTCACCACCTCGCGGCCCACCGTCGCCACTACATGACCCTTCATCACATCCCCACGACACTCCATCACTATCACCTTCCCTGCGTCCCTCTATTTCTGATGACTTCCCCACTGTCTTCCACTGCAACCGCATGGAACCACCACTATGTGCCACCGGGAGTGCTGGTTTCTGATACATAAGTGGTTCCTTTGGAATACCAACAAGGCTCCTCTAATGCCCGAAAAAATACACGATCATAGATCTATCCTTATAGGGTCCTGATCTACACTGTTGCGGACTCTACGATCAATTTTACTTAGATCTGAGGGCTTGATCACATTTGAAGCCTCCCAGAAAGTCGATCCACGACCACAAGGGTCCAATTGGGAAGAACACTAAGAACGGGGCAAGAGAAAGGCACTGAGAACACATAACAAAAAAAACCCCAGCCTTTGTTTGTTTCATCCCTGATTCAATCTCATTAGATGGATGAATGAAGAGGGTAACAAAACTCCCATTAAAAATTCCAAATACGAACCATCCCTCAAGAATGATTGAACTAAAAATCATCCTATTTGATAGTTGGTTCACGTTCATCGTTGATTCTAAGAGCATGGAAGAAATCACAAAGAGAACAATCAACCTACCTGGATTTAGACCTCTCACTAATGAAGATCAATTTTCATGTCGTCTTAGTTGGTGAGATCCTTTGAATGTGAGGCGCATCACTAATCATTGATCCACGTTCCGATCTCTAATCCATCGTCTTTGTTGATAGATCTTACATCTCCTTGTCTTAGGGAAATATCAGGGTTATGGGGATGAACCTAGATTACTGAAAAAATATAATAAAAAGAAAATGAGTAACTGAATTATAATAAAATATTTTATTACCGATACATTAAAGAACTAAATTTCATGGCCAAACCACACCGGTCGATGTTAGGTCCCACTTAAGGTAAAGTCACTACTCTGAACGCAATGATGCCCTTGGATTTTTGATTCAGTCACTCCTTGATAAGTTATTCTACTTTTTTAGGAAAACATCAAGTGCCTTCACTTTAATATTTTGAATATTCTTCAAGAAATTTTTTTGGGCACATTGGGCCTTAGAATCACATGCCGTCTCAACTACATGTCCTATAATAATTCCATATAATATATAAAAATAACACCTATAAATTCTGATATGTTTTAATACAAGGGTTAGTGATGTAAGTCAGCATCAACAACATCTCAAGATAAGAGATAAATGGAATGCTTATATGACCACACCTGATGAAGTGGATAACAAGAATTAAGTGATGAAATGTAAACTTATCCTTAAATCTATAACTTAAAATGTCATATTTTACTATAATTTTACCCAATATTTTATATCCTTAGAGTTTTCCAAGGATATTATATAATCACCACAATGGTTAGATGATCATATCTCAAGTTTATGTCTCCTATTCGATATAGATTTTTGGGAATGTGATTAATGTAAATATTATGATTCTCCCTCTTGTGTAATTTGATATAATTTTGTACATGGAATGAATATATCTATATAGATCCCATATTAATTTTTGAGGAAAGGACGTCATTTTTGATATTCCAAATCAACACATTATTATCTATTGGTGCAAGGATGAATTTGAACTTCCAATGGAAACTAATTACATTGTGTGTGTTTTATTACCTATTCTTGATGGGTGTCAATATCAAATGATTGGGTAGAAACTCAACATTTAAGATATTACTATTGTGTGGGAATATGAATATGTATATCTTGATAATTTTCCTAGTCTTCCCACAAATCATGAAGTTTGTTTTTATATAGAAATCATGCTTGGTTGTATTCCTATTTCAAAGAATCATTATAGAATGAATTAAATTTAGTTGCATGAATATAAGAAGGTGATCTTAGATAATATTGATAATGGATTCATTTGTATAAGTGTGTCGAAATTTGGTTTACCCATTCTTTTTTTAATAATTAATATGGGTAAATGTGTCTTTTGATTACTTAATGATAACTTTAAAATATTACTTGAAAGAAAAAGTATCCTCAACCATGTATTGATGATTTATTTGATCAATTGAGAGGAGATAAATACTTCTCAAAGATTGACTTCCTATTTTGATATAATTTTTTGAGGGTCAAAATGGAGGATATATCAAATACAAACATATCTATGAGTTATAGATACTATGATTTTATATGGATTCCATTTGGACTTACAAATTCCCCTTCTATATTCATGAATATAATGCATAAAGTCTTTAGATATTACCTTGATCAATTTTTGGTAGTTATTATAGATTATATTATTATATATTCTAATAGTAGTGAAGAGAATAAATATTACTTGAGGATTGTGTTGAGGACCTTTAGAAAGGATATTTTTTATACCAAATTTAGTAAAAGTTATTTTTTATATAAAAATTACAATTCTTGGATCACATAATTATAAGTGAGTGTATATCAATAGATACCCCAAGGATGAATGTTATTAAACATTATCCCATACCAACAATGGAGAAACAAATACATAGTTCTTCTTTTTTAGATCGATAGTATCAATTATTTGTGATAAATTTATTATGATTATCAAATACAGTAACCAATTTGATGTGGAAGGGAGATAGGTTCATTTAGATAGATGAATGTGAATAAAACATCAAGGAACTGATGGTATGATTATTCGATGCACCAATGCTCAAACTACCATATAGTAGAGAAAGGATTTTGATCTCTGGTGATGTATAAAATTTGGTATTTCGATGTGTTATTATATAGAATTACATGGTAGTATCTTAGGACTTATTCCAATTGATGATTCATGTGAAATTTTTTATGACTCATGATTTGGAACAATTAGTGGTAATTTTTTTTAAACATATGGAAGAATTTAATTTATAGTGAAAGGTGTGAAATACACATTGATGAAGTATATATTAAAAAAAATGATTTGAATATTCATCAGAGGATATGGTTTGAAATGATTAAAGATTATGAATTCTCAATACATTACAACCCTAGAAAGATGAACAAAGTGGATAGTTCTCTAAATCAGAAGGACCATGCTAGTTTTTCCATGATAAGTATTCATAGAGATCAAATAATTATTGATTTTAGAGGATGGACCTTGAAATAATAAGAAATGGGAAAATATCCTATCTTTCCCAGATGAATGTTCAACCATCTAATCATGTGAAGATTAAAGAGGTGTAAAAGGAATATGTGGAGATGTTTAAAAAGGTAAGTATTTTTCCATATTTTAACTTTGAACATGATAAAATGATCAGGTTTTTAAATTTATTATGTATCTTGTTCATAAAATAATTTAAGGATTTATTTGATAAATCTCACATTTCACCTTTGTCTATTCATCTTGGAAGTATGAAGATGTATATAGATCTTAAAGATTGATTCTAGTGGGATTACATGAAGAGAGATATTACATTGTATGTTTCTCGTTTCTTGGTATGCCAACAAGTTATGAATGAGAGATATAAGTTTAAGGCAATGTTACAACAATTACACATACGTGAGTGGATATGGTAAAAATCACCATGGATTTCATCCTAGGAATCCCCAAGACATCTAAGGGTAATAATTCTATTTGGGTTGCAGTTTTTCTTATTACTAAAGAAACACATTTAATTTCAATAAGAGATGGTTTCTATCCTTATCAGATCTCTAGGAAATAAATTTAATAAGTGTTAACTTTCATGGATTACCACTCAAAATCATAATTAATAAACATCCAAGGTTTACCATGAATTTAAATAGAAGTATTAAACAATCCTTGAATATGGAATTGATATTCAAAACAATATATCATCCTCTGATAGATGGTCAGTATGAGAGGACCATTTAAACCTTAATATACATGTCAATATCTTTCTCTAATTATTTTAAAGGAGTATAGGATAAACAACATCCTCTAGTTGAATATTCATTAAATAATATCGTTTAATCACGAATTTAGATGGATCATTATGAATCCCTATATTGAAATAAGTAATGTAATCCCACATGCAAGGATGAAGCTGGGGAACTAAAGATACTATAATCTAAGTTAGCCAAGTAAATGGTAGATAATGGTTGATCTATTTGAAAACAGATCCCTGAAACTAAAATTTCACAGAAAAGTTACACTCATAATAATTGGTGAGATGTAGAGTTAAAATTTTGTGACAAGGTATTACTTTTAATATCTCCATAAAAGAATGTTATAATAATTTGAAATAAAAGAAAGATAATACCTAGGTATATCATTCCCTATGAGAATATTAATCATATTTGGATGGTGGTTTATCACATAGAACTTCCTATAAACCTCTACCTGGTTAATGATGTGTTATATTTATATCTTTTGAGAAATTACATACAATATTTGTAACATGTATTGAACTTAGATTATATACAATTAGAGTATAATCTTTCTTATAAGGAGAAACACATAGGAATTTTTGATCATAGAGATAAATCACTAAAAAACAAGAATAATAATTTAGTTAAGGTTATTTGGAGGAATTATAAATTTGAGTAATCCATGTGGGAACCTAAGGATGCAATGAGGCAAAGTTATCATTATAATTTTGTATAATAATGATAGATTTTTTTACTGTAAAATTCTTATAAGGGGGTAGAACTTAAATCTCAGAGATTTTAGAATATTCTTATATTTAATAAATAAATGTGTTCGATATCTTGTGAATCAAAAATACTTGAAATTATGTGAATAATTATTATAAACTATAAAATTAATCACATTATATGGTTTATAATATTTGAAAATAATTTCCAATTCATTTATGAAATAATATTGATCTTAAAAAAGTGATTTGAAGTATTTTATTTACAAACAATATTTTTATAAAATATATTTTATTTAAAAATTAATTAAGATTATTAAAAATATGAAAAATTATTATTTACACATTAATAAAATGAATTAATTGTCTATTAATTAGTTAGACTTGAAAATAAAATCATTTAAAGGTAAAATAAGACGTTTTTCTAAAAAACATATTTTATGCACAAAACTTGTTTTTATTTTAATAAAATAAATTAATCAATATTTATGAATGGTTTTATTTAAATTTTAAGATAATATAATTAATAATTTTAGTTAAAAATCACTTAATTATTTTGACTTGTCAATGAATTGGATTAAATTTAATTTTATTCTTATAAATGCATTTTTTTAAAATGGTTTTCATTGCATTTTTCTCGCTTATTTTAAAATAAATTTTAAAAAATAATAAGAATTTAATTTTATTAAATGGTTTACACGTTTGAAATCAAAATTTAAATATTTTTTAATGATTCCACTTTCATTTTTTGTCATAATGAATAGTAACTATGGTAAAAATTTGTTACCTCGGTTAATGTTAAAAGAGTTAAGGATGGGGTTAAAATAAAAGATATGGATTGAAATATCACTTAAACACGTATAAATTTTATTTTTTGAAGTTATTTTGATCTTAAATTTTCTTAACTTTAATAATAGGTAGTTTTTTCCACTTTCACTTGAATATGACAACTATATTTTGATGTTTTAAGTTTTATAAGTTCTTTACCCACCTCATTTATAAAAGGAGTTCCCATACCCTCACTAATTTACACATTTTCTGCCATATTTATCATCCAATTCCTGAAAAAAATCCTTATAAATTTCCATCCCAATATCCTATATCTTATGTTATTTCCAAGAGGAATCCTTTTAAGGCTTAAGATGTATTCCAAAGAACGTTTCCTAAATATGAGGTATTTGTTTTTTCCAATCTATTTTAAGTTTATTTCTTCTTAACCTCCTAAAAATATTATATAAATATCTTGAAATTATTTCATATGTAAATTTAAGATATATAATTTTTTTATATTAATGGTATACCAATTATCTACCTCTTTTCCATCCTATGAGAAATAATAATTTTGTTTGTGCATACATGTGAACTACAAACTTCACAAAGAGAAGTGATTTGTTTTTCATGTCTATAATACATGGATGGTTATATGGATGCATTTAATAAATATATGATAAATATTACATTTATTATTATTATATAAATTTAAATTACTATTTTTCTTTCTCTCTTTCCATTATTTTTAAAACAAAACCATTGCTCTTGCGTATGTATGGACTGATATCTCCATGAGGTGTTGTAATTCATTTTTGATCACCACCTTATATGAATGTATATAAAAGTGAATATAATGAATAAATATGATACTTATAACATTATTTGTATTATATATATGATTAAAACATGAAAAAATTACAAATATTGGAACTTATGAGCTGAAACTAGCATTGAAATTAGACTAGTTTTCACCAGAATATTCATTTTAATGAAGAATTGTTAATAAATGGGTAATTTGAAATTGTAAAGGAATATTATATTCTAATATAAGTATAAATATTTCCCCATTATTTTTTTATAATAAATATAAATTTATTATACAATAAAAAAAGATCACATATGAAGAAATTCCGGATCTAAGGTAAAGTTGTATGTTGCAATCTCATTTTTAATCGGGGTTATTTATGATTGAATATCATTCAGAGGAATTATATGATATTTATATCTTAAAACCAAAATATTTTATTCTAATATTTTCATTTAGGGATTTTTAATGTTTTAATTTAATTATATTCTCTTTAGTATATAAAATGATCAAGAAATTTTTTTAAGTTAAGTCAACCTCATTTCCTCTTTGGTCGACAAACTTTTTATTCCATGTCCATCTTCATTAAAGTGTTTTCAAGAATGTTATTTTATATGATAAAATGATTATTTAAATTTATTTAAAACCATACTTTACTTTATATTAATTTGTTTAAAAATAATATTCTTTTCATTTTCTGAATTAGCTTATTTTGGAAATTTTACCAAAATGTGAAAGTAATCTTTATTTTAACGATCACCAAACAAATAGATTTTTACTGCCATCAATAATTGTATTTTATTTTATGAATAATTTAAAATATTAAATATTTCTTTTATAATAAAATATTTTTCGGAATATTATAGGAATTATTATTTAAAATTTTATCAAAAGAAAAAGTTTTTTTTCTTATATTTTCAAAGAAATGTTCAAATGTTATTTTAAATGTATTTATCATTTATGTCAACATCATTTGATGTATACTTCCCAAGGGATACACTTTTATAACACCATACAATTTCTTTCTTAAAATGTTTTATGATTATTATGTTTTAAATATGATTCCATGAAGCATGACACATTACCTTGGGATAATTATGTTATGATTAAATCTTTATGAAATACATTTCTTTTCCACATGTTATTATATTATGAATTGATAAATATTTTTATTATATTGTTGAACACATATGTATGGTTTTAATTATGTGATAGGTGGATCTATTAAATCTCTCAAATTCATTGGATAATTATTGATATCCCATGAGATAATATGAACTATATTATGGAGTAAGCCCAGTTTAGTAAGGGACTATGTCCACTATGATATTCTTGGGATTCAACCTTGACTAAGAAAATGATGGAATATAGAGTAAACCCAATTTAATATAATAATTTTTCCAATGGGATATTCTTGAAGTGAACCTTGACTAATGAAATTATTTTTTATTCTTATGATTATTCCATAACTACAATAAAATGACATTATTCTTATGATATGATCTCTAGGACCATGATTGATTTATGGTGATTACTCACTCTTATGACTCATATATTTTAAAATGATAAAGTTTTCTTCCATAAATCATGATTTATGATATATTACTAAATGGGTATGAACTTTGTAATTTACAATCATTATCTCATACCATTATTATTGTCCTATGATTGTATATGGCCAATGATTGATATCTCCCATGTTTACACTTTTACAAATTTGAGATCACCCATTATTATGTTTCCATTTACCTAGGTTTTAGAGAAACGTTTTAGGTAGTATAATTCATAAAAGGTTACTTATAAAGAGTAAATAATTGAGTTATGTTGAATATAACTCATAAAATAAATCGATTATGTATCTAGTCTCTAAATACAGTAAACCTTAGGTTTAGGGCTTTTGTTAATATGAAATATGTTGAATATTCATGTAAAATGAAGCAAGATATATATATATATATATATTAGATGGTGTAACATTACGTCACATTTATAGATAAAATTAAATAATAATACATTAAAACTAATGAAGATATGAGAGATCAAAAATATTTTGATGAATATTGGGCGGATTTTGTAGAATCTAAAATGTTACGTGATTATACTATCTTTAACATTGAAAAATAAGAACCTCTCTATCTCTTTATTTTATTATCAAAAGAAACCACTAAGGTCATGAATTTTAAAGGTAATATGTATAATATTTAATACCTTCCACTATTCATGAAAACCCAAATCCAATGTGTACAAAGAAAACAATTGGATTTTAAAGAGGATCTAACTCAACGAGATAATATTTTTCTAACTCATAAATTTATGATTTTTTTAAAAATGAATTTACTATTACCTCACAATGATTTTAATTTTTAGATTTGGAGAACACATGAATGTATATGGAGGATTAGGAGAAAGAAGAAGACTCATATACTAAGGCTGAGTTCTTAATGGACATACAGGGAGAAATCATGTTTCATTACACCACTACAAAACATGTCTTTAACAGAACTAACATTTATCAATGATAGAAATTTTTTCTAAAAAAGTCCAACTTTACCAGTTCATTTTTAGCATTGATAAAAGGTAAAATTTATGAGTTATTTATTTTTAACACTAATAGAAGGTTTCCTTTATCACTGAATTTTTAGCATTGATAAAAGTTTCCCTTTATCATTTCTTTTTTAGCACTGATAAAGGTCCAGAATATAATGAAACATTTTAAAAATAAAAATAAAAAGTGTAAATTAAGAAAAATACGAAATGTTTTATTAATTAAATAATTATTTATATAAATGAATAAATTTAATATACATATATATATATATTATAAATATCAATAAATAATATATTTTAAATATAGATATATAAAATGAATAAGTATAATATATATAAAAAGTTAATTCAAAACATATTAATATCGTATTCATTTTAATGTTGTTTGATTTTTCAATTTAACCTATATCAAACATCGTGTGTTTCATTTATTTCATGTATATATATATATATATATTTTAATGCATTTGTATACACAAACTCACACAGACATATATTTACGCAATATATAGAAACACTTACACATAATATTTATGTAATTTAATCAAATTTTAGTATATTTTAGTATTTCATTATAGCATGATACATTTAATATTTATTGTGTTTTTAATCATTATATTTTTTTATTTTGTTTAATACTATAGTTAGGGTATTCATTTTTAATTTTTTATTATTTATTTTATTTTTGAATTTGATGATTTCCTATTATTTATTTATATATAATTATTTATTGTGTTTTATTATCTTTAATATGTATTTATCCACATCAATATATATATATATACATATCCATAATTTGTTAATAACAAATATATAATTAATAAAACTATACATTTTTTCTAGATTTTTAAAGTTCACTCATTTTGAATTATTCAATTTCACTTATTTTTAAATTGAATGTATTTAAGATTACAAATCCATTAATAACATGAAAAATTTATTTTTAAATAAATAATTATAAATAAATATATCTATAAATTTATATTTACTATATTTATAAGTATTATAAATAAATAATTATTTTTAAATAAGTATTTATATATTTAAAATTAAATAATTATATATATTTAAATAATTATAAAATTAAAATAAATTTATTTAAATAATTATAAAATTAAAATAAATTTATTTAAATATTTATAATTATAAAACTTTTGACATCCCTTTTTTAGCATTAATAAAGATCAATCAATATCAGCACTAAAAAAGCTCTGTTAAAAGAAATATTTATCAGTGATAAAACATTAGTGCTGATAAATATGTCTTTTATCAGCACTTTTTAGCACTAATAAAGATTGATATTTATCAATTCTAAAAAATGGATGATAAATATTCATTATTTCAGCACTTATAAAATTAGTGCTAATAAATGGGATATATATTAAAGCTTTTCTGAAGGTGTTGTTAAAAGTGTCCCCAATCAATTTAAAATAACCCTAACCACAACTCAATCACTCCTAATTCTCAGGCTCTCGCAGAACTCCTCTACTGTCAATGCGACTCCTCTATGTTCCCTCAGATTAATTAATGCTAGAATCCAATGTATGTTATTTTCTACTCTTCCTCAATCATTGTTTGAGGTTTTGGGTTCCCTTTTTTTCTTTTTCTCGTGTTGTTCTTAAACATGATGAACCCAAAATCTATTCTCTTCACAACAGAAATACAATGAGTATGGTTATATTTCATCGTTTTCCTCCATAAACAATGTGTTTGAAGAAAAAAATGATGTTTTTATATGGTAAGGTTTTTCAACATATGTGTATGGACCTATATGGATAAATAAAAGAGATTTTTGACCTACCCTCTCTACACATCCTCACCTCCCACACCCTCTTCTCTCCATAATTTTTTATTCTTCTTCTCCATTCATTTGTATTTGAGTGTTCAACCCATTTTTCCTTAGAGACATAGATATATGGTTTACACTCCTCTCAACATTAACAAGGAGACCTCTCATCCCCCCTTAGGTTTATCTTCATTTGAATAATATAGGGTTACAAAATCTAGGTAGTTTCTCAAGTTTGATTTATATTATATATAAGATTATAGATTCTAAAGGATTAATAAGGAGGGGTTTTAAGTATTAGGGTATTCCATGTTGTAGCCCTCATTTATGGGTGATGAACATATAGGGACCAAGGTAAGTGTAAACATCATCAAAACATGTTTTGTGGATTTTAGTTATTCAGGTAAATTGTTAAAACATGAAATGGGTTATTTAGATTTATGATTTTGATGAATAATTTTTTATTGAATTCAAAAAATATTGAATTAATTATTTATGTTCAAAAAATATTTTAGTGATTCATGTTGTGATAGTTTTGTTTTTTTAATTAATTCAATATTATTATTAAACTTTATCCATCGGTTTTAAAGAGTGATGATGGATTTTTTTTTGTGAGAAAATTATGCTCAATTTTTTTAAAGAATTTCCTAGATCAGATAGATTTTAGAAACCATTGGGTAAATAGACTTATAAATACATAACAACATATAAAGAGTGTATTTTCAAAAATATAAGCTAGTTATCCATGGTTGGATAATTGATTATGAAAACTATTAGATGTGATTTATTAATAGATTTACTAATAGAAAATATAGGTAATTAAATCATGGGATAAAATATAATTTTAAAAGTCATCTAACATGGTGAATAACCATAGAGAGAACAAAAATTGATTAAAATATACTTTTTATGGTTTGTAACATTATGTCCTATAAGTAAATAATTTTTTCCATGTCCAAAATGAAAAATAGAGATATTGTATTTTCTGATATCCTTTAATATTAAATGAAAATATAAGCTTATATACACTTTTATCATAGGCTAAAAAATATTTTAAACATATGTTTTGGTGGGAATTAAATATATGATATTTTATGAATGAATTTGGATACTTTTCCCAAATGGTTTCTCATCAAATATAAATCATAAGGTGAATCTTAGATGGCTTGAAACATTTATTAAAACACACAATGAATGAAGTAATCTGATATGATGAAATTATCAGTTTCCATGAGATGAAAGTCAATAATCAAGGCACTCTTTATTAAATGTAGAGTCCCTATAAAGGGATAATATCCCACAATTGTAATTAACCCTTTTTTTAATTCCATATCCAACCCTCACTTTTTCTTTGATCACTATTTATCATTAGGTTAAGGTGCTGGAACTCTTTTGGTGATCGAGGGTCCTCAAGAATATTTCTATGATGGAAGGATAGTGTAATCTACTCAAAGGATAGTATAATTTTTTTTCCACTTCAGTGTTATAAATATAACATTTTACACTAAAGATTAAAGATGGATTACACTAATACTATATTACAGGTATGCCATAGGTGTTTTTTAATTTTCTTTATATTCACATTTATCCTTGAGATAAATATTCCATTGTTTAGGTTTTTTATACCTCTAATGATCATAGGATGATACCCTAAAACTCATAAGTGGTATCTTAGACTTGTTCTTCAAGTAAAAAAATGTATTAATCTATTAGTTTCTCAAATAAGTAAATGTTATATTTTATTACGTCAAAATAATATATTATGATATGAAGGGTTTCTTGGTTAAACCATTTCATATGGA
The DNA here is from genome assembly GCA_963277665.1 of Viscum album. Taxonomy (NCBI): domain Eukaryota; kingdom Viridiplantae; phylum Streptophyta; class Magnoliopsida; order Santalales; family Viscaceae; genus Viscum; species Viscum album. The sequence continues at coordinate 351,760,937 of OY728121.1, read as the reverse complement.
TATTATATATCATATGGTATGACATATAAAAAATCTAAGGATTTGAACTATTTTATTAGATAGTTTATGATATCATACAATATGACTCTATCCATGGTTCGTGTGAAAATAGAGGATCAAAGAACAAATACTAGATAACCTAAATTGTTAAATATGATAAAATAAATACAATATCTCCTATCATATTTAGTGAGACCAGTCATGGTGTACGATTAAACATTCATAATAGAATATTATTGAGTTTCAGGGATACCTCTCTTCAATATTATATTTTACAAATGATAATAACATTATCAGTCATAAAGTAGGAAATTACTAGGTGTAATTGTAGATCTACTTCAAGATATGTGGTATGCTTTTCAGTTATGAGAATTATCTTTGGTTACTATAATATTTTATGGTAATATATCATAATAATAAATTTAGGATTGCATTGAATAGATTAATTTCATTTATAAGAGAAAGAAACTTCTAGATCAATACTTATTATAAGTTATAAAATTCACCCTTTAAAGGGATGTATTTTATTAGAGGGATCTTATGGTGGATTAAAAAATATCCAAAATTGGGAGGCGATGAATCCTTAAGTAGATAGAAGTGATGTCCAATATAGGTGGGGTGAGATTCATTTCTTCATGACTCTTAGAGTGGAGGTATTCAATTTCCACTTTAATTTAGGATACTTTTTGAGTGATTCCGTTATTATAGGTTCCTAAGACACTTTAATACTTAGAAAATTGATTTTATATTATCTATTGATGTTGGATTGGACTCGCTATTTCAAACTAGACTTCCTACCATTTTTGTGGTTTGAAAGTTCATTGGTGACATGCCTCTCGAACAGTGATGGGAGGAAGGCTAGTTTGAAAGAGGGAATGAGTATCCTCAAATCCATCATCAAGAAATGGAAGAAAATCATGCATCTGAGGACATATTAAATAAAGTTAGTGAATGTTATTTTTAATGTAATATTTATGTATTATATATTAGTTCAAGAACATAACAATTTTCATACAAGATCCATTAAATTGTAGACTTTTATGCATGGTGTGTATTTTATTGTGGTTATTCAAGAGAAATTAAACATTTGACTACTCATGAAGACAATGTCTTCTAAAAATGATGATGTTACCAATCCTGTGGATGAACAAACTGTTGATTATGAAACTACAGAATTACTAGGGGATCAACAACATGTTGATGAAAAAACAACAACAAAGCAACATCACAGTTTTGAATAAAATTATCAATGAAAAAACTAAGGGTATAAAATTTGAGGTTGGTTGGAATCAATTAGGCCAACATTTTGACCCCAACAAGTCAAAATTCATTAGTTATGTTAGTGTGAAAATGAGGATGAATGTTCTGATTGTTTTTGACTCATAGCATCACATTCAACCTGTAATGATGGAAATCCTTTGGAAAGATATAGTGGTAATGTTAAAATATACTTTCTCTATTTTAATGAAAAATTTAATAATGAAATGTAGATTTAGTTTTCATTATTCCTTTATAAATTAATTTAATTTAGAATATTTCCATAATAAATTTCTCCTAATGACCATTATAAAATCTTATAGAAGATTTCATAATTTTCTTAAGAAGTTAAATATTAGGGATGTTGAGGGGAAAATAAATCACTACCCACCACTTAGTTATGAATGGATTATAAATAAATAAACAGGGAAAACTATAATAAATTGTCACAATGAGAAATCATTTCAGGTGAATTATGGTCAATGATATATTATTTGAAATTATTTATTTTATACAACTTGTTTCAAAATTTTTAATTTATGAAACAACAAAAGGGTGATTAAAAAGAATATTGTGCATCAAAACCATTGTACCCCTATCATAAAGTAAGTATGTATTATTCTTCATTATATAATAAATTGGTATTTATTTTAAATCAATATTAAAATTTTAATTATGTGACCTGAAGAAACATATTTTCCATTGTTTATATGTAGGTTTTTGAAACAAAATTTGAAGCCACATCCATCCCACATCATGTGCGATGGAAGGTTGATCAAGTAAATAAGGGGGGGTATATTAATTGATGAAAACACAACAATAGTATGGGAATAAAGTATAAGTATGACACAATTTTAATTCTTTATGATTTATAACAATATTATTTAAAAATAATTATGTTCTTATTTTTTTATATCTCTTAGAAAGAATAAATTGTAACGGCTGTACCAGAAGAAAAAAACTCATTATATTTGAAGTAGCATAAATAATAAGGTCATGTAAGAGGATTAGGTTTTAGGGTCTCTCCTTGAACATATTTCTAGATGATAAAACCACAGGGAAGATAAATATAAATTGATGAGACAAATGGAATCACAAATAGGCTCACTGAAAGATATTATTTTACAGTCTAGTTTGGAAGACCAATATATGAGAAAAGATCAAAGCGAACCAGCGGTGGAGTAAAGATACACACATAAACCAAATGATCCCACTAGATTTAAGGATATTCATTCCCCCCAACTACATACCTTACTTAAGGTAATCAATTTTCTCATTAATCTTTCTCCTAAATGTGAATCAAACAACTTTCGATAACTTTATATTACTAAAATTTTGTAGGGTTCAGTTATATGTGATTTTTATTTTCAACACCCACATACCACCATGTTATAATGGGTCCAATGTATAATACCCCAGGAGACCATCTACACAATCCACCCCTCCCAAAAAATCACATGAGAGTGGAGATTGAGGTAGTTTATGATCCGACTGCTGAGTTTCATGTTCCACTTGACGGTCCAGATATTACAACGGTTGAAGATGCTATTAGATATTTTATAGCATGTACATAAAATCTTATAATGAAACATGGGGAATGTATTTAAAAATATTGTTTCATATAAAATACATGTAATAGTTGATGATAAAAGGTATGAAGTGAGGTATGATATTACATATGGATAAAGCAGCTGAGAAATGGAAGGTATAATCAATAAAATCTAGTGAATCAACCAAAAAAGAAAACAAAATTTTGAGAGTACCTTCTCACTTATAGTTCTATGGAAAAATTTATTATCACTACAAAATTATAAAGAGACCAAATTTAAATATAAAAATATGTCCTATATTGAATATTAAGAATGAATATATAGAGATTTCTTGACATGTCTTGATACCCTAAATGAGATTCTATAGCATGAATGGTTGGGCGTCTCAGTTGTGAATAAATACATAAGGTAAATTTTCATAATACATATATTAAAATAGTGATATGAATATGTTTATTAAAGTTAATTACAATTCATATTTTTTATAGAAGTTTATATTACAACTATATAAAGGGAAGATCATGCGAATCAGGATTGAGATTCATTAATCCCTATATCATTTCTATGATAAAAATTAATTTTAATAAGGAATAAGTAGATAAGAAAAATGGAGAGTTACTCAAAGTGTTTAATAAAGAATAATCTAACCAAAAACTATTTTTTATTCCAACATTGAAAGGGTAAAACTCTATGATCTAATCACAGAAAATATATTTTTACTTTTTCCATTACTTAAGTGTTTTTGTTTTTTAAGAAGTACTGGATACTGATAGCAGCCAACATAGACAACCCAGATATTTATTTTTTGGATTCAATGAATGGATTTCCCTAAAAATGAACACATATGACGTGTATTGTGAATATTTAATACACTATAATCAACAAATTATAGATGAAAATAAAATTATATGTTTGGTATGTGTTTTAAAGAGAATTTTGTTATGATAGGATGGTCACTCAATATAGGCTAGATCATGGAATGAAGTTGTTGTCTAAAAAGATAAATCATTTAGATCACTAAAAATGGAACCAAATTAAGTTATATATGGGAATATTTTACTATAAAAAAATACTTATTTTTGTCTAAGTTTCCACAGTGTCCGAACTGAGATAATGCAACTAATTATGGATATTATATTTGAAAATTTATAAGAGAAATAATAAAGCATGAAAAGGCGAAAATCCTGAAATAGGTAATTTCCTATGTTAATTTCAATTTCATTAAATATATTTCATGTTAATTTATTTTTCTATATTTTCTTAGTACTTTCACGATTTCCAACAAAGAATTTACTCAAAAGAAGATATCAATTTTTTAGAGACGTGTGGGCATCATAATTTTTTTCAGAATGTATGTTAAAAAAAATTTAGGTTATTAAAATCTATGTTTGTGATCTAGTATGGATTATGACCTTTGAATGATATTTGGGGTGTGAAGCATTAGTATTAGAATTCATATATATTATTTTTGATCTCTTTATCATGGAAAAGAATAATTGATGCAATAAATTTGTTTAAAAGTGCTGACTTGAAATGAATAAAATTTTCTAGAAATTACGGGGATGGAGGTGGAGGCATAGGTGAATATAGATGCATAGGTGGAGGTTGAGTTGAATTCAGAGGCTTATGTGGAAGAGGAGGCAGAGTTGAAGATCGAGGTGAAAGAGGATAAGAAGTACTGGATTTAAAACAATAAAATTGTTGTTCAGTTAAGTAGAATAAGGATCATGCCATGATTGCGTTTGAGAAAAATCATTTAAAAGTTCACACATCCCTTGTCACTTAAGATAATATCTATAGTGCGTATTTTATGTTTAAAATAACATTTTAGTAAAAAACAGACGTGGCATACTCAAAACAAGGAAAACACATTCATATTGTTTTGGTAATTTCGGAAAACTATCCATACTTCATTTTTGACGTGTAGGGATCAACCAAACCTCAATACGATGCACAATGTGATTGGTTTGACTCCATGTGTCCGTTATCAATTTAAAATCGATATTTTAATACAAAAAAGTATATCTCACTAAAAACTGAGCAAACATGCTCAGATTGTCTTGATAATTTGGGACAATGATTCATAATTAATTTTTGATGTGTATAAATATATCTCATGTCAAACCCACACTTGAATCCACATTTATGGATCCAAGTGCGTGTTTTTATTTTAAAATGACATTTTAGTAAAAAACACACATGGCATACTCAGAACTACTGAAACAAATTAAGATAGTTTTCATACTTTATGAAAATGATACATGACTCATTTGGGATGGGTAGCATTCAAGAAACTCCTCAATCAGATGCATGGTGTGACCGATATGACTCTAAGTGCATATTTGTATTCAAAATTGACATTAATTTTACTAAAAAAAACAACTGTCATACATAAAACTAATAAAACACATTCATATTGTTTTGTTACTTTATAAAAATGATCCATACATCATTTTCGATGTGTGGGGATCAATTGAACCACAATTTGACACATGGTGTGACTGATTTGACTCCAAGTGCCTGTTATGAGTTTAAATTTGACTTTTTAATACAAAAATGTTTCAATCATTGATAACCAAGAAAACAAGTTTGTATTGTATTAGTAATTTTGGAAAAAGATTCATAATTAATTTGTGATGTGTATGAATCAGTATCATGTAAAAACCACACACGATGAAACCTATATGGATCAAAGTGCGTGTTTCCAGTTTAAAATAACATTTTAGTAAAAAACACATGTAGCATTCTCAAAACTAAGGAAACACATTAGAATTGTTTTGATACTTCAGTAAAATGATCCATGAGTCATTTGAGACATGTATCCTTCATATGCACATCAATCTAACACACAATGTGATTGGTATGACTCCAAGTTTGTCTTTTTATTCAAAATTGACATTAATTTTAGTGAAAAACAACTGACATACTCAAGAACTGAGAAAAACCATTTGTATTATTTTGAAAATTTAGGAAAATGATCAATATTCCATTTTAAACATGTAGGGATAAACTGAACCTCAATCTTACACACAAGGTGACTAGTATGACTACAAGTGTCCATTATCAGTTTCAAATTGATATTTTAATACAAATGGTGTCACTCACTGAAAACTAAGAAAACATTCTTGGATTGTATTGATAATTTGGGAGAATAATTACTAATTCATTTGTGATGTGTATGAATAATTCTCACGTCAAAACCATACACTATTCTGCATGCATGGTTCAAAGATCATGTTTCTAGTTTAAAATGACATTTTAGTAAAAAACACACACGACATACTCAAAATTGAGTAAACAAATTCCAATTATTTTGATATATTAGGAAAATGGCCCATCAGTCATTTGGGATGTGTACCTTTCATCTGATCCTAAATCTGATACATAGTGTGACCAGAATGACTCTATGTGTATCTTTTTATTCAAAATTGACATTAATTTTAGTGGAAAAAAACTGACATACACAAAATTGAGAAAACACATTTGGATTGTATTTTTACATTTAAAAATGATCTATACATCACTTTTGATGTGTAGGGATCAACTGCACCTAAATATAATGCACGGTGTGACCTGTATGACTCAAAGTTTAAATTGTTATATTCAAAACTAACATTAATTTTAATAAAAAAACCACTGACATACTCAAAAAAGAGAAAACACATTCTGATTATTTTGGTAAATTAGGAAAATGATCCAAAAGTAATTTATGATGTTCAAAAATTAGTCAAACCTCAATTAAACACACGATGTGACTGGAATGACTCCAAGTGAACCTTTTTATTCAAAATTTAAATTAATTTTAGTTATAAAAACAACAGAAATACTCTATAATAGTGTTTTCTTTTTCATGTATTTGTGTTATAAATTATATTTAATTTATAATAAGTATTTGTACTTTATTTTTGGTAATTTGTGTTGCTATTTATTTTAATGTAGTGTGTTGTTTTATCACATTACAACAGTTTCTAGTGATACAATGTGTTTCAACATCACACAACAGTTTTCACCTATATCAACACTACTAAATACGCAGATAACAATACAATTTATCAGAACTTCTAAAGGTTCTTATAAAGCATCCCTTTATCAGTGGTTATAATAGTTCTAATAAATTATATCATTATCAGTGCTTTTAAAGTGGGTGATAAATAATACTTTTATCAGTGAAAATAAAAGTGTTGATAAAAAACACCATTTTTTAGTGCTTTTTAAAATGCTAAAAAATGGTATTTTTATCAACAATAAATAAATTTTTTGATGAATGTTTGATTTATAAATGCTTTTATTTTCACTGGTAAATATACCCTTTATTATTGAATTTTTAGAACTGATAAAATCCATGGGCTTTTAACTACACTAAGGTAGTCAAGGCTTTTCCAACACTAATAAAGGATGATTCTAGAACCGTTAAATGTGTTTTTTGTAGAAGTGTTATGAGTTACATGAAGGGGAAGTTTTTTTCTTGAGTATTTATGTAGTATTATTATTCAATTTCAATTATTTTTGAAATTCTAATTTTATAATATTTTTGATACTAAAATAATTGAGTTGACCTTAGATGAAGTTAAAGAGGAGGAAAAAGTAATGGAAGAGGAATCATTCTTTCTATTACACCCACATTACATTATTTTATACATTTCATTGGGGATAGAACTGAAGAAATATATCCATATGTTCCTCTACAACCAATGTGAATGGATTCATAAAATAAGGATTTTTTTGGTGGATCATGAGTAGAAAGAACACCCACCTTAATATTTGGGATAACCCAATAGAACATCCATTTGGAGGCAGTAAAAAACATATTCCCACTTTGGGGTTCAAAAAACTATTCTTTTTCCCTTATATTTTTTTCTTTAATTTTCTTTTAGTAAACTTAATTTATTTATTTCATTCTTTCTAGGTCTAAAGTGTTTGTATCTTGAAGCATAGATCAAATATTCCACTATCAAATAACTAAGGTTGTGTCTTTCCTTCTTTTTGTGGTTTCCACCATTATATTTTAAATTCTACTTGATATTAAATGAGAGTGAAATTAAATATTAAGTGTGAGGGTATTCAATAATATTTTTATTAATTTTTTATTAATTTTCTATATTTCATTTTTTCAATGAAATCTATATGTTTTTTTAATTTTTGTTGTTTTTTGGATTGTTGAGATAATTTAATGCTTTGGAAAATTCAAAACATCTAGATATTTTTAGGAACACAACTTGATTTGATTGTATACGGTTTTAAATGATTACTTAATGAGTTCTGTTTCCCAATTTTTATTTTTTCATTTATATAAGTTTGATTGACTATGAAAACCATAATTCTAGTAGTGTCTAAAATAAACATCCTTCCCATCCTAAGTGGTTTATAAACCTATTTAACATATTATCAAATTTCTATTTTTATTTAGAGTTGTGATACACATCATAAGATCATTTTTTTATTTTTATCCTTTTTAATGATGTTGTAGTTTTTGGAGTGTTTTAATTATGATTGAGGAACCATTTTGAAATTACCATTTTCATTTAACTTATATTTTTTTCAACACTCACATATGACCTTTATTAAGACCCTTATATCCAAGAAATACCTTATGAGGTAGAAACATTACAATACATTAATCCATTAAAAACCTTCTCTAGAAATTAAATGCATGATAATTTTGGATCTCAAGTGTGGAAGTACTTTGGTTATGTTGTGATTATTTAAGAAATTTGTTTGTGTTGAAATTGAATATGAAAACATTTCTATTTCTGATTTATAGGAAGAAAATTCATTATGAAAAAATGCACAGGTGGCCTAAATATCAATAAAAAATGAGTTTTTGAGTTCACTATATTTTTAAGACCAAAAGTACATATCTTCCTTAAAAATCAAAAAATTGAATTGAAATTCCAAATATAAAATATGGAAAAATGTCTTTGAAATGTGGGAATATGGGAGAAATGAAATTATTGGTAAAATAAAAAATCATTGAATCCTCAAGGAATAAACAAAAGGGTTTTTTGAGGTTACTTTTTAAAAATGGGATTAAGTATCACACCATTCTTGAGAAAAACTATTTTTAAGAATTTACTTCACTTTAGAGACCCATTGTACTCATTAAACCTAGGATATTTTTACATCTAAAGTCTTACAAACCATATTTATAGATGAACCATGTAAAATACCACATGATTTAATTTCATACTCTTTGAAGTGGAGATACTGGGAAAATAAAAATCCAATCAGGATCATTCATACCTTAAGAATACAAAAAAATCCATATAAACAATATTGAGTTAGAGAGAATTGGGTTTCCAGGGAGGTATGTATGAAATAAAAATGGGGATTAATATGAGATTAAATGAAATTTTATGATTTAATAGGATTTATTAAATTTTAATCCTGTTATGACACATGATATTTTCTTTGTGCGTTTTTGTTAAGTATTGTTTTTAATTTATAACTTGTGAAGTTTGTTTTAAATTTAGTATATATGATTGCCTAAGATTGCAATGGTTATGTGTGGTGGATTTATGAAGATAATATTTTCATAAATTATATTATTTAATTAAATGTTTTTAATCAAATTTTTTTTATTTTAAGGTAATCTTTCAAAATTTTAGCTTTTAAGAATAATTTTAGCTCAATTTTTAAATTGGCGTAATATTGAATTTTAAATAATTATAATTAACTTGATATTTTGACTTTAAAATTTTATTCTTTAATCTAAATTAAAAAATTAATTTTTTTAGGATTCCATATTTTTTAGGATAAACTTTATTCAATAATACCAATGGTTTAAAATTAACCTATAAGACCCAAATGAATCTCATAATTGGGGCCATGTAATATGAGCCTAGTTTTGATGAATTTTAAATATTTGATCATACATCACAAGTGGCATATCCAAATGAGATGAAATATTAAGGGAAGGTAAAAAAGATATTGGGGAATATTTTATATAAATATTCATACATGATATTTGGTTATATTTATGTCCAAACATGCATGTAAAATTAGAAATCAAAATTCAAATAGTGTCCAAGGTAGAAAACGTTTCTTGAGTAATTCCATCATAAAATCCTCTACATATAGAAAATGAAGCTCATATGTTGTGGGTAAATACACAAGACATATTGTAAAAAAATTAAAGAATAATAATTTTTAAATTCATCCATTTAATAATCCAACAATCCATGATATTTAAATGGATATAAATATAGTAAGAACGATCCATCCCCATTCCCATAAATGTACACCTCCACATCCTTTCAAGAGACTTATACATTTTTATTATCCAATGAGGGGTTTTGATTTAATAATAGTGTTATGTATTATATATATATATATTATTTACTCTTCCACTCCTTTATTTTATTTTATATTGTCTGTTCACCAACTATTACCTTCCTAACTCCATGAAAATGGAGAACTAACCTTGATTATTGTTTAATGGATGGACCCATGTTTTTAATTGAGTTCAATATGATTAAAAATTTATCTATATTTTATTATAATATTTTAGCAATGGTTAAATAGATTAAAGAATTTTTTTGTCCCTTTTCGTTACTATTATTTCTATTTACTTGTTCATCAATATTCCTTCCCGTGACTATCTTGGTCATTTATATAATGGAGTTTGATTGGGGATGTGTTGGTCAATAAAGATGTTTACTTGTTGACTTTAATAATAGTGTTATCTAAAATTAATATGGTTGTTTTAGGGTAATAATAATTTGAATGGGGTGGTGTTGAGGGTTAGGGTTGATCAAAAAATTCGTTAGAATATTTTAATGAGCAATGATAGAAATCCTTATGAACCTCTAAGAAATATATATGATTATTCTTGATCATATCATCTGAAACTCTTCCTTCATATATCTCTAATGTGGCATGGAGGGGTTACCTTTCAATGTGCATGATAAGCTAGTAAGATGCAATGATTCTTATGGTGGGGGGGACTCAGATTTTAGAATTATAACATAGTGATGTCTACTGACTATGGGAGGGGGGAAAGTTTAATATTGGTGACAAAACATGAAGTATGCAACTCATTCAGGGGAATACTTTCATTCGAACATCAATACATGGGGATTTATGGACACCCATGTTCTAAAAATACTATTCCTCTAGGCATTTGGTCCATGTATTTTAATAAAATATCTCCAATGGGTGATTTCCATTCATTATTGGGAGGGATGAGGCCTAACCCACTAGTGTTCCAAGGTTTGTGTGTGTTTGGTTTCATTCAATCCCCTACACTTATAAACCATATATTTATATATTAGGTATTTTAAACCCCCCACAACATTAATATATCAATTTTTAGGGTATTATAGTTATAAACAGTGACAATATGAGAATGGTGTGTTTGAGTGGATTCCTTGATATATTTCCCCTATTTGTGCACTTTACTATATTTCTAGGTAAATAAGAATTTATTGGTTAGATTTATGATAGATACCACTTTTTAGGGGTGCTAGTTCCTTCACTATAAAGTAATGATTGAAGTAAAAAATAGAAAAGATATTATATGAAGTAGTAATAAAATAAATGATCATAATTTCCTTGAATGATTGTTTGATACACACCCATAAAAATGAGAAAAACCCCCTTTATAAGCAGTTCCTAATACACCTCCATGAATCAAGAACACATCAGGTGTGTCGACTGGCATCAAATGTAACCCTTTAATTACACCTCCTTGAGGAGTGCATTGAACTCCTTTAGTTAATGTAGTTAAAAACATTAATCCATTACCAATGGATTAAAAACTATATAAAACTATATTATAGGGAGGTTGTTGTACATACAATCATATTTCATAATGTTGGGTGAAATTTAATATTGAGCTCAAACTTTAGGATAGTTTTTCATCAATGTATCATTAAGTTATATGCATCATATAAATTGTTTTTAATCATATATCTATTATATATTACCTGTTGTGAGAAATGTTAGTGGATATTCCTTGTGATTATTTCAATTTAAGGTATGTTTGGTATGAGTTTATCATGATTCTATTTGGTTTAATGAACATTTTAGTGATTTTTATGGCCCATAATAGAGTGTATCATCTATACTTATATTTTTCCATTATCATTTTTATAATGATATTCTTGTGTAATCCTAGAAATTGGAGGATCATGCATGACATATAGAGATTATGTTGAGCACATTGAGAGAACCTTGACTATATTCTAAACTATTGAAGTGTTAGATTTTGGATTTGTGAGGTTCACTTATTAGGGAATGTGATATATGAGTCTAACATATTAGTAGACACTAAAAAGGTCCACATCGTGACATCTTAAGAGCAACCCGATAAGGTTTTTGAGATTTATACATTGTTGGGATTGGTAGGATGCTCTAGTATATTTATTTAGAAATTATCCTGATTGGAGGTTTTGATGAGAAAGATGGGGAAAATTTATGAGTGGTATAATCATTGTGAGATATCATTCCTAGAGATTAAGGGTTGGTTAACATCTAAACCAATCTTGACCTTAGATGAGGTGGGTAAGGAGTTTACTATGTATTATGGTGCATCAAGGATTATTCTTCGATCCATTATAATATATGATAAAAAGCAATAACTTATGGATCTAGGTAGTCTAGGACGCATGAGTGGAATTATCAGATTCATGGTCTAGAGTTGGTGGTGGTGGTTCATGTGTTGAGATTCTTTAACCACTTTCTATTAGGTGATAGGTTCATGGTGAAAACCAACCACAAGATCCTCAAATATATATTTTTCCACCATGGAAAGTACCATTGGAATATAAGATGGGTTGGATATTTATAGTCCTCTAACATCAATATTGAACACACTCATTGAAAGGAAATATTATGGATGATGCACTGAATAGAAAGACTCAAGTGAAAGTATTTATTGAGGATAGTAATAAGTGGAGGCTAACAAGCCTATTTGTTGTAATAAATATTGATGTTAAAGAGTATCAGGGATAGGATACTCTTATATATTTTAGTATTAACTTCTTATACCTTGATAAGATGAAAACGACACTACTAAAAATGTAACACCCAAAGCTTCCATGATACTCTTCTTTTTGAATAATAGAGTAGCGTGTGTTGTACGCAACTTCGAGTTCTAACACACACCACAACCAATCAAACTAGCCGGTATGAATAGTAATACCCACTTTTTGAAATATTATAAATTTTATCTTTCAAAATTTACTTCATTTTTGGATTTGGAATATCGAAATAAGCATAGGGTGAATTTTTGGTACTTTTCTGATGACTTTCATATTTTGATGAATAGTGAAATTTACTAAATTTTAATTAAAAACAACTTTTCAATCGAAATTATTAATAGTGATAAATTATGAATTTGAGTGGTTTAAAAGTATATTTAGAATATATTTTTACCATTTAATAAAATTTTGGTCATTGAACGTAATTTCACAATTAAACCAGACATAAACAAGTGTTAATCTTTTGATAGTTATTATTTCTTAAAAACACGCTTTTTGTTTTGACAGTGAGAATTAATTTTAAATTAATTTCTGCCAATTATGTGATTTGAATTTGGAAAAATGGATTCCATATTTGGAATCAGGATGTCCAAATTGTGTAAATAGGTAACTTTTATTTTTAGACATTTTGAATAATTACTTCGGTAAATATTTTATTCACCACGGTTAAAGGGTAAATCCGGTAAATAAGGGTAAGAAATAATATTATAATAATAATAAATTACCCTAAAACGTGTCATAACCCTATTGGTTGATACATGTCCGACCATGGTCATCTTTTTGTCGATTTTGGGACCCCATGGATACACTTGTAAGAGATAATGACACTTTATATTAATTGAGTTAAAGTGAATACAAAAATGACATAAGCATATATCTTTTAGAAAAATAATATTTACATAGGGTTATATATGTTATATTTTAGACTATAAATATTCATTAAAAATATAAAAATATTTCGTACATAATGATATTTTATTTATAATTTTTAGAGATTAAATAATTTAATTCATTTATGACAAAATGATGATGCAATAATTACCTTATTAGTGAAATACTAAAATAATTGATATTATAAATACCCAAATATATAAAATTTGAGACTTTTAATAAATTACATGAATTTTATTGGTTAATATGACAACTTAGGGTTGATTACATGAATTAGTTTTTAAGTAATAATGCTGTTTTGAATTTAGCAAAAACAAAATACCAAATAGTATCAAAATTGACATAAATGAGTTTTTAAAAACAATATTATATTATTAATTGATATTATATTTCTAAATATCTAAGGTTCGGACAAATGACTTATATAATGATATGTGTATCATTAATGGACCACTTTGGGGTCTCTTAGAAGTATATATTATGTTTATTAACCATATAATATAAAAATATAAAGTGACATGGTAAGTGTCAAACTAATTAACTAAGAGTTAAAACAAAAATATAAGGTTAATAAAGTGACCCAAACCTGTATAAAACTTATTGGTTGAGTTTTTTATACCTATTACCACCTTAGAATTTTAATAATCCACTTTGAAGACATTTGAAACCGAATATGATTTTATTATAAAATAATACATTAAGTTTTTCTTAAAGAGCCCCTCCTCCCCCTTATAAAAGGACAAAACTTATAACCAATTACTCACACCTATCAAGCCTTTTGTATCATCAAAAATCTGACCAATTAAGCACCCTACATTTCTATACTATTCCTATAAGACCTACATTTGGTAGAAGGCACTTCAAGAGTCCTTTTTGGTTCAATCCAAAGGGAGTTACCCAAATTAAAGGTAATGATTTCTCTTAGCTTCTTTTATTTTATTTTACTTCTCCAACCCCTAAACTCTTACGATTATTTCCTTTTGTAACAAAAATAGTATACTAAATATAATAGGATATTGTTATGAGAAGTATTCTAACTACACTTACACACACCTCCATCTAGTGGGTGAAGAACATAATGTTTCTATGGATGGCAACCAAACACCTCACGAAACGATGATTGTTCAATTATCTCATACCACCTCTCATGGTGGCCATTATTATGGAACTATAATTAAATATGATATTAATGATATTTATTTTATATATAAGCTTATTTAATTCCATTTTATAGAATACCATTATTCGTTTCATGTTGTATATATGTACGATAATTTCATTTGAGGAAGTGTGAACTACCGCCCCCTCAAAGTAATATGAATCGTTCATACCATACATGGAACATATAAAGGATAGTGTTAATGAATTTAATTAACACATATAATATATTATACTGGAATAATAATATAACTACTTATCATTTGTTTTTTTACTTTTAAAATGAAAAATGAAATGGAAGTAGCGTTTGTGCGTATGTACGGACTACCGTTTCCACGAACGCGATGAGATTAATTCCCCATCATATCCATTAAAGTATAATTTTCATTTTATGATTAAAAATAATGTTTATGTACTTGAAATAATTCTGGATATGAATAATATACAACCTATCCATAACAAACACGGCTTATGTAAAAAACATATAAAATAAAACGAGTAAGTTAACACCCAAAACGACGATAATACTGAGATATTATTAACAAATAAATGGTAAAATATCATATATGATATCATATTAATGTATATTATTCTTGTATAATTTAATAAATATTATTTTACCATTATAAAGGAGGTTAACCTACCCTTAACCAAGGAAAACGTACAAAGTAAGGTGTTTCTTATCTCACTTTTAATTCCGTGAGATTTCCATCGTTCACCACTTATTTATTGCATGTGGTGTGTATACTTCCCATGATTGTATTAATTGTGTAATATACTTTAATTTATGGATATCTAAACCATCATTGTATTATCCTTCGTTCATGGGTGTATGTTTCGTAAGTTTCCAAATCGACAAGGGAATATAAAATTTCAATTTCTATTCATTCGGCTTTACGCATACTTCATCGATTATTTTACTCCAAGATTATGTGTGGAATAACTATTAATTTTACTATGTCATAATTTCCACTCACCTTTCTGTGGATATAATTTTGATACACATAATCAATCCATTGATAATTTCTTAAGTCATCGATATGAACTTGATAAGAGTAATTTTAACTCAATCTCCATTTATTGAGTTAAATATTGAATTCATTTGTTTTGTCTTTATAAGAATATGTGTGAATGTCCTCTGATTGATTTACACTGAATATCCAATCATATTGTGTGTATTTAAAATTTTCACACATAATTATGTCATTGATTTATCCTTAACCTAAGGATATGGTCTTTATAAGAGATTTCATCTCAAATTAAAATCCATTGAGACTTCTTTGTTGTTATACACCAAATCACTTTTATATGGTGTATATAATGTACCGTGACATATTATATCATGAATCCCTTTAATCTCATGATATTAAAAAGTTTTGATTACCTCAATTATTTTTATTCAAGTGTCTCTCTTTTGGTTAGGAACTATAAATAAAATATCAATTTAAAATATTTTAAAGATTTATTATTCTAAATCATTCTCATTAATGTCCATGTTTTAAAAATGGTTTTAAGGATTTATTTATATGGAAAATAAAATTTTCAAATCAAATTTCCTTTTAAAAGTTTGAAATTTGTATGGATCACTTTGATTCAAAAATATATTTTAAATGACTTCTTGAAAAATAGTGTGACTTTTAAATGTTTTCAAGAAAAAAGGGTATATTTCTCTCAATAGTTTGATGATTATTTTAATCTATGTCAATATCCTTAATTATTCTCGACTGAGGTTAATCTGATACAATAAAATCTTCCATATTTTATCTAATGAGTTATTTTTGACTGTGGATGTGCTATTTTTATACCATTCATGGTTTGTCGTTAAAGTATTGAAATTTTGTATGCTAGTTTTATTACAAATGTTTATGTTATGTTTCAAACTTTTCATATGAAGAATGAATTGGACATAGTAAGTGACGGGTGGAGCCCGCTATAGCTCCTCGATGCATTGGTAGGTCTCATGAGACAAACTATTTTCTTGGCACAAGGCCTTGAAAAAATCTTATTTGTAGTCTTGGCATAAGGCCTTGACTATGTGGTTATGATAGTCTGGAAATATGCATTAAATCATTATGAAAGTGGTTATTGATATTGCATGTGATTGTTCGACTAGTAGAATATCCATGTGGATAAGTAAATGGAATTATTTCATTTTAACATTTCTATATTATGCTAAAGTTCAAATTTAAAAGGCTTTTGTTTTAGTTATACATTGCCTTAAATGTTTATGTTTATTTATGAAAGTTTCCGCTATATTGTTATCCTTACTAAGCATCTGAGCTCACCCCTTTCAATGTTTTAATTTTTCCCCGGATGTGAAGAAGTATTTTATGAATGAACAGTAGGGAATGTATGAGGGGATATGAATACTAGATGAGTTGTAGTTTTTTTCACTTTATGATGTAATGTAAGACTTATGAATATATCTAGTGATTCTAAGGCTACTAAACTAATCGTTCTTTCTAGACATGATCTTTTTTGATCATGCTAATGTTATGTAATAATGCACCGACTCTGGGTAACTGGGGTCGGGGCGTTACAGTTGGTATTAGAGGAAGTTTAGTAAAAACATTAGAATCTAGATTTATATAAACTCTGATTAGAGCACATTGACCTAAGATAGAATTTGAGAATTAGTATAGAAGAACTTCCGAGAATTTTGGTATTGTAGAGATTTTGCGAGTTTTCTGATAAATACATCTCTGTCTGGATATAAGAAGGTAGAGGTAGCTCTAGCACAGATGTACCTAGTGGTAAAACCCGAAAACACCGTTTTGAGCTAGAATCGAACGAGAACTGGTGAACGTAAATGGGCCTTGCTGCACTCTTGGTAACGACACTGCCGAGGGATATGCTTAGGAAAATTTACATTTTCTTTACAAACCGAATTGAAGTATTTTAATATAAGATGAGAATAAATGATCTTGGTTAATCCTAAGTTGTTTGAAATTGAGAATATGGTGTCATGATATTCTCTAAATGATTTTATGACTATTGTTACTCACACAATACATTCTGGTTTTAGTCAATGGCTAGATTCCAAGGAAGTCATAGTAACTTTGAGAATGATGTACAAGGTGGGAATAGTGGTGGAAATGAGCAACAAAATGGAATGTTGATAGGCGTAATGGATATCATGTTCATGATAAATAAGTTTTCCAAAAATATGATCAACAACATATATATTAACCAAATCCCAAACTCAACAAATAAGAGAAAGGTGATGAATGGTATGATCTCCAGCAGTGAAGACCATAGAGAAAAGAATCCTAAATTTCCATCATGCAGGAAATATGGATGGAGACACCCAGGAAAGTGTTTCAATGGAACAAAGAAATGCTTTACATGCAGAAAAGAAGGACATAAAGTGAAGAATTGCCGAGGAAAAATAAAGAGTACTATGGAAGAAAATAAAAATGGTCCCAAGAATCCATTTACAGTCATTTTCCGTAAATGTAGGGGACCTGGACATTACCTGAGTGAATGCCTTATTATATAGGATATTTTTAATTGTCAAAGAAGAAGCTATGTGGAAATAAATGGTTGGAGAAATGTTTAAAGTTATTAGTGCTCCTTGTTAATGGGATTACTGTGGAATAATTTTCTCTTGTATTTGTAACCCTACAATTTTCCATGTGAGAATGATATTTTAGGAAGACTTTTCCTTTCTCTTGTGGATATATTTATAAATAACAATTTGGTTTTATATGATCATTGGGTTTGATGAAATTACAAGTTACTATATTTTGTGATGAAAATTCAAGGAATGAGATAACATTTGTGGTTAAATTATGTTATGGTTATGTTGAGGAATTTATCACATTTTGGTAATGTTATAAAATATAGTTTTAAAAAAGGACAACACGCAGACTGTGTGACAAACCGTCGCATCGGAAAAAGCTGTAGGAATCAAACCCACAACCAATGTGTGATTGAGATTTATCACCTACCACTGGACTACATGAAGTCCCTGGTTAGTGTGACTAATTATTTTTAGTTAAATGATTTTATTGATCAATAATAAGTTGATTTGGGATCTTATATCTTATCAAATAAATACCCTTAGTGTAGGAAAATAATTTGGTGTTCAAGTGATAAATGTTATTTTGGAAGATGTTTGATTTTCTGGGAACAATATATGCCCAAGAAAAATAGAATACTATGGGATTTTATTTGAGGATTAATGGTGTATTTTTATCTATGTTCTTATTATTAATTTATAGTGATTTGGGTTATTTATGGAAATGATTAACATATAATAGAGAATATGTGATTAGGTTAATTACTTTTAAGTATGTGACTTTAAAAGTAGTTGATGTCATTTGAAGATACAATTTAACGTGGAAGACTACCTAACCAAATTCTTCTATGTTTGGGGATTCAATGTTAGTTTGGATTATATTGAAGGATTTTGAGGACAATTGTTTATTGAATGCTATTTATTTAACTTGGGGTATTGTTGGTTTAATTTTAGAAATTATGATTAGTGTTTCTTTACCTAATGGAATATCCTTTTGGGGGATCATCAGATCTTATACTAACCATTTTGGTTTTGGTAATCTCTAAAGACAAGGTAAATACATAGTTTATACTTCGTGGATCATGTGATTCTATAAGAAGTTTATTCTAGATCTTCTAGTGTGACAAAGTCTTATGGAATATGCATCATTTAAAAATGAGTTAGTAGTAGAAATCTATAAATAATGAAACTTTACTTAAAAAGTAAGTATATCTATTAATGTTCTTAGTCAATCTCAGAAATTAATTCCTCATATTTATTTAATTTAACTTAAAAATAAAAAAATAAAAATGTTGTCCGTTTAATTTTCCTACTTGGAAACTAATGACTGTTTGTCCCATCACAAGTTTCTGGTTTTCTTGTTGTTAACTTTCTCCTGATCATGTTTTCCATCCCTCTCCATCAGAACTTGACACTAAGTTTATCATCCATATCCATGTTTTTCTATATGGAATCCTAGTATAGGTCATCTCGGGTGACCTTTGTACTTCTCTTTCTTTCTTTTAAAGTGATAGTTTTATTGACTCTTTTTCTGATGTGGTACTTTCCATTATATTCCTAAGTCCAATTTTAAAAATTGAAAGGGCACAATTTATTGAATGAGGGGAGAATGTAACACCCCAAGCTTCCACGGTATGCTTCTCTTTGAATAATATAGTAGCGTGTGTTGTACGCAACTTTATGTTCTAACATACACCACAACCAATAAAACTAGCCATTATGAATAGTAATACCCACTTTTGAAAATTTGATAAATTCTATATTTCAAAATGGACTTCATTTTTGGAATCGGAATATCGAAATTATCTTAGGGTTAATTTTTGGTACTTTTCTGATAACTTTCATATTTTGATGAATAGTAAAAATTACAAAATTTTAATTAAAAAAACCTTTTTAATCGAAATTATTAATGGTAATAAATTATTAATTTTAGTGGTTTTAAATTATATTTAGAATATATTTTTACCATTTAATACAAATGTGGTCATTGGACATAATTTCACATTTAAACCGGACATAAACAAGTGTTAATATTTTGATAGTTATTATTTCTTAAAAACACGCTTTTTATTTTGACAGCGGGAATTAATTTTAAATTAATTTATGACACTTATACATTTTGAATTTTGAAAATGGATTCCATATTTTTAATCAGGATGTCCAAACTGCGTCAATAGGTAACTTTTTTTTTAGACATTTTGAATAATTACCTCGGTAAATATTTTATTCACCACAGTTAAAGGGTAAATCCGGTAAATAAGGGTAAAATATAATATTATAATAATAATAAATTACCCTAAAACGTGTCCTAAACCTATTGGTTGATACATGTCCAACCATTGGAATCTTTTTGTCGATTTTGGGACCCCAAGGATCCACTTGTAAGTGATAATGACACTTTATATTAATTGGGTTAAAGTGAATACAAAAATGACATAAGAATATATCTTTTAGCAAAAACAATTTACATAGGGTTATATATGTTATATTTTCGACTATAAATATTATTTAGAAAGATGAAACTATTTTTTACATAATTATACTTTATTTATAATTTTTAGAGATTAAATAGTTTAATTAATTTATGATAGAATGATGATGCAGTAATTACCTTATTAGTGAAATATTAAAATAATTGATATTATAAATACCCAAATAAATATAATTTGAGACTTTTAACAAATTACACAAATTTTATAAGTTAATATGACATATTGGGGTTGATTAAATGAATTATTTTCTAAGTAATAATGCTTTTATGAATTTAGTAAAAACAAAATACCAAATAGTGTCAAAATTGACATAAATGAGTTTTTAAAAACAATATTATATTATTAATTGATATTATATTCCTAAATATATAAGGTTATGTAAAAGGACTTATATAATGATAGGTTTATAATTAATGGACCACTGGGGGGTCTCTTAGAACTATATAGTATGTTTATTAACCATATAATATAAAAATACAAAGTGACATGGTAAGTGTCAAACTAATTAACTAAGAGTTAAAACAAACAGATAAGGTTAATAATGTGACCCAAACCTGTCTAAAACTTATTGGTTAAGTTTTTATAGACCTATACCCACCTTATAATTTGAATAATCCACTTTGGAGAAATTAGAAACTGAATATTATTTTATTATAAAATAATACTTTATGTTTTTCCTAAAGAGCCCCTCCTCCCCCTTATAAAAGGACACCACTTCTAACCAATTCCTCACACCTCTCAAGCCTTTTGGATCATCCAAAATCTGAACAATTAAGCTTCCTACATCACTATAATATTCCTATAAGCCCTACATTAGGTATAAGGCACTTCAAGATTCCTTTTTGGTTCAAACAAAAAGGAGTTACCCAAATTAAAGGTAACCATTTCTCTTAGATTTTTTTCTTTTATTTTACTTCTCCAACCCCTAAACTCTTCATATTCTTTTCTTTTGTAACAAAAACAGTATACTCAATATACTAGGATATTGTTATGAGAATTATTCTAACTACACTTACACACACCACCATTTAATGGGTGAAGAACGTAATGTTTCTGTGGATGACAACCAAACGCCTCACAAAATGATGATTGTTCAATTATCTCCTACCACCTCTCATGGAGGTCATTATGATGAAACTATAATTAAATATGATATTAATTATATTTATTTTATATATAATCTTCTTTAATTCCATTTTATATCATACCATTATTCATTTCATGTTGTATATATATACAATAACTTCATTTGAGGAAGTGCGGGCTACCGCCCGCTCAAAGTGATATGACTCGTTCATACCATACATGGAACGTATAAAGGATGGTGTTAATGAATGTAAGTAAAAAATATAATATATTATACTAGAATAATAATATGCCTATGTATCATTTGTTTTTTTAACTTTTAAAATGAAAAATGAAATGGAAGTAGCATTCGTGCGTATGTACGGACTACCGTCTCCACGAACACGATGAGATTCATTACCCATCGTATCCATTAAAGTATAATTATCATTTTAGGATTACAAATAATGTTTAAGGACTTGATATAATTATGGATATGAGTAATATACAACCTATCCCTAAAAAACATAGCTTATGTAACAAAACATATAAAATAAAACGAGTAAGTTAACACCCGAAACAACGATAATACTAAGAAATTATTAACAAATAAATGTTAAAAGATCATATATGATATCATATTAGTGGATATTATTCCTGTATAATTAAATAAAAATTATTTAACCATTATACAGGAGGTTAAACTACACTCAACCAAGGAAAATTTACAAAGTAATGGGTTTCTTATCTCACTTTTAATTCCATGAGATTTCCATTGTTCACCACTTATTTATTTCATGTGGTGTGTGTACTGCCCATGATTGTATTCATTGTGTAATATACATTAATTTATGGATATCTACATCATCATTGTATTATCCTTCTTTCATGGGTGTATTTTTTGTATGTTAGCAAATCGATAATGGAATTTAAAATTTCAATTTCCATTCATTCGTCTTTACGCATACTTCATTTATTATTTTAATCCAAGATTAGGTGTGGAATCACTATTAATTTTCTTATGTCGTAATTTCCACTCCTCTTTCTATGGATATGATTTTCATAGACATAATCACTCCATTGATAATTTCTCAAGTCATCGATATGAACTTGATAAGAGTAATTTTAACTCAATCTCCATTTGTTGAGTTAAATATAAAATTCATTGGTGTTGTCTTTACAAGAATATGTGTGAATGTCCTATAATTGATTAACACTGAATTTACAATAATATTGAGTGTATTTAAATTTTTCACACATAATTATGTCATTGATTTATCCTTAACCTAAGGATATGGTCTTTATAAGAGATTTCATCTCAAATTACACTCCATTTAGACTTCTTTGTTGTTATACACCAAATCACTTTTATATGGTGTATATAATGTACCTTGACAGAGTATATCATGAATTCCTTTAATCTCATGATATTTCAAAGTTTTTATTACCTCAAATATTTTTATTCAAGTGTCTCTGTTTTGGTTAGGAACTCTAACTAAAATATCATTTTAAAATGTTTTAAAGATTTATTATTCTAAATATTTCTCATTAATGTCCATGTTTTAAAAATGGTTTTAACAATTTATTTATATGGAAATTAAAGTTTTAAAATCAAAATTAATTTTAAATGTTTCAAAGTGGTATGGTTCACTTTGATTCAAAAATATATTTTTATTGACTTCTTGACAAATAGCGTGAGTATTAAATGTTTTCAACAAAAAGGTGTATATTTCTCTCAATAGTTTGATGATTATTTTAATCTATGTCAATATCCATCATTATTCTCGATTGAGGTTAATATGATACAATAAAATATTCTATATTGGATCTAATGATTTATGTTTGACTATGGATATGCTGTTTTCATACCATTCATGGTTTTTAGTTAATGTATTGAAATTTTTTATACTAGTTTTAATACGAATGTTTATGTTATGTTTCAAAATTTTCATATGAGGAATACATTGGACTCAGTAAGTGACGGGTGGAGCCTGTTATAGCTCCTCGATGCATCAGTAGGTCTCATGAGACATACTAATGTCGTGGCACAAGGCCTTGACAAAATCTTATTTGTAGTCTTGGCACAAGGCTTTGACTTTGTGGTTATGATAGTCTGGAATTATGCATTCCATCATTATGAAAGTGGTTATTGATATTTCATGTGATTATTAGACTAGTAGAATATCCATGTGAATAAGTAAACTGAATTATTTCATTTTGTCTTTTCTATATTATGCTGAAGTTCAAATTTAAAAGGCTTTTGTTCTAGTTATACATTGCCTTAAATGTATATGTTTATTTATAAATGTTTCTGCTATGTTGTTATCATTATTGAGCATCTGAGCTCATGCCTTTCAATGTTTTAATTTTTTCCAGGATGTGAAGAAGTATTTTATGAATGACCTGCAGGTAATGTATGAGGAGATATGAAGACAAGATGTGTTGTAGTTTGTTTCACTTTATGATGTAATGTAAGACTTATGAATATATCTAGTGATTCCCAGGCTACTAAACTAATCGGCCTTTCGAGACTTGATCTTTTTTGATCATGCCAATGTTATGTAATAATGCACCGACTCTAGGTAACTGGGGTCGGGGCGTTACAACAAATACCCCCTTTATCAAGGCTAAAAACCCCATTTTATCAGCACTAGAAAAGTGCTGTTAAAGCCAGTGAAGATAAGGGGGGGGTACCCTTTATCAGCGCTCCAAAAAGCACTGATAAAGGCCACTTTTATCAGCGTTAAAGAAAGCGCTGATAAAAGGGGTCTTTTATCACTGCTAAAACAAAGTGTTGAGAAGCCAAGGCTATGGATATTGGATTAGAGCTCTGCCTATCTCGGGCTATCCCTCTCACTATTATGGAAAAAGACTCGGAAATCATCTGGAGATCCCTTAAAAGAGACACACCCCACCATGGAACATCACTTATCTTATTCTCAAGTGCATAGCTCTCATCCCTCATGATACTTAGATCCTCCACACGCAGTGTGAGGGTAACCAGATGGCTGATGTTTTGGCTTCCAGGGCGACCCAGACATCTTCCCTCTCAACATTCAACTCTCTTAGATCCCTGCCCCCAGGTGGTGTGGACGTCGCTCTTGGAGGCTCTCTTGGCCTTTAATTTTTCAGACCTCCGTAATCCCATGCTCCCAGTGACGGTTCAGTGCCATAACATACTGTCATGATGTTTTTTGTTTAAATTAAAAAAATATAATTTCTGTAAAAAAAAAGGGTTGATAAAAGGGTCCTTTATCAGCGCTTTTTGAAAAGTGCTGATAAAAGTTAAAAAAATTAAAAAATTTAAAAAAATTAAAAAAAATTGAAAAAAATTAAAAAAAATTAAAAACATCCTGTCAATCGCGGGGGGGGGGGGGGGGGGGGGGCTTTTATAGCACTTGTGCCACCCTTTTACAGTGATTTTCCACCACCCTTCAGCGCCCCCATGCACCCCCTCCACCCTTTATCAGTGCTAGCTCCCATATTCCCCCATGCACGTGCACCCCTGCCTCCACCAGGTTTGAACTCAAGACCTCCCCCTACGTGCATATGCCCTTAACACTCCTCTATTTTGATTTGTTTACATTTCATATTATATATATATATAGTTATATTTATTCATATAGTATATATATTTATATCAATATATATATATAGTTATATTAATATATATAACTATATTCATATATATCTCTATTTATATCTATATATATATTTAGTTATATTTATTCGTATAGTAATATATATTTATATTTATATATATATAGTTATGTTAATATATATATTTATATTTATATTAAGATATATATTTATAGTGATATTAATATATATAATTATAGTGATATTAATATATATATTTATAGTAATATTAATATATATATGTAGTTATATTAATATATATATATATAGTAAGATTAATATATATATATAGTTAGATTAATATATAGGTATATAAATATTCATATATTTTTATTTTAAATAAAATGGATATTAGTTATTATTTAGATAAAACTAATATATTTTAAATGTAAATATATTTTATTATTTATGTTTATAATTAATTTTTTTATGTGTAAATATATAAAAATATGTATATATTTTTATATATTAGATTATAAATAGAAGTTCATTATATAAAATGATAAAATTTCAAATAAATAATATCAATATGAATGTAATACCTTGGAATGAATTTAGTCCTCACCGAAAAAGCCAATAAAACCCCCTTAAATGAGGCTGAAATTCCACAAAATGTTAAAAAAATCAGGGTACCCGACTAAAAACTCAGTTTTGGAGGCCTTTTGGGCCTTTTTTGGCCTCGAAAAGACCTTTAGTAGGGCCCTCTAGTTAAAGAGACGTAGAGCTCGTCGCAGGCTTCAATTTGATATGTGGTAGAGCTCAAACGGACACCCAGATCAAAATTTATGGCCGTTTGAAGTTCGAGTTGCGTTTTCAGCATATTTTGGCTTTTTTTATTTTTTTTAATTTTTTTAGTCTTAAAATTATTATTAAATTATTGTTACCCCATAATAATTAGAAAATTATTAATTAGAAATATTTTTTTAATTTTTTTATAAACCATTTTCACTAAATATCTCATATATTAAGTGTAACTATATATTTATACTAATCTAAAATATATTTAAAATCATATTTAAAAAATATATATTATATTTATATCAATATAACTATATCTATATATTTAAATATTAATATATTTTTTTAATGATTTTTTTGGAATTAGACCCTCTATGAGCGCTTTAAAAAAGCGCTGATAAAGACACCCCTTTATCAGCGCTAATAAAAAAGCACTGATAAAGGGGGGTACCTTTAACAGCGCTCAAAAATCGATATTAAAGGGGGTACCTTTATCAGCACTAAAAAAAGCACTGATAAAGGGGTACATTTATCTGCACTTTTTTTAGCACTGATAAAGGTACCCCCCTTTATCAGAACTTTTTCGTTAGCACTGATAAAAGTGTGGCGCTGGGAAAAACTTTTTCTGTGGTAGTGCAATTTAGTTTTCCAAATCAGGTTGGTATGTTATAATGGAATCTATATATGATGGAGAGCTGCCACTAGATTATAACTACAGAAGATGATGGGAACCTTTGTATATGAGGTCAAGTTGTGTTCCCTATGATCATGAAAATAGATTAGACTTGGTTCTCATATGAATTGAGATAGGGTTTTCACCTTGGGCATACAAATATGTTTCACAATATCCATAGGAAGTACTATAAACCTGAGATGAAGAATAAAATTTCTAGGTTTATTTAATAATGATCCACCTATAAAAAGGGGAAGTTCGAACACTATAGATCCAAAAATTATCTTCAAACACTATTTTTATCCCTTGATAATTTAGTACATATTCTTTTGAAAGGACACTATGTCTGATTTTTTCCCCATACAAAATACTAATCTTAAATGTAAACTGTGATATACCGTTAAAATATTATTTAAATATGAAAATTGAAACTAAACCATTGAATTAGTGGGTATGAATAGGAGTAACCACATTATGAAATATCTGAAAAAAGTTTTTCCTTAATAAAATTAATAATCATTCATACATTAATTATCAATTGGTTAGAAATGAAGATAAAATCATTTGAAGGTAAAAGATATATTTTTTATGTATGCAATGTATTTTTATAGATTAAATTAATCACTATTTAGGAATTATTTTAATGAAAATTTTATATTATTTATAGAATAAAATAAATTAACATATATTTAATTTTCGTTAGTAAGAAATTTATGATAATAAAGTCATTTCATTCTTCAAAAATATATTTTCTTAAAAAATGTGTTTTATTGCATTTTATAAAAAATAATATAATGAATTTCGACCAATTTTATAATTTTTAGTTGATAAAATGGAAATTATTTTTTTATATAATTATATTAAATTTAGATTTTAATTTTTTGCAGTTTTTTAGAAAATATCGATTTTTGTGTGAACAGTTAGAAAATACCAATTTTTCTAAAAAATGTCATTTCTTTTAAAACATTTAAAAAGTATCATTCTACTTTGGATTGGTTTTAAAGTAAAATAAGTACCATTTTATTATACATAATTTAATTAGTTAAATCATAATCAATATTATACATTATTTTGGCATAAATTCATTTTTATACTTAAAAAGATTGTTTTTATAAAAATTGATTTTCATTGTGTTTCATGAACTTATATTAAATTTAATTTTTACCAATTTTTTAAATTTAATCTTATAAAATGGATTCCATATTTGGAATCATAATATTCAAATTATTTTATTTGTTCCATTTCATTTTTATTCATAATGAATAGTAACCTTGATAAAAGTTTGTCACAATGGTAAAAGATAAAATGTGTTAAACTAGGTTAAAACTGTGAGACATGGTCTAAAAATCAACACAAAACCTGAAATTATTTAATTTAATGAGTTTATTATGACTATAAAAATATTAGATTCTAAAAAATATCATTTAATTTCCACATTACTTTGACTATAACCCTTAAATTATTTTAGGTAAAGGATAATTACAAAATGTGACTCTCATTCTTTTAATAACTATAATATATTTTCATGGTGATAAAAATTTGTTATGAACTATTATAAATTTTTATTTTAAATATAAATAATTCTTTATTATATCAATTTATTTATAATTTTTAGTATATATATAATTATCATAAATGTTTACATAATGTTGACGTAGTGCCTGTGCAAGTAGCATAAAAAACATGTAAATGATTTAAAAAAAAATTAAATCTATATTTTTTTTGATATATTATATATTTACTTGGATTTAATGGAAATTTATAAATTATAAGTGAATATTAATGTTTTTATAACATAATTATATTGATATCTTGATGACTTTAAAGTCAAAATATGTGAACAGTCATAAAAATGATTTTTAATGGGATTTAATGTTTAAATTTTATTTTTAAATCATAATAAAATCATAAAAATACATAATTAATCAATTGGATATATTTTTTTGGATGTAATTAATTTTCCATGTTTGTTCCACTTGGTTTCTTTAAATTATTTTATGACCCTTAAAGGTTGATTTCTTTACCACTGTTAAGGTTAAAAGTGTTTTCATGGGGGGTTAAAGTAAGTGATAAGGTCCAAAAATCATTAAAAAGTTGTATAGATTTTATTTCAAACTTCTACAACATATATAATAATATAATTCACTTTTTATCCATTTTAAAATATTTAGGCACATATTATATATTATTATTTTATGTATTTGCAGGATTGCAACACACCTCAAATATAAAAGGGAACCTCCTCCCCTATCTTAATCACAAATATTGAGCCATTTGGATCAACCAATATCTACCAAAATGAATTTAAAAAAATTATCCCTATATTTTAGTGGTTTTTTTATAACCAAAATACCATCCTTTTAGGCTTATAGTATAAGAAAAATGAGGTTTCACAAAGAAGTGGTATAACTCTTAACAAAGTGTCTTCATTTTAATTTATTATTATAAATACATAACCTATTTTATAAAAAATATAATATAATTACATAAATATCTTTTATATAGTGATATGTTATTATTTTGATGGAATTACCCTTATTCAACCCCTTTCCCATCCTATGGGAAATAGAAACATTTCTTGTCTGTAAGATTGTACTACTACCACTATGAAGTGTTATGCCTCATTTTTCATCACCACCTCTTATGAATGGTTAAAATTAAGGGAAAATTTAATATATATTATTTTTATGAAATAATTATGTTTTTATAAAGGTAATATATTACTTAATTTTTGGTCATCCTAACAATTGGAAAACGATTATGTCACTCATGCGTATGTGCATACTACCACCTCTTTGAAGAAATGTGATTCATTTTTCATATAAATATTTCATAACTGGTTATAAAATTATATATATTATATAAATATAATAATTATTTCATGTTTAATATTCTAGATATGTTGTAACCATGACCCCTTTGACCATGAATAACTTACCCACACCTTTTTGGGATTATGAACTAAACATCCTCAAAATATCTTACGTGAACTTATTCAATTTAGTAACTATATAATACACGGTAATAAATAAAATTAAATATATTATGATAAATTAATAAAACTGAAATATTTTATCAATCTTAATAATAATTAATTTTATTTTATTATTTTATAAGATAATGAATGTACATGGAATGTTGGGACTCATGGTATGGGGTTTCATAACTCAATTTCCATTTATTAGGTTATACCACTTATTTATTGACAATGGTATGAATAATTTATGTTTAAAATGAATTATTAATGTTGATGTTATATTTTAACTTGTTTTTTTAGATTTAAATTTATTTCACATAGTCACATCATTGATTTAATCTGACTATAAATGTTATAATCTTTTTAAGGGTACTTCTCCTCAATATTCTTTCATTGAGACATGTTTCATGTTATACAACCAATTGTGCTTATATGGTGTATATAAAATCATTTTAAATATTCTATCATTAAAATATTTCTATTCATGTTACTTAAAGTTTCATTTATAGTTATTTATTTCAAGGGGGTTATGATTCAAAAGTTACCAAAGCGATAATGATTTATGTTCCAATATCATTTTTATTTGGGAATTTTAGGATTGAATTTCCTTTATGGTAATTATGAACTATTTATATCTTAAAACACATCAATTTTCTTACAATATAGTAATTTTTTAGGTTTTTATGCTTTAATTTACCTATCATGACATATATAATTAAAATGATCGATAATTTTTTTAAGAAAAACCCCACCTTATTTTCTCTTCGATGACATGTGAGTATGATATAGCTCATGATTAGGGGTGATCCTGATATATATCACAACTGCATGGGGTAATGCTATAGAGTTACCTTCATGGAAGTTAGTAACAATAGATATTGAAGTTTACTAAATATAAGTAACTCTTAACAGAATAAAAAGTTAATTGGATGGAAGTTACTCCAAAGGGAATGTTGGAATTATGCCGTTTATGTGATTCCATAACAAATGTATACAGTCCCAAGATAACAAAAAATTTTCTATATGCTTTCTATGAGTCTTAATAATTACTTTGAATAATATTTATTTCAGTTGGTTCATGATTTTTAAATCATACTACTCTTGTCTTATTCCATGAATCAGGTCTTATGATAGAGGTTTTTGTGGGTATGAATTCTCTTATATTTTTCTCACACACATTGATTATGTTATAATAACATTATAATAATATTATACTCACTAATGATATTAAATTTATGCTTATTTTTACCCATAATGAGTGTTTTATCTCACCATTAATATGATCCCATTTCCTCAAGTTCTAAAGAATTATGATATGTATGTTGTATTTAGAAGGATTTCATGTATGAAAAATTATATGGGAGATGTTGAAGACTCAATACGTAATAATAAAATATGGGTATAATGAAAAAAATATAATTTTTATGGAAAGATATGGGTTTATTTATATATATTGTTTTTCATAATTACCTAATCATTAAACCTAAATGGTATTGGGTATATAAGTGACTCAATATTTCCTTTTGATGTTGTAATTATATATGATTAAAATTGAGTCACATATAATAGTATCAATTTAAAAATTGTAAAGAGAATGTTTTTATCACTAGGATTAGGTATACGAATCTAAGGCATTATAATTGGTGTTATAGTAAGGGTTTAGATAAATGAAGAGGCCATGATTTCATTGTTTGATGATATTTTATGATTCATGGATATCATCATGGGTTAAAGAGTCTAAGGTTGACCATAGTATTAATGGTATAAATATCATCTTCAGGTTTTAAGATATTGTATTTTATAGTGATCAATAATTTTTTGGGAGTTATTTTATTATGTTTTAATATATGATTAGCTTATATATAACCCTTAGGTTTATCAAGTGATATAACATGAAGAATATTTGGGAAAAATTCCATTTCCTTCATGGATGTAGGATAAAATTTATAAAATAACCTATGAGTTTAATATATTCTTTGATGTTGAGGTAATTATAGTTAATTGGGATATAAGGATAGTTATTTTTGAAATGATTTCAGTTAAAATTTGGTTATTGTTATCAAAAGATTAGAAATAAATGTATTATTTCTATCTATGAAGGTTTACTTACTTTGGGTATTATCTTATATTATTCTATCTATTTTTATTTATTAATAAAAAAAGTAATATCTTTTTATCTTTTTATAGATTTAATTATTTGTTAAAATTGTATTTCCATGTATTAGAAGTAAGAAAGATACATTCTGGATATTCATCATTTGAATATGGTATGAAATAGAGAATAATTGAAACACACAACCAAAGGATGAGATTGAGTTTATGGATGTGAAGAAATCAAGTATGTATACTTTATAATTCTCTTTTTATTGATGGTGAAATATCACTCAACTATAGAAAATGAATATTGAAAATGAAAATTTTATCTTTTTTTGATCATTTATGATGAATTAAGGACCTCTTCTCTTTTTTGGATAAAATGAATTTTTTTATTCTCATAAAAGTATATTGTTATATCTTAAATAGTTCTTCACTCCAGGTTCATATTTTCACTTCATGTAAATTTTATCCTTACTTGGGAACCATATTATGTTTATTACATGTATCCTATATATATACATTTTACCAATTTTAAAAAATATGCTCTATCATTCAATTTTATGATGTAGTTTTTCAAAAAATTAATTTTTAAATATTAAAATGGTTTTCTCAATCATGATTATATGTTTTCTCTTCCACATCATCAAATTGATTTATCAAATGTTTTAAATCTATTGTTTATAAAACGTAAGGAAAAATTATGATGATATAAGTTATTTAAGGAGGTTAAATGTCACAGCCTGATATTTTATCATATATTTCATTAAAATGATACCATGTTTTATTTAGTGTGCCACCCACAATAATGAGCATAAAAACTAACCATGATACACTATTAAAATATTATCTAAATATGAAAATTTTAACTAAGAAATTTATTTACCCGGAATGAATAGGAGTAAAAATAATATTAAATATATATAATAAAGTTTTTCTTAAAAAAATGAATAATCCTTCATATATTGATTATTAATTAGTTAAAAATTAATTTTAAACTATTTGAAGGTAAAAGAGATATTTTTCATATGAGAAACATAATTTTATAGATTAAATTACAAATTATTGATGAATAATTTTAATTAATTAAATATATTATATATAAAATTAAATGAATTAACATTCATTCCATTATTTTTACTATTAAAAAATGATAATAAATTCATTTTATGCTTCAAAAATATGTTTTCTTCAAAAGTGATTTTTAATAATTTTTAGTAGATATTATAATTAATTTCTAGAAATTTCTGAATTTTTTTGATAAAATGAACATTATTTATTATATCATAATATCTAAAATTTATTTGGGTGATTTTTTGAGTTTTTATGAAAACATTTATTTTTTGGTGAATAAAAAAAATAATGTTTTTATTAAAAATATATTTTATATTAACATATTTAAAAATTAACATTATATTTTGTTATTTTTTTAAATGATAATTATTTATATTTTATAAAAAACAATCAATGTAATTAAATTATAATCAATATTATCCATGATTTTTATATAAACACATTTTTATTTTTAAAAGAGGTATTATTATAAAACTTTTTTCCATTTCATTCCATGCACTTATATTAAAATTAATTTCTAACACTTATGGAAATTAAATCATATAAAATTGATTCAATATTTGTAATAATTGTAACTAAATTATTTAATAAGGTCCATTTCATTTTTATTCATTTTGATTAATAGCCATGATAAAAGTGTATCACCATTAAAAAGGGTAAAATGGATTAAACTTGTTTAAAACTATAGGTTAAGTTCTAAAAAGAAACCAAAAACTGGAACTTATTTCATTAGATGAGTGTTTGTATACAAAAAATTATCTTATATTATAAAAAATATAATTTTTGTTCCATATTCTTTTGAATATAACCTTTATATTATTATAAGTAAAATATAATTACAAAATGTCACATTCATTATTTTAATATCTCAAGTATTTTTTAATAGAGATAAAGAGATATTATGAACTATTATAAATTTTTAATTTTAATATAAATATATTATTTTTATAATACTGATTTACTTTCAATTTTATGTGATGGAATAATTACCTATAACCTTTACACAACCCAAATGCGGTGTTAGTGAAAGCTATATAAAATCCATGTAAATGATTTTAAAAACATTAAAAGTAATATGTTTTCAATGAATTATGGTTCTACATGAATTTAATGGATATTTATAAATTATAAGTTATGTTGAAAGTATATATATATTAATTAAATTGTTATATTGATTCATTTAGGGTCAAAATATATGAATAGTTCTGAAAATGAATTTAAATTCTATTTAATGTTTAAAAATTTATTTCAAATGATTTGAAAATCATAAAAATACTACAATAACTCAAATGGATGTGAAATTTTCTAGGATATCTGGAATGGTTCACGTATGTTTCACTTTTAATTTTTAAATTATTTTCTTGAACTTTAGTGAGTTAATTTTGTTTACTGTGGTTAATGTTAGAAAACGTAACAAGGGGTTAAACTAAGAAATAAGGTTCAAAATGAAACTTGTATAAATTTTATTTACTATATTTATTTTGACCTGGCCTCTTTATCTTCAATTATATTAAACTTATGATCCATTTTACTCTAGTTAGAGACATATTATATTTTAATTGTCTATGTATTTACTAGATTTCTACCAACCTCACTTAAATAATAAAACCTCATATACTCTCTTTCTCACACTTATTGAGTCATATTTATCAATCAAGATATTCTCAAATCCATTTACAGCCATCCTATACATGTTTTATAGGTTTTTTTCTCACCTAAATATCATCTTATAAGGATTAAGGTATAATCCAAAGGAGGTATCTCAATAAAGAGGTATAAATTTTAAATGAGTGTTTTCAATTTTTTTTCTTCTTCCACCTCCTTAAAATATTATATATCAATGATCATATAATAACATTTATATATTCCATATAATTAGATGTTATTTTGTTTATATTATAACCCTTATCCATAAACTCTTTTTCCTACAGGAAATAAAAACATAATTCATGTGTATATATGAATGTTATGGTATTTTTTCATGGATTAATTGGGAATCATAAGAACAGATTTGATATTTATTGAGTAATATAGGAGTGATTTTCTATTTAAAATTAAAACATAGTAAGGAGGGAAGATGAATCCCAAGTTTTTGTTAGTTTATTCCCACCATTACCATTAAACATATAGTGAGAGGTGTAAAGATTGCAAAAATCATCATTAATCAGATAATAATATGGAGCAAAAAAAATTAAAGACCAGGATAACCTTACAATTTGGAAGCTGAACCTAAATTTTTAACCTTCTCATCATACCATTTTCAATCTTTTACTTCAATTTTTATCATAAAAATAAAAACAAGAAAAACCCTTTCTATAATTAAAAAGTGAAACCTAATTTTTTATGCACTCCTCTATTGTAGAAAAACAGAAGTTACTATTAATACCACATTTAGAATATGAATAAAATTTATTTTTCCACATGCTATAAAATTCTCATGTCACTCATAGTCAATGAGAAATTATATTTTTAAGGAATTTTTTTCTAAAACAATAAAATCATATCTATGAATAATTTTCCATAAATTGATATTGTAATATAATAAACTACATAAATATTGTGTATATCCAAGGAATAATACCTCATCATATATTTAATCAAACTTACGAAATTTTATTCTTTTTTATATTGACTTAATAAGGGATGTTTAAGATCTTGAGACCCTTGATGTTTAAATTCATTCCAATGATTATATCATAATGTATGTTAACTAAATGTGGTCAAATAAAAATATTATTAATGATGTTGAAACTTTTATAGTAGATTTACTCTAAATTTACTTTGATTTGAAATATATTGATAAAATGGTTCTACCCATTACTAAAAAACGTTTTTCCTTACTTTTAGTTACTCTATTTGATGGGATTAATGGGACATCTTAATTTTCATTTTATGTGGAAGAAACCCCAAATTCTCTACCCAAGATCATACCAAGATAAAATGATTGAAAATAATAATAAAATTATTATTAATCAGTACCTCATAGTCAATGAATTTCATCTTAATTTACATTTAGTTACATTTAGTTTTGTTAGAAACAACCAATATGTTCTTTCCTATTATGGTATACATCAGCCACTGGAATCAATAAAAACTTTGGCATGACATATTTTTTCCAAATGGTATGCTGGAACCCCCTTTAAGAAAAATTTATACTTGGATTTTAGATATATTTTTGTTGTTGATACTAATCTATCAAATGAGGTCTAAGCGGTTTATTTTATAAGATTCCTTTATTTAATGATGTCTCCTATTGCAGTTATAATGTCTTATGTGTTATAAAATGAAAAAATTCTTTTAGTTTCCACATCATTCATTAAATTCATTATTAAACTCATTTTACAATCAATTTTTTTATTTGAAAATCATAATATTATGTTTCTATAATATAAAAATTCCTGACAATCACTTTATGAGGGACAATTAATGATATCATATATCACTCTCTATATGAACCATGTCATGGTATCACATACCACTTGTAGAAATTGGCCAAGGTGTGTTGACTTTATCCATTCCATGGCCATTCTTTAGTGTACAAAATAAAAAAATCTCCCACTATCACTAAATCCTAAAATATATTATTAAAAACATCAAAACTCAATGTGAATCTATCCAAACCTCTTTGGACATAATTATAATTATGTTTATTAATTGTTTTCAAACACGTTATTCAAAATTAAATCCTCACACTAGGACTATATGTGTGACCTTGAGGTCCTTTTTAACATTGAAAATAATTTTAAATTACCTTATACAAAATTATAAGAAAATAGTGGCCTCTAGAAAAATTTCAATGCAATTAAAGATAAAAAGGAATCTAGTGTGATCTTAATAAGACACAATCATATATCCATATATAAATTTCCAACACAAGATGTATATCTATAAATATTATTAATTCTTATATAATAAATTTGTTTGAATTCATCAAGTGACCACTAGATATGGAACACACTAGTAAAAAATGGCATTCATGTTGGTGTTTTAACATCAGTTATTCATAAACATATGTTAAAACCCACATTGTGGTGGGTTTTAATAACAATAAAATATATATTAAATAATATTAAAACCCCTATTAACATATTTTAGTATATATTCAACCTTAAAACCCCCCATGAATAGGGTTTTAATGCTAGTTATATAAATAACCAATGTTAAAACCCACCACAACATGGGGGTTTAACAACATTAATTCATATAATCAATGTTAAAAACCTTTTTATGGAATGATTTATCCTCACATATGTATTAAATAATTTTAAAATTATAATTTCATATCACACATTAGTGATGTTTAAATTTTATCACAATGTTTCCTTTTAATTATTAATTTCGAGCATGAAATTTATTATATAACAGGAACAATTTTCCAATACGATCTATAAATTTTCATTCCACAAATTTTTATATTTATTAAAAACCTTTATTTTGGTCTAAAGATTGATCATTCCATTTATTATTAATTACATGATTTATCATTTTTTATTTATAATTATGTTATCATTATTTATTTTTGGTTTTTGAATTTTTCATTTTATAGATATATTTGTTGTTGATTTTTTTATGATTAAGATGATTTATTCCAATCAAGTATAATAGAAAAAGTTTATTCATGATATTTACTATTTAGAGTTTTAAATAATTCATTATTCATAGTTTAAGATTCCACTTGAGTTATTTCTTCAAAAAAATATTAATAAATGATTTTTTGTTTCAATGGACACCTCTACAAGAATGGAAAAGAAGATGAAAAATTAAGTATCCTTTTCTTATTTTCACTTGGTTATCATAAATTTTTAGTTATTTTTCATTAACTTTTGTTCAAATAGATTTACACTTATTGAGGTATTTTAAAAAATTAGTCACCTTTTATGATGATCATCCTAATAATTAATGTAATGTTTTTACGAAATTTACTATTTTGATGACTATTATTCTGATAAATGATATAAAAAACATAACCTTTGAGACTTTGGATGTAAGTTATTTTTATAATTGATGTAAAAATTCACTTATAACATCAGTTATAAAATTCAATATCATTATAAGTTACTATAGATGTTTATTATCAAAATAAATGATGTCAAAAGTCATGATATTTTATAGAAATATATGTTTCAATATATGTTTCCATAGCATAAGAAAAAAAACTTTTACAATGTCAGATATATTTATGTTGTTTGAAAAAATGATGTTGGAACTCAAAAAAAGTTCATTTAATGGTATTTTTTCACAAGTGAGATTTAAATATAATTAGGAAAACTCATAAATTCATGATTACATAAAATAATTTAATTTATTTTAATGAATATATCACAAGTCATTCATATATATAGTTGATAACATCCCATTCCACTCAATTATGAATGGATATGAATTTCCTCTATCTCTTTTAATTATTCTCCCACATATCATAATTTTTATACAAGCATACAAATATCATCTTGGTTAATCTCAACTAATGACATGATAAACAATATACACAACCACCCCCTTATTAGCTCTACCCCAATGGTGGTTTAAGAAACATATAAAATTATGATGGTTTTTGTGCTAAGTATCTTGTCACCCTCTATTAATGGGGATTTATTTAAACATACACCCTATGTATATCAAGGATTATATGAAATTTCATGTGATATAATTTCATAGTTTAATTCAGATAATAAGTCATGAGTTCATTTTGATTATTATATGATATTCTACTCAAGATAACCTTATTATATCATCAAAAAATAATAATACTCGATGATAACAATCGATTTGGGATTACTCAAAGTTTCACTTTAAAGAGATATTATCATTCTAATGTTCCTATATTACATAAAATACACATGAATAGACGATAAATAGAGATTTCATTTATTATAAAACCATGATATATTTTATAATCATTAAATCAAATCTCTCATGTATCTAATACCAAGATATGTTACATTATCCTCCTTATTTTTCTGAATTAAGGGGATTTTTGTGGATTTTATATATAATATTTTGTATCCATAAAATGTATTATTACATTACCCCTATCAGTGATCTATTTATTTAGATTGTATTTGTGAAGGTTGTGTTTGGTCCTTTGGTGAGGTACCTTTTACTGAGAAATAATTCCATTATTTTCATAGTAAAGATCAATTTATCCTTCGATTATCGGAACAAACCCAAGTTTAATAAATAGATTCTTGATCCAAACAACTTCCTTTATTGTATATGATGTAATTTTGTAATCTACCTCTCTTATCAAGTCTTCTATGATGAATTTTCTGGATGTTTTCTAACTGATATCTCTACCAATGTGATGAAAATATGAATGAAAATTGAGATTTCATTTCATATTTAGTTTTTAAGAAACTAGCATTGGTGTAACCCCTTACATTGAGATCATAATCAACTCCAGATACTATAAGCATATCCCGACTTCTTCTCATGTAATTATGGATGTTTTTATAACAATCCAGTGAATATTACCACTATTTCATCGGTATCTACTTGTTATGATCAAAGTATAAGAAACATAATATTAAATACCCAATATGGAATATATATAGATCCTATTGAATATTTATAAATAATATTATACATTATTTATAACTCTTTATAATTTTCTTCAATCTTTCTTAGATTAATGCCATACAAAAATAGTCAAGACCCTTTTTTTGAGGTCTCTATGCTAAACTTCTTCTGTAATTTACAAATATAGGTGTTTTGAATAAGTCCAAGAAACATATTTGGTTTATCTATTTAGACATTTAAACATAGTATGTAGGATAATTCACCCAATTATTTCATTAATAAATAATTTGGTAATCATAACTTTTCAGAATCTAAAGTCGGGATATCATTTTCAATAAGTAGTATATCATCCACAAAAATATTAAAAATACAAAAATAATATTATTAACCTTCTTATATACACTGAATTAATTCTTGTTCTTGATGAAATCAAAATCACTGATTGCATCATCAAACTGAATGTTTTATCTCTATGAATCTTACATTAATCAATAAACAGACCGTTGTAACTTGACAACCTTAACCGATTCATTTAGCACCTCAAAACCTTAAAGAAATATCATATTCACATACTCGACTAAATTTATAGTCAAAAAAGTGATTTTGACATCTATTTAATATATCTCATAATAATAATGAGATTTTATAGATAAAAATAATTGAAAGGTATTTATCATCACAATTTGTAAAAAGATCTCCTCATAGTCAATACCATGAAATTTTTATAGCCTTGAACTAATAGGAGATCTTTATAGGCACACACTCAACCATTCATATCAGATTTATTATGAAAATCCAACTTTCACCTTATGAGTCTCATCCCTTTAAGTTCATCCAAAAAGTTCCAAAATTGGTTAGTGTACATAGATTCTATATCATATTTTAGGGCCTCTAAACAGTTATTTTAATCTAAAATAAAAAATTTATTATTAATAGGTAGTAGATTCATCACCCATGAACAAAACTTCATCATCTTTTTTTAATAAATCCTTATCTATTTGTATCTAAAAAAATATGACTGAACTTTTGATATTCTTATGTTTGTTAATTCATTTACTCTTCCCGAACTCTTTATAGAACCATCAGATCTTCCATATTTGAAAAATTCTAATTTGATGGTCTTTAATATCTCCAAGATCAACTTTCCATCCATCAAATCATTGAAAAATTCGTTCCTTATGGAATAAAATTACATCTTGAGCCACAAAAAATTTATGTTCAATAGGATTATAAGAGTAATATCCCACAATATCTTTGGAATAACCAAAAAAAATATTTTCTTTTATTTGTGTTCATGTTTATCAGAATATAATAATAATACATATGTCTCACATCCCCAAATCCTAAAAAAATAAAAATCAGGACACTTCCCATACCACTTCTCATATAGTGTATTTATGAATAACTTAAATAGAAAATGGTTTAGTATGAAATATTATTACTTTATAGTATATCCAAAAAATAACATTAGAAGGTTATATATAATAATAGTTGATCAAACCATGTCCAATAAGGTATGCTTCCTCATCTTAAACACAACATTCCACTTGGTGTTCTAGGAGTGTGTTATAAAACAATTCCGTAATCACTTTTATGATTAGTGATTTACTAGAGAAAGAAATCATATCCCATATTATAACACATCAAACATAGTATCACAATGTTGATTATTAATTTATTACACTGGAACTAAATACAAGTGTTTGTATCCCAAAAGTTCGATTAGTTTATCAGTATTGTAAAACTAGATACATAATTGAATCTCATATTACATTTTAAAACATATAATAAAAAATAGTATTTTATTTTATAACACAATTATTCCCTTTAATATATCCCAATATATCAATCATTATAAAATTTCTATCATCCTCGGGAAAGAAAAAATTAGAAAGTGGTGATCTCAGATGCTCATTAAGGGTATGCATACAACATAAGCTAACACAAAGAAAATAAAATATGAATAATATGGAAAATATAAACAACAATAAAATATTACGTATATATAATACCATAAAATATGGGACTGAATACATTGTTAATATAACAGTATAAATAATTATATGGATAATAAAAACTAGTTTCATAATGATTGAATGCATAATGAAGATCATCATTATCTTACCACCAAAGCCTTGCGCTAACAACATTCATAAATCGGTAATGCATACAAAAAATACCCAAACTAGATTGTCTCATGAGACCTAATTATACATCTAGGGGAAATAATAGACCCAAAATATCCCATACTAAGTCCAATTCAATCATCATATGAAAGGGTTGAAATATAATCAATGTAAACATTCATATAGGAAAACTAGCATATAAAATGTGAATAATTTCACTAATAAATAAACATTATCATAATATATAAAGATTAATATGGAAAATTTTATCAAAATAATACATCCCAATAAAATCATAACATTCTCCAAATAACGGTGACATAGATTAATTTATTTTAAAGAGATCATTGAAAGATTTCATGAGAAAGATACCCATTTCATTTTGAAATAAGAATTCACTCAATATGAATGAAAAATATTTATTTGGAAGAAATATATAAACTTATAAATTAATCTTTGAAATATTAAGTGGTCTAAATGTAAGGAAATTCCATTAATGCTGTATAGTTTAAAAAAACATTCTTTTTACACTTTTGTAAGAAAATTCAAAAATTACTTCATTCAGAAAAATATAGGAAGATAACTTTTAAATAATTTTAAAAGTAAAAAATGGGTAAAATTATATTTAATAAATAATTTTATAATAATAAATAAATGATTTAAAATTTTTTAAGGAAAATATTGATATGAAATAAAAAGATTCTAAACCAAGAAGAGACACAAAGCTGATTTGTCTTAAAAAACATGGTTAGGGTATATTCAGTACTCAAAGAGTGGAAAATGAAATGAAAACATGTAATTTCCATAAATAACCAGATTATAAGAAAATATATTTGGTTTAATATAGAAATGTATAATGATTTTCCCAGTGGAGACTCTGAGATAAACATTCCAAAATAATGATGAGATTTTGAAATAAAACATTATATCTGGTTCAACTTCCTTAGAATGAATTCAAACATCCTATATAATGAATATATATTTATTTTATATATATTCTAGAACCATAATAATATATATCATAAAATATATTATTTATAACTCATTTATTAATAAATATTTGTTAAAATAACTATTCTAGGTAATAACTGCTTTGTTTTCATGTATGTTTTAGTTGGTTGGTTTAGTCCTTTTAATTTGATCATAGTTTCATTATATCTATAATTTTAATCATTATTTAGATATCATATAT
The DNA here is from genome assembly GCA_963277665.1 of Viscum album. Classification (NCBI taxonomy): domain Eukaryota; kingdom Viridiplantae; phylum Streptophyta; class Magnoliopsida; order Santalales; family Viscaceae; genus Viscum; species Viscum album. The sequence continues at coordinate 351,717,992 of OY728121.1, read as the reverse complement.
TTTAATTATATATATATATATTCATCTATAAAATTTATCGATCAAAAAATAAATTTCATAGTTCCTGGAGATGGTAGACCATACGTATGCATGAGCGCTATTTTCATTTTTTGATAGATGGGAAAAAATAAAGGTAAATAACAATGTAACTTTATATAATAATTATTTAATCATATATACCATATATATTCATTAAATATATCCTTATTAACATCCATTTAATTCATAAATAAAAGATGAATCACATTGCTTCGTGGAGTACACTTGAGCGAAGTTATCATTTTACAATATATGTTAAGGAAAGAATGCATGGGTTATATTATAATTCAAAAAGTATAAATATTTCATAAATATTATTTTTATACATTAAATCCATTATTATCTCCATCCGTGATAGGTAGTGATGGAAAATTATTTACATTGGTCATGAGACGATAGTCCTATATACCCATGATCGACAGTTTCATTTCCCATTTGATGGAAGAGGTAATAGATATAGGCTATTCCATTAAAATAATTACATATTAATATATTTAAGATACTGGTGTAATTGTTTCATCATATTTTAATAGGATTTTAAAATGGTAGATGTATAAATTGAATGAAAATTTGATGTTAATAACTATACCTTCTTTTCAAAAAACATCTTTAAGTTTATACCTAAAGCCTTCATTGGATGGTTTTATGATCAAAAAAGGACTCTATGTGATTGGAAGGGATTTATTTAAGTCATATGGATAGGGATTTACTAAAAGAGGATCTTTAAGTGTGAAGAAAAATGATATAGGTTGTCCTTTTATAAGTGTGGGAGAGGACACACTTGGAATTTCATAATTGATGATAATATAATGAAGTAATTCTAAGGACATATTCTTCTAAATGGAAAATAATTTTAAGGAAAAGTGGATATGGATGAAATGAAATCATTAAATTAAATTTATATAGATTTTTATTACATTTTAGCATTATATTTTTATTAATCTCTTTGTTAATTATTTTTTACCTTAATTGCGGTAAAAAATAGTTTAATTATAAAGTGTTAAGAATGTTACCATAAAAGGAAAATTGAATCATAAATGGACTATGAATGATGTGTTAAACCAAATTCCATTCACATGATAAAAGATAATATTTTTATAATTTTCAAATAATTTAATTAAATATTATTTATTATAAAATATCATTACTATCAATTTTGTAACTATTTATATAATTTTACTTCAAGGAAACCAATACATAAATGAAATTAAAATATAATACTTTTAAACATAATTAACGTGTTATATTTATTTAAAAAATTAATGTAACACTATAACCCACTCAAATCATTTCACTTTTATTTTTTTTAAAATAATTTATTTTTTTTATTAATTAAATAAATATGGTGTTAGTGTTTCACAAGAATTTATGGTAATTATTTTAAAAAATAATTTTATAAAAATTACCATTTTGAATATAATTTTATTCTTCAAAAAATTATCCCGAATATTCATAAATTTGTTTTCTCCATGTGAACAAATAAAATACATTTAAAACTATGGGGGTGAAATTTTATAACTTTCTTTTCTTTAAATATCATATATGTCATTTTCATGATAAAATTTTACTTAAACAATTAAATTTTAATCATAAAAGGATATTAGTATCATTAATTTCAAATTTTAATAATTAAATAAAAAATGGCCACCTTAACACTTAGTTTTAACCATGATTAACCGGATTCACCCTTTATCACGGTGATAAATTTTACCACGATTACTATTTTTAATTCCTAAAAAATAATAGGGACCTACTTATCAAATTTTATAGTTATTATTCCAAATATTGAATCCATTTTATAAAATTAAATACCTATAATTGGTAGAAATTAATTTTAAAATATTTTTCAATATGCGATGAAAACAACCTTTAGAGAAAATATAGTTTTTAGGAATACAAATTTATTTATTCTTATCCTATACAAAAAAACATTATATTAATGGTGAAATATTTGATTGAATATATAATATATAAATTATATAAAATTAATTTTTATATAGTTACCAATTGAATTTATTAATAAAAAATACATTATGTTCATTAGAGTTATTTATTTTGAAAACATATCATTTAGTTTTAAAAAAATTCATTTTTTTTATAATTTATTAATAACCAAATAATTTATTTTAAACACGTATAAACCATTAATGTTTCAAAAATTAGTTAATAATATTCGTACTCACCAATTTAATGACTAGGTTATAATGGTATACTATATTACTATACATTTAGACTCAGGGTATTCTGTATCACAAACTATCAAAGAGATTAATTTTTTAAAAAATAAATATTTCTTAAAATCATAGGGTGGTACATTATTCCCTAAAAAAATTCCATTTATTAAATTTCTATAATTTCACCTCATAAATATATTTGGGTAGTTTTTCATCATAATTTATTCAGGTTCCCACATTTCCACTTATGTCTAATGATTTATCTATAGAACTTTTTCCAGTTGAGTGGTTCGAATACTGAACACTTTTTCTCTAGTGTCCAGAATCTTGATAGGCTCTTCATAGTAAGATAAACCAGGTTTAAATTCTATTTCTTAAGTGGTGAGTACATGCCTTGGGTATGGAATGTACATCCTTAAAAATGATATATAGAACACGTCATGTAATTTTGAGAGACATAGTGTCGTTGACAAATGATAAGACACAATTAAAATTCGTTCTAGGATTTCAAAATGTAAGATGTACTTAGGGATCATTTTCCCTTATCGAATGTTATACCACCCTTCCATGGTGATACATTCAGGAAAATTTGATCTCCCACTTTAGATTTCCATTATTTCATCCATTTATTAGTATAAATATTTTTACTACTTTAAGATACATTAATAGGAGTATTAATAGTCTTCACCTTTGTCATTGTCTCTTCAAAATCTTTTGGGCCTATAATATTCCTCTCCCCATCTTCATCTGAAAATGTTGGAATACGAAATATCTTTCAATAAAATTCTTAATATTACATAATTTGAATACTTGGAAGGGATATATTATTATAGGAAAACTATACCAATGGTATATACTAAATCGAAATACCTTGAAATTCAAGTGAGCATGAACTCAAAATTTATTCTAATGTTTGGATAGTCCTTTTAAACTAACCATTATTTTGGGGATGATATGATGTGCTCAAATGAAACTCTATATCAAGAGACTTCTAAATAATTTTTGAGAATTTTGATGTAAATATTAGATCCTGATAAGCCATAATTGAAATAGGTTCACCATGAAGTATAATAACTTCATTAATATAGTTTTTTTAAGGTGATCTAGAGGTAAATATTCTCCTATAGTGACGAAATTTATAGATTTGGAAAAGAGATCAACAATAACCCATATTGTATAATACTTATTAGGATTCTTTGGTAATACAATGAAAAATTCCATAGTAATGTTATCCCATTTCCATGTAATAATTAGTAGATTTTTCATGACTCCTATAAGATGTTTTCTCTCAACCTTCACCTGGGTATAGATGGAACACATAACCGCTTTCCAATTTTTAAAATTCCATCATCATATATAAAGTCCTATAATTTCCCATAATTCACAAACTTAATTTTTCATTGAAAATCATCATAATCAGGATGAGAACTTTGTATTTCTTATAAAAAATATGGGTTGTAAATTATTTGAAGAAGGAGTGATGTTTCCCATTCTTTAATAATTACCAAATCCGTCTATAAAAAATCCATAAACATTGGATCCCTATAAATCCTATTTTTTATTATAATGGAATGATATTTCATACTCGATGTATCCCTTACATTATTTTATTTTCTTATATTGTGTTTTATTGAGTAATAATAATTATTAATTAGCTTAAGCCATCATATTTTCCTTATGTTGAGAATTTGTTTTGAATAATATATTTTGGAAACTTATATTCTATGTATATTTCACATATTTTTCCATATACATAATGTATCCAAATATTTATAGGAAATATTATGTCTTCAAAATCATGATCAATATTTGGATGGTTTTTTGATGATTCATTAACTATATTGATCCATAGGTAATAACTTTATCATTATACATAAGGACATAAGTAAGTATCTTCTTCGATGCATCACTATATATAAGATATCCATTATTTCCTGATGGTATAGTCAAGATCATGTCAATCACAAATATCTTCTTTAATTATTTAAATAATTATTCACATTACTTTTTCCATATAAACTTAACCCCTTTATTAGTAAGATTGATTAATGAGTTAGACAATAAAGAAATATTTTGAACAAATCACTGACAGTAACATGATAAAGCAATGAAACTACATACCTCAGTCATGTTATTTGGTTTAGGGAATTCTTGGAATACCTTTTTCTTCACATTATTAAATGATATTCCATCCTTGGTGATAATATGTCCAAGAAAATAAACATTAGGAATCCAGAATTTATACTTTCTAAATTTAAAATATAATAAATTTCTTATAATAGTCTCAAGAATTATTTTCAAGTGATTCCAATGGTCCTTATACCTCTTAAAGTACACTAATATATCATCAATAAATACCATAAAAAATATCAAGATATTCCTTCAATACTCTATTCATTTGATCCATAAAAACATAAGTTGTATTATTTAATCCAAATGGAATTACTGTAGACTCGTAATATCTATACATAATTTGAAATTTAGTATTTAGAATATTTTACTTCTTTAATCAAAATTTCAAATACCGAGAATGAAATTAAATATTTTAAAAATATCCATCTCCTTGAAGTTGATCGAATAAGTTATAACTGTGATGAAAATGATACTTGTTCTTTTTTATAATAGCATTGATTTTCCTATAATCAATATAAAAATTAATAGATCCAAAATTATTCTTAATGAAAAGAATATGGGATCCTTAATATAAAACACTTGGGTGTATGAATCCGTTATTCAAAACTAATCCAGTTATTTATTCAATTCCACTAATTCCACGATGTCCATTATATATGTAGTCTCTGATATAGGCCATGCATCCAGGATTAAATCAATGGGAACTTATCCTCACACCATGGTGTATGGATAGACAATTCTTTAAGAAATACATCAGTTTATTCATATACCATTTGTAAATTTTCAATTTTAATATAAACTTTTCCATCCATAGGTTGTTTCTAATATAATTCTCTAATAATTTCATTTTCAATAGTTAGTGGGGGTGAATCAAAATATGAATAAGATGATGAAGTTTCCCCTATAAAGATTAGGAATTACACATCTTCATCATGAATTATAATTTCCTTCTCTTTGAGAAAAATATATTAATTATATTTTGAAATACGATCCATACCATAGTTTATTTCAAAATCTTCCATAGGTATAATAATAAAGTGATCAAATATGGAATGTGTATGTGTTATAACATGAACAAACTGACACATCCTTATTATCATGAGATGTTCACTAAGATTATTAACTGAAAACTCCCTTTTTAAGGTATTATAGAAATATTTAATATTCTTACCAAAAATATAAAAGATAAAAAAGAGTGAAAAAATCCACAATAAAATGAATAATTATCTAAATTTTAGGAAATTATTAGATTAATTTTCACTATATCTATATAAATTTAAACCACATTTTTTTATCACACAATCTTATCCATGCTCCCTTAACATTTTCTAGTTAACATTCTGTTGATGCCTAGTAGAATCATTTTCATAGTTCCTTATATCATTACAGTTGAAGCACTAAACATTGGTATCTTCTTTATTTCACATATAATAATGGTATTGGTGGCCCTTATCTCCAAAATTAAAGCAAAATCCCTTTACAAATAATAATTTCCCCCAGTGTTTCTTTCAATAATTATTAAACGTTTTTAATTCCAACTTTATCTTCTTCCCTTTTGTTGTATTTCTTTTTCCAAATTTATCACACACCATTTTATTATCTCGATTTACTAAAAAGTATTAATACATGGATAATTATTTCTCTATATTTATATCACATGATACTATATCCTCATATGATGAGAAGGTTGGGATTACTAGTTACCTTCAAAAAATAAGCTTTATCCCATCAAAGAAAAATTCACCGTTACTCTATATGGTACACTATATTGCTTTTTATAATTGTAAATTTGGATTTATACACAACTACATTTTCATCTTCCATTTTTCTCAAACTAAACAGTTTTCTCACCATATCCATTTGTTTTTCATGAGTAAAATACTTTTCCATGATATTTTTCTTAAAATCATTCCATTCTGTGCTCACTATTTCCTCATTCTCCTTAGTGTTTTTAATCAATAACCGATATTTATCTACATACCCTGAGAGATGATAAACTAAAATGAAAACATTATCCCTTTCATTAGTTCCCAAAGAGTGAAATGTATTATTTAAATAACTTATCCATTTCTCAATATCAAATGGATATATAGTTCTATTAAATAATATTGTTTTCTAATGCATGAAGTAGTCTACAATTGTTAGACCGTGTCGGGGATCTGCAGGCTGATCCATATAAGACAGATTATTGTTCATAAATAGAGTCAGTTTTACCAAAATTGTTATAATTTTTTCAAATCCAAATGTTTCTCTAACTCTAGATTCATTATCTTACATAGGACTGTAATCCCTATATTGATTACGTGCGTTGATACAGTTTCAATCCTTTCACAAGGCACCATTTCTATAAAATGGAATATACTAGATTAGATAATGAAATTATAAATCATAGTGTATAATTTTTAAACTACTGAAACACTTACCATAAACAAAAAATTTAATTATATCTAATATCTAAATCATAAATTTGGTTTCATTGGGAATATTCTCAAAATATGTCACAAGGTTACATTAGCAAATCAATGTTTTCCTAAATTTAGTTACCAAGGTTTGTACTAAACATTATATAAATCAAACATTAACAAACTAATACTTTTATCCAAGGGTTATTGGTCAATTAATTACATTGTTAATAGATAAAATATTTCACATTCCAAAGGATCGAGAGTTGAATAGTCTTAGAAAAATAGATACAGACTTAATCTCAAATTATATTTCAAAAAATAAAATTTAAGATTATATTTTCTTTTATAAAACCATTATAAGCTTTATAAAATCCATATATATCATTCCTAATACACTTCTTGGAATCATGGGGAAATGAAAAATAAGAATGGGGTGACCTCGGATAATCAGTAAGAGAATACATACAATAGAAGCTAACACAAATTAAATGAAACCTAAATAATATGGTCTTGATAAAAAATAATAAAATATTCCATGTAACTAATTCCATAAAATATGGTACTAAATCCATGGATAACATAGTAACATAAATAATCACATGGATAATAACAGCTAATTTCATAATGAATGAATGCGTAATTCCAGATATCATAATCTTACTACCAAGGTTTTCTTCTATGAAAACATACATAAAAGTGTAAGATGTATAAGAAATATCCAGAATACTTTGTCTCATGAGACATGATGATGTATAAATGGTATATATTTCGCCCCTCTCATCACTTACTTAATCAATCACATTCATCATCTCAATGGGGTAAAATATAATCAATGTAAACATTCATATTGAAAAAATATCATATGAAATATATATAATTTCCACAATGAATAAATATAATCACAAACTAAACAAAGTAATATTATGGATTATATAAAAATATTTCATCCCCATTAAATAATAATATTCACCCAAGAATTTTTTAATATATGAATACACATTAAAAAGATCAATAGAATATTTTTTGAGAAATATACCATTTTATTTTGAAATAAAATATTCCCAAATATTAAATATATTTTTTAAATAATAAAGTAAAATTATAAAGTATTATTCAAAATATTATGTTCTCATGATGTTGGTAAATTCTTTTCAGGAAAAATAGGTCAAAAAAGCATTCCATTCACACTTTTATAGAAAAATGTCAAAAAATACCTAATTTGGAAAATGACCATAAGTTTACCTTTAAACCATTTTTAAAATTCATACCTGGGTAAAAATGTATTTAGTAAATCATTGGATAATAGTAAAAATATTCTTTAAAACATTTTAAATAAAACATGGATGTGGAATAAAAATATTTCCGATCGATTATAAAAACAATGTCGATTTTCATTAAAAAAAGATTGATTTGGTAGCTTGAGTAATTGAAGATTAGAAAATGAAATAAAAAAAATAAATTAAAAAAATAAATACATTATTGGAAAATATATTTATTTTAATATAAAAATATCAAATAATTTCCTTTTGTGGATACTTTAACATAAACAATCTCGAATAATTTTGAGATTGTGAAATAAACCCCACCCTAGGTTCAACTTCCTTCTTATACATCCCAAAATAAAATATAATAAATATATATTTATTATAAATATATTATAAGACCATAATTATATAGTTTTTACCATATATGATTTACTTATAATATTTTATCACCTATTTATCGATATTTCTTTTTTAAAATCATTGTTCTGTGTAATAACTATATCATTTTTGATGTATATTTTGGTTTGGTAGTTACAAAACATTTACTTTAATCATGGTTTGATCATATTTTTTTAAAAATTATATAAATATCACATATATTCATTTTAGACATATTTAGAGTCATCCATAAAATTTATAGATTGAAAAATGAATTACACCGTTCATGGAGATGGTAGGTTGTATTTGTGCATGAACACTATTTTTCTTTTTTGAAGGATGGAATGAAATAAAGTTAGATAATAATTCAAATTTAACATATAATAATTATATCATATATATCATATATAGTCATTAAATATTTTCTTATTATCATCCATGTAAATTTAAAATGAAAAACTAATCACATCGCTTTTTGGATGCAGTAGTCCACACCTATAACGAGCTACATTATCATTTTCCAAAATATTGGAAGGTAATAAGGTAGTGTGATTTTGAAATTCAATAAGTATAATTATTTCAAAAATATAAAATATATACTTTAAATAAATCATTATTTAAATCCTATAGAGACGGAGATTGAAAAAAACTTACATAGGTTTTTGAATTTGTAGTCCATCCTACACATGATCAATAGTTCCATTTCCCATTTGATAGAAGAGGAAATGAAAATATGTTATTACATTAACATAATAACATATAATTATATTTAATATATTTATTTTATTATTTCATCATAGTTTAATATGATTTTTAGGAGGTAGAATAATGAATAAAATGAAAACACATTATTAAGAATTATAACTCATCTTCGGATAACCTCTTTAGTTTTATACCTAAAGCCTCACAAGGGTGATTTTATGATAAAAAAAGATACTTAATATCATGGATATGGATTTAAGGATTTTTTTGGATAGGCATTTTAAGCACCAAAATGCTACTGAAGAGTGAATAGGATTTGACAAGGGGTGTCCTTTTATAATTGGGGGAGATGAAACACTTGGAATTTCTAAAACTATTACAATATGATAATTTAATTCATAATAAATATGTTTCAAAATAGAAATTAATTAGAAGAAAATGTTTCAAGGGTTTTAATAACTTCATCGAATGAAATTTATATTGGGGGTTTGTGTCATTTTAAACCATATATTTTTTATTATTCCATTTGTTAATTATTTTTGACTTTAACAACAGTAACAACTATTTTAATTATAAAGGGTTAAGAATTTTACCATAAATGGAAAAGTGAATCATAAGTGAAACATTTATGATTATTTAAATAATATTATACTCACATTACTTAATATAATTTTTTTTATTAATTTTGAACCATTTAATGAAAAATTATATATTATAAAATAACGTTAATGTCCATTTTGGAACTATTCCTTTAATTTGACATTAAAATCACCAAGACAAATATTAAATTATAATTATAATCATTTTAAAAATGAATAATCTATTATATTTATCTAAAAAATTCATCTAACACTAAAAATCACTAAAATTATATTACTCTTAACTCATTTAAATTCATTTATTTTATATTTTATTAATTGAATAAATACCATATAAGCGTTTCACAAGAATTTAAGGTAATTATTTAATCATATAAAATTATAAATAAATTATAATTATAAATAAAATTTAATTATTCACAAATTTACCTTTAATATATAATCACAACATCTTTCTATCTCTATGCGAACACATAAGATATATTTATAACATAGAGGGAAATATTTTGTAACGTTGTTTTTTAAAATATTATATTGGTAATTTAATGGAAAATTATCTAAAAAACAATTAATTTTTTTGCATAATTTGATAAGGGTATAATTAACATTATACAATATTAATTTTGATGAAAAATGGGGACCTTAACATTTATTTTTAACCTAGATTAACCATATTTACCCTTTTTCATGGGGATAAATTTCAACACAATTACTATTTATAATGCCTAAAAATAAAATGACCAATTATAAAAATTTAAAATCTATATTTAAAATATGGAATCCATTTCATCATATTAAATACCTATAAGTTTTATAAAATAATTTTAAATAAGTGCACAAAACGTGATGAAAAATGATTGTAGAAATAATAATGTTTTTAAGCATAAAACTACATTTATTCTTTTCCCATGTATACATAAAATATTAATATAATGATAAAATTGTTTATTTAATATATAATATAAAAATTTCATTAAAATAATTCACTAATAGTGATAAATATTATTTATTAAGGAAAAAATAAATTACATTCATAAAAAGTTATTTAGAAAACATATATTTTACTTCCAAAAGATTTGATTTTTTATTTTCTAATCAATGGATAAAAAAAATTATTTTACACACATATAAACTATAAATTTTTCATAAATTAGTTAATTATATTCATAACCACCAATTTAATTGATATTTTATAAAATTATACTATATTATAGTACATTTAGACTCAGGGTTATGTGCATCACAAGCTATCAAAGAGATTACTTTTAATTAAAAAGGAAAACTATCATAAAAACATAGGGTGTTACATGTATATAATAAGAGATTGTTAAGAAGTTTTTCTGTTGATTCTATAATTCGATTTTTAATACCTTAATATTTTCAATGGTCCCAAACTTAGGCCTCATGAGAAACACAAATTCATATCGATTATAGTCATCAGTAAAGGTTTTAATGTACCTATAACCACTGTGATCTTGAGTACCCATTAATACACATACATAACAGTTTATAAGATCCAATAGTTCACTATAACTTTAAAATTTTGCAATATAATATGTTTCACACACTGAAGTCACATTATCTTGATATTTTAATTAGTTTCTAATTTTTATTTTTGTTTATTGACTTGGTTGAATCTTGGGTCGATCATGTCACTTTGAACCGTTTTAAAGTGTCAAGGATGTTAGTGTAGGATGGGAATTGTGTCTCAAGAGTTATTTTGGAAACATTTTTGAGTTTACTTAGGTTTATTATAGTTTTCAAATTATTTATATTGGCTATGATTTAATGTGGATGAATTGTAAAGTAGGGGACTCAATTTTTTGAAAATCTAGGTGTTTTACTGCTATATTGGTTTGGGATGGATATAAGCCTCACATTATCCTATACTCCTCATATAATGATGAATGATGCATAGTAAGGATAGATTTGGGGCGAGATATAGGTTACATTATGTCCTAAAAGCATCACAACATGATGGGTGATGAATAGGTAGAGTCAGTTTGAGGTGTCTAAAAGTGACACGATGACCAAAGGAAAATATGACATGATAGATAGTTAGAATAATTGGGATGTAAATGAGGATAAGTCTAATGTTTAAGGGTTCCCATGAATTTTGGTTCCATTTTTAATGATTTAGTTATGTTCTCAATATAATGGTACTTTGTTCATTTTAATAATAAATGAAGTCTTTATGTGTGGATTTTACCTTATATTACAAAAATGTGTACTCTTCTCCTTATAATTCATAATATATGAAATATTTAAGGTCTAATGAGTTAACTCATGGTATATTTAGGTCCTGGAGATATGTAACGGTCCTCAGGGGTAGTGGAATTTGTAAAAGTACCAGATTACCCTATAGTGCAAAAGGGTTACCTCATTTAAGAAAATAGTTAACTCCCTATGCCTTGACATAAAATTACATAAGGGTCATATCGTCTATAAATATGGCTAAGTGTGGGAATCCCCTGTGATTTTTAAGGTTTAATATTATGCATAGAGGTTAGAAAATAGAAAATATTTTAAACATAAATAATTCTTGTCTAATATATAAGAGTTACTATGTTATATTGGGGTTTGAAATTTTGCAAATTCTTTGATATATAGAGGTTATATTTAGTGTTAAAAAAGGGTAATTTGGGGGGATGAATACGATTTATATACTTATATAGATTTTGGATGTGTGATAATGTAAAGGGTTGGTCATTACAGGAATTAGGGGGTCATGCCATTATATATTGTGTTATTATAAGAGAAATAATCTTGTTGCGAAAAGGGGGTCATTCAATGATGATTTATAAATTTTTTTAAATGTTTTGTAGTTACCTCACAAAACTTACATTAATTTAACCCATGAGGTCCTCTTTTCATCCCATATGAGATCCAACTACCCCACGAGAATGTTCCTCTCATCTTTCTCTCCCCCCATGGGTTTCTCCATAGATAGTTTCTATCTTTAGGGGTCAATTATAAAAGGTAAAGTGATATAAACTTATCCCTTTATTGTTCTCCTTTATACTCATTTTTATTTTATTTACCTAAAATGGTTAAGGTGAGATAATATTTAGTGTCTCTCAAATATTATTTGGGGTTTTTGATTTTATGGTTCTTAATGGCCTTATAAATGTTCTCTTTCCCCTCAGTGGTGGAATAACACCATGAATTGAGAATTAAATATTCTGAGGTAGGTTTCCATATCTATACATATTTTAACATAAAGGCATGATTTTTTTTAATTTCTATTCCATGTTTTTAATTATTTAAATGTTTTAATAAGAATATATATGGAATAATCTTCAAATATTATACCTTCCGCTTAATTCTAACATGGATCAAATGTTTTTCATGATTTTTATAGTTCTTGAATTTGAATCATTTTACCATATAATGAATGTGTGAGATGAAATTAATTAGAGGAATTTTAAAAAATAATTCGATGATTAAAGAGGTTAAATTATTCTCAAATGTTTTCTAAAGAAGGAAACTCATGTTTGAAAATATTTTTTTAAAAAACTAAAAATGTGTTTAGTTTATTCTAATGTTTCTTTAATTGATTTGATTATGTTCCATGGTTTGGTTTTAAAAGATTATTTTTATAACTAAAATCTCTTAATGATGTTATAAAGTCCTAGTAAAAACGTTAACAAAAATTATTTCATGAGGTAAGTATACCCATGATGTGATCCCCTTCTTATTATTGTGTAAAAAACTAAAGTGATAATTATATTTTATAAAGTGGATGAAATTTTACCTTTTAGAGGCCATATTTTTTAAATTGTCATTCTTGATTAAAAAATGGTTGTTTTTATGAAGGTTTCTTTGGGGTAAGGAAGATAATATAATTATTAATTATTATATTATTCTATATATCATTTATTATTATAAGGATTTTATGTCATGGGAAACCATAGGTAGCCAAGTGGGAAATATAGAAGATAATATTTCACTAGTTATGATGCCACTATCTCTAGTGGCCCCAAGCGAGGAACACATCATACTTAGATAATTTCACCTCTTAGTCAGTCTAGATAAGTTAAAACTGAGTGTTATAAAATTGAATAGAATCAGGTGACAATTTGGTGAATTCCATATTTTTGTTTTCCCATATTGTCTCTAAAAATAATATGTGTTTCCATAATGATTTTAATTTGCTTATTCCTTGGCAGTTTATTGATGTCTATTTAATGATGATTGGTATTTTGGTTATTACTAAACTTTTTATTATGTAGATATTTCATGTTAGTGTTTTTCCACATAGGTATTTTCCTTCTAAAAACATAAATTCGTCTTACTTGAAGCCACTTAATTTATTTCAAAAGTTTTACTAAATATTTTAATATTTCCCCAAATTGCATATTTCCAAAATGTGATTTAGAACTTTTTTACAATACTTCATATTCAATTCTTTCTTTTTAATTTGATAGAACCGTTTCAATTGATGAATCCATTTTAATTTATTTAATTAAAAATTAAATATTAAATTTCTATTTGTATTTGTATTTTAAACTAGATTAAAATGGATTTATATTTAATGGTTATGCATAATGTGTGGGGAGGATACCTATAATGAATTAGTTTCTCATTACAATCATATTAAAACTTTAATATAGGTTCCACTTGGATGTGGAGGATGTTTTTTAGAATTTTAGATCTGGTATATGTCAGGTGGTAAGTGAAAAAGATTCACTTAGCACACAAATATGACTGTCTATTTCCCATTATTATTTTTTATTATATTATTTTTATGATTTTTTCAATATATGTCTGTAAGTAATGTTTGGTACTTATTTGAAATTGTTGAGATATATCAGAATTACTTATTATATTTTCATGTGGTTGACTATTTATGACATAAATATATTATTTGTATTTATTTTATTATTATTAAAATGATATATTTCATATGAATGAATTTTTATTATTCTTGTTTTATCAAATGAAATTATATATAATTTTCTATTATTTATACCCAATCACTAGTATCAAGATAGTGGAAATAAAAAACACACATTGGGTCATGCCACATGCCGGCTTAGGTACCCATACCTAGGGAAGATTGGGATGGTTTTTGAAAATTTGGAATTAGAGAATAAAATTTTTATTTGGGGGAGTCTTGGTAGATATAATCTTGGACTATCAGATCCCAAGGGGTATTTGGGAGTATGATTCTAGAAAATAAACTTATTTTTTTTAATAAGGGTGTTTTTAATTTTTATGTCCAGAATTTAAAATTTTTCTTTAATATTATCAAGATGTGTCATCCTTATTTGGATTTTTATATTTTATACTATGTATTTATGGGTTATTTTGAGAAACACAATGACTTAGGGTGAAAAATGGGAAGGATCCTAGGGTCACATGGATATTGAGAATGGTTTAAAAAACTATGTGAATACTATGTAAACGAATCTGGGTAAATTCTAGTTGAAATTGCACAGTTAGAAAACATTTTTCTAGACTATGCAGCTAAATCATGCACATTTATAAATTTTTCAAATGTTTTAATTTTGATTCATTGAGATTATGAATTTTATTATTCTTTTATATCATTAAATTGAGATGAAATAGAATTATTTTAGAATTTTTTTAAGTTAAAGGGGTTTCTCTAATTTTGCATATTCTTTTATAAAGGACTAGAACTCCTGGTTAAAGAATTAATTTAAATGTTTTATATTTAATGTTACAAATCATTTTATAGAGACTTTAAAGTAAGGTATAAAACATTTTAGTGTTGTCATTTATGGATTTAATGAAACTCATTTTAGTTAATTTAAGGATATTTATTTTTAATTACTATCAACTGTATTTTTAAATATTTTGAGGTTTTTATATGGATTCTTTCAATAAGTGTTTCCTGAAACCTTTTTGACTAAAGGGTAATTAAGGCGGTTTTAAAATAATAATTTTACATATTCCATACATTTTGAAATTTAGTAAATTAATATTGGTTGTTATTGTAATGTAATTGGATTTATATTGAGATTTTTAGTTTTATTATATTGATTATATTTTTTTATGATGTTTGAATCTTTAGAAATTTTTTACACTGTTTGTGTTCCTCAATATTATTGATTATTCCCCGAAAAAGTACTTATGTAATTTAAATAGGTAATTATGGATGATTTTCTAGTGAATATTCCTATTGATCAACCTAGATACTATGTTCATGAATTCATGAATTTTAGTCCTCCTCTATTTCATGGGAATCCAAATTTACATGAATTATAGGTGTAGTTATAAAACATACAGAACATATTCACCCTTCTTTAACTTATTGAGTCTATTAAGATTAACATTTCTATGTTTCTACTTAAAGGACCAAGTTGGAAGAGTTGAAAGTCCATTTTTTTAAAAGGATATAGTGTTACTATTTATGATAAGGATTTAAGGAATTGTTCATTAAAAAAATGCATCCCTTAAAATATGAATATATTTAAAGATATGGAGTTGTATTTACTTGAGAATTATGATCCATCGAATTTAGAGTGTGGTCATCGTTTCATTGAGTAAGTTCTTCATCTACCTGAGATAGACTAGGATGACTCATTAAATGTTCATTATTTTGGAATATATTTTTATTCTAATTGTAACACCCCAATATTTTATGGTATGTATCCTTTTAAATTCAATCTATTTGATAGATTACAATACACCAAACACCGATCTTAAAAAAATGATTAAATGTTATTATTTAATTGTGATAGTTATCACATAGCCCATGGAATGGAAAGAATGAATGTGATTAAAAAAAATTATGAAAACATATTTTACAAAAGTTTATAAAATTATTTTTTTACCAATTAATTTAAAATTAAAATAAAATACAATTGAAGATAAATGAAGTGTTTTTATAAAAAACTATTTTATACCCAAAATTGAAATTTCACATAATAAATTTAATTACAAACTATTACTGAAATATATTAATGAAATTTATTTGTTATATATTCAATAATTGTTTTAACTTCAGCCAATATTTTTCATAGGAATAATATATGAATAAATCCAATTTTAAGCATAAAAATCCATATTTTCTAAAGACAGTTTTTCCACCTTTGGTGGCGCACCTATTTTAAATCTAAATTTTAAAACTTTTTATATGTTTTATTTTGAAAACATTAAGGCCATTTTTTATGTAGGAATTTCAAAATTATATTAGTGTAAAATTTTTGTATCCTTTAGAGAAGTTTCATTTTTTGATGAATAGTGAAAAATATTGAATTTTAATTAAAAACAGCTTTTTCACCTAATTTATTTATGTAGTAAAATAATATTTTAAATTGTTATTAAAGTATAATTAGTTAAATTATAAATAATTAAATCTAATTTAGGTAATTTTAATCAATTTAAAATTTAAATTGTATATAAATGCATTTCAATCTTTTGAACTTTTCACATTAAAAGCCCACTTTTTCATTGTGTCCGAGTGGTTAATTTTACATCTTATTTTTAAAATTATGTGTCTTTTTTGGAAAAATAGGTTACATATTTATAATTATAAGGTAAAAAAAAGTTTTTTTATTTATTTTTATGTTTTATTCATGAAACATTTACCGTGGTAAAAAATTATTTACCTCAGTATATTTAAACTAGTGACAAAGCGTAAAGTTAAATGGTAAAAACTTAGCATACCTAAAAATTAGAATCCTTAATATTTTTTTGAGGTATTTAAAGACCCTAACCAAAATATTTTTTTAATTTCCATCTAAGATCATTTAATTTGCTTCCACCTCAATGTGGTTGGATTTAAATACAAAATATTCATTATTTTAATTACTCAAACCCACCTCTCCTCAAGTATAAATACCACCCGTCACCACACCATTTAGACCCAAAGTCCTTATAGATCATAAAATATATTAAAAAACCTATCCTCTCCATGGTACCCATTTTCATGTTCTTTTGTTATTACCAAAATACCAAATCCCTAGTCCTCATCTATCTCTCTGGGAGGTGATATACAAGTGGTAATTGTTTCAAAATACCTATCTCAATTTCTTTTATTCATCTAATTTATCCTCATATGTTTCATAAATAAAAGAATAGAAATTATAAAAAAATGTAAATACTAGAATATTATGTTCATAATGGATTATATTATGTCAAACCACTTTATTACCTTCTCTTATTAAAAAAAACAAAAATATTTTCCCTGTTATGTCGGTTAATCACCTCCATGAATAATATTTTTGTTCATTTTACATTACCGCCTTCATGGATGGTCATCAAACTATTATTAATTTTAAATAATATTTTAAAAGGTATATTATATCATATTTTATGTTCTGGAACTAATATATAGTCATAATAGTAAATAAAACTAAACTAGTTCGTGGTGTTAAAAAAACCTCCAAAATTAACTAAATGTTTATCATTAAGGTTTCATCTAATGAATCCTATTAATGTAAAAATAAAAATGATATACAGAAAAATTTATACTTATTTAATTAAATTAATACTATTTCAATAAAATTTTAAAAGTTTAATCGCATTTTTCATGAACGTCCATAATTTTACACAAATAATCCGATCATGAAACTATGAAACAAACACACCCAAAACATTGAAAATAATGATATATTATTACTTAATGCGTTATAAGTTGTTATAAAATAATAATATAATGTAATATAAATATAAATATATTTATTTAGTGAGTAAATAACCTTATTTAAAGTATTAAACATAAGGTTAAATACTGCAACACTAAAGGGAAGTGTGAGGTAAGAATTTCTTATCTCACTTTTATTTCATTGAGATATATGAATTATTCACCACTTAATTTTTTTGTGGTGTATATATAATTAAATTTGATATATAATATCATGAATCTAATTATATTCTTGTTATTATACTTTTCATTTTATAATTATTAATTTTATGGGGCATATGAATTCGACTGATAACATGTGGTAAGTGATTTTTAACACAATTTTCATTCATTGGGTTAATCTTATATTTCATTTAATATGTAATGCTATAGATATGTGTGAAATGTATTTGTATTGCCTCATGTTTTATTTCCACTTTTTTTATGTGGATTTACATTTAATACATATGATATATTCATTTTCAAGGAACATTGTCTCGATCTTATTTTAATGAGTCATATTTTGATGTTATAAATCCACCTTTTTTATGAGGGGTATATACGACCCATTTAAATATATAATTTAATGAATCTAATTATCTTCATGGTGTTAATTTTTTTGAACGTGGTATGTGAAACATTGATTTTTTAAATCATTAATATGATATATAATGAATTTTTCGGATGTAAGAATGGGTGGAGACTATATGTAGAAAAGAACCTTGATGCATCGATAGTCTCATGAGAGAAATCATCTGGCCAAATTAAATGGTTTTCAACCATAATGATTAAAAAATATTTTGAATGGTCTTGAATGTATTGGTTCATGAGCTTGATACATGAATTATAATAAATAAGCACTACCTTCTTTTAGTAATCAATTATTATTATCCAGGAGATTTTCACAATAAAAAAAATATATGGATGCATTTCATTCTTAGTTTCTTGATTAAATGGAATGATTTTTTTCAGTTAATTAACTTTAAATATTAATTATTATCATAGATATATTATTTATTCCATTGTACTTTACTATTAATGAGCACTCAAGCTCATCGTTATTTTTTTTACCATTCCTTAGGTTATGAAGAAGATAATTTTGAATGAATTTTCAAGGTTGAAAATAGTTTCTATTTTTATGTTTTGTGTTTAATTAACAATGTAATAAGGGAAACATGTATGCATAAAGTTATTCAATACTAATAAACTGATCCATCCTTTCATATGTAATTCCTTATAATCATTCTAATGTAATAAATAATGGAACTAACTCCAGAAAACTGAGGTAAGGGTTATTATAGTTGGTATTAGAGGAAATTTAGTAGAAACCATGGGAACTATATTTTGGAAAATGTACATTTTAGAATGAAACCCTATTATATAATTTGGATTTACTCCAAATGAAACCAAAATTATAACCTGGATATTTTTATACTTAAAATCTTTCAATTTATGCTAATAAGTTTGGAGATTATAAGTTAGGTTTCATATGGTTATAATATATTCTATACTATATAGTTTTTAAGAAATGGATCTTAATAGAAGAAATTATAATCATATAAATGCATGTAATTCATGTAGGGATTTCACTCATAGGAAAGATAATGATGTTAAAGATATAGATAGAGGTATAGTTGGAGATGAAAAAATTAAAATATTATTGGAAAAAAGGATCAGTTTATTAGAAATATACTTGAATATATTGAGTGGAATAATCCAAAACATGGTGTAACAATGTTAGACCGCTTCATGTGACAAAAACCTCCATCATTTAATGTTACTAAAAATCTATTTGTAGCTTATTAATAGATATGTTATTTATAAAATATATTTCTCAATTTGGAATGTAATTAAAGATAGAAGGTTTTAATGGAATTTTAGCATCTCTCTTGGGAGTAGATAAGTGTTGTTCCTTGATTTAAAACACTAAGAATTATGAAGAGATATAAAAGATGGAATGAAAGGATTTTAAGTAAGTTTTCAAGGAAAACTATTTCCCTAATGATCTATGAGTAGATATGGAGAGAAAATACTTGAGTTTAATACAAAAGGAGGATGATAATGTTACTATGTCTGAAGCCAACATTACAATCTTATAAAGGAATTCTATAGAATACATACATAATCTAAGGAGTATGATTGATCGTTTCTTTAATGGGATGAAGAATTTTATATGATGGGTACTGATATCCTAAAATTTCTCATTATATGAAGATATAGTCTCATGTAATATGAAAATTGTGAAGAAATTATCTAAGTATTATGACTCTAAGGTAAAACAAGAGAAGAATAGAATGATGGAGAAAGAAATAGAAAAAGGGAAAAAGTGAAAGAAGGATTTTCCCACATGTGATAATTATGAAAAAAACATGGTACTTGCCTAAAGGGAATGGATGTTTCTTACAAGTGTGTAGAAAAATCTCACTAGGTTCATGATTTCAATATAAATAAAATAGTTGTCAATATTCAATGTTTCAAATATAAGGAAATGGGGCACTGCTCAAATAAATTATCAAAGTGTCAAGGGAATTTTTCTTAGAATAATCTAAGGGATCATACTCAAGATTATGCTATTGATATACCCAAAATGGAAGTATTATTGTTCTTGTTATTTTGATCCAAGAAATATGGTATATTAAATTATCATTATAAGAATTATGAAATGTATAAGGATTTAACTGCATTAATTTTTCATTAAGGATTTGAGAGAAGATGCTGAGTGGAACCAATGACCAAAAAAATGATTTAGTGGAAAGTTTATCTTTTATAAAAAACATTATTTGGGAAAAATAACCCTAAATATGTTCTTTATGTTGATATATTAATATATATATGTTTATGGGATAGTATTAGTGTCTATGAAGGTGGTTAGTAATTTGAAGGATTACTACATGTTTGGATTTGAGGAATATATTCGACAACCTAAAACTTTATCGTTAAACATTCATTTGTTCATTGATATTTTAAGGTGACCAAGATATTAATATATTTGGAATGTGAAATTAAGAGTTAAAAATATTTTTGGGGAATAAAATTATATGTTTATTTTCGAAATCAAGTGACCTTACTTTTAAAATATTATTCATTGAATTTGGGAAGACATGTTTTGGATGAGTCTTAAAACTAGTTACTTATGGAATGGATTAAGTTGAATATTTGATATTATGGTTTGATGTTAAAGTATGATTTATTATATTGGATACCATGTTATAGATTTTTTGGTTTTGGAAAACATGTAAAAGCTGATGAAATGTCAAGTATATCTTATTATCCACTAATCTGATTTAGGTATATTAAAATTCAACATAAACATTCATTCCACGGTGTAATGTATGAAGTGAAAATTGATCAAAGGACAACCAAAGGATGAGATTATGATAATGAAATGAAAATTAAACAAGTAAGTTTATTTTCCTCAACTTATTATATAAATTGTTAAATAATACCTAAACTCTAAGACAATAATTTGTAATTAAAAATGGAATTCATTTAATTTTTAATTTGGAAATCAATGCCATGTTTAACCCATTAAAAATTTATGATTTTGTGATGGTAGAATTTATAATGACCATGTTATCTATACTTATTCATCATGAGTTAATGGTTATATTTCCTTACCATATCCTAGTTTTCACTTCCCACTAATTTTATCATATTTTAAATCTTAATTTTGTGGGGTCCTTTTTATTTCCCTTTACCCCTTATTAAGGGAATGTTTTATTATCTCAATTTACGATGTGGAATTTTCAAGTATTAATATTTTTTTGAAAGTGAAATTTAAAATTAACATGTTGAAATTTATTGAATGAGGGAAAATTTTAACACCCCCAAGATTTTATTGTATTTATTTTTTTAAATTCAATATCATTGATAGATTACATAACAAAGAATATTGAGAATAAACAAATTATCAAATAATATTATTTAATTATAATATTTATCACCAAAACATTGGAATAGAGGGAATGAATGATATTATATAAATTATGAAAATATATTTTAACCATGTTTATAAAATGAATTCATTTTTTACCAATATATTAGAAATGAGAACAAAATCTAATTGAACATAAAGGATGTGTCTTTATAAAAAATAATTTTATGCCCAAAATGTAATTTCATCTTAAAAAATTTAATTAACAACTATTAGCGTAATATATTAATTAAATTTATATGTTATATATTCAATTAATTTTTTTTAACTTCTTTAAATATGTTTTATAGGTGTAATATAAGAATAAATCCAATTTGAACTATAAAAAGCTTTATATTTTTAAAGTTAGTTTTTCAGCCTTTTGAAGGTGAACCTATTTTAAATAAAATTTTTAAAAACATTTATAAGATTTATTATAAAAAATAAATTTCATTTTTTAAATAGTAATATCAAATTTATCTTAGGGTAAATTTTTTGTATTTTTCAGAGAAGTTCCATTTTTTGATGAATAGTAAGAAATATTGAATTTTAATTAGAAACTTCTTTTTCATATAATATATTCATATAGTTAAATTATATTTTAAATTGATTTAAAAGTATAAATAGTTCAATTATATATAATTAAATAAAATTTATGTAATTGTAAAAAATTTTACATTGAAATTTGATATAACAAAATTTCAAACTTTTGAACCTATCACTTTAAAAATCCACTTTTTCGTTGTTTCCGTGGGATTAATTTTACATATTATTCTACCAATTATATGAAACAAATCTGAAAAAATGGAATAAATATTTTAAATAAAAAGTTCCAAATTATTTTTTAAGTTAAATTTCATTTTTATCTATAAAAAATTTACCATAGTAAAAACATTATTTACCATAGTATAAGTAAAACAATGGAAAAGGTTAAAGTTAAAAGGTAAACCCTTAACATACATAAAAATTACAACATTTAATGGTTTTTTAGGTTTTTATTGATCCTTAACATCCTAAAAAAATATTAATTTACATAAATGTTTTTGGAAATTAATTCCACCTCAATGCGGTTGGCTTTAAATATAAGATATTTTTTATTCTAATAACTCAAACCCACCTATCATCATGTACAAATACCACCCATCACCACCCCATTTTGACCCAAAATCATTTTATCTCCTCAAATATCTTAAAAAACCTCACATAATAACTCTATATATTTCTATATACTTCTGTTATCACAAAAATAATAAATCCAAGGTGCTCAAGGGTCTCTCAAAAAAGTGATATCCAAGAGATAATTTTCTCAAAACACCACTCTTACATTATTTTCTTCTTCTACTTTCTCCTTATATATTTTAAAAATAAAGTAATAGTAATTAAATAAACATGAAAATAATGTAAATTTATGTTAATAATGGAATATATTTTGTAAAAACCTTTTATTACAACCTCTTATTCAAAAACATGAAACTTTTTTCCTAGTTATGCTGGTTAATTGCCTCCATGAATAATGTTTTTGTTCGTTTTCTATTACCACCATCATGTCTTGTAATAAAAATATTGTTTGGGTTAAATAAAATTTTAATAAGTATATTATTTATTATTTATTTTTCTGGAACTAATATATACTCTTAATAGTAAAAAACGATACTAGTTCATGGTGTTTAGAAAAAAAGCCATACTTAACTAAAAATTTATCATTAACATTTGATCTAATGAACCATACTCATGTAATAAATAAAAATGATACATGGGAAAATTTATAATTATGGAATTAAATTAATTATACTAAATTCATATTTTTATTTTTGATCTCATTTTATAGGAACATTGATAATTTTACAAAAATGAACTGATCATGAATCTATGAAATAAATGCACTCGAAACAAGGAAAATGACAAAATATTATTAATTAATAGGTCATAAGATGTTATAAAATCATAATATAAGCTGATATAATCATTAATATAGTAACTTAGTGGTTAAATAACATTATTTAAACCATTGTACTTGAATTTAAATAACTATACACTAAAGGTAAGTCTTAGGTAAGGATTTCTCATCTCACTTTTACATTTGTGGGATATATGACTTATTCACAACTTATTTCTTATGTGTGGTGTATGTATTATTAACTCTGATATATAATATCATCAATCTCACAATCTTCATATAATTAATGTTTTTTTATAACTATTACTTTTATAGGGAATACAATTTGACTGATTAAAAGTGGTAAGGGATTTCATAACTCAATTTTAATTCATTAGGTTAAAATTATATTTCATTGATTATGATTTGATAATGTTATGTGTGAAATTTATTTTCAATATATAATGTTTTATTTACACTTTTTTAACTTTATTTACAGTGAACACACATAATATATTCATTTTCAAGAACTTTTACTCAATCTCCTTTCATCGAGGAATATTTTGGTTTTATACACCCAACTTCTTTTATGAGTTGTATATATAACCCATTTTGATATATCATATAATTAATATCATTATATTAATGGTATTAAAACGTTTTAATGTTCTGTGAGAAACTTTTATATCCTTATAAATCATTTATTTTATATATAATGAATGCTTTGGATGCAAGAACATGTGGGGAACATAGGTATAAAATCCCATCGATGCATCAACAGTCTCATGAGAAAAATAATGTGGCCAAACTAAATGGGGTTTACCCATGATTATTAAACCATATTGAAAATGGTCTTGAGGATAGTGGTTTATGTTCAAAATACATGATATCTAATAAATACACATTTCATTCTTTCAATATTCAATTACTTTTATCTAGGATATTTTCACAATGAAAAAAATCAATAGATGAATTTAATTCTCAGTTTCATGGTTAAATGGATTGTGTTTTAGGTTATTTAACATTAAATATTAATTATGGACCTTGATTTGTTATTTCTTTTTTTTATTAACTCTTACTAAGAACTCAATCTAACCCTTAATTTTTCCCTTCCCCAGGTTGTGTAGAAGATATCTTTGAAAGACTTTTCGAGGATGAAAATACAATTCTATTGTTATGTTTTATCTTTAGTTACCAATGTTATAAGGAAAAAATTCATTTATATAGTTCTTTAAGAATAATAAACTTATCAATACTTTGGGATGTGATTCCTTATGATCATGCGATTTTATTAAAGAAAAGCACTGGATTTGGGCTATTGGGGTCAGGGTCATTACACTAGTATTAAACTATAAGTACCACACCCATAATTTTTTTTACATTTAATTATTTAATATTCCATGATTTTATCCTCCTATTTTAGCCGAGTTTAGATCAAAATTTCAGAATTTTGAGTTATAGTAAATGGTGAACGATTATCCCACATAGTTAGTAATAACCATGTAAAAACCATATAATTGGTTCTGTGACTTTAGATGTGGAATTTCACATAGTTGGATCATATTTTCCAATACATTGTGGTTAAAATATTAAAGTCTACATGTGACTCTAGTGTGTGTCACAAGGTTGAAACATAGTTGGGTAAATCATGCGGCCAAACCATGTGAATTGTCTATAAGGTTTAAACTTTAGTATTTTCCAATTTTGAACTTGTGAAATAATAATAAAAATGGGTTCTCCCATTCCCCATTTGTTCCATATGCAATATGAACCCATTTAAATTGATTACTCACCCTTCAATGGTGAATCCATATAATTTCTTCGTGATTAATGTATGGATCTTCTAGGTGAGGTCTTTTTCCATTCTCCCTTTGTTTAAAATGTTTTTTATCCTTAGTTGTTTTCCTTCATATATGAACCCTAAGGTTAAGGTTGAATAATAATTATTTTTGTTTATATTGATTTTATGGTGTTTAGTTTTCTATTACATCCCAGTTTGTTCCATAATGAAGAGTCTCATTGCATTCAAACACATTAGAGGTCAGTGTCTCTGTACTTTTCTTTTTAGAAGTACACCATGTGATACATGAAGCATTATAAATTAATTTTAATTATATATTTTTTTAATTTATAATATGTTTTTATATATTATTGAGATATAGGTTTTATTTAAAAAATTGGTTTTCTAATATACCCATGGCTTATGTTTTCATGTTAAAAACCTATGCACACAGGCTGTTTGACAATATGTATAAGTTTCTCTTTTAAAAGAATTTTTGTTTTAAATAATTATTATCTTTAATATTTTATATAATTTAATCTTTGAAGTTAAATTTCAATTTATTTTGGTTGATAACATTTATGAGTATTTAATGGTTTTACAAATAAACATTAATGTTTTTATGTGTGACTTCAAATTTCTTCCTTAACATGATCCTTTAGAATTTATTATTTTTTATTATACATATATTCAAGTGAGGTTTTTATATCTAAATATTCATGTCTGTGTAAATATAGTTGTGCATATATATATATATATATATATATGGTAATTTTATATAATTTCATTCATCAAAATTTCATTTCTAAAATTGTACCTCAGTTTAGAAAAATGATTTCTAAAATAGTTTTCAAATTGGTTTTTTTCTAGAACATGAATAGGGGCCTATTAAAAACTTTGAGAAAGTATTTTAATGATTATTTTTGTTTTTATATTGAATTCAAAAGTTTTTTTTCATAGAAAAAATATTACATGTTTTAAATAACAAGGCTTGATTAGAACCTTGAAATGATTTTCATAGGAAACATATACCATCATATAATCCCTCACTTATTTGTTATATTGAAATGATATTTTTTGATAAAAAATAGGCATTCCTTACATGAGTGAGTATTAGTAGGTGGGTTGAGAAACAGGTTTGGATTATGTTACACAATGGTAGATGTGTTTCATGTATAGGAAACTATACCTCCACTTTATTATCCTCATAGGATCCTAGGAATCATAGTTATTGATGGGGTATAGTTTGTATCTATTCCAAATGAGACAAGCTAGGTCTTCCTCAGAATGACATGGGCCTATTATTTTGGGGAGTTCCACTAGTGAGTTAACTTTAGGGTAATCCATTTGGTTATTAACTTAGGAATGAATTGATAGGTTGATATATGGTTCTAACTCAAGTATGTATAGGGTCTCCTCCTTGGATATTTAAGAACTACCAATGATTACATATTTTATATTCTCTATATATTACATATAGTGCAACCTTTTTCATGTTTTAATTTTTATTATATTATATTGTACCAATCATAAATAATTACATTCTATAATCAATTATTCTTATTAATGAATTTACACCATTTGTACATTTATGGGTTATCTATTGATTCTTCCTTTTTGGAACGATTTCAAAACTAGATTTTATTAAAGTCATATTTTTGATGAATTTTTGAGTGGGTTTTATAGAGGATTTGAGAAGGAAATGTGATTATTTTTATGAAAATGTTAAAAAACTATTTTCTACTAGTATTTTCAAAATATCATATGTAGGTTGTTTTGGGAAAAGAAATTTATATATTTTGTGTTGATTTCCTACTGAGTAGTTTTATGCTCACACCTTACTGATTCCACTTGAAATCCTTATACTCGATCTATTTTATAGGTTTATGTTCAATTTTTAGATCAATCATAGAGGGTGTTGGATATGGATGGATGGTGACCTTGGAGGCCACATGGAGTTGGGTGTTTTGGTTCTCAATTTTTAGTCATTTTTTAACTTTTTATACTTCATATATTTTTACACCATCACTATACCATTATTATTGACTTTATTTAAAATTTATTTTATTTAGGTCTATTAATTATGCGCTTATTGGTTTTTATTTTATCTTGTATCAATTAGTTTTATTTATTGTGGATGTCCAACATAGGGACGGGTTATGCCAAAAGTTTTGGAGGAATTCTGCAGCTTGGTTAATCTTATTTAGTGTGATAAATCTTCCATGATTATTTCATTTCCTTCCATGAAATTTTCCATTGTCCGGATGTGTTGGGGATATCCTTGGGTTAGTGGTTAGATAAGATGGACATAAAATTAGGTGTTATCCTAGGATAGGTCATTACAGATGGTATCAGATCCTACTTTATTCAATAAAGACCTAGGATCTTAGAATTCCTTTTTTTTATTTAGGGTCTCTAGTAGATCAGTGGTAGGACTATTGATACTTTGGGTGTAGCTACTAAGGAGTTTTAGGATAATACACTGAATACTGAACCCTGAGTTTCCATGGTAACATTGGTTTTAATTCTTAGGTTTTGTGTTATTTAAATTTAATTTATTATGTTTTGAATCTTGTTTCTAGTGTGATTTTTTTCCAGTGTTTTGAATTTTTCAAAGGATTTATATTTAATATATGGTGATATGAGGAAAAATCACATAAAATGATGAGATCGCATGGCCAAGAAAACCATATAGATCTTGAGTGCTCGATTCGACATGAATTCCAGTGGTTTATTAACAATTATAATATGACCTGCTAAACCATGTGGCCAAGTCATGAATAATCACTAGTCTATCCTAAAAAAGTTTTGGATTTTATATGATGTAATTGACTAGATATTAGTAGGTTTCAAAAAAGAATAATTATTTGTATGTGGAAATTGGTAAAAGTAAATTTTATGAAGAAAATTTAGTTTTAAAGGAAAAGTGGTATTTTTGGATTTGAAGAGGGTATTTGGAGATTTGAAAGTGGTTTTGAAATTGAAATTGTGGACTTTAAAAATTGGACTAATTTTTAAAAGTGAGAAAGTAATATATTTTAAGAGACTCGTGGAATTTTGTAATGGTTTTCAAATGAGATTATGAGGATTGTTAAATGTTGTGGTACATTAGAATTGTGATTGTAATTTATTCTATTATATTAATGTTTTATGATGAAAATTTACTTCTGGATGGGTATGATTGGAGGATTTGGTTCATTATTGATCTAGTTTTATGTTTTATGGTTATTTAGGGCCTAACTATTTGAAAGTCCCTAGATAATCATCAAAGGTATATCTATCAGAGTTATAGTGCCTTACTTTAGGAATATGACTCTAGAATACTTTGAGAAGAGTTGTAGAGATGATAAATTCTTGCCTATTTTTTCTTCTTCTTATAACCCTAAATGATTGATTTGGATTTGTTAGAAATAAGGGTTAATTATAGAATTAGAAGATGTTTAATATTTTTTTGATGTAATTTTTAATCACTTTTGGTAAGATGATTTTTGGTTAGTATTGGTGGATTTTGAAAAAAAGTAATTAAGTCTGTAAAGTATTCTAGAAGTGAAACTCATGGGATGATGGGAGGTAGTTGTTGAAAATATTAGTGGAAGATGGCCTCAGTTGATTAAATTATGTTATTATTGGGTTATTTCTAACAATGATTTTGGTTGTGTGATATTATATTTATTATCAAGGAATCTTAGGGAAAAGAGGTTTCATTTCAAGTGATGAACATTCCATAAAACATAGCGTTTGATGTTGAAGTTTCCAAAAATGGGAAAATGGGAAATTATCATGCTATGGTTTTCCCCATAGTGTCATTCTAATTCACATGATAAAAACGGTGAATCCCATTCATGGATGTTACAGTGGTGGTGGAATTTAAATGGTTATGTTCAAATGAATTTAAAATATAAAGGATAAATGACTACATGAAGGAAACCAATCCAGGGAGATTTTTGTGGTTCGTTAGAGGTTTTATTTTGTGAAAGGGACTAGCAATGTAATACCCCAAGATTTCATAGTATGTTATTTCTTCAAAGTAATTCAATAACTTTCATCATTTATCTTCTGTAAGGGTCGTTTTCTATCTTATTTATGTTTTTTTAGGCATGTGATTTGATTCAAAGAAGAAAAACTAGCCCAGATAGGTCAGTTAGGGCCTGTTTCTTTTGAGATGAATCTTTATGGTTTTTTATGACCTTGATAAATAAAAAAACTTCTATATGGTTTCTTTTCTAATAAACCTAGGTTGGATTGATGGGACCCTCATAGGTAACCTTATATTTTAAACGAAATTTGTGTGATAAATTTATTTTTATGTCGAGATGTTAATAAATGCTTAGTTTTTTACAAGAAGTTTGATATTTTTCCTGTTTTTTACTTTGATAGAATTGGTTCGAATTCAAGTACCTTGAGATTTTGTCTTATAAAATGGTACTTGATGTTTTGATTAAATATTTTAATGGTTAAATATAATTTTTCAATAATGTAAAGGGCTTAGAAATGGAACCTATAGTGGTATCCTCTGGTTGAAACCATCATGTAAGGGTAGGTTTCATCTCTCTTTGTGTTTCATTAGAACAGAAGCATGAGTGATTTCTATAGGTGTTGTTTTACATTTATAAATGGATTAGATGGTTGGATTTTGAGCCTGGTGACTTCTTTTGACATGACATAGTGTTAAGGTCGATTCTTGTGATTCATATAGAGTTAGCCCATGGTAGGTATAAACCATATAATTTTAATTCATTTCTAGTGCCGTGAGCTTTCTAAAATTTGGTGTAGTTCAGGTGTCGTTTTCCCTAGTAGGACTCTTAACTTCAAAATGACACTATTATTTGGATAGGTGGTCACGGTATCCTTGACCCTTATTATGGGTGTGAGCATTGGATTGTCACGACCCATCTTCACCAAAAGGAGGGAAGGGTCAGCATATTTCTAGGCCCTTCCTTCTTTAAGTTGAAGGAGAGATAATGACCCCCGAAACCCGCCTTCAATAGGTCCCGAAGTGGAGACCAGCACCAAGGGTATAGAATCTCACACAAAATGGAAGGAATTACCCTTTTTATTTTTATAGTATTGAGAGATAAGATAGAAACCCCAATAATACCGAAGTTGAAAGTAAAGGTAAAGCCAAAAATTAAACCATTCCCATATGCGTGTTCAAAATTAAAACATAAAATCCACAAAAAATCCAAAGGTAATATACCAAGAAAAAGGAAAACGACAACAGAAACTGCCCCAAGGTCTGAGCTAGTACGATTCCGCATGATCCCTAGAGTCCTCCAGGAAACCTGAAAACAGTTTTATATACATAGGGTGAGAATACAAGTAAACTCAGTACCGAAAACCAAAGACTCTCATGCACAAGTGGAGAGGCATTCTAATGCCCTGTGAGAAAAGAAAAACCAAAGCACCCAGCAAGGAAAACTATCCACCCAAGTCTCACCAAAGAACACTCCCCAAATAACGCAAGGCGAGTAAAGTATAGTAATAGTACATCGATATTTGTGTACCTCACACCACTTTCCCACTTGTTATTAAAGACATCATACGCATCGAACCAATCCCGCCATTCTCACCACAGCTGCACTGCCAAACCCCGCCCGCACACACCTGGGTCACAACCTCATCATAGTCCCACTGCCAAACCCCGCCCGCACACACCAGGGCTAGAACAACTACTGCCACACCCAAAGTCACCTAGGGCAAAACAAATACTACCATGCCCGAAGACACATGGGCCTCATCCCGAAGACACTTGGGAAACAACCTGCCTGTAGACACCTAGGACAACCACCACAACTACCCTACCCAAATATTATTGGGAAAATAATGGACCCCAGGCCATCACAGCCTGCCCAAAGAGCCTTGGGATATTTAGGAAAGGGAGTAGAAAAGTAGATAACAACCAACCACTCATAGGAGTGTTGGGAAAACCACCATCCCTAGGAAATGGGGTGTTTGGCACTAAGTTCTCAACTTGGGTGGGGCGCGAATAAGAAACATAAGAAATAAAGATATATGTATACGTAACAAACACTCATCCTAACCTAGGGGTTCCAAAACCTAAGCACAAAAACCCTCATTAAAATTAATTCAAAAAATAAGCCATGACACTCACGTCCAAGTCCCAAATAATTCCCAAAATAATTCCCCTCTCAACCATTCTTGTTTTCATGTTCATGTTATCCCATTAGGGTGAATTCTGCACTATTGAGAAACTAACAGACAGAAACACAAACCAGGAAAACAAAGAAATAACCAGACAAAAAATTAAGCATTCACACACAGTTCGCTTGTAGAGTTTCATCCAAAAAAGGGGATTAGTGGGATCCCTCAATGCACTGAAACCAAAGAAAACCCCGAGACACAGCCCCATGTCCCCAAAACCAGAAACCAACGATGTCTCATCAATAGAGGATTCCACCCAAGTTCGTGTCACATCAGAGCAGCCACACAACTTCAAATTCACAATCAACAACCATGCCACAATAGAGGATCCCATCCACGTTCACATCTTCCCATAAGCACCATGCAGAATAACACACCCACCACCAAACAGAGTGGAAAACTTCCAGGTTCAAGCACATCATTCATTAGGTTCTTCTTTCTGTTTGTTAACCGGCATGGTCACACATAGGTAATTGTTTTATAGAACATCCATTTAAACCAACTGATTTTATGTGATTAACAAATTTATAGGATAAGTCATTTAATCATCATAGAAGACAAAGGTTCATTAGTGTGCAAGGAAATACCACCAATGACCATGATTTTCAGTGAGCATAGGACCACACAATTCACAACAGATACAACATAAAAGTAGTACAACAGAAACATCGATCACACCCCCCTTCATTCTTTAAAATCCATTCATTATTATAATTAAGTTTTTTTCATCAATTCCCATAGAGAAAAAATTTTACCCACCACTCATGATACACAAAAATGAGAGGTGAAGGAAAACCCTACCTGATTGATCAAAGATCAAAGTTCTTCTCCACGCTCCAAGAATTAGGGAAAAGCGCGACTCGCAGGGGAGGGATGTCGGGAACTCCAAATGTACTAAGAAGAAAGGAATCTATCAAAGAGGAAGAAGAAGGAAGAAGAAATTCTTGTGCGATATATATATAAGATCCTGTTGTTATGGGATATGAGGATTTGAACAGATTTAAATTCGGATCATGGTTCCCCACACGGATGGGTGGTTACACATGAATGAATTAATTTTTATTTAATTATCCACTGAATAGGTCCCTCAGGATTTATTAGGAATTAATTATGGGATTATAAATAGCTTTGAACCACTTGAAAAAAGTTGAAAATCCCAAAAGAGGTGTTACGGGAAAAACTGTAGAAGAGAAACCCGACAAGGCTGGGTGACACCGATCGGTCGCACCGATCGGTCAACCCGATCGGTCAACCCGATCGATCGCATGCCGAAATGACTTCCTACCACCGAGACGTCATCCTTAGGATCCAGAATTTGTCAAAGGGATAGACCGCGAGGGTCCGGGTCATCACATTAGATACCTCTCAAATAATTATTTCCCTCAAGAATTTATAACTAGACCTAAAGAAAGTAGGGGGGGTCCAAACAACCACCCTGGAAGATACCTCTCAAGAGTGAACCCGAACAATTACAATCACTGTAAAAAAAGGATTAAACTGTATAGTCATGTGGTGAGGGGTTTCCCTTCCTCCATGTTAAGATACTATCCGCTTTGGGCGGCTCTGACTCACCCGCACAGGTTTAGGCGCATCCACTCTAATGCATCTTGACTAGGGATTAGGTCCTCCCCTCCACACATCTCAAGATACATCACACACATCCACAGAAAAAGGAAAACCACACACTCCTTAGTTAACAAGGTAAAGCATTCTATCACAACAAGTATAAAATAGAACAACACAAAACTCAAAACAACTCTGGGTACTGGACATGCATCTATGTTTCCTGTTCCCAGGTACTTTCCTCAAGCCCACCATGACTCCACAACACACGAACCAAAATAATGGTTCATCCATGAAGCACCTTCTCCTCATGATCCTTGATCATCACTGGTCACTCCACAAATGTTGCATTGCCTTCGATATCTAGATCTCCCCAATCAAGGATGTGTGAATTGTCATGAAGATACCGACAGAGCTGGGACACATGGAAGATATCATGTATACTCAGTAGCGGCAATGGTAAATATAGCTGATAATCCACTTCTCCGACCCTCCGCAATACTTATAAGGGTCCGATGAATCTGGGAGAGAGCTTGCTTCCCCTACGGAACCTCCATTTTCCACGCTGAGGGGTGACCTTCATGAACACGTGATCCCCGACCCCAAACTCCAAGGGTGTTCTCCTATTATCGACATATGACTTCTGTCGGTCCTATGCCGCCTTCATCCTTTCTCGGATAAGTTTATCCTTCTCTATCGTGCTCTGCACTACTTCTGGGACAAGAAAACTTTCTTCCCCAACCTCATTCTAGCACACGGGTGAGCGACATGGCCTCCCGTACAAGGCTTTGAATAAAGCCATGCCATTGGTATAGTGATAGATATTATTGTAGGAAAACTCTACTAGAGGAAATTGATGCACCCATGATCCCCCAAAATCCAGAATACATGCTCGTAGTATGTCCTCGAATGTCTAGATGGTGCGCTCTGTCAGTCTATCTGTCTGGGGATGGAAAGAAGTGCTAAGACATAGCTGGGTTCCAAAAGCATGCTGCAATCCCCTCCAGACTCATGAGGTAAACCACACATCCCTATTCGAGACTATGGATCTTAGAACTCCATTCAACCACACCACCTCATCCGCATACCTTCGTGCTAAAGCATCAACTGCACCAGACTCCTTGATTTTAAGAAAGTGGGCTGATTTTGTCAACCGATCTACCACTACCCAGATAGCATCGCAGCCTCCTAGAACCTTGGGTATCCCCATGATGAAATCCATCGAAATTTCATCCCACTTCCACTCAAGAACATCTAAAGGTTCCAACAAGTCGCCTGGGTCATGGTGTTCAGCCTTCACCTGGTGACACACTAGGCACTTTTCTACGAACACTGCTACTGCTCATTTCATCCCGGGACACCAAAACTGTCTCCTCATGCCCTGGTAGATCTTGGAAAATCCTAGGTGCACAACTAGGGGTGATTTTTGGAACTCACTAAGAACTTTTCTACGCATTTCATCTGGAACAAATAGATTTCCTTAGAAAAGAATCCAGTTCTGACCATTCTCCATCCACCCTTCCGGAGCATTTCCCTAGTCAACTCGGTCATGCATCACTTCACTTTTTGAGTCTCCCCATTTGGACCCCTCTACCAGCCGCAACAGAGAAGATTGAACTTTCATATGATATAGGCAACCTCTACCACCTTCCATCCTAGCATCCAGGTGCAGGGCAGCTAACTCCTCCATCGCCTTCCAGGTATCTGCGGACTCTCGAACTGCATCCTTCCGTGACTTCCTGCTCAAAGCATCAGCAACCACATTCCCCTTTCTCATGGTGTAGGAAATCTCGAAGTCGTATTCTTGAAGGAATTACATCCACCTTCACTGCCGTAAGATCAGATCCCACTGGGATAAGATGTACTTTAAGATATTGTGATCTGGGAAGACTATGAAGTGCTCCCCAATGTGGTAGTGCAGACATACCTTTTGTGCGAACACGACCTCCCAGAGCTCTAGATCATTGGTGGCATAGTTATGATCATGGGGACATAACTTCCTAGACTAATAGGAGATCACCCCTTGCTACTTCATCAACACACATATGAGGCCTTGCCCTGAAGCATCATAGAACACCACATATGCTGCCTTTTCTTCTGGAAACCTCAGCATTGGGGCACTAACCAACTTCTCCTTCAGATAGCTGAAGGCTCTCTTGCACTACTCGTCCCATACAAAATCCTGGTACTTCTTGGTCAAGACTGTCAAGGGTGCCGCAACTCGATAGAAGTTGGGCACGAACCTCCGGTAGTAACCTGCCGGCCCGAGGAAACTATGAACCTCCGCCACGTTCTTGGGTGCTGCCCAAGAAACAACCGCCTCGACCTTTGATGTGTCCACTTCTATCCCCTTATCAGACACCACGTGTGCAAGGAAATACACTTCTCATATCCAAAACTTGCACTTGGAAAACTTCCCATAAAGATGGTGCTATTGGAGGACCTCTAAAACTATTCTCAAGTGCTCAGCATGATCCTCATCTGATCTTGAGTAGATCAAGATGTCGTCAATAAACACGACTACAAACCGGTCCAGATATTCCCAGAATACGAAGTTCATGAGCCCCATGAACATAGCCGGTGTATTTGTAACATCGAACAACATGACTACAAACTCAAAGTTCCCATATCTACACCTAAAGGAAATCTTTGAGATGTCACCCTCTTTCACCCTTACTTGGTGATATCCAGACCACAGATTGATCTTTGAGAACCAACCTGCTCCCCTCAGCTGGTCAAATATATCGTCTATCCTCGAGAGTGGGTAGTGATTGATGACCATCACCTGATTCAGCCTCCTTTAGTCTATGCACAGCCTTATACCACCATCTGCCTTCTTCACAAACAAGACAGAAGCACCCCACGATGACACACTTGGCCGAAAAAACCATTCTTCATCAGATCGTCAATCTTGATCTGCAACTCCTGCTACTCAGAAGGTGCCATCTGATAGGGAGCCATCAAAATCGGACGGGCACCGGGTTTCAAGTCTATCCCAAACTCAACATCATGTTGAGGGGGAAGAGTTTCCACCTCTTTAGGGAAGAAGTCCATAAAAAAACTGACGATTCCTAGGAATTCCACCATTTTTTCATCCACCAACTCCACTAATAGCTCACCCAACAGGGAGAGGAGAGGGTTCCCCTCACTTGCTACCTCCCTGGAAACTCCTCTTTCTAATGAAAGTCACCTGTCGGCTGCCCAAGTCCGAAAAAAACCCTTCCTTGAAACAAGTCAATGATGGCACATAAAGAGAACAACCAGTCCATGCCTAGGATGACATCGTATGGCTGTATCTTCAATAGTAGAAGATCCCTGACTGACTGATGTGGCCCTATCATCAGTCTGCATCCTCGACAAACATAAAACAAGTCGGTCTGACCTCCGAATGGTGTGCTCAGCACCAGGGGCACTGGAAGTCTCTCAGCGTCTAAACCCAGAGCATCGGCCAGACTGGGTGTAACCAGGGAGTGCAAATCTCCTATATCAAACAAGGAATATGAAAGGGTACTAAATAGGCTGATCGTACCTCGAATGACCTCTGGACATGCTGGAACTACTGCCTCCATGGCGTGTAACTTCCCATGCCCAGCTCCTATGCCTCTCGGCTGTTGGCCACCTCCCTGACCACGCCCAGGTCGAGGTCCCTGAGGAGAACCCTGAGGTCAGCCTCCTCTAGCAACGTCGGCCCTTGGTGGAGCGGGAGACCGCTGCCCCTGCTGCTGCTACTGAGAGGGCCTAGCCGAGAACTGCTGCTGCTTAGGTGGGTGCTGGACCTGCCCACCCCCACCGTATTGTACTCTGTCCGGGAAATGGTTTCGAAGGTGCCCATGGCAGCCACAGGCGAAGCACCTTGGTCCTGGGCATGAAGGGAAAGGGCGAGGACCGGGAGACCAGAACTGGAACTGTTGTGGCCTGCTCCCTACTGGTCGAAACCTAGAGGGCCCTGATGCTGGAGACCTACTGCTGGCGGCCTTCCCCTTTGACGAGCCTAAATGAATCCCCTATCACGATACACCTCCCAGCGTGTTCATCCTCTCCACCACTTCGGCCTTCATCTAAACCACTAAGTATGTCGGTAAGGTGAAGGGAGTAACGACATAGTTGAGGGAAGGTCAGAGTTCCTCCTCCAAACGTCTCACCCGAGACTCCTCATCCAGAAAGAGGTCCGGAGCAAAGATTAGGAGATCCTTGAACGTGATCCCCAAATCTCTCACTGACATACTCCCCTGCTGGAGGGAGAGTAGCTCCTGCCTCTTCTTATCTTTCATCGTAGAAGAGAGGAATTCCACCCGAAACTCCCTCTTGAAATTATCCCATGTCACCTCAGCCTCCCTCTTCACCCCCAGATAAAGCGTCCACCACTAACGTGCAGCTCCCTGTAACTGGATCACAGCCAGAGGAACCCAATACTCCACCGGATCCCGGATCAAGCCGAAAGCTATCACCGGCTGCTCTAGCTAGCTCTCTGTCTCCATGTCATAGGTGCTGCCCTCATACTTCTCGAGGGTCTATCGCGGAAAGGCACAAAGCGTCTTCTACCACTGGTCATCCTCCTCTTCTTGGTCAGCCCTCCTTCGATCAGTCGAGTCAACCTCCTGGGCCTTGATCACCCACACAACTCGTGGTCATCTTCCAGGTGCCATAGATGCAAGGTAAACAAGGAATTCCTAAGCCCGAGTAGTGCAGAGTATGGCTCTTAAGTTTTTTATTAGACTTTTGATTCATTTAAAATCCCCAAAAAACCCTAGAAACATGAGAAAACATGTCATTATGATGCATGCACCTTTCCTAGGGTCTCTACCATGAAATCAGTTTAGCCTCACTAGGTCATTCGGTTGGTCCAGAGTCCTTGTGTCGGATCACGGGGGGGCCTAAAATTCTGTGTCCTAGCTGGTTTTCCCTGGCCTATTTCACACACCATGATCACCTTACACTGTTTCCCTACCATCCCATGAAATCCTCATTGTGCCTCACTCCAGACTCCATCGTATCTCTCAACCTACCTATGATACCATTCTGTCACGAGCCACCTTTACCAAAAGGAGGGAAGGGTCAGCAGATTTCTAGGCCCTTCCTTATTTAAGTTGAAGGAGAAATAATGACCCCCGAAACCCGCCTTCAATAGGTCCTGGAGTGGAGACCAGCACCAACGGTATATAATCTCACACAAAATGGAAGGAATTACCCTTTTTATTTTTATTGGATTGAGAGATAAGATAGCAACCCCAAAAATACCGAAGTTGAAAGTAAAGGTAAAGGCAAAAGTAAACCATTCCCATATGCATGTTCAAAAGTAAAAGATTCAAGCCACAAAAACTCCAAAGGTAATGTACCAAGAAAAATGAAAATGACAACAACAACTGCCCCAAGGTCCGAGCTAGTATGGTCCAGCACGATCCCTGGAGTCCTCCTGGAAACATGAAAATAGTTTTATATACATAGGGTGATCATAAAATTACACTTAATAGGGAAAACCCAAGACTCTTTTGCACAAGTGGAGAGGCATTATAATGCCCTGTGAGAAAATAAAAACCAAAGAACATAGCAAGGAAAACTATCCACCCAAGTATCACCAAGGAACAATCCCCAAATAATGTAAGGAAAGTAAAGTATAATAA
Organism: Viscum album; assembly: GCA_963277665.1. NCBI lineage: Eukaryota > Viridiplantae > Streptophyta > Magnoliopsida > Santalales > Viscaceae > Viscum > Viscum album. Next base: position 351,678,789 of record OY728121.1, on the reverse strand, counting down.
CAACACATCGATATTTGGGTACCCCACACCACTTTCCCACTGGTTATTAAAGACATCCTACGAATCGAACCAATCTTACCATTATCACCACAGTCCCACTTCCAAACCTCACCCGCACACACCTCGGCCACAACCTCACCGTAGTACCACTGCCAAACCCCGCCCGCACACACCTGGGCCAGAACATCTACTACGACGCCTGAAGACAACTAGACCAGAACAACAACTGCCATGCCCGAAGAAACCTGTGCCTCATCTGGTAGACACTTGGGAAACAACCTACCTATAGACACCTGGGCCAACCACCACAACTACCCTGCCTGAAAATTCTTGGGATAATAATGGGCCTCAGGCCATCACAGCCTTCCTGAAGAGTCTTGGGCTATTCAGGAAAGGGTGCAGATAAGGAACTAATAACCAGCCACTCATAAGAGTGTTGGAAAAAACACGCTCCCCATTAAATGTGGTGTTCAACAATAAGTGCTAAACTTGGGTGGGGCACGAATAAGAAACATAAGAAATACAAATATATGTATATGTAACAAACACTCATCCCCACCTAGGGGTTCCAAAACCAAAGCACAAACACCCTTGTTACTATTCATTCACAAAGGAAGCCACGACACTCACGACCAAGTCAAAACTCATTCGCAAACTAATTCCCCACTCAACCATTCTTGTTTTCATGTTCAAGTGATCCCATTAGGGTGAATTCTGCACTACCCAAAAACTAACAGGCTTAAACACAGGCCAGGGAAAAAAAGAAACAGCCAAACAACCATTTAAGCATTCACACTCGGTTCTCTTATAGAGTTGAATCAACAAAAGGAGACTAGTGAGATCCTTCAATGCAATAAAACCAAATAAAACCCTAAGACATAGCCCCATGTCCCCAAAACAAGGAACCAAAGATTTCTCAACAATAGAGGATTCCAACCAAGTTCGTGTCACAACAGAGAAACCACACAACTTCAAATTCACAACCAAAAACCATGCCACAACAGAGGATCGCATCCCCATTCACATCTTCCCATAATCACCAGGCATAAAAACACACCCACCACCAAACAGCGTGGAAAACTTCCAACTTCAAGCACATCATTCATTAGGTTCTTCTGTCTGTTTGTTAACCGGGGTGGTCACACATAGATTCTTGTTTTACTGAAAATCCATTTAAACCAACTGATTTTACGTGATTAACCAATTTCAAGGTTAAGTCATTTAATCATCATATAAGAAAAAGGTTCATTAGTGCACAAGGAAAGACCACCAACGAGCATGATTTTTAGTGAGCATAGGCCAACATAATTCACAACACATACAACATAAAAGTATTACATCAGAAACATCGATCACACCGACCTTAATTATTTAAAAGTGCATTCATTATCTTCATTAAGTTCGGTTTGATCAATTACTATAGATACAAAAGCGTACCCACCCCGCATTATACACAGAAAGGAGAGGCGAAGAAAAAACCTACCTGATTGATCAAAGATCGATGTTCTTCTCCACGAACCAAGAATCAGGGAAAAGCGCGACTCACAGTGGAGGGATGTCGCGACCTCAAAAAGTACTAAGAATAATGGAAGCCATCCAAGAGGAATAATAGGGAAGAAGAAATTCCCATGTGATATATAGATAATATCCCGCTGTTACGGGATATCGGGATTTGAACGGATTTAAATTTGGATCATGGTTCCCCACGCGGTTGGGTGGTTACACATGAAAAAATTAAGTTTTATTTAATTCTACATAGAAGAGGTCCCTTGGGATTTATTGAGTATTAATTATGGTATTTTAAATGCCTTTGAACCACTTTAAAAAAGTTGAAAATCCCAAAAGAGGCGTTATGGGAAAAACTGTAGAAGAGAAACCCGACAAGGCTGGGTGACACCGATCGGTCTCCCCGATCGGTCACATGCCGAAATGATGTCCTACTGCCGAGACGTCACCCCTAGGATCTGAAATTTGGGAAATGGATGGACCGTGAGGGTTCTGGTCATCACATCAGATACCTCTCAAAGCATTCTCGCCCTCGAGAATTTAAAACCAGACCTAAATAAGGTGGGGGTTCCGAACAACTGCCCTGGAAGATACCTCTCAAGAGTGAACCCAGACAATTACAATCACCATAAAATAAAGGGTTAAACCATACAGTCATGTGGTGATGGGTTTCCCTTCCTCCATGTTAATATCCTATCTTCTTTAGGCACCTCTGACTCGCCCGCACAGGTTTAGGTGCATCCACTCTAATGCGTCTTAACTTGGGATTAGGTCCTCCCCTCCCCACATCTCAGGATACTTCACACACATCCATAGAAAAAGGAAAACCACACACTCCATAGTTAACATGGTAAATAATTTCATCACAATAAGTACAAAATAGAACAACAAAAAACTCAAAACAACTCTGGGTACTGTGAATGCATCTGTTCTTCTCATTCCCAGGTACCTTCCCCAAGCCCACCATGCCTCCACAACACACAAACCAAAGGAATGGTTCGTCCACGAAGCACCTTCTCCTCACGATCCTCGATCATCACTGGTCACTCCACGAATGTTGAATTGTCTTCAATATCTAGATCTCCCCAGTCAAGGAAGTGTGAATCATCATGAAGATACTGATGGAGATAGAACACATGGAAGAAGTCATGTATCCTTAGTAGTGGCGGTGGTAACGCTAGCTAATAAGCCACTTCTCCAACCCTCCACAACACTTCGAAGGGTCCAATGAATCTGGGAGAGAGCTTGCTCCCCCTACCGAACCTCCGTTGTACACGCCGATGGGAGACCTTCAAGAACACTTAGTCCCCGACCCCGAACTCCAAGTGTCTCCTCCTATTATCGGCATATGACTTCTGTCGGTCCTGTACCACCTCCATCCATTCCAGTATAAGTTGAACCTTCCCTTTTGTGCTCTGCACTTCTTCCAGGCCAAGAACACACCCTTCCCCAACCTCAGTCCAACAAACGGGTGAGCGACATGGCCTCCCATACAAGGCTTCGAATAGAGCCATGCCAATGGTAGAGTGATAGCTATTATTGTAGGTAAACTCTACCAGAGGAAAGTGTCACACCCACGATCCCCCAAAATCCATGAATACATGCCCGTAGCATGTCATCCAACATATGGATGGTGCACTATGTCTATCCACCTGTATGGGGAAGGAAAGCAGTGGTAAGACGTAGCTAGGTGACAAAAGCATGCTGCAATCCCTTCCAGACTCACGAGGTAAACTGTGCATCCCTATCCGTTACTATGGATCTCAGAACTCCATGTAACCGAACCACCTCATCCATGTACCTTCGTTCTAAAGAATACACTGCACCCGACTCCTTGATTGCCAGAAAGTGGGCCGATTTCATTAACTAATCCACCACTACCCAGATAGCGTCGCGGCCTCCTCGAACCTTGGGTAACCCCATGAAGAAATCCATCAAGATATCATCCCTCTTCCACTCGGGAACATATAAAGGTTGAAATAAGCATCCTAGGACATGGTGTTCAACCTTCACCTGCTGACAGACTAGGCACTTTGCTACGAACTCTGCTACTGCCCATTTCACCTCGGGCCACCAAAACTATCTCCTCAGGCCCAGGTACATCTTGGAAACTCCCAGGTGCAACGCTAGGGGTGATTTGTGGATCTCACTAAGAAATTTTCCACAAATTTCCTCTGGAACAAATATATTTCCTTGGAAAAGAATTCGGTTCTGACCATTATCCATCCACCCTTCCGGAGTATTTCCCTAGTCATCTCGGTCACGCATCACTTCGCTTTCTGAGTCTCCCCATTGGGACTCCTCTACCTGTCTCAATAAAGAAGATTGCGCTGTCATCTGATACAAGAAACCTCTACCACCTTCCATCTTAGCATCTAGGTTAAGGGAATAAAACTCTTCCATCACCTTCTAAGTATCTGCTGACTCTCAGACTGCATCCTTCTGCGACTTCCTGCTCAAAGCAGCAGCCACCACATTCCCATTTCCTAAGGTGTGGGAAATATCAAAGTCGTATTCTTTAAGGGATTCCATCCCCCTTCACTGCCGTAAGTTCAGGTCCCACTGGGAGATGTTGTACTTCAAGCTTTTGTTATCCGTGAGGACCACGAAGTGCTCCCCAATGAGGTAGTGCCGCCACAAATTTAGTGTGAACCCGACCTTTGTGAGCTCTAGATCATGGGTGTCATAGTTAGGCTCATGGTGACGTAACTTCCTAGACCCATAGGATATCACCCTTTACTGCTGTATCAACACACATCTGGGCCCTTTCCCTGAAGCATCACAGAACACCTCATATGCTGCCCCTTATTCTGGAAACCTCAGCACTAGGGCACTTACCAACTTATCCTCCAGATAGCTGAAGGATGCATTGCACTGCTCCTCCCATATGAAAGCCTGGTCCTTCTTGGTCAAGGCTATCAAGGGTTGCAAAACTCAGGAAAAGTTGGGCATGAACCTCTGGTAGTAACCTGCCAGCTCGAGGTAACTACAAACCTCTGCCATGTTCTTGGGTGCCTCCAAAGAAACAAACTCCTCGACCTTCGATGGGTCCACTACTATCTCCTTCTCGGACACAACGTTCCTAAGGAAATGAAAGTCTCACCTTCAGAACTTGAACTTGGAAAACATCCCATAGAGATGGTGCTGTCAGAGGACCTCTAAAACCGTTCTCATGTACTCAGCGTGATCCTCCTCTGATCTCGAGTAGATCAAGATGTCGTCAATAAACACAACTACGAACCGGTCCAGATATTCTCGGAATACGGAGTTCATGATCCCCATGAACATATTTTGTGCATTCGTAAAGACTAATGGCATGACTGCAAGATCAAAGTGCCCATATCTTCTCTTGAAGGCAGTCTTTGAGATGTCTCCCTCATTCACCATCACTTGGTGATATCCAGACCGCATATCGATCTTCAAGAACCAACCTTCTCCCCTCAGCTGGTCAAAGATATTGTCTATCCTTGGGAGAGGGTAAAGATTCTTTACCGTCACCTAATTCATCCTCCAGTAGTCTATGAACAACCATAGACCACCATCTGCCTTATTCGCAAAAAAAAAAAAAAACAGGAGCACCCCATGGTGACACACTTGGCCGAATAAAACCCTTCTTCATCAGATAGTCAATATGTATCACCAAATCCTGTAACTCGGAAGGTGCCATCCTATAGGGAGACATCGTAATCGGACATGCAATGGGTTTCAAGTCTATCCTGAACTGAACAGTACGTCGAGGGGGCAGAGTTTCCACCTCTTCAGGGAAGACGTCCATAAACTCACTGACTATTCCTGGGACTTCCACCATTTCCGCATCCACCGAATCCACGGATAGCTCAGCTAGCAGGGAGAGGAGGGGGTTTGCCTCGCTTGATGCCTCCCTGGAAACTCTTCTCACTAATGAAAGTCACCCGTTGGCCGCCCAAGTTCGAAAACAGAACCCTTCATTGAAAGTAGTCAATGATGGCACATGTAGAGAACAACCAGTCCATTCCTAGGATGACATCGTATGGTTGTATCTGCAACAGTAGAATATCCCTAACTAACTGAGGTGGCCCTATCATCAGTATTCATCCTCGACAAACATACAACAAGTCGGTCTAACCTCCGACTAGTGTGCTCAGCACCAGGGGCACTGGAAGTCTCTCAGCATCTAAACCCAGAGCATGGGCTCGACTGGTTGTAACAAAGGAGTGTGAAGCTCCTGTATCAAACAAGGCATATTCAAGGGTACTAAATAATCTGATCGTACCTCGAACCACCTCTGGCCTTGCTGGAACTGCTGCTTTCGCGGCGTGCAACTACCCATGCCCAGCTCCTCTGCCTCTCAGCTGTCAGCCACCTCCCCAACCACGCCCGGGTCGAGGTCCCTGAGGAGTGCCCTGAGGTCAACCTCCTCCTACAATGTCGGCCCTTGGCGGAGTGGGAGACTACTTCCCCTGCTGCTGCTGCTGAAAGAGGCTAGCCAGGAACTGCTGCTGCTGAGGTGGGTGCTGGACCAGCCCACCCCCACCGTACTGGACACTATCCGGGCACTGGTTTCGAAGGTGCCCATGGATACCACTGGCGAAGCACCTCAGTCCTGGAATCGAAGGGAAAGGGCGAGGACTAGGAGACCAGAACAGGAACTGCTGCGTCCTGCTCCCTGATGGTCGGAACCTAGAGGTCCCTGATGTTGGAGACCTACTGCTAACGGGATTCCCCTTTGATTATCCTAACTGGATCCCCTCTCATGATACACCTCCTAGCGTGTGCATCCTCTCCACCACTTCGGCCTTCTTCTGTACCTCTAAGTATGTCGGTAAGGTGAAGGGAGTAACGACATACTGGAGGGAAGGTCGGAGTGCCTCCTCCAAATGTCTCGCCCAAGACTCCTCATCCGGAAATAGGTATGGAGCAAAGAGGAAGAGATACTTGAACTTGATCCCCAACTCTCTCACTGAAATACCCCCTGCTGGAGGGAGAGTATCTACTGCCTCTTCTCAGCTTTCATTGTAGAAGAGTGGAATTCTTCCCATAACTCCCTCTCTAAATCATCCCATGTCACCTTAGCCTCCCTCTTCTCCCCCAGATAATGCGTACATGAATGACGTGGTTCTCCCCACATTTGGCTCACGGCTAGAGGAACCCAATACTCCACCGGAGCCCGGATCAAGCCAAAAGCTATCACCAGATCCTCTATCCAGCTCTCCGTCTCCATGTTAGAGGTGCTACCCTCATACTTCCTGAGGGTCTGTTGCTAAAAGTAATGAATCATCTTCTATCATTGGTCGTCCTCCTCTTCTCGGTTAGACCTCCTTCGATCAGCTGTGTCAACCTCTTGGGCCTCGATTGCCCGCACAACTCACAGTCGTCTCCTAGGTGCCATAGCTCCAAGGTAAACAAGGAATGCCTAAGCCCGAGTAGTGCTGAATATGGATCCTATTTTTTTTCTTATACTTATGATTCATTTCAAATCCCCAAAACACCATATAAACATGAGAACACACATAATTTTGATTCAGGAACCTTTCCTAGGGTCTCTACCCTACAATCAGTGTATCCTCACTTGGTCATTTGGTAGGTCCAGAGTCCTTGTGTCGGATCATGGGGGGCCCTAAAATCCCATGTCCTTGCCGGTCTTCCAAGGCCCATTTCACGCACCACGATCACCCAAAACTTTTTACCTTCCACCCCATGCAATCCTCACCGTGCCTAACTCCAAACTCCATCCTATATCTCATCCTCCCTCTAGTACCATTCTGTTACAACCCTCCTTCACCAGAAGGGGGGAAGGGTCAGTAGATTGCTAGGCCCTTCCATATTTAAGTTGAATGAGAGGTAATAACCCATGAAACCCACCTTCAATATGTCCCGAAGTGGCAACCAACAGCAAGGGTATAAAATCTCACACAAAATGGAAGGCATTACCCTTTTTATTTTTATAGGATCGAGAGATATGATAGAAACCCCAAAAATACCGAAGTTGAAAGTAAAGGTAACGCCAATAGTAAACCATTCCCATATGTATGTTCAAAAGTAAAAGATACAATCCACAAAAACTCCAAAGGTAATGTACCAAGAAAAAGGAAAACGATAGCAGAAACTGCCCCAAGGTCCGAGCTAGTACAGTCCCGAACAATCCCAGGAGTCCTCCTGGAAACCTGAAAACAGTTTTATATACGTAGGGTGAGCATACAAGTACAGTCAGTAGGGAAAACCAAATACTCTCATGCACAAGTGGAGAGGCATTCTAATTCCCTATGAGAAAAGAAAAATGAAATAACGTATCAAGGAAAACTATCTACCCAAGTCTCACCAAGGCACACTCCCCAAATAACGCAAGGAAAGTAATGTATAGTAATTGCACATCGATATTTGGGTAACCCGTTCCACTTTCCCACTGTTTATTAAATACATCCTATGCATGAACCAATCCCACCATTCTCATCGTAGTCCCACTGCAAAACACCGCCCGTACACACCTAGTCCAGAACAACTACTGCCACACCCAAAGACACCTGGGCCAGAACAACTACTTCCATGCCTGAAGACACCTGGGCCTCATCCCGAAGACACTTGGGAAACACCTTGCCCACAAACACCTGGGCCAAACACCGAAACTACCTTACCTGAAGATTCTTTGGCTAATAATGGACATTAGGCCATCACAGCCTGCCCGAAGAGTCTTGGGCTATTCGAGAGAGGGAGAAAAAAAGGAGCTAATAACTAGCCACTCATAGGAGTGTTGGGAAAAACACCCTCCCCATGAAATGGGGTTTTCGACACTAAGTTCTCAACTTGGGTGGGGTGAAAATAAAAAACATAAGAAATAAAGATATATTCATAGGTAACAAACACTCATCCCAACCTAGTGGTTCCAAAACCCAAACACAAACACCCTTGTTACTATTCATTCACAAAAGAAGCCATGACACTCACGAACAAGTCACAACTTATTCCCAAACTAATTCCCCACTAAACCATTCTTGTTTTCATGTTCAATTTATCCCATTAGGGTGAATTCTGCACTACTGAGAAACTAACAAGCATAAACACAAGCTAGGAAAAAAAGAAACAGCCAAACCGCAATTTAAGCATTCACACCCAGTTCTCTTGTAGAGTTGCATCAACAAAAGGGGATTAGTGAGATCTATCAAAGAAATGGAAGCAAAGAAAACCCAGAGACACATCCCCATGTCCCAAAAACTAGGAACCAACAATTTATCAACAATAAAGGATTCCACTCGAGTTCGTGTCACAGTAGAGCAACCACACAAATTCAAATTCACAACCAACAATCGTGCCACAATAGAGGATCCCATACCAGTTAACATCTTCCCATAAGCACCAGGAAGAGAAAAACACCCACCACCAAACAGAGTGGAAAACTTCCAGGTTCAAGCACATCATTCATTAGGTTATTCTTTATGTTTGTTAACCGGGGTGGTCACACATAGATTCTTGTTTAACTGAACATCCATTTAAACCAATTGAGTTTACATGATCAATTAATTTCCAGGTTAAGTCATTTAATCATCATAGAAGACAATGGTTCATTATTGAGCAAGGAAATACCACCAATGACCATGATTTTCAGTGAGCATAGGCCCACACAATTCACAACCCATACAACATAAAATTATTACAGAAGAAAAATCGATCACACTCCCCCTTCATTATTTAAAAGTCCATTCATTATCTTCATTAAGTATGGTTTCATCAATTCCCACAGAGACAAAAGTGTACCCACCCCGCATGATACAAATAATGGATAAGTGAAGGAAAACCCTACCTGATTGATCAAAGATCGAAGTTCTTCTCCATGCGCCAAGAATCAGGGAAAAGTGTGAATCGTAGGGGAGGGAGGTTGGGAACTCCAAACGTACTAAGAAGAAATTAATCCATAAAAGAGTAAGAAGAAGGAAGAAGAAATTCTCGTGCGACATATAGATAAGATCCCGATGTTACGAGATATGGGGATTTGAACGACTTTAGATTCGGATCGTGGTTCCACACGCAGTTGGGTGGGTACACATTACGAAATTAGTTGTTATTTAATTCTCTATTGAGGAGGTCCCTCGGGATTTATTGGGTATTAATTATGGGATTTTAAATGGCTTTGAACCCCTCTAAAAATGTTGAAATTCCCAAAAGAGGCGTTACGGGAAAAAATGTAGAAGAGAAAACCGACAAGGCTGGGTGACACCGATCAGCCGCATGCCAAAATGACATCCTACGACAGAGACATCACCCCTAGGATCTGGAATTTGGAAAAGGGATTGACCACGAGGGTCTGGTTCATCACATGTATAATTCTCAGTTTCAATTGGTTAGACATGCCAAGGGAATGGTCTAGCATTTCATAGGACCCGTGACCCTTTATTCTTCCTCAGTAATGGGAGACTTGGTATATCTTCATCCTTGTTAAAGGTCATTTGGGGAAGTAAAAATATGGGTTCAATATCTTTTATTAATCACCTGATACTAGAATACATGTGTCAAATATCATATGGATTTTATCGAGGTGTAGTCTAGCTTCTAGAACCTTTGGCTATTACGAGTTCGCATAAGTAGTTACGATTGATTTGTTAAGTGATATAACAAACTATTTAGTTTAGGTAAAATAATCATTGATACTTGTTCTACTAATTAGGTTGTTGGGTTATCTCCATAGTAGAGTGACATGGGAGTTAATGGATATAGGTTCGTCCCAATATTTTGGATGGATTTCAAGAGTCTTAGGTGTTTTGATATGCTATTTTGTTTGGTTTTAGATTTCCTGAAAAATATATTAATGTATATAAGCATGAATCAAAGGAGTATCACATGTGAAGTTAATATGAGTTAGATATTTCTCTCTTATGAGCATATGGTCTATCTCTTCTTTCAAAAAATAGGACACTATTGAGGTGGGAGAGTCCCATCAGTTTTGCTAAATGTGTTCCATTCCAAGTAAAAGGATCACATCCTAATAGTACCATAGGGAAACAGTTGGTTATTATTGAATTAACTTGAGTATTTCACATTGGAATCATGTCAGTGCCTGATTGGTAGGAAGAAATTGAAATGGATGGTTGTGTATGAAACCTTTGAGAAAAACTACTGGTCTTGGATGGACTTCGATGGTTTATCTTGAGAGATCATGAGATGCCTCTAGAAGTGAAGGTTTGTGATCAGGTTGTAAAGGTGTGTTGGTATGTGAAGCCATGATTCTTATAGGGAAAGTCTAACTGTGGTGGTTTTCCCAATATTCTTGAAAATCTTGGAATATTCTTAGTGTAATCATCTTAAAGAGATTATCATATCCCCTATCTTGAAGTCATCCTTGATACACTGAGAACAAAAATCTTACACCATGATAATGTTTAAATGTTTCTGGGATGGTTAGTGACCTTTCTATGAGTTGAACACTAGATGTATGGTTATTTATTTGGATTGAGTAGTCCTGATTGATACGTGGGTTCCAAAGTTGGAACACCTTGGACATACTCTTAGGCACCACTGAATTCTTTTGACATGAACCCTATACAAATGCCGCTATGGGCTCAGTCAATGTTCTCATGTGGAAGTTCTATATTCTACCAATGACTCACTTATAACAAGGGGTATGCACTACCAAGGGATAGATGCTTAGGATCATTTTTAATGAATTCTAGTTTACTTAGTCTTATTATTTGGAACAAAAGTGATGATAAAAGGGGTGATTATTGTAGTGGGCTTGATCTGGGTTAAACCTTGTTCGTGATGAATCATGATAGATTATGTTTCCATATTATGGTTGACTAAGGAACTTCACTAGAAGTCAGTTATGGGCATCGATGGATTTTTTTTGAAAAAAATTCTTGTTTCTTTTGAGGAAGGCATTGTAGTTCAGTTTGTGATGCACCAACTGTCTAAGTCGGGCATCTTCAAGGATGGATAGAAGAAGGTGTTTTGACTGTTATCTTTCTTTTTTAATGTATATGGTAGGTAAGACACCATTTGTGGGAACATCATGAGGTGGAGTCAAGTGTAGTTCATGTCGGTTGGGTATTTTTATCGAAATTCGACTCAACTAGGCTAAAGGTGTCAACGGGTAATCAACTATTTTATTGTTTTGAAAGATCACATGAGAAGTTTCACTAGAATTATTACAGGAATTATTTTTTAGAGAATTCCAATGGTGGGGAAACTGTGGTTTGGAATTATCCCAATTTTTGTGACATAATTCATGATGGGGAACACCTTTTCCTAGATGTTTAACGAGAAAATGATGCAATCATGTCTCTAGCTAAGAAAGCTCGAGTAAGCCCCCTTCTAGTTCTTCAATTGGAAGAAGAGAATTGTATTGGGTTTTAATGTATTAATCATCATAAGATTAAGGACATATTTAAGGTTAATTAGGAGTTTGGAAATGCAATTAGACCTTTTTAATGAGACTTCATTACCCTTGTGGGTCAGATGATGTTCTCATAGTCTCCAAAGCTTCTTAGGGATGATAAGTGCATAATTATTTCTAAGTCTAGAAATGAATATTATTCTGATCACTGTCAACAACCGCTAGAGATCAAGGTCAGTGATTGTGTTTTCCTTTTTTATCACTAGGATAGGGAATAGATGGATACAGAAGAAAGGGAAGTTGTCACATCATTATATAGGACCTTTTGTGATTCTAGGAAGAGTCGGGCCAGTAGCCTATCAGATGCTACTACCTCAGAGGTACAATTACATTCATGATGTATTCCATGTTTCTATGATTCACCAATATCATGCTGACTTGTCTCATACTTTTGATCCTGATTAAGTTGAGTTAGATGTCGATTCTACATTTCAGGAGTATCCAGTACACATCATTGACTGGAGCACAAAGGGTATCTTAGGTTGGCCTTTCTCTCTAGTACAAGTTCTATAGAAGTAAAACAACATATAGGATGAGTGTTGGGAGTGAGAGGCTAGAATATTTGGCCAGTGGATAGAGTTTTTATTAGATAGTGTTTCACTAACCTTGGAAGGTGAACTCAGGGATGGGTTCTTTTAAAAGGGGAATATTATAAGAACCCGATTTTTTTACTTAGGTATGGATCCTACAAATTTCAGTATAATTATTTACATTGGACCTAATATGAATGAATTTTTATTTATTGTAGGTCCCAAGGGTGTCTGAGGATTGTTCAAAACCCAAAACCCAACCTTTTGAAAAAAATGACCCTATCACACGGTTAGAGTAAACCATGCAGAAAGGGATCATAGCTATATCTAACTATGTGGATGGTCTATAATTTTGGGTAGAGCCATTCCGTATGGTTGGAGCACTATTTTCCTAACCATTCATCCTAACCGTGTGAGTTCCCCTCTTCATATAGATGCTCTGACATGATTTTTTCATGGTTTGGAAAACAATGTGGACAAACCGTGAACATGATAATGTTTTGGGTAATTTTACATTTTTTCTTTTAACAATATAATTAAATCATCATTATTACCTAATCCATTTTAAATTATTATTTCACTCCATTACCGTAATTTTGGATATTTTTTGAGTCCTAATCTAGGGATCAATAGATTCCCTTCATTTGGGATCTATTTGAGCTTCTATTCAACAGATTGGTTGTGCAATGGTAAGTACTCGAGTCTATTTGAGCCGTTATTATTTATCTCGCTCTCAACATAGTTATTGAGGTGTGAGTGTTGTTTCCTTTTTCATATATCTACTTATATCCTTGACAAATCATAGTCCAATACTGGAGGATGAGATTCATATAAGCCTAACGTGGGTGATCTATAACTCACCCCTCATGTTCATTGATTTTTGGAATTTGTCATGTGAGGCCCATTAATTTCATTAGGTTGCATATATTGAATTAATCTTCCATGGTTATATTAATTAGAATAGTATGGTTATGTTACTTAAAAATATATGATTAAATATTGGTGGTTACACTCACAATGTTCAACACCCCATGTAAAGTGATATGACATAATTGTTGTTTTATAGTTTTGACAATTTTGAGCCATCGTTCAGACGTGCTTGAGCTTGACCACACTAATGGTTAGCCTCCTTAAAATAAATTCATGTTGAATCGTGTAATGGTGTATATAAATTAGTATGTAACTTATTCTTGACCTACCTAAGGCAAGTTCTTAAATGTAATTAATTTATTCAAGTGATAAATTGGAAAGTATGTGTATGACTCAGATTTGGCCATATTAATTTAAATTGAATAGTAGGTTGTATGTATATACCACCCCTTACCATGTAAATATAAGGTAGTGGCGTGATCCTGGATTATTGATAATACCTTAAATGGATTAAATGATTGGTTTCATGCTACTTAGACTTTTCACACTAATTAAAGGAAAAGATTTAACCTGATGGACTTATTTATTAATTAAGATTTGATTAAATGGTTTCTTGCTCAATTATACTTGTCACACTAATGAAAGGTAATCAATTGAACCTTATGAAATATTTTATGACTTCATTATTAAATAAGAGCGTCTTGAATCGACCTCAACTTGGATTCTTATTGGGGAATTCCTTGAGCACTCAGAAACCACATTCCAATTCCAGGATGTGGATTTCTTAGGTTGATTACCACTTAGATCCTAATATTTTTATATTCTTTGATTCCTGGTATGACACCATAAGATCTGTTATGTATTATTACAAGATGTCTTAGATACACTCCTTGGATCCATCATTTACAAGTAGGTTCCCTTGTTATAACCCATATAGCCCATTCATTGATTAACCCTTTTTTACATTGGATGAACTCCTTGGACTCAGTAAGAATATTACTGTGGAATGAATTAGATTATGGCCCTTAGATTACACTCTTACCCTTAGACTAGATACAGTTATTTTTGAGTTAGTGACCGTTGAGGTATATGTTTCCTTGGTCACTACCTTGGAACTTCATTACTGAATATTAGTACTAGATTCATTTAAAAATCTTGGAATCTTCTCTATTTATAATGTGTGAATAATTTGAAAATTGGTAACACTCAAATAATTAATTGGTCACATTTTCATATACCAACCGAGGGATGAAGTACGTACTTGGGTATTTAGTTACACTGTACTGCTTTAAATTATATTTACATGCTTGAAAACTATTACATTTCCATTAAACGAGTTAGATGTTATAGACATAATTGGTGGTGGCCCATTGAGATTTATTTCACACCCTCTTTGAGCATCGTTTAGTACCCAATGTAGATTACATGAATGCATGTGTTGATAAAGGGAAGCTTATAGTTTCAAATAGAATATTTCATACTCTTTAGGATGGATCATGATAGAAGATGACTGAGATGAATCTTGGGATACTTGGGATGGTCTTTTTATTTCCATTATATTTTTTGTGGAACATATTGTGCCTTCTACCTTGTATCCATGTTTTCTAGTTTTCTAGTGACATGACTTTTGATCATCATTTATTCCATTTGATTCATTTATTATTATCATTGTCGATCTATTACCTTGTATACTTCTATGGTGCCTTATGGTTTCTTATATTGATTTAGAAATTTAACTGTGTTCATATTTATCCACTATGATACACTCTAGTAATGAGGTCGTAGTCTCCCCATGGAGACAACCTAGGCCCTCACTGCTAGTATAAAACCTATGTCATTTGGGTAGATGCATTTGAGGCCATGTGATCCACTGGTCTCGGGGAACCTATTAAGAAACATGAAGGTCCTATAATTAACACACAAAACAAAATCAATCCCTACCCACATCCTAGTGGCTTTTTATAAAAAAATCAGTGTTTTATGTCTTTAGTTATAATTTTAAAGAGGTTCTCATAATAAGAGGTATCATTTTTAACCATGAATTTTTGTTTTATTTCTTCCTATGCCTCCTTAAAATATTATAAAATCATTACAATATAATAAAATAAGTATATCAAATATATTGTAATTATATTATATTAATTAATTAATCTACCTCCATATCCTCTTTCATAAACTGTTAAACAAAACCATAATTTATGTGTACAACAGACTACCGCCTCACGAACTGATGTAATTGATTTTCCATCACTATCTCTCAGGGTTTGTTATAATGGTAGATTTAATATATATATATATATATATATAATATTCATGTAGTATTTATCATTCTATAAAATTAATATATCATATATTTTCTTACCTTCTAATTCATTGAAAAATGATAATGTTGTTTGTGCGTACGTGTGGACAACCACATCCATGAAGTGATGCAATTCATTTTTTCACTACTGAATCACTTGAATGATATATATAAAATTATTTAAAGAAATAAATAAGTATTTATGATATAATTATTAATTTGGAATGAAAAAATAATACTTACTTTCTTTCTATCATGAAAATTGAAAAATGGAAAACATTAATCGTGTGTACGTAAGACCTACCGTCTCTAAGATTATAATGTAGTTCATTAAGAATATTTATTGATTGGTTTTAAAAGTAAAATTTATGTATAAAAATAAAAATTATTTCAGGATTATTGTTTTATATATGACTAAATAATGGCCTATTTGACAATAGTCAACCTATAGAAGTCATTTTGGAAATATGAGTCGAATATCATCAATACGTCCGAATTGAGCTTAATCAAGTAATTTAAAGAATATAAGATGAAAATAAATAATATTAAAGGAATAATAAACATGAAAAAAGGTTATTAGAAAAGTAAATAATTAAAATATTTTTATTATCTTGGAAAATAAAGATTGTACATGACATGTTGGATCCGAGGTAAAGGATTTTGTCTCAATTTCTCTTCATTGAGGCACATTTTAATGTTACACTTATAATTTAATTTTTATGGTGTATATACGGAAATTTTACATGTCATATCCTGAAACCATCATATTTAATTGTATTTTATATCACAAATCATGGAAGGATGTCATCTAACAGGACACTCTAATTGATTCATTTGATGGCCCTAAGGGAGTTCCTAGTCCCCACAGGTAGGCAACTAGTGCCTCGATATAAAAAAATACCATTTTTGGAATGAGTTCACCCATGATGAATAAAAAATAACGATACTCAAAAATAATACATCACACCAGGATTGATATCCATAACCAAAACAGATATAACAATTTCTATATAAACATTTTACAATATTAACCAAAACCAAAATTCCAAAAAGAGAGGGGAAACATCTAGAACACGCACAAAAACCTCGATGTGTCTAGAGGGTCATCACCCACAGTCCACCTTCACCAAAATCTATAATAGAGGAACACTAGAAACCATATCCACCCTCACCACCATAGAACATATTTCATTTACCCGGGCCAAACATAACATAGTATACATACACCTAAGGGTGTTTTTAGGGTGAGATCCAATTCCTCATAGCATGCCACCCAAAATGATGATTCCATTAAATAACCATATAAGTAAAATAAAAAATAATGTTATAATAAATATTTAGGAACTAATTTTAATAAAAACATTTTAAGGAAAACATTTTCAAAGAATCCTGATTTTCAAATTAAAATAATATTAGGATCAACCATATGCTGAAGATGAGCACCATGTCATAATATATCACAATATCATGGTAAATCTTTATGGGATATATCTATAGAGGAACCCTAGGAACCTTCTATATCGGTGAAACATGGTATATCAACCATAACTCACTACGCCCTCATGCACGATCCACTGGAGGATAATCTATCCAAACTTATAGTGGTGTCGAAACCGCATCCATGTTTATTTAGTATTGTAGGGTCAATCATACTAGAAGAAACTAGGCCTTGACCCCTCCAATCCAACTCAAGTACTAGTCCTATTATTCCCACCTAGATACGCAAAATTATACATTTTCTTAATTTCATTTATCACATCACATAGATCACCATTTTCACATACACACATAAAGAAATAAGATTACGCAAAGAAATTTAACCACTTTTCATATGAAAATCATCTCTCAAATCCATAAACACCCAAAACCATTTATAAATACAATTCTCACAACTTAAAAGCTTTTTTAAAATACATTTAAGATGAAAAAAAGGGATGAACACATGAAACATGTTAAATTTTGTTTTATAAAACCATCATTAAATCCATATCACCTTGAAACCTTTTGAAAAAAAATTTCTCACCACACACATATTCCATATAACACCCACAAGAAATAAACAAGCATAAAAAATCATCTAATAATGATAAAACATGGAATCACCTACCTCGAGCATGGAAAATTCCAGAATCTAGGGGAAAACCACAACCGTACCTCAAAGGAACTATATAAAGGAAAGATAAAACCATAAACATCAATCCTAAACCCATGGAACTAAGATTAAACCCATTCTAGGGAGATAAAAACACTGGAAAAAATATAACCCAAGAATGAGGAATGGAGAACCCTAGAAGAAGGAATAAATCAAGAAAAGAGAGGCTTACTTGATGATTCATGGATATCAAACACCAAATACCGAAAATAATTAATGTTCAAGGAGGCCAAGAAGGAGAATATAAGGAACCTAGGGATGAAAATCCTGAGTGGTTCGAATTAGGTGTGGTTTGAGGTTAAAATAGTCGGAGGGTAGAAATAAAATTCACATTTTTTAATGACCTAGATAAGCCACATGGTTATCCCACATAGTTTTAAAAACTATGTGGAAACCATGTGGTATATTCTTTTCAAGAGGAAACTGACTGGACAGTTTCCTAGGGGAGGGAGAATGCCTGTGATGATGGTTATGTGGCCTAGATAGTGCCACTATCCAAGGAATACGATATCTCATGGGATAGTTCATGATTTACCCTAACCATGTGCCAACCTTGCGCCAACTGATATAGTGTACAAAAACTCCACTAAAAATTCAAAACTCTTCCAACCATGGATTTATCTTCAATCATAATGATGTTTTTTATTTCATCTCAACGATTATGTATTTACCCATGATATTTTATATAACATTTTACTCTAATTAACAAAATATTATTTTAATCTACTATAAATTTCATTATACAATCTTATATTCTCCACTCATTACATCAAACCTGAATTCTTTTTTTTCTACTATGGCATACACCATGACATAGATCTCCTTTTTTAAAAATTTAAAAAATTTGAAAGCTATTTTACTACATGTGAATAATTCTCATCAATACATTGAGGAATGAAAAAAATGTCAATAAAAATGAACCCAAACGTGGTCTTCCTTCTTTTTATTCCGAGAATACAACTAAATATTTAGAAAAGGTAATAAAATTTTACACCATATATTAGAAACTTATGCCTCACCCTATAATACGAACATTACCAAAATTATAAAACTCTCATACTATTTTCCACAACTACATCTATGACATATTTGATACTTATCATTTCTAATAAGAAAAATTTTAAACTAAAACAATCACTGAAATTCCCATATCTGAAGTAATCTCTTTATTTACTTTTATGTGTTCTACATTGCATCATGGTGTGATCAAATCACTTTTCTCAAACCAAGGATTTTCAAAATTCCCATGTTCTAGGCCAACCAAGATATTTCCCATTTACAGACCATCTCTATATTCATTTCATGTATGGAAACAATGTGGATCGACCATCTACTCTTCAAATATTTTCAATTAATAATCTTTAAACTAAAAAAATAATTCTATGTTATTGAAATCATTCTAAAATGATAGAATGGAATTTACCAAAAATGAACCATTATAAAATACTTGAGTTCAAGAATGGATTATATGTTGACAATACAAGACAACACTACAATCACATCCACTTTATCTCTTGTTTTGTTTTTTTATTCTTCAATATGGGAAAAATATATCCCAAAATATCTCGTGGTACAAAAATTTGGGGTTTAGAAAAACCTTATATGATTTTGAATAAGACAAAATTTGTGTTACAACATATCCAATACATTGGATTATTAATCTTTCATAGATCACAACTTATTCTATTTAATCTTTCATATAATTCTTTATAATTTTAAATAGTTTGTTTCTCTGTCCATTTAATGTAACACAACACCTAAAATCATTAATAACTCTTACTTACCCCCTATCAAGAACTAAAACACATAAAGAATTAAAAATA
This sequence comes from Viscum album, assembly GCA_963277665.1. NCBI lineage: Eukaryota > Viridiplantae > Streptophyta > Magnoliopsida > Santalales > Viscaceae > Viscum > Viscum album. Next base: position 351,659,246 of record OY728121.1, on the reverse strand, counting down.
ATGGCCCTAAAAATGAAATCGTGGATTTATATATAATCCAATAAAATATTCACTTTAATAAAATTTGGAAGATAAAAATAATATTTACTGAAAAAATAAATATATACACAAAAAAATGAAATTACCACAAAAATACACAAAATTAAACTCAGAAAATATTTGAAAATAGATAAAACATATGATAACCACTAATAATTCCACTAGACATGGATTGGCGACTTTCACCATGTTTTGGTATTTTTTTTAATTTAAAAAATTCAACCCCATCTTCATGGGGGTGTGTATAGAGAAAAATATTAATGTATTATACCATGTTTCAAAAGATATTTATTAAACTCTCCATTCTTGTATTTTGATCCTTTTTTGAAACAATTTTTTTATGAAAACACAACCCATTTTATTTTTATCACATCTATGAATTTTCTTAAACATATATAGAGATTTAATTTTATATGAAATTAAATAGTCATAATTCATATGAGTGTAATCATCAAAAAGAGTAATAAATTAATTATATCCTTTATTTAACATTATAATCATTATACCAAACACATTTGAGGGTATCAAATTATATAGTTTCATGGTTATTATCTCTAATATATTATGTCTCTTCTTCACCATTTTTTTCAAGAAATATGTCAAAAGTGTTTAGTATTTAAAGCTTTAGATTTAGATTATTCACCACAACTTCATATTTTACAATCTTAGTCATTTTCCTTTTGAAATAATTATATAATTTCTCTATAAAAAATATGATTCACCTACTTATATCTCATGAAATAATTATTTTGACCATTGAATATTTGGAATAAGTTTATATTAGTATGTTGTCTCTTCATGAATAATATAGCATCATTCTATCTTCTTATAAAACCTATATTATTATAAAATATCTACTCATTTTCATTTTAAAAATGATGAATGATAGTGAAAAGACTGTGCCTCATCCCATGAATAAATATAATATAATTTAAATCATGTTCCTTGTCACCAATTTGATAACATTCAACTTCTTTGAAATTGATTAATACATCATTTTTTAATGTAATAGCTCCTCCATAATACATTGGGATATGTTTTAAGAGTTATATATCCTCATTAATATATAATGATAAACTACTTTCAAGTAGCCATGTATTTTGACCTTTCACAAATTTTTAATCTACCTTATTTACTATTTTTTTATTAATTAATCCTCCTATTAATTGATTTATAGTATTTATTCTTATAAGATTTACCAAACAGTATAGTGAAACACTTTCAATCAATGTTTTCCAGATAATAACACCTCTAAAAAGATCCCTTAAGATATCTATAAGTATTTTTCAATTGTAACTTCTATTTTAGATGGTGTCTCTACTATCCTCTAGGAACATTATAATTAATTCACATCGATTCATTGCCTCATTTTAGTTTATGAAGTGATAAATTATGCCATCACAAATTGGATTTATTTTTCTAGAATTTACAAAACCAATATCATCCTTAAAAGTAAAATCTTTTCATTTGTAAATATGATTCATCAAAATTTTCTTGTTTAACATACTTACGAATTGAAATCCACTATATCTTTTAGAATAACTTTTACTTAGGATATTCTAACTTTATCTTGGTCTTACCCTTAATATTCTTCATATAATATTTATTATTCTAGTCATTTTATTTTGTAAATTTTATCACCACAAATTAAGGTAATATTGGGTGGTTAATATTTTTAGATGAATAAATCACCTAATTATCACTGTTTCTATTTATGAAAACATTTTTTTATTAAACCTCAAGTGTCCAAGACAATAGTTCTAAGAACAGAAGGATATTGATTAATGTATTTGTTATCATAAAAATATATCTCAAATTCTTTAGATCATTAAATAACTTATTTAGTAGAATTTTGAAACTCAATGTGACTACTTTTCAAGGAATTATCAGCATTAGCCAACTTCACCTTAAGAGTATTTACCTTGTCATTTTTAGAAATTGAAATTTTTTTATTGTAATATCAAGAATATGGTATCTCACTTCAATAATTTAATTTATATATCCAATTTTACTTGTTAAATATGTTTTCAAATCAATGATACCTCTGGATTTTAACTCACAAAGTGATTTACTTAATGAATCACTCTAACATATCAATTTCTACTTTTATCTCTCAATCTTCTTATCTTCATTCCAGAACACCAAGAGTTCCAGACACAACTGAAACTCTATTAGTGTCTCTTAATCCCTTGTATCCTCATCACTAATACCTTTTTTTACTAGAGGGATCATTTTATGCCTTTAATTTATCCATATAATTAGTATGACCTTCATCCTACATGTCCTCATTTTTATTTCTATTTTCTACTTCAAAATATGTTGCATTATATTTGGAGGGAAATTTTTTTACTTTTATTTTAATTTAAATAATTTAATCCAGTATGACCGCATGATTTTTTTATTATCCCAAATGATATTTTGGTTTGATCATCCTCTATATATTATTCTTTATTCATAGGGAATAATGCTAAAAAGTTTCCAATCTTTCCAAAATTAAAACACATAAAAGTTTAAGTTTACACTTTTATTTACCTTTACATGAATCCATTACATTAGAAAATAGATATATAGATTCCTTAAATTTTATAACACCATCTTAAACATAATCTTATTCCACATGAGACCTTTTTCATTAAATATGTTTTCACCATTGGAAGCGTTGAATATAGTCTCCTTATTCAGATTTTCCTTTTTGTCCATAAGGATGACCCATCATTATCTCATAGATATCAATACATTTTTAGAATATCCATGGTCTACTCATAATGGAATTGATACTTTAGGACATAAATATTTTCATCAAACTTATCTAAGATAATTCTCATCAAAATTTTCACTATGGTATAATATTAATGAACTTATCTATAACATTGAATTGGCCTAACCATTTATTCACTTGAATGATGAACTCATCCACTAACTAATATTTTTTTTAATATCCTATAATTGATCCCATCATGCTTCTACTAGTAACTAATTTACCTTCTTATTCCCTATATAGATATCATATAGTTTCCATTAAATTACAGTCACTGTTTATGTTCTTATCGCTTGTGGTATCTTATTCACCAAGAGAGATGAGAGTAACACATTAAATTCTCTCCCTTTAGATTAAATATTTTTATTTATTAAATTTTAGGATATACCAACATTAAGTTATTGTGAACCATTATTTTTTTTGTCACAAACTTCCAAGAAATGAGGTGGAAGATATGAATCCATATTATCCTTTAAAATATATAATCCCCTATCATTGAACATGATAAATTCTTTGTGGGTGAAAGTGTTCTTGAATTCCATAGATATATTCAATAAAATAGATGTTATAAATAAAAAATAAGATCATTGGGAATACCTATTTTTTTGGATAAATATCCATTAGAATAAAATTATTTTATATTGAATTTAAATAACCAAAACCTTCTCTAATAAAAAATGATAAGCCCATGTGAGTGTAAAAAACCAATAGGGGGGGTGAATTAGTGGTTTACACAACACCAAATATTAAACCCATTTTACCATCATTTATTTGTTTATAATATCAACAGATAAAAAATTGTTTTGTTGTGATATAGATAGAGATAGAATTCACATGTAATTATATATTATACATTGTTCAATCACTATTTATATTGAGTAGATAATCATTGATGTTTGGATATTTTTATCTTATTATATGTGTTATTATATTATTATAAAAAAATAACAAAGAATAAATTCTATTATATGGTCATTAAATCCATGCGAAATAAACATTTAGTTGAGAATAAATAATTAAATCATTATCATGCATTATATTTAAGTGCCTATGGATTTTGGATCAAGTGTACCCCTTTTTCTTCTCCTCAATCCCAACCAAATAATCCATTGAATGTTCTTTAGATTATGTGGTCAATGTAACAACCCGAAATTTTGAATAAATCTTGTTTCCTAATTTTATGTGTTATTTTATTTTATTTTTTATACTCAACAAAAATGTTTCATTTGATAACATGAGTATAATTAAAATGATACAATTGGGTTTTGACTGTTATATGACCATTGGTCAATATGACCCCTGGAAACTAAACGTTTTGATTATTGTCTCTAAATACAAGTAATCTTGGTTAATTATTATAGAAATAAGATTTTATGGCCTCACCCAGTAGTCTTGGACCGATCGAAGCCCATATAACAGAACTTGGGAAGGAGGTAGCACCACTGGGCTTTGCTCTGGACCAAACCCAAGCCGAAATTCATCGTGTGAAGCTAGAACGGAATCGACTTTGCGAGAAGTTCAAACTGATAGAAATTACTACTCGTGCGATGTTAGTCGAGCCTCCCTCAGATTCTCTCACCTTAGCACACCTTACACTTAGGTCCTATGCTAGTGTGATAAGGGGCTGTGTAAGGAGACCATAACTGCCTTGTGTAATCCTTTGTTATAAATAAAAATTGGGATTTCTTCTTATGATGAAATTTATGAATTTTCAAATGAACGGATAAATATAGTATGAATATTTTTGATGAATTTTAGAAAAAGGATATTTTAATAATGTTTATGTAAACCTTAAATAATTAAAAATGTGTAATGATATTCAAAAAATGGTCTTCTACAATTATACTCAGTGCGAAATTTAGAGTCTAATAAGATCAACATAATTTTTGATGAATAGTAAATTATGAATAGTGATTTTATGATTAGGATTAGTAATGTGTCCAAATGGATTAGTAATCTCACTTAAAGAAAGTATTAATATAATCTAGGCACCTTGATTAAGTAATGTGATTCAATAAAATGGTTAAATAACGATTTCATAAATTATTATTCATGTATTAGTTTTCTCGAGTGAAATGTGTTTTTTTAAATTAAAAATTAAATTAAAAATATTTAAAAAATTATTTTTATAAAATGGATTTCATTTTTGAACTCAGAGCACCGATATTATTTAATGGTAATTTTTGGGGTTTTTTCTGAAAAAATGAATTTTCGGTGAATAGTGTATTTATTTAAAAAATAAATTAAAAATATTTAGAAAATTATTTTTATAAAATAGGGTTCATTTTTGAAATCAGAGAATTTATATTTGTTTAAGGTGAAATTTTGGGATTTTTCGGAGAAAGTTGAATTTTCGATGAATAGTGAAAATACAGTTTTTAAGTTACGGGTGTTTAATGACATCATTAAATGATGTATTAAGTATGTAATCAATATGGTAGACTTATTAATAGTAATATAAGGTATTAGGTGTCCCAAGTGGCCAATACCTTGGGCAAATACCATGGGAAAGCCCATGGTTTTTCCAAAACCACTAATGAGGTGTCCCTTGGCCATTAATGCCTTGTCCCCTCACTTTCCCTATAAATACCAAGACATTATCTCATCTATTCGGCTCCCCACTCTCCCCCAACGAATTTCTGGTCTCATTACCTCCCAAAGAGTCCTACCAAGGTGCCCCCAATCCCTCAAGGTCCCAACCTTTGAGTTTTAAGAGTTGTGTTTTAAGGTAAGGGATCCGACCCCCTCTCTTTCTTTTCAAGTGATCTCTTTTAAGTAATTTCTTTTATGATCCATGTTATTATGTTGGAGGATGTTCTTTTATATTAATCTTACTTCCATTTTAATGTTCGTATAAATATAGATCCCCTCTTACTCTCATTATTTCGTTTTATGATGTTTTAAGTGGCGCCGTTAGGCTGCCGAAAGTTTTGTAACAGATTCTTTCTCCCTTATCATTTTTCAAGATCTATTTTCATGTAAAGTATTTCAAGTTCCTTTTTATTATGTTGGGGTATGATCTCTAAATTTATCATAATGATCTTTTATGATCATATGATGAGAGACCCCATTTTATCTCTTCAATTCATTTTTGTTGAAGTTTAAGTGGCGCTGTTAGGCTGCTGAATTTCTAAGGGGTTCTTTCACCCTTCTCATTTTCAAGATCTACTTTAATGTCAAGTCTTTCAAGTTCCTTTTAATTATGTTGGGGTATGATCTATATATCTATCATACTGATCTTTTATGTTCATATGATGAGAGACCCTATTTGATCTCATCAATTCATTTTTGTTGAAGTTTAAGTGGCGTTATTAGGCTACCAAATTTCTAAGGGGTTCTTTCACCCTTCTCATTTTCAAGATCTACTTTCATGTCAAGTATTTCAAGTTCCTTTATGTTATGTTGGGGTATGATCTCTATATCTATCATACTGATAATTTATGTTCATATGATGAGAGACCATATTTGATCTCGTCAATCCATTTTTGGGAGTTTTAAGTGACGCCGTTAGGCTGCCGAATTCTCATAAGAGAAATCTAATTTTTGTCTTACTTTCAAGTTCTTCATTTCATATGGTATATCATTAAAAATTCATTACCATGTTCTTAAATACTATATATTATGTTCCCCTACTATTTTATGTATCATTTTTGAGTGGGTGACCCATGTCCCCTTTCTTTTCAATGTTTTCTAAAACCATGTATCGTAGACGTTATACTGCATAGTTTTCGTCTCAAAATGCCTCCCTCTTTATCTAAAAATTATTTTATGTTATTAAGTGAATACTCAAAGCTCTTATTTCTACAAGTGTATTCACATATATATCAAAATTTTCTATTTTAAATTCTAGGATTTACATACATGAAACCCTCTTTCCCTTTTTCATGGGTTTAAAGTGACATAAAGATCATGTCTTTAAAGTAGTTTTTAAAACGTTATGATTATGAAATGAAACCCATTTATTTTATGCAATATGGGTTGTTTATGAAATGATTGATGATGATATATGTGGATCACATGATAATAAAGACATTTCAAGGGTGCGCCCAGATAGCGCTCCAATGCATTGGGTAAAGACATAATCTCTAGAGATGACTTTTTAGACTGATATCTTGGTGAATAACCTTGGTAATTTTTAATGACACCTTGGGGATGGACCTTGGCTAAAAGAAATGATTGTAAATATTAAATGTTTCAGCCACATCTTCATGTTATGAAAAATGCTATTTTTATTATGATATGCCTCATGATTTCTTTCTCATGCCTTAATGTTCTTTTCATGACCTTATTGAAGTATCTCAAGTTCACATGTAAAATGTTTCTCTTGTTTCCCTTACTGGACCTTCTCCTCACCCTTTATTTTGATGTATGTCCCTAGGTTATGAGATGCAGTAATGAACCAAGGATGAACATGAGGATAAGCCTTTCAAGTGTTTAAGAAGAATCTTTTATGTTTTCATGTTTAAAGTTCCTGGTTTCCCAGACACTAAACCTTAAAGATCCTCGGTTTTGTAAAATGTAATGAAAGTTTATGTGATAAAAGGCGGGATGCTATAGTCAATTATCTAAAAATTCCATCCTAACATTCCCTTATAAATTCCCATAATATTTATAAATATTTTATGCATCCTGACATGACACCATCTAATGTGAATTGATCCTTAGAGAAAAAATATTAGCCAATATGTCTTTATAAAAACTCAAAAGATTTAATAAATTCTCTCCACCATTATGGAGTCACTAGGTTCATTAAAGCATGGTTTTATACCTTTTAATATTTTGAGTATAAAAGTTATAGATTTTCCCCAACACTTGCTGTGTAAGGTATCTATTTTCTAAAACAATTTCATAAAGTAATTTCATGGTCTATCCTCCTTATATAATGAGTTTCTCTAATATAGTATGAAACATATATTACGACACGACTATATTAATTTCACTTATACATAGAAAAAAAATTAATATACACTCATCACAACACAATTCGAAACATGTGATTCATCATAAGAAACATTCTTAGTGAAAAAATATGGTTACCGCATGACTCCTATGTAAGAATAAAATATCCTTTTAATTCACCAAATCGTGGAAAAACATGAAACCATAAAATAAATATTCATTCCTTTATATCACAATATTCACTAATTTGATTCCAAATCATCTATGAACATATTATAAATAAATATAAAAATAAAACACCTTTAATTCCAATGAATCAATTTTCTCAAGAAATATGTAATGGAATTATCTAATTGCATAAGTTATATAAATACCAAATCATTGGATACAATAATTTTTCTTAGGGTCCTCCCACCATAAGTGTCAATATAAATGATATATGAACTATGAATCATTTGATATCAACTTGAAACTCACCCATTTTCACGTCATGAGGCCCTTTAATTATAATAATCATTAAATTACATTTTAATTTAAGTCTCTTGAGTATACATCTAAGAAAAAAATGATATATAAATAATTAATAATTGAAATTATATTTTTAAGGAGATAAAAAATTCATTATACAATTAATGTTAATTATTTATGATTTTTATTATTTATTTTGTAAAAAATTTAATGATATTTTAATAAATCATTATATGTTTAACCCTTCAATGAATGTCATAAAATATTAATACAAATAAAGGGAAATGTAATAAAAAATATCATCATTACCATATATAGAGAACGTTTATCCTACAAAAATGTGTATATATCTCATAACCATATATATGTCATCATCCATAAAGTGATGGAATCACAACTACAATAGGTGGTTCCTAATTCATTGCTTCCACCATGAAATCTAGCATTAGTTTTATACATCATGATAGTATTGATGAGTTCTAGGTATAATCCCATATATTTTCTGATGGAAATAGAATAGAAACATTTAATGTATCATCCACTAAATCCTTTGTTGCATATGGATTATATTATACTAGAAAATAAAGACCCCACTCATTTTTTAAAACTTCCAATGATTTTTATACATAGGTATTGTTGAGTCAAAAGATCTCCTTTGACTTCTATATCTTGTTTTGGAAATCACAAATGTCTTTTACTAAGATGATCGTACTGACCATGCAGATCGTACTGACCATGCAGATCGCACTGACCATACTGATTGTACTGACCATGCTGATCGTACTGACCATGCTGATCGTACTGACCATGCTGATCGTACTGACTATAATTTTCGTACTGACTCTGGAAATTGTATTTACTCTATTATTCGTACTAAGTCTTATAAGTCTACTCACTTTGTATCATTTCAAAACATTACACAATAATACTTATAATACTCATACTTTACTTTCATTACTTTCTTGTTTTGGTACTTAGTTAAAAACACATGTTTCATATTAATCATACACTTGTTTATCATCTTCTTATATCTTTTGTGTTAACCAAAACGATGTTGTGGAGTTAGTTACAAACTAATCAAAACATTGTCATGTTTTCTGTTTCAATATGACCGTTATAATGCCAGGTGTCCATGTACCTCCTAGTTTTTTAGAGAAATATGACTGTTGGATGAAATGTGACCGTTAGAACCTGAGGCCTATAAATAGGAGGACATTTAAAGATGATAAAGAATAACTGTGATACTTTGATTCTATCAAGTTCTAGAGAGAGATGATATGACTTCTCTCATGCTCCGTGTGAAAGACATGAAACTAGAAAACGTGAAAGGCTCGTTCTTAGTTTTTGTATTTTTATAAGTGCTTTGTTTGTGATTTGTGTACCGATCATCGTATCGAGGGCTGCCAGGGATAGGCAGACAGATGAACCGATCATCGTATCGAGGGCTGCCGGGGATAGGTAGAAAGACATACTTATCATCGTATCGAGGGCTTACTAAGGTGGTGGTAAGAAATACCTCTTATCCTAGGTGAAAGGATAACCCTTCCCTTTGGGTCAAAAGAATTGTAATACGTTTACATTTCCTCTACTATTTGTATTAGAAAGGAATTTTTTATTATTTCCTTTCTTCATTACACTTTCAATTTTAATTGTTTCAATTACAATTATTTTATTACATATTGTATTAATAGATTCTATACACTTTATGGTAGAATCTCTCAAACTTGTGTTACTCTAATTATTGTATTCCTTTGAATACAATTGTTTTACATTTCTTATAGTATTACATTCTATCATACCTTTATATTCAATACAATTGTGGGTGATTGTATTTTTATTAGTTTAAGATCATTTAAACTAATTTCTTAAGTGTTTAAACACAATGTTTTTAAACCTACAATTCACCCCCACTTGTATTGTTCCATATAATATACATATACATCCATATTCGATCCAACAATTGGAATCAGAGGAGGTTTCCACCGATTTGTACTACGTGCTCTTATTCGATCTTATTACTGTTTCATTTATTTACTACACTAACGTGTGGAGTGGAAAAGATTTTGTTTCATTAGATGGAAGGAATGAATATTGGGTAAATTGACAACCTAAATAATTCTAGACCACCAATATTTGATGGAAATTATTATGAGTACTGGAGAGATCGAATGAAGACATTCGTGATCAATACTGGTGTAGACAATTTTATTATGCTTACTGGAGGTTACAATATTTCTGAAAAAGAAGTCAGTACTTTCACTAACCAAGAGAAGCAAGAATATTGACGGAATTAAAAGGTACGCAAGACTTTATTATGTTCTATGACTAGGAATATATACAGCCAGATATCTTCTTGTGAAGTATCCAACTGTATTTGGATGAAATTGGAAGTCACACATTTTGGTACGTGCAAGGTTATAGAAACAAGAAGAGTAATGCTTCGAGCAGAGTATCATGGATTTGTTTTCCTTATGGAGAGCCAGTGTGTAAAGTGAACCAAATATTTATGACAATTGTCAATAATTTGCAATATATTGGAGAAAAAGGTCTTTATTATGAAGCTCTTGTAGATAAGATTATAGATATAATGCCGAACGAATGGGAGTCAAAAAAGACAGATATTTATGAAAATAGAAAATATTCCCAGATTACTCTTGGTGAACTCTTTGGAACTCTTCTACAACATGAAACAAGAATGAAAAGTGATGCTGATTTCAACAAGAAGAAAAATCGGAATGGAAGTGTAGCCTTTACATCTAATGCTAAAACACTTGAAAGGATAACAAGATCCAAATCCAAGAAAATTGTTATATCAAAATCAATTGGTAGTGATCACTCAGATAATGAGCTATCCAATTTTTCTCGAAGGATGAACAAGATTGTGGGAAAGAGATACTTTCAATATAGACTCAAAAAGAAACATAGGAAGGATAAGAAAGATTCAGAGGTAACCTGTTATGAATGTAAGAAAGTGGGACATATAAGGCCTAACTGCCCTTTACTGAAGAGAAAAGACAGAAAGGAGAAACATTCTGAACGAAATAAGAAAAATTATTACAAGACAAAGAAAAAGAAATTCTTAAAGGAAAATGATACTTGGAGTGAAAGTGGTAGCAATTCATCAGATAATTCTTCTAAATATGAATCCTCACAACAGAGAAATATTGGAATTATAGCCATATTACCAACTGAAGATCATTGTCTCATGGCTAAGGTAGACAATGATGAACCTATTACAAATGTTTCCTTAAATGAAAATTATAATGATAATAAATATTATGAATCTTTAAATGATTATTATTCATCTTCAGAAGATAATACATTACCTTATTTTAAAGAAGTATCTAGGTTTTCTAAATTACTTGAGAATGAAAATTCTAAACTCAAGAAAAAGCATGATAAAGAAAATTCTAGAATTTCAATTTTAACTAAATAAGTATCAAAATCTTTCTAATGATCTTGATATGAAAACTTCATATTTTGAATGTGTTTTAAAAACCCTTGAGAAAGTCAAATCTGATAAGGATAAACATTATAAGGATCTAGAAAATTTAATTTATAAGAAAAATGTTTTATAGCCTAAATCTAGTTTAAAATAATATTTTTTGGAGGATAAAAACTTAGTTTTAAAATTAAAGTCAGAATTTTTTACCTTGATAAAATGTTTATCAAAATTTACTTATGGAAAATATAATTTTGACAAAATGTATTCCCAAATCCAGCCTTTGAGAAATCATTCTAGACTTGGTTACACTCATTCCAAACAAGTTTTTAGTAATAACTATTTTGTTCCACAAAATACCACTTTTTGTTCTAAGTGTCAATGTGGTGGACACTGGAAAAGATATTATTCTCTTAACAGAACTCAATCATTAGGATTTCATAAAACTCATTTTACAAAACAAATGTGGATTCCTAAAATTCTCTTATCTAACCCTTCTAGATCCAAACAAGTTTGGATTCCGAAAAAATAATTGTTTATTTTTCAAGAAAATAAGAGTTTTACCAACAAGAACATTTGAAACATGGATAGTGGTTGTTCTCGACACATGATGGGAAACAGATATTTCTTTGAAAAGATCATTGAAACAAAAAGTGGAACGGTTACCTTCAAAGACAATGCTCAAGGGAAAATTGTTGGAATAGGTAATATTGTTTTTCTTGGAAAAGTTCTTATTTCAAATGTTTTGTTTGTTAAAGGTCTTAGGCACAATATCATCAGCATAAGCCAATTATGTGATGAAGGTTACCTTGTGAATTTTAGAAATGATAAGTGTCTACTTCACAATTCCAAGGATGGGTTCATTCTATCTACCCATAGGCAAGATAATTGATACACTATTAACTTAGAATACATTAGGAGCCAAAACTTACCCTGATTAAGTGCAATAGAAGAACCTTCATGGATATGGCATAGAAGACTAGGACACTGCATCCTAGGAAACCTTTGTAAACTCTCAAAGAAAAGACTTGTATAGGGACTACCAGATCTTAGATATGATTCCTCAAAAGTCTGTAATCCTTGTCAATTTGGAAAGAAATATAAAACTAGCTTTAAATCAATTAATTAATTTTCACCTTCTAATGCATTACAGCTAGTGCATATGGATATTTTTGGTCCTTCACAAACTGGAAGCATTGGAGGCAAATACTATGTATTTGTTTTAGTTGATGACTTTACTAGATTTACATGGGTCTATTTTCTAACAAAGAAATCTAAAGCCTTTTCCTATTTCAAAATCTTTAGAGCCCAAGTTAAAAATGAGAAAAACCTACCATTGATAACTATTCATAGTGATCATGGTGGTGAATTTCAAAACTCTGTTTTTGGAACATTTTGTAGTAAGAAAGGTATTAATCAGAATTTCTGAACTCCAAGAACTCCTCAGTAAAATGGTGTTGTTGAAAGAAGAAATCATATTCATCAGGAAATGACAAGAACCATGTTTAGTTAATACTGAATTTCTAAGCACTTTTGGGATGAATCTATTAGTACTACTTGTTATACTGTAAATTTTGTTTTAACCAAACCCTTTCTTAATAAAACACCTTATGAATTGTGGACTGGCCGAAAACCTAAAGTTTCATACTTCGAAGTTTTTGGGTGCAAAGTATTCATTCTGAATACTAAAGAGAATCTTCAGCAATTCGCACCAAAATCTGATGAAGGAATCTTTCTAGGCTATTCGGCAACTTCTAAGGCATATATAGTTTTCAATAAAAACAGTTGTACTATTGAAGAAACAATGCATGTGAAATTTTATAAAACTAATCCTTTTGTTTTCAACCATCCCAAACCTGCATCCTCAGATGTGTTTTCAAAAAATGATTGTCAAACTTTGTTAGAAGATCCTTTTAATAAGGAATATGTTCAAGAAGATACTTTTGAAACTTTTAAACCAGAAGAATTTCTACCATATGTTGATGAACATGTTTTACAAAACCCAAATCAATTGTTTCTTAGGAATCATCCCAGTGATAATATCATTGGTGATGTAAATAAACCTATAAGACCATAAATTCCTTAAGAAACGAAATTGAACATCTTTCTTTTCTTTCCCAATTTGAACCTAAAAGTCCAAGTGAGGCCTTAGGTGATGAAGACTAGATCAAAGAAATGCAAGATGAACTAAATTAATTTGAGAGGAATCAAGTTTGGACTTTAGTTAAAAGACCTAAAGAAAAAACTGTAATTGGAGTAAAATGGGTTTTCAGAAACAAATGTGATGAAAATGGAATCATTGTATGAAATAAAGAAAGAATTGTTGCTAAGGGATATAATCAACAAGAGGGAATAGACTATGAAGAAACATATACTCCGGTGGCTAGACTTGAATCTATTCGCATTTTATTATCCTTTACGGCTTACTTTAACTTCAAAATTTTTCAAATGGATGTGAAATGTGCTTTTCTAAATGGTTTTGTTCAAGAATAAGTGTTTGTTGAACAAACCCCTAGTTTTATAGACACAAAAAATCCTAATTATGTTTTTAAACTTACCAAAGCACTATACCGCCTTAAACATTCCCCTAGAGCATGGTATGATAGACTTACATGATTTATTTTACAAAACAAATATGCAAAAGGTACAGAAGATCCAACCCTTTTTATAATAATAGAAAATAAAAATGTTTTGATTGTTCAAATTTATGTTGATGAAATCATATTTGGATCAACTCAACAATCTTTATCTGATTTTTTTTGCTAATTTAAGGAAATCTGAGTTTGAAATGAGTATGATGGGTGAGTTTACATTCTTTTTAAGTTTCCAAATTTTTCAAAAAATAGAAGGAACATATATATCTCAACATAAGTATATTAAATACTTGGTCAAAAAGTATTGATACAACAATACTAAAAGTATTATCACTCTAATTGGTACCTCAAATACACTTGATCTTGATGAAACTGGGAAACCAGTAGATCAAACAATCTTTAGAGGTAAGATAGGAAGTTTACTATACTTGATATCTAGTCGACCAGACATAATGTTTTCTGTATGCTTATGCGCAAGATACCAACATAATCCAAAAGAGTCTCATTTAAAAGCCGTAAAGAGAATCTTTTGGTATTTAAAAGGAACTATGGATTTAGGGATTTTTTACTCCTTTGGAAATTATTTTGTTTTAAAATGTTTTAAATATGATGAATTTGGTGGTTGTATAATGGATAGAAAAAGTACATCTGGAAAATGTCATTTCTTAAGAGATTCTCTAGTTTCTTGGTCCTGCAAGAAACAACACTCGGTATCACTTTCCACTATTGAAGCTGAATATGTAGCAGCTGAAAGTTGTTGTGCTCAAGTGTTGTGGATGCAACACACACTCATTGACTATGGATTGAGTTATTCCAAAACTCAAATTCTATGTGATAACACTAGTGGCATTGATCTTAGTAAGAACCCAACACATCATTCTCGTTCAAAACACATAGATGTTAGGCATCACTTTCTTAAGGATCACACAAAAAAAAGAGATATTATTTTACAATTCATCGGAGTGCAAGAACATCTTGCTGAAATTTTTACAAAACCATTACCTTTCGATAGATTTGAGTTTATAAAATAGAAGCTAGGAATGATTACATTAAAATAATAATTCATATATACTTCATGTTTTACATTTCTCCTTACATTAAATAATTTATCTTAGAAAGGGGGAGAAAATTTCTTACTGTGTTTCTTTTTATCTTATGATCTTTAATTATTTATTCTCCTAGTATGTGTTTTTGTCTTTTTGTTTATTGTATTGACGGTTTTATCATATTATTTAACTATCTGTTTATCATATTTTCCAATCATGGTAATGAATTTCTTTTCCATCGGCTCATCCGTTCATGGTAATGAATTTATTTTCCATTAGCTCATCCTTTCATGGTAATGAATTTCTTTTCCATAGACTCGTCCGTTCATGGTAATGAATTTCTTTTCCATCAGCTCATCCGTTCATGGTAATGAATTTCTTTTCCATCGGCACGTCTGATCATGGTAATTAATTTCTTTTCTATCAGCACATCTGATCATGGTGATGAATTTATTTTCAATCAGCACGTCCGATCATGGTAATGAATTTCATTTCCATCAGCACGTCCGATCATGGTAATAAATTTCTTTTCCATCGGTTTGTCAGTTCATGTTAATAACTTTGTTTCCCATCGTCATGACAATTGATGGTATTCTTTTTCTTCGTTCGCTTGTGTTTTTTCTATCACTATTAGTACTATCTAAACCAACAATTACCTTACGATCTCCAGAAGGTACATACATTCCAATTATTTTGAAATAAATTTATCACTTTAATCCTATCCATTGATTTCATTTATTCTAATCTCAACCATAGAAGACCAATGGTCATTATTTAGATGCCTATAAATATCCCCCCTCCACAAACCCACGCCGTTTTTTTAGGATTTGTGGCGAAGCTCTGCCCCATCAATTTAAGACTCCGTTTGATCTTTCAAGAGGATTATCCTATATGTCTCAGTCCTCTACTAATACTCCCACTGAAATTCCTTAAAAGACTTTCTTAGACAAAGTCTTTTTCAGAGAAAGGTTAGTTTATCGAGACTTTTTTGATTCATACGATTCTACAATCAAAAGAATTATTTTATTTCAAGGCTGGGAGAATTTGTGTATTGAAAAACCAGTGTCTCAAGATCCGGTCCTTATTGATGAAGTCAGTCAGTTTTACAAAATTGTGTCTTTCAACAAGAAAATGACTATCAACTTTGTTGTGTACGATAGAATGTTATCTATGTCTATGAAACAAGCAGCCCATTTTCTGAATGTTTCTATAGAAGGTGATTCTTTCTGTCCATCTCATAAACTACTAGAGGAGGTTGGTACATTTAACAAAGAAAGCGCTTAAAATTCTCTGTTTATTATAAATGAATAAAAGAGGAAAGTAGCTCATCTTTCTCCAGACAATAGATTTGTGGCTCTTTGGATGGAAGGTTTTCTTATCCCAAGGAAAGGGGATAGAGAAACTCGGAAAGTTTCTGATATTTTTATGCTTGACTATATTGTAAATATGAGAAAAGTAAATATCATGGGATACATTTTTGAAACAATCCAGAATGTTAAGTCTGTAGAAATTAAGTCCCATTTGATCATATATCCAGCTATTCATACAAAGTTCATTCTCGAGAGTATGAAGTTTTGTAACATTGCTTTGAAAGGACAATTGAAAGACCTGAAGCCTTCATGGACTAGTAAGAGTACTTTTAAGAATTTTAATGTCTGTTTTGATCTAAATTCAAAGCTTTTTGTTAAGGATGTAGAAGCTGAATCGGCTCAGAATCAATCGGCACCTATACCAGTCAAAGACAATCCATCTGTTGGTGCTCCTCAAAAGTCTAATCCGAAAAATAGTTTAAATCCAATGAAGAAACCTATGTATAGAAAAGAGGTTGTGGATAAGTGGAGAAAATATAGGGAATAGAGAAAATAAGGAGAACTGATGTTCGGTCTTGAACCAGCTGAAGCTTTTGCGGAGAGAATAAGGGTAGAGGAAACCCTTCAATCTAAAAATAAAAAGAAGACTCTTTTGAAAAGAAAGGCCCAAGAATTTGATATTTCTAAAGTATTGAAAATGGTTGAGGATGCTATTGATCAACTAACAGAAGAATTGCATCAAGAACCTATCGTACAGAGTCAACCAGAGAAAGAAAAAGGGAAACAGATATTGGAACAAATTCAGGAAGTTGAAGAGGAAGAAGATTTCCTTTTGTAATTCCTTCAGAGTTCGAAAAAGAGTAGAGAAGAATCGGTTCAAAATCAATGTGAAGGTATTCAACAAGTTCCTCATGGCGATCAAGAACCTATTGAAACTTATGAAACTCCATATAGAATTTCTTCTCAAGCAAAGAAAGGTGCTCAATATTCTCATACTGAAGAAGTTATTGTCATCAGTGAAAAATTAGAAGAAGAAAGAAGGGAGAAAGAAAAAGAAAAAGGAAAAATCTAGTTATTGACTCAAGCAGATCAAATGAACTAGATTCGTACGATGAGGATACCGATTCAGAACAGACAATTGCTCTCAAGAAAAGTGATTACATTGTTCATGTTTTAAGGAGGGTTGGAAATACTATTCCCTATTTCCCCAAGCATCAAGGGAAAATTGATTTCATTACTGGAAATCAGAAAAAGAAGTCCGGCTCTGTAAGAGAATTTAGAAAGAGTGTTTTGTCAGTTGAAGCTGATTTGAAGGTTCTATCTGAAAGTTCGGCCACTCATAAGAAGGCTTGCAGCTAAATGACCAAGTGGTCATACAAAACAGAGAGCTCAGTGAATGACCATGAGATAGAAATTGAAGATATAAGAAGGTTGTCAAATGATATTTCAATTGATTTTAATAAAAATGAAAAATAAACTATTGAAAGACTGAATCAAGTAACTCATGGAGCCTATATACCTTCAGTGAAAGAGTTGTAAGAAAGAATGAATGCCTTTAAATCTGAGTTTTTGAAGGTTTCATCTTTCAAAGATGAAATAGTTTTGTTGAAGAAACAAAATTTTTTGCTATCTAAAGATAACAATAATTTTCAAGATATAATTTATACTCTTGAAGAAGTAATCAGAGTTCAGGAGGAGACCATCAAGAATCAAGATCAGCTTTTTGCCGACCAAAAAAAGCTTCTCATATCTCAGGGTGATTCAATTTATGAAGACAAGAAAGAAATAAAAAAGATGAAAGATTTTCTTCATGAATTGATAATGAAGGAAAATGAAAGAGAAAACAAATGACTTTTTTTTGTGATCCCTGTCAGTTATCATAATAAGATTTATGTTACTCTTTCAATTGCCCTGCAATTCTTTTCTCTAACTCTTTCAGGAAACTCAAGACTACCCCATTCATTTTGTAAATCACAAAGGGGAGAATGTTTTATAAAGGGGGAGAATGTTTTACAAAGGGGGAATGTTTTAATCAAATACTTGGAAACCAAGAAAAATCTGTGAATACAATCCTATGGAAAAATACATACCTAAGGGGGAATTAGTTGTATTCAATTTCATATTCAGAAGAGTTTCCAATAACTCAGGGGGCGATAAGTATTTCTTTTTATTTTTATTTTGTGTTTTGTGATTTCCAAAAAGGGGGAGATTGTTGAGTCAAAAGTTCTCATTTGACTTCTATATCTTGCTCTGGAAATCACACATGTCTTTTACTAAGTAGATCGTACTGACCAAGCAGATTGTACTGACCATGCTGATCGTACTGACCATGCTGATCGTATCGACCATGCTTATCGTACTGACCATGCTGATCGTACTGACCATGCAGATCATGCTGACCATGATGATCATAATGACCATGTTGATCGTACTGACCATGTAGATCGTACTGAACATGCTGATCGTACTGACTATGCTGATCATACTGACCATGCTGATCGTACTGACCATGATGATCGTACTTACTATAATTTTCATACTGACTCTAGAAATTGTATTTACTCTATTATTCATACTAAGTCTTATAAGTCTAATCACTTTGAATCATTTCAAAACATCACACAGTAATACTTATAATACTCATACTTTACTTTCATTACGTTCTTGTTTTGGTACTTAGTCAAAAACACATGTTTCATATTAATCGTACTCTTGTTTATCATTTTCTTATATCTTTTGTTTTAAAAAAAATGATGTCGTGGAGTTAGTTACAAACTAATCAAAATGATATCGTGTTTTCTGTTTCAATATGACCATTATAATTCCAGGTGTCTATGTCCCTCCGAGTTTTTTGGAGAAATATGACCGTTGGAGGAAATGTGACCGTTGGAACCTGAGGCCTATAAATAGGAGGTCATTTGAAGTTGAGAAAGAATAATTGTGATACTTTGCTTCTATCAAGTTCTAGAGAGAGATTCTATGACTTCTCTTATTATCCATGCAAAATCCTTGAAACTACAAAATGTGAATAGATCATTCTTAGTATTTTTATTTCTATAAGTGGTTTGTTTGTGATTTGTGTGACTGATCATCATATCGAGGGCTGCCTAGGATAGGCAGACAGACGAACCGATCATCGTATCAAGGGCTATCGGGGATAGGTAGACAGACATACCGATCATCGTATCGAGGGATTACCAAGGTGGTGGTAAGACATACCTCTTATCCTAGGTGAAATGATAACCCTTCTCTTTGGGTCAAAATAATTGTAATACTTTTACATTTCTACTAATGTTTATATTAGAAAGGAATTTTGTATTGTTTCCTTTATTTATTACACTTTCAATTGTAATTGTTTCGAATATAATTATTCTGTTACATATTGTATTAATAGATTCTATACGCTTTATGGTAGAATCTCTCAAACTTGTATTACTCGGATTATTGTATTCCTTTGAATACAATTGTTTTAAATTTATTATAGTATTACATTTTATCATACCTTTATATTCAATAGAATTGTGGGGGTTTGTATTTGTATTAGTTTAATATCATTTAAACTAATTTCTTAAGCGTTTAAACACAAAGTTTTTAAACCTACAATTCACCACCCTCTTGTATTGTCACATCTAATATACATATACATCCGTATTCGATCCAACAGGTATGACATGTTTTTTATGAACATTCAATACATTACACAAACACATTGCTAAGGATAATAAAGGTATAGTGCCGTTCAAAACATGGAAACATAAAAAACTGATTCATAAGAGAATTATATCATCTCAAATTATTTCCTCATAAATATCACTGTTCTTAGACATATCACACTTAATAAATATATTTATAATCTGGGAAATAGAAACATAAAAATGAGTGATCTCAGATTCTCCATAATGGTAAAAAAAGGAAATACACAAACATAAGATGATCATATGTGTATTATAACAAGATCAAAACAAATTAAAACCATACCATATATGTCAAATATTAAAATACAGAGTCATGGAATAAATATTGGTAGTTCATAAAACATGAATCATAAGGAAATCAAATAACATGATCCACGAGAGCCTAACATTTATATAATACATGGAATTGTGGAATACACATAATCAAAGAAAATAATTTCCATTTTCATCAAGTCTCATTGATAATCCCATAATAGTGAAATGGGTTTACTCTATAAACTGTCATATTTTTAAATTTTAACTCCCAGTACTATCATAGTGGGAAAAGTCTCTTACTGAAATGGGTTTACTCCCCATCTATATCATGTTTATGTAATTAAATTTCATCATTTAACCAATGAATAATATGGATATATAGTTACCACATGTCATATAATAAAAATAATAAATATTCATGTCACAAGATCCTAAAAATTCATCATATCATAACCCTTGAAAATAAATGGGTTTCATAATAATTACAACATAGAATAACCCATGTAAAAGAAATGGCATTCATATATATTTCATCATAGAATAATTTATGGAAGAGAAATGGGTTTCATAATAATATCTTAATTATAAACATAAACCATCCATAGACAGAATATGTATGGTACAAATGGGTCATATACCTAGTAAAACCTACGTGTCACCAAAAGATGTTTTCATTAATGAATATAAATTCCATAAAAAATCATTAAAACATTCTTGTGGGAAGTATACATTCCATTTTGTAAACACTTTTTTTTAAATATAAAAATATCTCAAAGAAAGAAACATTTTATTATAAAATATTCATGGAAAATCATATTAGAAGCCAAAAAACATTGAGTGATCATAATGAAATAAAATTCCATTCATCTTGTTCTCTTTAAAACAAATATTACTTTCACATTTTTGGTAAAAGTCAAAAGAATCCTATTTATAAAAAAAGAAGAATATTTATTTTAAACGATTTTTGAAAAATAAAAAATCATATAATTGACATTAAATTTTTTTCCTAAATTTTTAAAAACATTTTTAAAACATTTTTTAAAAACATGCTTATGGATAAAAAATAATTTTCTACTGAAGGGAGAAATAAAATTAATTTTTATTAAGAAAACCATATTTTTGATACCTTGATTATGTAAAATAGGTAACTGAAAGGAAAACATGTACTCTCAATAAATTATTATATTAGAAAAAAATAAATTATTTTACTAATTTAAAAATAATAATGTTTCATTATTGGGAACATAATCATAAATAATCGTGATAAACGATGAGACTGTAACATAAAATCATTACCACTTTGTTATATTTTGAATCATAAAAACCATTAAATAGTAAAATAAAATTTAATTTTAAATATCATTAAAATAGTTATATTTTCGATATATAATTTCTTAGGTTAATATATACACCTCATAAAAGAATATAGGTTCGTAACATATCTTATGTCCCAAAGAAGGCAATTTGAGAAAAAATCCCTCACTTTATGTCTCAACAATCCTTATACATGTTCGAACCTAATTTATAATAAATATAAGTTTATTATAAATATACAATATAAAAATAATAATATTTATCATACCATATATGATTTACTTATGACTTTTTATTAACTGTTTATCAATAATTCATTTTTTAAATCACATTTAGGGTAATAAGTACTTCGTTTTTCATGTATGTTTTGGTTTTTATTTTGGATAATTTTAATTTATCATGGTTCCATTATGTAAATAATTTTAATCATGATATTAATATCATATATATTTGTTATATATATATCTATATATACATATTTAAATTTAGCAATCTATTATATTTAGATATTGAAAATGAGTTACACCATTCATGGAGACAGTATGCCATACATACACATGGACACTGTTTTCCTTTTCTTGATGTCTGGAAAGAAAGGAAGATAAATAATATATCCAAAATAAATATTCATTATGATTTAATTCATATTAAATATATTTATGAAATTTATCCTTTATTACCTTCTATGTAAAGCATCAGTGAAAAATGTGTCACATCGCTTCGTGAGGTTGTAGTCCACCATACACAAGAATGAAATTATAATTTACTAAATGGATGGTAATTTAATAAAGTATATGATATTGTTATTTTACATAATGATTAATATGAAATTGATATCATATATCGACATAAAATTATTCGTTATTAATTTCAATGTAAAGCATATGTGAAAAACGAATCACATTACATCACAAGGCATAAGTCCACCAAACACATGAGTGATGTTATTATATTCAAAATATATTGGAATCTGTTATATTATAATTAAATAAGTTTAAATATAGAATAATTATAATATATATTAATTATATAAATCAATATTTAAATATTTTAGAGGTGTTATGGAAAAATAATTATGTCGGTTTGCATGGTGGTTGTCCACCGTAAACACGATCAATGATCTAGTTTCCCATTTTAATGAGGAGGAGATGTATATAGATACTGAAATTAACATAATAAAATATTATTATATTTAATATAATTAGGTTATTATATCATCAAGGTTTAATAATATATTAATGAGGAGGATGGAGAAATAAAATAAAATACTCAGTTAAGGATGTTACCACTTCTTTGGAAAACTTCTATAGGTTTTCACCAAAATCCTTTATAGAATAAAATTATTATTAAAAAAAGGATATTATGATGTTTCTAGGTAATTAATAAAGTTATTCTAGAATTATTTTTTTTTCAAAAAATGGGTTTATTATGTGTGAAGGGGACATAATAGGGAGTGACCTTTTATAAGTGGGGGAGAGGGCGCACATGGAATATTTGAAAAGAATAAAGTGTAAACATAGTTTTCACATGAAAGAAGGATGAAAATAGGATATTATAGAACCTTAGATTTTATAAGGTCTGAATATGTCTATAAAATGGGTTTTGGACTAGTTTATAGGTCATTTAACCTCTTATATTTTTAGTTTAACCAATTGTAAAGATGTTTTAACATCAACAGTGAAAATTAATTTTTACTATTTTGAAAACTGATTATGGTAAAAATATTATATTTAAATTATTATATTATATTAATTATACTGATTAAAAAATATGAGATATATTTTTACAATTTCAATTCAGAAAATTGGCAGAATCAATTTCTAAATTAAACCTTGAGACGCGAGGAAAAAGTGGGGTTTCAAAGAGAAAATTTTCAAATGTTAAAAAACAATTCTATAAAATTTTAATATAAAATTTATTAAAATGACCTATTTTGGTTTAATTATAATATAATTGATCTAATAATACTTTTAAAACTATTTTTAAATAAAATTTAACCTTATAAAGTTTGTAAACGAAAAGGCAGTTTTTATTAAAAACTATATTTTCCATTATTCATCAAAAAATTAATATTTTTAGAAAAAACCCGAAAAAATCCCCCTAAGATAATTTTTAAATATTTATTACAAAAACTAAGCTAATTATTCATATAAATATTCTATATGTTTCAATAAATAATTTTATTATTTATTTATAAAGTCAATAAAATCATTTTTTTGAGAAAATAGAATTTTCAAAACAGATAAAAACTTTTAAAAAAATTAAGTAATTTTTTATCAAGTTGTTTTATTTATATTAAAACATTACACTTAATATTTAAAATTTGGTTATTATTATTTAAACAACTATGATTAATGACTAGATCATAACATCCTTGTTAAATTGTAATATAAATTGTATATTACGATTCATTAGATGTCGGTGTTGCTTGTTTGGTAAGTTATTGAGGAAAACAATTTATTCAAAAAAATATTTCATAAAATCGTAGAGTGTTACATTCTAACCCCCTTAAGATTAATTTCAACCTAAAAATTCATCACACTTAAATAAAAATATTTTCATTGTTCTACCTCATCTTATCCTCTTGTTCCCACGTAGCATCCTCAAACTGGTGGTTTAACCAAAAAAAATTTACTAGGTGATTGGTGTTGTCTCATAGAAATTTCTATCTATGATTAAGAATCTCCATAATTTTTTCCTCATAAAAAATATATTTATCCAATGATAAGAACACTATATCCAATACATGTGAGAGGATAGGTATACGCTTCTTTAGGAGAGATACACAGAACACATCATGGACTTGAGCGAGGTTTGATGGAAGAACCAACCAATATGATACCATCCCGATATGATCAAGAATTTAAAATGGAATGATATGAATAGGAATTATTATTCACTTATTTAGAAATATCATTAACTTTTTTATGGATAAATTCTTAGAAAAACACTATGACTAGCTTCAAACCATATCACATAGATGATTATCATTATAACTGTTCTATCTACTTTATACCACACTTATGTTTTGTATAATGTCTCTAACATTATCTACCATTTCTTCCTCTATCCCAAGTCCTAATTTATTTCATTATCCAACTACATTTCATCATTTTTTAGATCTACATAATTTTCTATATTGGGATTCATAAGGATCCATTGGAATAATCTTGAAAAAGCTATTGTTGTATAAAATCTCAACTAGAGGAAAGTGTTGATCCAAATCACCTTTTAAATCCATATAAGAATATTTAAACACATCCTCTAGGGTTTTATATTCTTTCTCAAAACGACCCTCTATCTAGGGATGATACATAGTGGTGAAACTCGACTCTATATCAATATCTTGGTGAATACTTCTCTATATCATTGAGGTAAAACTTAGATCCAAATAAAAAACAACAGAATGTGGTAATCCATGAAACCATACCATTTGATTAATTTATATCATGGGAAGATAATCCAATGAGTAATATTCTATGATAATAATTATGTGTGCTAAATTTTTAATGAGATCCTCTACAACCCATATAACATTCCTCCCTTTTAAAATTTTGGGGAGTTTATGGACAAAATCTATTTTAATGTTTTCCCATTTCCATTATTTTATGGTTAATGGATGTAATATCCCCATAAATTTTTCAATAAGCCTTAACATACTCTCATACTAAGAATCAAGATAAAAACTTTTCATTATCTGTCTTCATACCATCCAATATAAAACACTCTTTAAAATATCTATACATCTTCATACTTCATAGATGTATAGATAATAAATAACACTTATAATACTATAAAAAATCCTCTAAATCAAGTTTGGGTGGAAGACATATATGGTTTTTGAACTTTATAATTTAATCATAATCAAGTATAAACATAGGAAAATTTATCAACTTCTTCTGCAGATGTATATCATTATTCTATGCCTCTTTAATCATCACTTGGATATATGGGTGAACATTCTTTTGATAAATATAGTATTTCTTCCCTTATTTAAAGATTTATATATCCATACTTTTCAAATATTGAAATATTGGTTATTTTCTTTTCCTCATCATGGATAATCTTGCATGATACATTTAACTCATTGAATCAAACACTTTTTTTAATTTCCTATGGAGGTAATTTTTTTGGAATTCATAAAACATAATCATCTCTAACCATATCCTCTAACACATGTTCAACACTTTATGTGCGAATATATACTTTAAACATTTGTGATAATTATATATCACACAATTCCCTATAAATATAATTCCTTCATATATTTAATGTTAAAATTATTGCAGTTATATCAAAATTATGAGTCAGATAATTTTTCTCATGAACCTTCAATTTCCATGAGGAATAAAACATAATCGTGCCATTATTCATAAGAATTCATCCAAATAACTTATTGGATGCATCACTAAATATTAAAAACCCTTTCTAAAAACTATTTAATGTTTTCATAGGTTCACTGACTAATCTTATATTATTTTACTTGAAACGTTAACCTCATTCATCTTTCCAAATGGATTTGGATCTCTTCTGAGTTAACTTAGTGAGTGGACTAGATAGTTGTGAATTTTTTCCACTGAATATTGATAATAACCATCCAAATAATGAATAATTTAGATATTAGTTACTTTGGTTTGTATAAGAATCATTCAATAGACTCTATATTTGATGGATCCAAAAATATTACATTTATTAATATTATATGACCCAAAAATAAGACCTTTTGCATCCAAAATTCATACTTTTTAAACTCTACACACCATTCTCCTTACTTAGGGTATTTAACACAATTATAAATTAATCATTATGCTATTTATTTCACTTTTAATAGATAAAAATATCATTTATAAATACTACACCAAAATTATCAATGTAATCTCTAAAGTTTATATTCATTAAATCCATAAATATAGATGGGGAATTAGTAAGACAACATGGCATCACTAAATTATCATAGTATACATACCTTGTAAGTAATGTTTTATTGGTTATATAATCTTTATTGTCCCTTAATTTATTATATATAAAATTAAGTTAAATATTATAAAAGTATTTATCTGAACATAGTTGATCAAACTAGTCATCAATAGGGGGTAGAGGATACTTTTTCTTGATTGTGATCTTGTTAAAATCTTGATAATCAATGCATAGTCACATTGATCCATCTTTATTTAAGAGAAAGATAATGGGTTCACCCCAAGGTGACACAATTGGATGAAGAAATATCTTTTCAATATTCTCTTAGAGTTTCTTCTTCAATTCCCTCAACTCAATTGGGGCCATTCCATAGGGATCCTTTTAAATAGGTGTGGCACCATTTATGTGTTCCATTGAAATCTAAACATCAATATTTAGGGGATGACTGGGAATATCTTCTAGATAGACCTTATGAAACTCCCAAAAAGGGTTAATATCATCTATGTTGGTTTTCTACCCAACCATTTGAGACAAATTTTCCTCTTGAATATGAATAAAAACCCAAATAGTGGATGTGATTTCCATCATAAGTTCATATTTATCCTCACATTGATAGACAATCATAAGTTTTTTTGGAATATCAAATATAAATTCCCTTCCTCTAAAATTGATGTGGGTTTTATTTATAGAAATGTAATACATTCCTAATATTACATCAAATTTAACCATAGGAAGATTAATAATATTTCTAGGATTCACATTCCATAAAATTGAAATTAGAGAGGAATCGTTTACTTTAAATGTGATTATCTTAAAATTAGAGGTTTTAACTACTAATTATATATATAATAATGTGGTTGGAATATTTATAGCCTTATAAATTTATTCGGATATAAAATAATTGGAAGATCCATAGTCAAATAACACATTACCAATTTTATAGTGGATGAAATGTGTACCTTGGACCATGTCCTTTTCCCAACCCTCATTTGAAGCTATGATCACATGATATTTACCATTATCCATTGGATTAAGATGTTTTTTAAATAAATAATCATTATTGACCTTTTTTTATTTGGTATTTGGTTAGAATATTTCCCACACTCATTATATTTGAAACACTAGAGTTTCGGTGGTGCATTCTATAGAGATTTTTCTCTATTCACATCATTGGTAATGTTCTTCCTATCACTTGGACATTTTATTTACTGATTAGATTCCCTTATAATCATAAAAAATTTACCAATACCCTTAATATAGTTTCCTCCATGTTTCCTACCACACTTCAAGGATAAACGAAATCTCATCTTCTTCAATCCATGGTTCTTAGTGTTTACCTTAAAATTAATCATTCATTTCATGTCAAAACAGTGTTATTGATGGGTAACTCAAATCTCCATTTCCATCTTGATATCACACATAATTATTTATTCATATCCTCAAAGTAATTTTGGATTACTCCATTCATATACATGGTTTTAATCCAATAAATAATCGATTAACCTTACTTTTAGGTTGGATGATAATTATAGAAATGTAGCTTCCATGTCATGTAAATATATACTCATAGATACTAATGATTTCATCACTATTCTAATATATCTAAAGGAATTAATTTTCTATTTTCATATAATTAATGTGAGGGAAGTACTTTTTGAAAAATAAGTTCTTAAAATATTCATACTCTATGGGGTTAATTTCATATTATTGCCTTATATTATTGATGAGATTCCACTATTTGTCTTCCTTGTAATCTAATTGATATATAACCAAAATTAATATTTGATGTTACAAGAAATGGAGAATATAAAATATATTTTCAATTGTACTAATATATTTCTTAGTAAATATTTCATTAGTATAACTACTAAATGATGGTTGACGTTACCTCAGAAAGGAATCAATAGAATGTTGTTTCATCCATTGTTCATTTGAAAGTTCAGCATGATTCATTATGTGATAAAATTTTGTGATCATATTAAATATATATTTCATTATATCTCCCATAAAATTTTGTTTATTTGGAGTAAAATAATTTCATTATCTGATGTGTTGAAAATTAACATGGTTCTTTTGGGTTCTATCCATCGAGTAAAACCAAAAAACATAGTGTATACAATAATAATCACTGTGATAAAAAAATAGTTTTGAAAGATCAATTAAAATATTTTTAAATCAAGAAACCTTATTTTAAATCCATGACACTTATGGTTTAACTTAGGTTATTCAAGGTCATCATCTATTCAAACCCTTCAAGAAGGTTCATAAATAAAATATAAATTAACCAAAGAATATCCCTTAGGAGTGTCAAACTAGGTATACAGTAAGACCCATTATTATGTATCAGGTAATGATCATGTAAATTCTAAAATTTATTTTTAGAGTTTTTACCCCGATGTACATTACTTTTAGTACAACTTCCACTTTTAATATCCAGTTCAAGATGCATTACTAGGTGTACCACCAAATATCTTATATACCAAAACATTAAGAAGTTACCCTATTCTTAGGATTATACTAAGGGTAATCACTAAATTTTTCCATCCTAGTTTCTAAAGGCTAACTAAACTAGTCCACTGATACAAACTATAAAAACCCATGCCTTTAATATATAGATATTACTTCTTTTTTGATAAATATTTATTACATTACACAAACACATGCCTAAGGATCATAAAGGTTAGTGACATTGGAAACTTGGAAACAAAAAAATGGTTCATATGAGTTTTTCATCATCTCCCACTTTTTTCCTCATCAAATTAACCCTTATTATAAATATCAAACAAAATACCAATCATTATAACCAAGGAAAAATAATCACAATAAATGGTGAGATTTGATTCTCATTAAGGGTAAACAAGGGAAATGTTTAAACATAAAATGGTCATAAGGGTAAGAGAACCTGAGAATAACATATGAAAACCATAACCTTTATATCAAAGATCAAAATTTTGAGCCATGGAAGAAATATTTGTAGTTAATAAACCATTAATCATAATAAAATCAAAGAACATGATTCATGAGAGCATGCCATTGACATAAGACATGTAATTATAGAATACACATAAGTAAATAAAATAATTTATATAGTAGTAAAGGCTCATTTCAATTTCCATCACAGTGGAATGGTTTCACTATCCAAATCATCATATTAGTCAAGGTTTAATCCCAAGACGATCAAAGTGGGAAATGTGTGTTACAAAATTGGGTTCAATCCCCATTTCATTCTTATTTATCTCAAGAGATTTCAATCCTTACCCAATGAATTAGAGGGAGATATAGGTACCACCCACAACATAATGAAAATCATATAAATTTTTCCCAAAAAATCATAAAACACTCATCATATTAGAACCCATGAAAATAAATAGTGTTCATATTCAATACATCATAGCATAACCCATAAAAAAGAAATGAGTTCCATATACCTTTCATTAGAGAATAACCCATGGAAAAGAAATGGGTATCATGAACACCCCTTCATCATAATCATAAACCAACTAGATAAAGAATAAATATTGGACAACTATATTATATCCTTAGTATAACATAAGTAACACCAAATGTTGTTTTCATTGATGGATATAAATTCCATAAGAAATCAATATAACATTCTTCAGGAAAATGTACTTTCTATTTTCAAAACACTTGTTGAAAATAAAATAAAACATCCCAATTATAAAATTAAACATTTTATTTGAAAATAATATTAGAATATTTTAATGGAATCATGAAAACATTGAGTGTTAATGATGGAGGAAAATTTCATTTATATCATACAATTTACAACAAAAAAACTATCACCTTTTTAGTAAAATCCACAAGAACATCATTCAGAAAACAACAAGAAGGTTCCTTTTAAATTATTTGGTGAAAATTAAAGTGAGGGTATAAATTACATTAAATAATCACATGATATTTTTTAAAAAAACTTAATTTTCTTTAAAACATGGATACGAAAGAATTTTTTTTGAAGAGAGAAATAAAATGAATTTCTATTAAAAACATATTTTTTATTCCTTGAGTTCTTAAAACATGAAAATTAAAGGGAAATATTATTTATAAAAAATAACTATATTATAATAAAATACACGATTTTATTGATATATTTATCTTAAGGTTTTACCATTTGAAACATAATCATACACAATCCCAACAAATAATGAGATTGTAACATAAAATATTTACCACATTGGAATGTTTTGAATAATATAGATTATTAAAGATTAAAATCAAATGAAACACTAAATATCATGAAAATGAGGATATTCATTATATAACATGTAAAATGGTATTATATACACCTCATAAGATACGATAGGCGCATAACATATCTTATGTCCCAAAGAAGGAAATTTGAGACAACAACCCATTACCTTAAGTCTTGAATTCCTTAATACATATTAGAACCACCAGTATAATAAATATAAGTTTATTATACAACAATTAAAAAATAATACACATTTTTATCATACCATATTTGATTTACTTATGACTTTTTTTACACATTTATAAAAAAATCCTTGTTAAAATAACATTTTAGGTAATTACTATTTCATTTTAATGTATGTTTTGGTTTGGTATATTTGATCATTCTTCTTTGATAATTTTTCAATCATCTCTATAATGTTAAATATGATATGAGTATAATATATATTAAATATATATGTTTTTATTGTAATCCATTAAAGTTATATATAGAAAATTAATGACACCGTTTATGGATACAGTAATTCATACATACACGTGGACAATGCTTACCTTTTCTTGATGGATGAAAAGAAATTAAGGAAAATAATATATCACATTTATAGAGTAATTATTATTTCATATGTTTCACATATTTTCATTAAATTTATCCTTTATTACCTTCCAAATAAAGCATTAATGAAAAATTAATAACATTGCTTCGCGAGGTGGTATCCTACCGTACTCAGAAATGATATTATAATTTATTCAATGGATGGTAAGATATCAAAATAAAATTAATAATTATTACCTTCCATGTAATGTTTAAGTAAAAAATGATTCAATTCCTTTCACGAGGTGGTAGTCCGCTATACACACGAGCAATGTTATCATATCAACTATGGAATGGAAAGTAAGAAAATATTATCATATTATAGTTCTAGAAGAATTATTATATCATAAATATAATATATAATAATTATATGAATCATTATAACTATATATGGGAGGTATTTGTGTAAAATAAATTATGTCAGTTCATTAGGTAGTAGTATATCATGGACATGATGAATAATTTCATTTCTCATTTGAGAGAGGAGGATATAGTTGTCATTTATGAACTTAACATAACAAAATATCAGTATATGGAAGAAACTATGGTAATTATATGATCTTGTTTTAATAATATTTGAAGATTTTGCAAGGATAAATAAAACAAAATTCTCGATTAAGGAAGTTATCGATTTTTCAAAAAACATGTTTTGGTTTTCACAAAAATCTTTTATAGGATGATATTATAACAAGAAAAGAATTATATTATGTGGGGATTGAATTAATTAAGTGATTTAGTTAGGTATTTTCTAAACTTTTGTGTTTTTAAATCATGAAAAGGAGATGAGAGGGGGTGGCCTTTTATATTTGGGGGGAGAGGACACACATTTAATTTTTGAATATAATAGTGTACCTACTTTTTTCACAACAAATAGGATCCAAAATGGGTAATTATTGATCCTTAGAGGTTACAAGGTTAATATATGGCCATACAATCTGTTTTGGATAAGTTTATAGGTCATTTACCACTTAAAATTTTAGTTCAAACCTTGGTAAACCCCTTTTTACATCATCCACAGTAATTAAATTGAACTAATTTCACTATTCATTATAGTCAAAAATTAAGTTTACCTTATTATATAATATTAATTATACATATTTAAAATATAAAATCTATTTTTTGTAAATTCAATTCATAGAGATGACAAAACTTAATTAAAAATTTAAACTGTAGACGTGATGAAAAAGCATTTTTCCAATAAGAAATGTTTCAAAAGTTTAGAAAGTTTTACATAAAAATTAAATATTAAAATGAATATAGTTTATAATATTAATTTAATTATATTAAAATTTAACTAATTATACTTTTATAACCATTTTAAAACAAAATTTAACCTCATAAATTCTTTAACTAAAAATGTTGTTATCAATAAAAGCCACTATTTTTTACTATTCTTCAAAAAAGTAATATTTTCAGAAAAAAAAGACCCCCCCACCCAAAATAATTTCTATATGTTGTTTAAAATAATGAAGTTAATTTTTTTTCAAATAACTTTTTTAAATGTTTAAAAAATTACTTTTATTATTTTTAAACAAATCAATACTTTTTTTTTTGAGAAAATAGACTTTTTGAAACATATAAAGACTTTACCAAAGAGTAATTATTTTTTTATTAACATATTTTCTTTATATAAAACTATTATAATTAATATTTACTATGTTTTTATTCTTGTTCATACTTTCAAGTTTAAATTATAGTTCATAAGGACCATTTTATATAGTAATATAAATAATGTATTATGGTACGTTAGAACATAGTGTTATGTGTAGTGAAAGAAAACGAAGAAATTTAATTTTTTCAAAAAAATTATTTAGCTAAATATATAGTTATTAACTTTTTATCCACCAAAAAATAAAGTTTTATATAAGATGGTGAAGGAATACATGTGTTGGGACATGCATAATACATAGACAATATATCCGTTTTTTGTAAATGTTAGTGGTGCATGAATGTCACTACAACATCAATATTTCTATCCTGGAAATGTAGTTGATTCATCATAAATGGGGGGAGTTTCATGATCTTGTTTATCATGATAGGTCTATGGATATTTATTATACAAACTATCATATTGGGTATAAGGAGACTATATTAAAGAGAATAAATCTCTATGAAACAACTATTGACTGAAAAATCACTCCTCAAAAGTGTCAAATATGTATATAATATTATCCATTACATCATATTTTTAATAGATTAATATTGAGGTTAATAAATAAAATGGAATAAAATATATAATTAAATATAATAGGCATGCCAAGGCATGGAGTTGAATCCCATGAAACATGAGGTATATAATAGAGCATTGTTTATACTAATATAAGACAAGATAATGATTAAATATAATATATCATGATTTTTTTTGAAATTAATTATATATATTTACAAGAATCATTGATGATAATAATGTAATTAATGAAAATAAATTGGTGTAATAAATCAAGGCTCAATGCAAGGAAAATTATATAACGACCAAATATGTAGAAGTGTAAAACAACCTATAATATTGTTATTATTAGAGTGACTTGATGTGCTAAGGACTGTAATTGTGTATAAAAATAATACTAAGCACAATATATATGAAGTTGTACTATCAAGGTTATTCTGTAATTGTAATTACATCAAGTATATTAATGTGATGGAGTGGTCAGTACATAAAATTCCTATAAGATTTCATGTAATATATAAACCTATTTTTCTAATAAGATTGATTTTATGGGAATCTTCATGAAAAACTGTGAAGTGTTCATCCATCCAAAACAGATGTAATCAGATGAAAAAATAGCTCATGAATTTCAAAAAACTAAATAAATGATACATAATGATTGAATATTCTCTTGATTTATCACCACTAATTGTATTTCCATGAATGTGAACAACTAGTAAGAATGAAACATCCTCGAATGTGATGATCATCTATCCCTCAGGCATATCAAATGTGTGTGTCTTTTTACACTATATCTTACTCAATGGGGTAATAATATGATTATTACTGGATTTAATGTCACGTGACATCACACTATAAAATTTGTTGTTTTTTTAGATAAGGCACAATGAAAGTTATAGGTGAATTATGATGATCATCACATTCGAGGATGTGTCATTCTTACTGGTCGGTGAAGCATGTGTCTATTGGGTTGATGAAAGAACCTCCTTTTTTCCTATGTAGGAGATTTTCAAAAGTATACAGAAAAAATTTATTAGTTAACAAGATTAAATCTATATAAATATTGGAAAATTTTATAGATTTACCAATTAATTATTTATATATTTAATAGTATAATTGTTTATTAAATTGAAATTATAAATCTAATTTGAATGGTTTTATAATGTTTTACATATTAATACGATTAATGAATTCATTGTATCATTATTGACTTTTAATTTTTTTTTCTATTATAACATGAAAAAAATATTTTCAAACACATACATTGAATTTGAAATATATAATAGAAGGTTAGGAAAACACAACATCCTTGTAGATTGTTCAAAGATAAGGCTAATATAATAGGAAATAATTTATGGATGAAACCATCCTAAAAACATATCAAATATCTTTATTATAGTCCTCACTAAGAGGGCTAGTCCATCTCATTTTGTATATTAGTTTCCATTGACATCCCTTGTGTTCATGACCTATACTTTTTCAATAATAGAAATTGTACATAGATAATGTGATTGATATTTTCATATTCCCCAATAATAATCCCTGGATAACTATAGTAGTTATTAATAGTTTGGAGGTGATACACTGTGTTGATGGTCTACTCCCAAGATAAGTGAACATATAAACATTCTATGATGATATAGTAACATGAATATATAACTGATTAAATTATTTCATAATCAAAACTATGTTACGTTAATAAAACCATAAGCATGTGAACATAGTTACTAGTGCACATATCCTAACACTCAATGACTGTTAATCAGTTTCCAACATGGTTATATGATTAGATATAATATAAGGAATATTCATGAACTATTTTATCCATGTTTTGCTACAAATTATTCTAATATTGAAAACCTCCTTGAATACTCTCTTAAACCTACATCCTGCTTCCTATAAAGTATTTCATAACGTGGATGGAAGATTCGTACACTACTCTAGTAATGGGAAATGTGTGAAATCCCTTAGAGACTCTATGGATGCATTAAAAAAAATTCATTATGTTCCATTATCTCCTTCCATCATCGTATACTAAAAAACATTTATTTTTCATAATTTGAATCATATATTAATAAACCACTCCATTTTATCTATTTATTCCTTTTAAATTTCCACATATATTCTTTCATTGAGTTTTATCCACTAAAAAAAATTATAGTTGATAAATATAAATAAAATTGAATGATTTTTTAAAATATAAATTTTCTAAAAGCCCAAGGATACATAGATTAAAAATCCAATTTTTAATAGCATAATACTTAAAATTATTTGAAACATTATGTGAAATATATCTAATTTTGTATCAATGTGAATCATGAAGTGGTCTCTAAAAAGGGCCCTCAGAATAATATCTTCCTTGATTGTTCAACGTTGCTATGAAATCAAGAATATTACTCCATTATTCATAGAAAAATATTAAATAGAATCCAAAAAACAAATCCAATATTTTACATTCTCTATCTTTAGGATAATAAATTTTAAGGGAACTAGAGTATGATTTTCATCCATTATAATGGAATCCAAAATCATTCCAGGATAATTTTCATATAAAAATATTCCATAAATATAAATAAAAATCTTACAATTCTTAAATAAACATGCACAAGGTAATAATTACTATAATAGACTATTAAAAAATACATTTAATTGATCTTTTTCATTCAATTGGATAATATGTTTTATTTCATATAACCAATAAAAATTGGATTTTTATGACCCAACAACACCATGTGTTATTGAATCACATGGAATGTCCCTTCTCAATCTAAAAACACCTTAATAAAGGATTTATGTCATACCATTCATTCCTTCTTAAATGAAATTATATATTTATTATGTATAAAACAACATGTAAATATTATTTTTGTGAAATATAGGAGTTTATTACTAGAATAAGATAAGTGGAAATATATGAATCAACGTATAAGGATAAACAGGGCATTAAACCATTATATTTGAGTATCATGTTAGGTTTAGGCATTAATAAAGGATTAAATTATGTATCATGTTACTGTCTTCTTTAACAATGTGTGTGATCTGGGTGGGTGGTGAAGTATCATGCTAGTATCAACTTGAAAACCACATGGGAAATCTACTCTATGTAAATATATGCATGTAATTATCTATATAAAAAATTATTTATAAAAATATTAGTCTCTATTAATCAAATATAGGTGTTTGGTGTGTCTTTTAATCGTTAATAAAGCATCTTTAAAAAATACTTTAACAAATATTATAAGAGATGTATGTGCATTTCCTTTTTGACCATGGGGAAGAGCATATGTATGTATAATGTCTTTTTTAAAAGTATATGTATGTGAATTTATTTTTCTAACAAATGGAATAATTTATGAATAGAACATCATGTAAAAATTTAATATGTGTAATATATGTGTTCATTACTATAATAATACTTGTGGTGGTCTATGAATCATTGTAGATGGATGGTCCACATGTATAATATCATTAATAAAACATCATGTCAAGTATAAAAATTAAAAAAGGAGCTAGTGGAACATAGTATCATAATTAAATTTAATAAATAATGTGAAATAGGATAGTGGTGGAGTATCATGTTAGAATTAGTATACATGCCACATGGGAAACCTACTTTATGTAATGTTGTGGCTGTGATTGTATATATAAAAGTAATTTTATTAAAAAATTACAAGGTTATCATCAGAAGAAGGTGTGTATTGGGTCTTATAAGATCTAATAAAATTTACTATAATAAGTCTTATAATACACAAAACAAATTTTTCTTTTATGATAACCTAAGAATATCATTATGAAGATAATTTTTATTATTCAATAAAAAAAAATTTATATAAAGTAGATTCTTCACATGGTATGCTTGTTGATGTTGACACAATTATCTATCACCTACTTACTTTACATGATTTGTTAAACATCACTCTAAATGATGTTTCAAAATATAATTTATTGAAAATTATACTTAATATGATGCTTTATTAGAAATATTCCATGCCTGGTTCATTTATCTAAATTGTTTCATGAATCACCATGTCTTCTTTTAGTGTTGAAATATTTCCTTTCACACCTATAATATTTATATGATGTAGTATGTATAATAATTCCATTTTTCAAATAATATGGAAGAAAAAAAATTTTCCAATGTTTTTTTAACCAATGAAAGATTTATTAATTCTATAACATATACATATTTTGTATGTGTGTGAGATATGGGTGCATTACTGGAAGAAGATATGTGGTGACCAATCATTGCATGAAGATGGACCATGGGTGGAATATTTTTGGTGTATAATTATGTTATCCAAAATAATTAATAAAGGTGGTGGTGGAGAATGATGTTAGCTATTATATTTAATAAAGGATGTGGTAGATAATTATATTAGATTCATCATTAAGAAATCATATGGACTAGGTAGGTGATTTTTCATAATGTTTGTGTCATCATGAGGACCATATGAGGAATCTAGTCGATGTGATTTTTGGGTTTTGGTTATCATTAAAAAAAATATCTTTAACAAATATAGTTAGGTCATCATCTAGGAAAAAATTATGATTTTTAATATAATATAATATATATTTTATTTTATAATCAATTATTTTTGGCAATTCATTTAGTTTATAGTAGACAACAAGGGTTTCTGGTAGTAGATCGAATATGATTCCAAAATTAGTTTTTATGTGGTATTTCATTTTTAAGGTCCCTGGATGGTTTTATACAACTATTTCATGTGTAATAGATTTGAAAAAATAATATCTAATGGTTTATATTTTTTCAAATCCTCACACATCCTAGTTAAGTGAAAGAGTTAGTCGGGGTTAGAGGGTTCTGTCTCTGATGGTTTCATTAACACAGTGGGATCACTTAACCAAATAATTGGATAATAAGCTTTCCATTGGATAGGACATGTCAGTAATTATCTCTATGGGAAACATTTTTGACATAATGTTTCCCATCATTGGGATACTCATGAGGATAATTTATCAACAAATTTGGTGAAAGGTGGTTTAGGAAACATCAGACCTCTACCTCAGGTAAACACTGTTGTTAGGGAGGTTTGAGATATTTTACTAGATACTAACAATAGATGGTTAGATGTAGTAAATGAACAAGTAGTTAAAGTTATATCAAGCAGCAATAAGAAATAATCTTTCTCTTTAAAAAATTATAGTTTTCTTATCTCTAGAATGGGGTTATGGGTAAACTAGATAATGGGCATCAAAGAAACTAGTATTTTATTGTTTTCCTCAATTGAGATAGTGGATTCAGCATCTATTGAAACATTTTCAACGGATAGGGAGTCTAAGAACACATAAGAGGACGCAATTAAGGTTTTTATTTCCAGACATAAATAATATTTGGATAATAATAATAGTTTTCTATTCGATGAATATAATCCTAACACAAATAATGGAAAGAGTCCCAATATAACTTACAAACTATATATTCATCCCCATAAGAGGACTTGAATATAATGAACCAAAAATTTTGATAGATGAAGTAGGAATCAATAAATCCAGTTGTGAGGGAGTATAATTGATGACTGGTGAATTTAATAAGTCTATTGATGTTGAACTAGACATGGCATGGTATGATATTCTATTTTATCCATATCCTAAAAAGAATACAAAAGAGTATGTATGTGTTTATTTGAGAAAGAGGTTTTATTAAAAAAATTAAAAAAATATATTGAGTGGTTTAGAGAAGTTTACATTAATTTAGTTGGGGTTTTTGTAAAGGTATAATATAATAAATATTTCACATAATACATGGACTTGTAGTCTTAGGTATTACTTTCTGATTGGTAAATTTTGAGAATGTTTGAATATTTAATTATGGTATAGGGTTCAGTCCTTATTTAGGTATTAAAATTTGGTCTTGGGTGTTTGAGGATGGATTCTTGGGTCATTTTGGAGATTTTTTAATATTATAAATATAGATCTAGTGTTTATGTGTCTAAAGTATTTCACTAACTATAATCAGACAATTATAGGTGGTATGTGGAGTCCATTGGCCAAGGTAAAACCCTAGTTGTTCAGGTGGTCCCAACTGAGTAATCAGTGCCCCCAAAGCTAATACCTAGTGACCTGAATCTATTTTCCTTTTTCAAATAGGGGTATTTAGGTTATTTTATAACCATCCCTTTAATCCCATTTATGGACTCCTTTTATTTTAATTTTCTCCCTGCTAAAGGATTCTCTTACATGGATTCCTTGGGTCTTATCTCTCAGCCCCTTGCCTCATATTTAGGGTAATGTTATGGAGTATTTTAAAAAAAAATCAATGGTGAGACACCTTAATTATTTTATCTCCCCACCCCTATATTTCTTCTAATTTTCAATACCATTTATAGGTATTATTGATTTCATACCACCATAATATGGTAGATTTTAATCTTAATCATGAGGATTTCTTTCCATTTAATTTAAGAAGTCTTATATGAATTTATTTCCTACCGTCCCTCACTTTTTTTATGTAATTAGATTAGGGTATAGATTAAACTAGGGTTCTATGAATTAGAAGGTGGTATTTAAGGATAATTATTGGGGTTTTTCTTAGGGTCTAAGGAAGTTAGGTTTTTGGGACAATTTTTATGGTTTATCAGGAGTATTCATTTTGAGTTTTAGTTATTATAAATATATAGTGGTATTTTTATATTGGATTATTTAGTAATTTAATTTTGGTTTAATTATTTTTAGGGAATTCTAGGATCATTTGGAGTTGGTAAATATTTCCTGGAATAATGGTAGGTGGTCTTTACTCCCTATGTGATTCTCGAGCTATTACAATAACATGTATTACTTTTTTTTCTAAATTATTAATAAATTTAATATCATATTTTCATGAAATATAATTTTTTATTTTTCCTTTTATATTTTAGTATAAATAAATAAATATTTTCAAAGTGGACTTGGTTGGATCTATCAAAAAATAACCCTTTCCCTCTTGATTCTCCTATGAACATTGATAAAATGGTTATACATGAATATTCTTAATGAGTCTAGAACCTTGTTGATGTTATTACTTTTATAAGTGAGTTATAAATCCATTATTGAATCATATTAAATAAATTAATTTTTTAAATGTGTTATACACTTCCCTTGAAAATAGTGGTGATCTGAATTAAAAAAATTTAAATATCAAGGGTTATTAAACTACCTTGAGGATATCTTGTAAATAATGTTTCTATATCACTGATAAATGTTATCAAATTATTAATAAATCAATAATTTGAATTCCCTTTTGTACTACCTATTTTCTCTACTATGATATCTTACTCTTACATTAACCAGAATGTGCTATAATATAAATAACTACACTTAACATATGGCTAAGAGAGTGACTTACTGATGATTTTTTGGATAGGTTTCATGATGAGAATATGTGATTAAACATGGAAAATATTTTAGTTTTAGTAAATACATAATCTTTACACTTGAGAAAAATTATGATTTTAACTGTTCACAAAAGTTTTGTATAAATAATAAACAGAAAATTGAAGTGATTCCTTTTGATAACTTCTGTCTATTTTTTCATTTATTTATTCTACTTTATTAATTTTAATGTTTATGTAAAAAATTATTTCTATAACACACACCTTTCCTCTTTTGAAACATGGTTACTAAATAAAAATCTATATCATGTTTCAATTTTAAATTTTTGAGAGTGTTTTGGGATTAAATTTCAATGTTAAACCTATTTAATTGAACTAGATTTCGTTAGAAATACATATACCTCTGATTACTGGCTACACCCTACCCTTTTTATACCATGAACTAGAACTTGTATTCCATTTTTTAGAACCATGTTTTTTAAACATAGTTGGTAATAATATAATTAACTAACTAATGCTTTAATTGGTACCTCCCTAGTATGTCATGGGGTTTAAGTGTGTGAAATACACGAGGTTCCATCATAATGATCATATCATTATTTAAATTCTTATGATTTTTTTAAAATTTTTTAGGTGGAATGTTATCTTTACATACCTGTATTGAGTATTTTTAGGTGAATTGAACATGTATATTATTTTATTTCATATAAATCAGGATGTTGGATTAAATTTATAGCGATAATTTTATATTCCAACTAGTATCTATATGATTATATTCCTGATTCATCAAGTAAGCATGTTTTTTATGTAACTATATTTTATACCATGAACATGGATACT
The DNA here is from genome assembly GCA_963277665.1 of Viscum album. Lineage (NCBI taxonomy): Eukaryota > Viridiplantae > Streptophyta > Magnoliopsida > Santalales > Viscaceae > Viscum > Viscum album. The sequence goes on along the minus strand of OY728121.1, from coordinate 351,617,373 downwards.
TATTTGATGTTAAATACTAATTCAACAAGGAAAATATATTTGTTATTATAATTTTTTAATGAAGGTAAACTAATAATTTATGCATAACAATTGAGGGGAAGGGTGTTAATATTTCCATGACCCTGGCATGGGATGGTCTCACAGTGAACAATCTATGTATAAATAATCCCCTGTCCTTGAAAGGGAATGTTAGCTCAGCTAGCCCAACTCTATTATACATGATTCCCTTTCACCCTATGTGGGATGAGAGTTGAACCAGACTTCAATATGAGGGGATGCGTGTTAACCTTGACTTGAATCTATGGTTCATCTTAAATTTTGAGTTGAGGATCAAAGTAGTTATTTTAGGTATGGATCCTACCTGTATTGGGGGTGATTGGTTGGAACCCATATAGATTATTAAGCTATATCATTTATAGTTTAATATTATTCCTTATTTATTACTTCCTAATATATTTTTTTCTATATTTTTACAATTTTTTATACATGATTTGGAATAAACTATTTATATCACCATTGTGTTAAGACACTGTCGGTGGTTCCATACTAACTATTTTATGCTCACACCATGAATGGAAACCTAAGTGGAAATAAAAATTTATTTACTATATTTATGGTACTTATATCGGAACTCTAATGTCTATTCAATATCATTTTACTCTATATGGTTCTTGTGTATAGACTAGGATGAGTCCCCACATCCGATTAAAAGCAATTGGATTTGGTGGGAGGTTACATTTAGATTCTCACCTATTCAATATAGTTTATCTTTGGTCTTAGGATTGTTTAGTATTATCACTTATTTGGATATGTTTTCATTTTGTGGTTTCTCCTACGACTGGGTTTTTATTCATTCATATGTGAGTAGGGATTTGTTTCCTTTCATGTTAATATTTATATGTCATACTTGGTTTGTTTTAACTTTTCTTCTTTATTATGGAATTTATAGTATACGGGTAAGTCATGAAATATTTTTGGTAGAATATGAGTATGAATTTTAATTAAAAACTAAGTGGGTAAATTGATCACTAATGAGTACCTTAGACCTGTGGAACTAGTCTCTAACCCCTATGGACTGGGGAGAAATCATGGGGTTGCAGCATAAATTATTTTGGGGTCATATGAGCATATGGGCCATGAAAATTAGAGTTAAGGCTGGGACACCTGGAATTTGGCTATTGATCCTATAGGATCATATCCATATCATCCTATATGATGGAGTCAATGCTTAATGATCTAAATATTATAACTTGGGAAGAGCATAGATGAATGTTTTTTTGTGAAAAATCCTTCCACCAAATTGTTATATTAATAAAGTAGTGATTTTTTAGTTAATCTATTTATTATTATATATCATTTTTATTATGTAGTACTTCTTTTTGTGTCATAACCTATATGGTTATATCATCTGTATGATTGTAATCTATAGGAAACATGTACGTGCTACTCATTTTTTGATTAGGTGGAGGAGTTATACATACCATATCATGTCAATATTTTATTTGTGAAAGACAGAGCTGAATAACTAAAAGAAGAAAAATTTTAAGTCCATTAATTATTATAGATGGATATACCATACATGGAATCGTTTTATTAGAACATTATGTCAGGTTTTGACTTCAATAAATGAGTAAGTGAAGAATATTTTTAAAGTCTGATTTTATAAATCACGTGAACTAGGCAGGTGGTGGAGCATTATATTGACATCAACATGTAGACTATATGGGGAATCTAATTTATAAAATGTTATGGGTGTGAATTTTTATGTAAAAACATCTTTAGTAAAATATTCATAGATTTTGATTGGAGACAGGTGTACGATGTTTCTTGTAAAAATTATTAAATAATTTTTTTAATGTTGTTTTATTAAACCAATGGCCATGATTTTTTATTATGTATAATATTATTGGTTAGTATATTTAAATATTTATTTGGAGTTCTATATATAATATCAAAAAAAATATTATATGTGGGAATGATACTAGTGTATTACAAGAAGAAGAAATTTGGAAGGACACACATCATTACATATGGATGGAATATGCATAATATCTTTAAGGTGAATCCTCATACCAGGTGTTAGATTTAATAAGAGAGTCAATGGAACACCATATTAGAGTTAAATTTAATAATCCTTGTTAACCAGATAGGTATTGGGGAATCATTTTAAAATCGGTATGTAAACTACATGGGGAATCTACATAGTTATGATAGAGATAGTTTATGTAAAAGTATATTTAATAAAATAATTTTCGGTCCTCATTAGAGACTGGAGTGTGGTGTGTTTTATGATATTAAATTAATTATATTTTATAAATATTATTTATCAAATTAGTTTTCATGGTTTTTTACTTTATGTACAGTGTTTTTAGTTTTTTTAATATACTATTTAGTAACATATATGTTGAAAATCTACTTAAATAACCAATGGCACGAAATAATTATATTTTTTAAGGAAAAAATTCTATAAACTAGACACTACAAAATTGGTCCTAAGGGATTATGACATTATCATTTTTTTCTAAGTTGACCCTAAATGGATATAAATAATGTTAAACTAGCCTTATCATAACTCTACCACTAATATAGGAATCATTTTACACCTTTTTTTTATAAAAATGGAGTAGTGACTTGTTTTTTCATCTATTTTTTTCTCATTTTATGTTACACTACCCTTCTATTTGTATCATAAAATCTTTCAGTGTTTTTCCAATTGTGTGGTTGTAATATTAGTATTAGATCATTTGTTTAAAACTATGATATATCTATCCTTGGTTGATATAGATTATTATTTTTGGTTTCTTCCTTATAAGGATCCTTTATACTAAAAATCTTGTCTCTGTAATTCCTTCTAGTAAAGATTCCCTTGGTTTCTCTGTAAGACACCCCATTTATCAAGGTTTTAACCCCTTTAATTTTTGATGAAACCAACTTTTTTTTCTTTATAAGGTTTTTTATTGGGTTCATGGGGTCTCAAGAGTGTTTTGGAGGCTTGAGGGCAAGATTAGAGACTACATTATGATTGTACTATCCCACTAGCTAGCTGATACATGTCCACTGGCTAGATAATAGCCTTTTAGTAGGTATGCAAATATGAGGGTATCTTTTTCTAGCTGGAGGTATTTGGGAAGTTGGAAGGGTGGGAATTATGAAAATTTTAACCCACTTATCCCTTATTACCTTAACCTAAATTTCTCCCCCTTATCGCACTGAACAATTCTCCTTAATAACTTCTCCAACTCTCCTTCAACCATGGTAGACCACTTTTTATCTTCATCCATTTACACTTCTATTTGAGTAAATTAAAGGCACATGGTATGTCTAGGAGTTTTTCGTCTTCCTTTCTTTAGGTTTTTTATTTCCCAATATTTTATCATTGTATAAATCAAATATTCCCTATTTTCAGGTCTTTTATATATATATTTTTTATATATCATTTTTGATTGAACCAAAGGCTCATAAAGATTGATTTAAAATCTATTAAACTAATTTATGTGGTATTTAAGATATCTTATAAGTTTTTCCACTTTATAGTATATGACTAGTATGTCATTATTCCATTTTTTCATGTGTAGAATCAGAAAAATAAGTTTAATTAGTTTTCCCAAAATTAACCATTGAACCATTTAAAAAATATGAATTGAGTAGTGATGAATTTAATTCAGGACCTGGGACCCCACATAGTCTGAGAATAACCTATGTTTTGTTTTATTTCTATGAAAATGGACCCATGAGGCATGTCATGGACTTTAGAATAGATCAAAAGTATATAATGAGGGTTCCAAGGATGTTTTTAGGACACCTTTAATTTAGTGAAGATATAAAACCGATGAAAATGTTTTAAATGGGTAAATTGGCATTCTATTGATAAATACAATTCTTAAATGGGATTCTTGGGATAAATTATAAATTAATAATTAAATGAATTTATTTTTAAATAGTAAATTATAGGAAATTAATTGATTTATACTTGTCCTAGTAATATTAAAATGGAATGAATGACCATGTTATTAAATGTTTAATGAAAAAATATTCAATGATAAAGTATTGGTTGATACATGGGAATTTTAGGAATATATCCTTGTAATCCTCTTGATAATTAATGCTAAACATGTGGGAATTTTAGAATGAGATCCTTGGATCCACATGATAGATGATTTTGTATTATATGGGAATATCAGGATGAACTCCTTAGATCCCGTAAGAAATAAAATTCTAAATAAGTTGGAATTTCTAGATGAGATCTCTAGATTATGTATGGTATATGAGTAAATAATTCTTTGATAACATCCTTGGATTCCATGTGATACTATATTCTTTGTAATTTTGTGATGAGTACCTGTATTAGAAATGATACATGATTCTTGGGAATTCCAGGATGAGTGCTTGGATTCCATGTGGTGACTTTGGTTAGCATGGTCATCAAGATGCATTTAGAGACATTCAACACTAGCCAAACCAAGAATGACTGAACATATTGTCATGTAGGAGCATGAATATCAAGTGTATTTTAATTTATTTATTTACAAGATCTGATTACTTATTTTATGGAATAACTCAATATGCCTTGTATTGGATCTAAATGGATATGACTATAGAAACTGATGGTGGAGTCCTACTATGTCGTACTATCATCCTTATTGGGAAAATGGTTGCTATATAAGAAGATATCATCGATACAGGATTGTATAAGTGAAAGAGACCTATGTAATATTATTTATAAAGGCTGGGATAGATCATCTATATGGGGACCGAGCTAACACTCAGAATTATTGGGATGTTTTATATTTTTTCCCTTTTTGTTCTTTTGGTGATGTTGGACATGTATATATAAATTTCTGGCATGTAGTAATTTATAATGGTAATACAATGAAATGTTTTATATCATGGGTCATATGTTTACTCATAAACTACTTTATTCCATGATTTTTTTATTTATGATAGGTTAGATGATAACTCCTTTATTTCTTTCTGTGTTTCACACTCCAATAAAGTGGGAATAGTCTCCCTTTGGTAACCTCATGATCCCTTGCTGATAGTAGGTAACCTTTGGTGTATTAGGGGGGGATCGAGGCTATTAAGCTACCTAGTCTTGTAATTATTTATAGTAAACCATGTTTGGGATTATACAATGTTGTATGGGATGTTTTCTTCTTTAACATAATATTTAAGGCTGGTAGAAAATAGAATATAAGATGTTAGGTCTTGGTTATGGGCTCGTCACTAGAAGTAGCTACCCCATTGATGAGGAAGAATCCATATCTATTGTAATGGTAATTTTTCTTATTTATTTTCATTATTACATTTTATTGATTTACACTGTGAGTGTTACACTTTTGTGTGATGTTATTGATTTACAGGATTTCAATCTTACCCTGATATGGTAGGAGACATTTCTTCATTCATCATAAAGGAATGTAGGAATTTATGACATTATCTTTCTTTCCTGACATCATTTATATTGTAATGGTACCTTGCTATGTTATTTAAAGTGTACATATCAATTTTTATATTGTTTTTGAAATAAACTTATAGTTTCATTTTATATAAATGAGTCTTTACATGGGGTAAAATTATTATTCATGAATATTTTTTGAATTGTTTATTTCTACTTAAATAAAATTCCAATAAAATTATAATGTATTTCCCTTGATAATGTTTTTTGAAACTTCATATACTTATACCTTGGTTATAAACAATATAAAAAATTGAATGTAAATTTAGAATGATGAAAAAGATAAAACCAATACAATAACATGAATGATAACACTTGTGAATTTACCCACATATGGGTAGATGTGCCTAGGGAAACAGAATTATTGATAGACATATACTGATGTGAAGTGTGGAATAATAGGGTGTTATTCCTCTTGCTGATTTACTTGAATTATAATATCAAGAACTATTATGTTATGTTAATATTAGATGTTTTTTTTTGATTTGTAGTTGAATTCATTTACACTGGCCTCTAATTGGGGGCCATGATGATGTGGATGAAGAAGTCCCCAAGGTTTTCAGGCCATATCATTATATGAAACTAGGTATGGTTGCAAAAAATAATCTCCATGTGAGTTTTTTAAGTAGTAAATATGATGGAGAGCATGGTTCCTCATAATATCCATTCTATGTTAGAGATGTCCTATGAATTATAGCTCCCACATCAACCAGTGTTAACGAGGGAAGATGGAAGCTATAAAATAGAGTTATGTATTGATTACATCTAGAATATCTTCAAAAATATAAATATTTATTAGGATAAAAGAGGGAATTTGGTAGTTTATATTCTATGATGAATACTTTAGTTCCCTAACCAAAACCACTAGGTCTGATCTGGAGAGTCACATGACCTCATGCACACATCCATTTATGCAAGAGGTTGTTGACTAGTAGAGAGGGTCTGAATTCTATTAGTGGGGAGAATGTACCCTAAGTATCATATACTTTCACAACTAATAATAAATAAAATATAATAAATTGGAGTAAAATGTGCAAAATTAAATAATATCAAATGGAATAAATGTTATACAATAAATAATTAAACGAACTCTTTTTGTGGAATGTCAAACCATATTATATAGAGTGAAAGTAAGTAAATAAATAAAACTTTGTTATCCCCCAAGTACATCCTGGTTCCACTACCAGCTCCAGTTCCTTGACTCAACCATATTCCACAATCCCATTGACCATTCCTAGATCCTTATACATGATCATTTCACATGCAAAAAAAATCCAATACAAGGTTTGAGTAATAAAACCCATTAGGACACTAAAATTATTCATTGAAAAAATTCCACATGTATAATAGGTGTATTCCATGATAAAAATAAATTCCCAAGAAAACATAAAATAATTTAATGAGAGCTCGCATGATAATCAATCCACCACGATCCCCAATCATATATGCTTTATCACTAAATTTAATGGATGATCATATGTTGTTATAAATGATTAAGAACTATCCAAAATACTGTGAATTATCATTCTAAATACTGATGGAATTAACTGAACGTGATACTTGGAATCCCTAATTCATTGAGTTCTAGTACATTCCTTGATATCATTAAGGAATTTAGTTCCTTCAAGGCTATAAGACTCCCATGCCCCTACCCCAAGTATGAGTCCACTATCATTATCACTACATGTCAAATGTGTACCCCCTCTAAGAGGAAATATACTATAACAGTCACATGACCCCTATCAAGAATAACAAGAGAAACCATAAATGGAATGGTAACACACATAATATGGGGATAATAATAATTTAAGTATAACAAATAATCCTGAACATATAGTAGACAATATACAATGAAATGTGATCAAAGTGAATCATGATAAAAATATAATCCGGAAATACTTATGGGAACAAGGATCATACATGGGTATCAATGAAATTAACACACCCACAAACAAATAAAGTCAATAAATAACAACAATTCACTCCAGCACAACATGAAAAAAGTAAATAACATTATTCAATGGATTTAAAAGATATGGAACTTACTACCTCAGGTGTTTTGATAATGAACTCAAAATTTCATCAATGTATTGAATATTGAACATATTTCACACCCATTGATAATGGTTTCACACTTCAATTATGTCTATTTCTATTTGGGTTCATCAAGAAAGAGTTTTATAAATGATTATTAATGGAATTAAAAGTCAATAAGGTCTTTTGAAAATAACATACCCCAAGGATTCCATCAACAGTATAAATTTTTATATATGTAATAGAAGGGATGAATGTTCACTAGATCCATTTCCAAAGTAATAACCAATCATGAATTATTTTTATATTTGAGATGGTATCCTTGAGTCAAGTTAATGATAATAGATCTATCTTCAATTCTTCAACGGAAGAGTGATTTTAGAATAATAATATATCATTGTTATTTTTCTAGATGACTTAGCCAAAAACTTATACTATACTTGAGAATTATTTCTCTGACCAAGGGGGTGTTTTTATTGAAATATAAAATCTACCAAAAAAATATCAATGGATTAAGAATAAATCTATCCATCAAGTAGACAATATATTCCTTCCAACCACCATCCCCCAATCCCTTCCTCAAGTGTCATATGAATAATTCCATGACCCATAGCCAAAAACAATTATACACTAAAAACATATAATAAGGAATAAATAAAAGATAATTTATAATTTATAAACATAATATCCAATAAAATGAATTAAAATGTGGATGTCACAATCAGAAAGATGATGGTGGGACTTCTGGTTATAGACTGATCATCACATACGAATGTCCAAAAAAGTCTTTTAGACCCGTTTCTTTGATTATTAATTCTTAGAGACCCTGAGGGTCGATAGGACCATGAAGTTCGGATTCCTTACAAAAGGGATTATATCCGTCATATGGTAAACTGTATTATTTATAGATGTTTTTCAATTCTCCAATTAAAGATAAGAGGATGAGGCAGTTCATGTAAGGTCATTTGAGGATGGGTTAAGGTATACAATCCATGTGTAGGTGAACATATTCCAACTTACCTCCTTTTTTTCAGTGGTAAAATAAGAACTTATTACTAAATAAAACCATAGTGAGAGAAAGGGATAATGGATGGTAGAAGCCATAGATACTATTATTAGGTTATCAGATAGTTTAAAGCACTGATATAATGGGACTCACCAGGGATACATTGGACTGAGCGGTCCGTGTATTTGTTCAGTTCATTGTCATTAGTGTGGAAGGTGGGAATTATTTTTGCCTTAGTGTGAATGGGAATTAGTGGAATATATAACTTGTGGAAATATGGGTTACTTATAGATGGTTTTCAGGGTGACATAATAATCATTGAGTGATAGAGGATTGGGACTACTATAGGGTTCTAGGGATGGATCGACTATATTGTGATAGGTAGGTAGTGGGAGGTCTACTAGCCAATCAAGGTGAGGCACGAGCTGTGGAGAATAGGTTATAGAGAATTAGTAATAAAATGGTGGTTCTAGTAAGGGGAGTCAATTTAGGTCACACGGTCTTATTTCAGGATAGTTACATTTGTAACTAGATACTCTCATTGATCTGGATATCTGTCTATCTATAGTCTGATGTAAGATATTGGTATCTTCCACTCTAGCATGTGATTTATTTCATACACTAGATTCTCATTCATTTATATGAACATGGTTTGAATAATTATGGGGCATAACTACGAATAAATTTAATATATTTTTTACTATCGACACTCTTTTGGGAGTGCAATTAAAAGATATCCAGCACTTTAGGGAGTGTTCCCTAGATATTGGGGGCTGTTAGTTTTTATAGAATATATTTATCTTATAAATCAATAAATTTGATTATATTCTAACTATGGAATAGATTATTCCATACCAAACTCATATTGACTACTACCATAGGAAGTTTTTATAACAACCCAAACCATTATTAATGTAAATTCCACTTGATCTAATTAAATGTCTTATTATGTAATGTGGTTATATAACATACGCACTTCATTGGTTTTATGTTTTTGGATTTCAAAATAAATTTATGAATTTTTATCATTACTATTATATCCGCTGAACAATGATCACATGACTAATATAAAAATAGGGCCTTAAAAAATCCAATTTACTCAGACAAAGGAAGCGATAACCTCATATAGTATAATTGCTTTGTAGGAAGACCATTTGTCAGATATTGGAAAGGAGGTGGCATAATTTGGATTCCTTCTTAATCATTCCCAAACTGGGCTTCAAAACGTTAAGCTCGAATGGAACCACCTACATGAGAAGTGGAAGTTGATAAAGATTACCACCAGAGCGATGTTATCCAAGACACCTCAAGAGTCTGTCACCATTTCACACCTTAACCTTAGGTCTTATGTGTGTGTTATAAGTTGTAATGTAAAAAGACCTTATCACTAAGATTATATGCATTATGCATATATATAATAAATAATATACATTAATTTTATTATTGTTACTCTGTAAATTGTTTTTAAAGCATAAATTAAATTTATAGTTAATATTAAATTAAGAAATATATTTTGAAGAATTAATGGATTTTTGAATTAAATAATATTTTCTTAAAATATAATTACTAAATTTATTTTTATTAAATATTAAGGATCGTATAATTTTTATGAATACAATTGTGATTTTTATTATGGTTTGAAAGACTTTTTATCAAAACCCATGGATTTTTTATAAATGTCATTTTTTATTTTAAAAGTAAAAAAATAACATATTAAAAAAATTATTTAGATAAAATGAATATTATTTTTGGAATCAGGATATCAAAATAATCCAATGGTGAATTTTTCATAATTTTCCAAGACTGTCAAATTTTTGGTTAAAAATTAAATACCGTTTAATTATATAATGTGTTCTATGAAATCATAATGACCCTATAGTGATGTAATAAAATAATATAAAAGGTAATATAGGAAAACATATTTTTTATATTTAAAATAATGTGATTTTAGTTTAGTTTTATTTATTTTACAATTCTTTAGTGGACCCTCTAGGGCTTATAAAATATTTTAAATTTTAAATTGATTTCCTTGAGAGTGTGACTCACCTCTACATAAGAAAGTATAGTATATTAATAAGTTAGTCCATTGGACTTATATAATAATTCTTTACACTCCCCTTTGAAAAAACCCATGGGAAAAAACCATGGGATGGTTTGTGGTTTTAATTAGTTTAATCTGTGGTGTCCAAAACCTAAATAATAAATAATTCATTCTACTTTCCTATATAAACCAACCCAAGCACCCACTTCCACTTCACTCAAATACATTGAAACTAGACTAATATCTGCCCTATTCTCTCTATAATCCTCCAAGGTACCACATTCTCCCACAAAGCCTCTCTCAAGCCTCTTCCAAGCCTTTAGGATCACACATCCAAGTAAGGGATTTCTTCCTCTCTCATTTTTTTCAAGTTACATTATTTTGTTATACCCTTTTATTTTTAATTAAAAATGTAGGTGTATGATTTATAACCTCCCCCATAATTCCCTACATATTTTTTAATGATGATATACCAATTTATCTCTCATTAATTCCTCCCATATACACCTGTTACCATGCCAAAATTCTATAAGGGATTTCTCTCTCCTCATTTACATTCAAGAAATTATTTTGTATTTTGATTCTAAATTCCATTAAATATGTTGTGAAATGTATATTTATTACCACATTACTTTAAATTTCATGTAAATATTATGAGACACCCCTTTCTGTCTCATCAACCATTTATATGATGTTTTCTGTCACGTCGTTATGCTGCCGAAATTGCACCGTGATTTTCCAAGCCAAAGCCATTGTGTAGTGAATTCCACGACCATTTCCCTATCAAAGGTATTCAACATTATTCACACATACATATTTATTATATATTTTCATCTATTAATTCCACATTCATTTATCATGGAATAACTTCTTATGTTTAATTAACCCATGTTATATGATCCATGTGGCACACTTGTGCGTGAAATGAAATTATTAAGATGGGTGTGCCCTGATAGCACTCCAATGCATTGGGTAATGATTAGTATAATGATAAGTCAAGGGAAATTAGGATTTAATCATGAGAATTCAATTGAAATGAGGTTTTACTCATGATCCATGTTCAATGATCCTTAGCTCATGCTAATATCATGTTAAATGTTGTTGCCATATTTCTATGTTTTGATAATAATGCTATATCATGCCTTTATGTTCATGTGTACCTTGTGATACATTGATATGAATATTGCCTAAAATGTTCTGTATTCTTCTTTTTATGCCTTTTTTACTACCTTAATGAGCTTTATATCTCGCCCTTTTATTATTCATGTTCCCAGTTTATCTCATGTAATGCTAAATATGAAGGAATGATGTGGTCATGTAAAAGGTGTTTTCAAAAAGACATTTCATTTAATTTTATATGTTGTTATGTAATGTTCATAAGCTCCAAAGACACTATACCTCTCGATATTCTATTTTTATCAAGTGATGGTTTTATATAATAAAATATGCTTATGTGTGTAATAAAGATTTGGGTTGTTATAGTTGGAATGAAAGGATATTTTTAGTTATTTTTGGGATTAGGATTAGAAAACCCTAGTGAAATCCTTAGGGATAAGACTAAGAATAATAAAAACATCCCTAAATTTTGGTGAGTATTGAGTAAGTGATTTTTTAAGAAAATACATCCCTATCTAGATATGAGTCGGTAGAGGTAGCTCTGGCATAGATGTATCCTAGGGGTAAAACCTGAAAATACCACTTTGAGCAAGAATCGAATGGGAACTAGTACACGAAAACAGGCCTATCTGATCTTTTGGTTTTTACACTTCTAGGGGATATGATTTGGTATATTCATAAGCTTAGTATGAACCAATATTATTGGAATTAAAAAATTCCCCTAAGAATATATGTAGGGAAACAGAACATGGATACCATAGATTGAATCCTATAAATTCAAAGTTAAGGAAATAAAAGTAATTTATAAGTCATTCATTTTTGTCTATTGATTACCCTTTATGTGTTACCACTAATTTTCATTTTATTCTAACCAATGGATAGTAATAAGAGGACTCAAGCTAACAACCAATACCAAGATCAATGCAATGACTATTCTAATGAGATTCCTAATCGGATGAGAGCGGGAATCACAAACATTGTTGTGATACTCTCTCAGTTAACTCATGTTTTGAATAGAAACATGGGTTAAGAAGAACATTCAAGACCCCATAAGAAATAACTAGTCCTAATTGAGAGATTAATAAGACAAATGCCTCCTACTTTTAATGGATCATCAGATCCCTCAATCGCCAAACAATAGATCAACTCCATCGAAAATATATTCTCCATCCTTCAATGTTTTGAACAAGAGATGGTTCTTCTGGAAACCTATCATATATAGGGTGAAGTTTATCAATGGTGTACATTGATAAAATATAAAATTCATGAGGAGGATATCGAGGTGTTGGAATGGAAGGATTTCTGGAAGATGTTTTTTGATAAATATTTTCTGTGCACCTTCCGAATTAATGTGTAAGGGTACTTCCTTTCACTTAAGAAAAAAGACAAAAAATATGTCAGAGCGTATGAGGAAAACCTCACAAGTATTTCATGATATTATTCCATCTTTTATGTTACCCCCTAATTCAAGATTGACCACTTCTTTGGTGGGATAAAACCTAGTATATGAAAAGCCATAGCGATCCATGACTTTGAGAGATATGAGAAGATTTACCGATGTTCCATCAAAGTTGAAATGGAGATTAGAGAATCTCAGAGGTAACATGGGAATAAGAAGCATAAGGTGGACTTAAATTCTGGTGGTCCGATTGATAAATCCAATGGTTCTATGAGAATACAGCACCCCACATGCCAAAGGTTCAGAAATAATCACCTTGGAAATTTCCTTAAGGGAATGGGGAAATGCTTTAGGTGTGGACGAGAAGGGAACCTAGCTATTAAATGCTGACAAGAGAAACTACGAGTGTGACTGAGGATATGAACACTCCCTTCTACCATTAACACATTTTTCATTTCTTCAACTGCAAATAACCGAGGCAATTTTCAAACCAGTTCCCTAATCCAAGGGTTTTTAGAGGTAACCAACAACCTCCATGGAAGAAAGGGAGATTCTTTTCCATCACTACCTCCAAAGTGGAACCCAAAAATGAATTGGGGATAATTATTCTAGATATTAATTAATGAATAGAGAAATAACATTTTGATTCTAGTTCTATGAATTATATTATATCCCTAATGTTTAAAAGAACAATCCCAACACTACCAGAAATCATGGAAGTAAAGATGTTAGTGAGTACAGAAAATTGGGAAATCATCGCATCCCATGACTATAACTCCTCCCCTGTCATAATTTGTGGATTGATATTCCTAGAAAACCTCATAATAATCCCTCTAGTGTAATTTGATGAAATTATTGGTGAGGATTGACTTTCTCCATATAGATCCAACATAAATTATCGTGAGAGGATAATCACTATCTATAAGAATAATCAACCCCCAATTCTATACAAGTTCAAGAAGGAGGGTGAATTTTACTTAGAACCATCATCTCAAGCGTGTATATTACTACCCTATGAGAATTCATATCTGGATCGGATGATTGAGTCTAATGAAGCAACCATCCGGAATTACATACATATTGTTTGGGAATTCTCCAAATTATTTCCTGAGGAATTCCCTAGTCTTCCTCCAGGAAGAGATGTTGAATTTTCAATTGATCTTATACCTAGGGAATTGAAAATATCCATAACCCTATATTGAATGGATGTTTTGGATCTTAAGGAGATGAAGAAACAACTACTAGAGAATCTGGATAAAGGATTATACACCCATGTGCTTCACCATGGGGTGCATGAGTCCTTTTCATCAAGATGAAGGATGGTTCAATGCTCCTTTTAATTTATTATCATGAGGGAAAAAAGAACAATAAACAAAAAGCATCCTCTTCCAGGAATTGATGACTTTTTCGATTCGCTACGTGTAGCACAATACATCTATTAGGTGGATTTACAGTCGGAATATTTCCAAGTAAGGGTGAAGAATGAGGATATCCCCAAGACTGCTTTTCTTACAAGGTATATACACTATGATTTCATAGAAATAGATTTTAGACTCACTAATTCTCTAATAACCTTCATGGACATGATGAATAGAGTCTTTACAGATTACCTCAAAATATTTTTGGTTGACTTTGTAGATGATATTCTAATATACTCCAAACCCAAGGAGGATAATGAGGAGAATATAAGAACAGTGCTAAAGGCCTTGAGAAAGGAGAATCTTTATGAAAATTACAAAAATTGTGGGTTCTAGTTGAAAGAGGTCTCATTAATGGGTCATATCCTCACAAGCAATGGGATATCTCTGGATCCCTCCAAGGAAACTACAATTGAGGGATGGTTGAGGCAAACATCGTTAATGGATAATCATAGATTTCTGGGGTTAGCTGGATATTATCACTGATTTGTGATAAATTTCTCACAATTGTCAAACCCTTTTACCATGATAACTCAGAAGGGAGTAAAGTTTGTGTAGAGTGATGAATTCAAAGAAAAATTCAAGGAGTTGAAAAGAAGTCTTATCACTACTCCCGCACTCACATTACCCACAAGTAGATAAAATTTTGTGGTATTTACTAATTCTTAGAAGAAGGGCATGGGATGTGTGTTGATGCAAAATAAAAAAAGTCATTGACTATGATTCAAGGAAATTTAATTTTCATGAGCAGAACTATCCAACACATGATCTATATTTGGCTGTGGTGATCTTCACTTTAAAAACTTTGTGACATTACCTCTTTGGGGAGAAAAGTGAAATATATAAGGACCACAAATGCCTCAAGTATATATTCACATAGAAAGAGTTGAATATTCACCAATGATGATGGTTAGAGATGATCAAAGACTATGATTGGTCAATCCATTACCAACCTAGGAAAGTAAACAAGGTGGCGAATACTCTAATTAGAAAGGACCCAACAATACTATCATTGATGAGAATTGAAAAGGATCCAATCTTCTTATATTTGATGAATATAGACATGAAAATCATAAATAAGGGAACATCATCAATCCTTTCACAATTGATTTCTCAACATTCTATTTTGTAATGGTTAATGTATTTTAAAAAGGATGATGTTTGAATTCAGAAGAATGTGGAAACTTTCCGAAAACGGAAATCCTCATAGTTCAATGTTAATGAAGAAGGAATTGTGATATTTGGGCCAAGACTATGTGTTCCATCCAATCTAGAGTTAAAGAAAAAACATTTCGTGGATGCACATAGTTTAAAATTCTCCATTCACCTAGGGAACACAAAGATGTATCGAGATCATTCAAAGAATAAT
This sequence comes from Viscum album, assembly GCA_963277665.1. Taxonomy (NCBI): domain Eukaryota; kingdom Viridiplantae; phylum Streptophyta; class Magnoliopsida; order Santalales; family Viscaceae; genus Viscum; species Viscum album. Next base: position 351,601,535 of record OY728121.1, on the reverse strand, counting down.
TGGTTGGAAAACATGAATAAATAGATCAACGAGTATACATAAAAGTGCCCAGTATGTTATAAAGTTAAGGCTAAGAGGAAGATGTCTAAGGGGATGATTCAACCATTACATATACCAGCATGGAAATGGGAGAACCTCACCATGGACTTTGTCACTGGACTTCCTAATACATTCAAAGGAAACAATCCTATCTTGGTTGTAGTGGATCATCTTACAAAGGCTGCACACTTTATTATAATTAGAGAGGATTTCTCACTAGATTAGCTAGCACAGATATATAGTAGAGATGTTGTAAGGCTAAATAGAGTACCACTATCAATTTTATCGGATCGAGATCCAAGATTCACCTATATGTTTTGGAAGAGTTCTCAACATGCTCTAGATACTCTACTGATCTTTAGTACGACTTACCATCCTCAAACTAATGGAAAATCTGAGCAGAATATCCAAACACTCAAGGACATGTTGATATCATTCTCAATGGAGTTCAAATGAGGATGGGATCAACATATTAATCTAGTTGATTTATCTTACAATAACAATTTCCACTCAAGAATAAAAATTGCCCCTTATGAAGTCCAATATGTGAAGAGGTACAGAACGCTGGCATGTTAGGATGATGTTGGGGAGAGAAAAATACTAGGTCCAGAAATGGATGATGAAATGGTAGAGAAGGTTAAGACCATTCATATGTACATTAAATATGCTCAGAGTTAACAAAACATCTATGCTGATAATCATTAATGATACCAAGAGTTTGATGTTGGAGACACGACATTCCTCCGTATATCACCATGGAAGAGAGTTACGATATTTGGGAAGAAGGGATAAATTAGTCCAAGGTACATCATCCCTTTTTAGATGCTTGATTGCATTGTAGTAGTGACCTATCGACTAGCACTCCCACCAAACCTATATCAAGTACTTGATATATTATATTAATCACTCTTGAGGTAGTTCAAGCGTGGTCCATCACATGTACTCAATACAGAGGTGGTATTATTAGAGAATGACTTCTATGATGAGAAGATGATGAAGATCATCGATCATAGGTAAAAAGTTCTAAAAAATAATACAATGACCCTAGTCAAAGTGTTGTGGAGAAACCACATGTTTGAAGATGAAATGTGGGAATCAGTGGAAGTGACAAATCAGAGTTACCAACATCTATTTGAGGGCGGGAAAAGGAAATTTTGAGGGAAAAATTTCTTAAGGGGGGAAGATTTTACCAACCCAAAACATTATTAACGAAAATTATTCTTGATCTAATTAAATATATTATTATTTATATGGTTATATAACATATGAGATTTTTTTGTTTTATGTATTTGGATTTCAAAATACCATTAAAAATTGTTACCATTGAAAATATAGTTTTCTGAACTGTGATTAGATGAATAATATAAATATATGGATTTAACAAATCCAATTTACTCAGACAGAGGAATCGATGAACTCACCTAGAAGAATTGCTATATATGAAGCTCATTTTTTGGAGATTGGAAAGGATGTAGTGTTTTTGGGATTTTTTCTTGACCAATCCCAAGCCAAGCCTCAACATGTTACAGTAGAACGGAATTGCCTACGTGAGAAGTGGAAGTTGATAGAGATTACCACCCAAACAATGTTATCTGAGCCACCCTAAGAGTGTGTCACCATCGCACACCTTAACCTTAGGTCATATGCGGGTGTTATATAGGGTTATGTAACAATTCCTTAGCACTTTTATTATGTGCATTATTTTTTATACAATAACGAATATACATTCATTTTTTTATTGTTACTTTGTAAATAGTTTTTAAAACAAAAAATAATATTTTTAGTTAATATTCAATTAAGAAATATATTTTGAAGAATTAATGAAAATTTTAATTAAATAATATTTTAGTAAAATATTATTAATAAATTACTATTTATTAAATATAAATGATCGTATAATTTTTAGAAATAAAATTGCTATTTTTATTAAGGTCTGAACGCCATTTTATCAAAACCTGTGAATTTTTTATAAATGTCAGTTTCTATTTTAAAATGAGAAAAACATATTTAAAAAATTATTTAGCTAAAATGAATATTATTTTTGGAATCAAGACATTGAAATTATCCAGCGATGAATTTTTCACAATTTTCCAATACAGTCGAATTTTTGGGTAAAAATTAAAAACCGTTTAATAATATAATGTGTTTTATGACATCATAATGACCCAATAGTGATGTAATAAAATACTATAAAATTTTTATTCGTCTAAAATATAATTTATCATTAAAATAATGTTATTTTAGGTTTGTTTAGTTTATTTTACAAAGCTTTAGTGGACCCTCGAAGACTTGTAAAACATTTTATCTATTAAATTGATTTTCTTGAATGTGTGACTCAAATCAATATAATAAAGTTTAATAATTTAATAAGTTTGGCCATTGGGATTATAAAATAAAGTTTTCCTCTCCCTTTTATCACAATCCATGGGATGGTTTTTGGTTTTGATTAGTTTAATGTGTGGTATCCAAAAAATAAATAATAAAAAATTCGCTCTCTTTTTCTATATAAATCCACCCATGATCTCACTTCCTCTTCACTAAAAGTCTTTAGAGATATACCAACCTATGAACTCATCTATCTATAATCGTCCCAAGGTTCCCCATGCTCCAAAGAAGCCACTCTCAAACCTCTCCCAAGCCTTTGGGATCACACATCCAAGTAAGGGATTTCTTCTTATCTCATTTTGTCCAAGTTTTTTTATGTTTCTAAACCATTGTATTTTTAATTAAAAATGTTTGGGTATGATTTAGCACCAACCCATAATTCCCACCATATTTTAGAATAAGGAGATCCACCTTTTGTAATGACCTGAAATTTTGAATAAATTTAGTTCCCTAATTTTTGTGGGTTATTTTATACACAATAAAACTATTTCATTTAATAAAATGAGTATAATGGGACGGTTGTGTTTCAACCGTTATATGACCGTTGGTCAATATGATCATTGGAAACTAATTGTTACAATTATATTCTACAAATAAAAATGATATTAATTAACATAGAAAGAAGATTCTATAGCCCCATCCAGTAGTCTTGGGCCGATCGAATCCCATATGGCGGAACTCGAGAAGGAGGTAGAACCTTTGGGGTTTTCTCTGGACCAAATCCAAGCCGAACTTCATCATGTGAAGCTGGAACAGAATCCCATTCGCGATAATTTCAAGCTAATAGAAATCACTACTCGGGAAATGTTGGCCGAGCTTTCCCAAGATTCTATAACCATTGCACACCTTAATCTTAGGTCATATAATGGTGTTATAATGGGCTATTTAACGAGATTGTAACTACCTTGTGTAATCCTTTTATTTAAATAAAAATTGTGATTTCTTCTAATGGTGATGTTTGTAAATTTTCAAATGTCTCGATAAATATAGTATGCATATTATTGATGAATTTTAGAAGAAGTGTATTTAAAAAATATTTATGTAAACCATAAATAATTAATAATGTGTAATGATTTTCAAAAAATGGTCTTTTACAGTTATGTTCAAAAAAAAATTATAGTCTAATAATATCAACTCAATTTTTGATTAATAAATAAATTATGAATAGAGATTTTACCTTATGATTAGTAATGTGATCAAATGGATTAAGTAACCTCACTTAAGAAATTATTAATATAATTTAGCTACCTTGATTAAGTAATGCGATTCAATAAAATAGGTAAATAACTGTTTTAGAAATTATTGGTTAAGTATTAGTTTCTTTGGGTGAATAGTGTTTTTTATTTAAAAATTATATTAAAAATAGTTAGAAAATCATTTTCATAAAATGGAGTTCATTTTTGAAATCAAAGCATTGATATTTGGTTAAGGTAAAATTTTGGGATTTTTCTGAAATAGTTGAATTTTCATTGAACAATGTTTTTATTTGAAAAATTAAATTAAAAATATATAGAAAATTATTTTCATAAAATGGAGTTCATTTTTGAAATTGGAGCATCGATATTTGGTTATGGTGAATTTTTGCGATTTTTTTGAAATAGTTGAATTTTCAGTGAATAGTATTTTTATTTAAAAATTAAATTAAAAATATTTAGAAAATTATTTTCATAAAATGAAGTTCATTTTTGAAATCAGAGCATTGATATTTGGTTAAGGTGAATTTTTGGGATTTTTCTAAGAAAGTTGAATTTTCAGTGAATAGTGTTTTTATTTAAAAAATTAAATAAAAAATAATTAGAAAATTATTTTCATAAAATGGAGTTCATTTTTGAGATCAGAGCATCGATATTTGGTTAAGGTGAATTTTTGGGATTTTTCTGAAACAATTGAATTTTAAGTGAATAGTGTTTTTATTTAGAAACTAAATTAAAAATATTTAGAAAATTATTTTTATAAAATGGAGTTCATTTTTAAAATTAGAACATCGATATTTGGTTAAGGTGAATTTGTGGGATTTTTCTGAGAAAGATGAATTTTTAGTGAATAGTGAAAATTCAGTTTTTGGGTTTCGGGTGTTTAATGACATCATTAAGGAGGTAATAATCAGTCAATAATTCTGGTCAACTTATGAATAGTAAGATAAGATATGAGGTGTCCCAAGTGGCCAATACCATGGGCAAATACCATGGGCAAGCCCATGGTTTTTCCAATACCACCAATGAGGTGTCCCTAGGCCATTAATGACTTGTCCCCTCACTTCTCCTATAAATACCAAGTCATCCCCTCATTCATTTCATTTCCAAATCATCTCCAATGATGTTATGGTCTCTTTACCTCCCAAAGAGTCTTCCCAAGGTGCCCTCAAGCCTCCCAAGGTCCTGACCTTCATGTTTTCAATGTTACTCTTCAAGGTAAGGGATTCTTTCACCCTCCTCCTTTGAGTCATGACTTCGTTTATGTTGTGTCTTCTAGTTTCCATCTATTTATATTGAGGGTATGTTCTTTTATATTCTTATTATTGTCCATTTCATGTCCAAATGATGAGAGACCCTTTCTTCTCTCATCAATTTGTTTTCAGAATTTTTATGTGACGCCGTTTGGCTGCCGAATTTATCATAAAAGAAATCGCATATTCTCTTTTCTTTCATGTTTTCTTTTTAATGTGTTATGTCAATCAAATATCCATACCATGATCATATTCGGTACCCATACTGTATTATGAATTATTTATGAGTTTTTGACCCTTGTCTGCTCTCTTTTCAATGTATTCTGAAACCAAGTTATATAGCTGTTATGCTGCAAGAATTTTGTCTCAAAATTTCTATCTATTTTTCTCAAGAAATTCCCTTGATTATTTATGTAAATACCCATAACTATTTCTTTTCTATGGGTGTTAATAAATATATAAATATGATATATTTTATTCTGTAATGGACATACGTATAACCCTCACTCCCTTTCCATGGGTTATAAATGATATAATGATCTTATTTTTAAGAGCTTTTAAAACGTCACGAATTTGAAATGAAACCCATTTATTTTATTCTCTATGGGTTATTTATGAAATGTTTGACTATGATCTATGTGTCTCACATGTATGTAAAGAAATATTAAGTGTGCGCCCTGATAGCTCTTTAATGCATTGGGTAAAGAATTAATCTCTAGAGATGACAAGTTTCACGATACCTTGGTGAATAACCTTGGTAATTTTTATGACACCTTGGGGATGGACCTTGGTGATATGTTCATGAATTTATAAATGAAATTTTGTAGCCACATATTCAAGTTATGTTCCATGTTCTTTTCTTTATGACATGCCTATTCTTCCATTACCCATGTCTTTATGTTTTTATTCATGTTCTTATTGATACCACAAGTACATTGATTCCCTTATTTACCCTTACTGGGCCTTCTGCTCACCCTTTTCTTTGATGTCTATCTCTAGGATATGAGATGCAGTAAATGTACGTTGGATGAACCTTTTATAAATCCTTAAAAGTGTTTTAGAAGAATGTTTTATGTTTTTTTCAAGTATTATGTTCCTAATTTCAAAGACACTAGACTTTAAAGATCCTCTGTTTGTAAAAAGTAATAAAATGTTATGTTATAAAAATGATGGATTTCATAGTTGGTATCAAAGGATAGTTTAGTTATTTATGTAAATTAGGATATGAAAAATTTAGGACGAACCCAATAGAAAAGTGTAAATATTGGAAATCTTCTTGGTATTTTGGTGAGTTTTGAGTAAGTGGTTTATCAAGAAAATACATCCCTGTCTGGATACGAGCAGGTAGAGGTGGCTATAGAACATATGTACATAGGGGTAAAGCCTAAAAACACCGCTTTGAGAAAGACTCAAATGGGAACTGGTACATGACAACGGGCCTTGCTGCACTCTTGGTTATGAAACTCTTGGGGGATATGTTTGGTCAATCGCAAGCTTTTTATGAATCATTATGAAGGAATTATAGAAAAAATTTAATTTTCTAAGCATGACGTTTTAAGACATAAAATCCTTTTTAGTTAAAATATTCATAAATGAAATAAATTTCTCATGAAGGATTTATTATTTTAGAGAATGTCCCCATCATCTAGGAATATATTGACGTATTCCCTAAGAAGTTACCCGGACCTCCCCCATAAAGAGAGGTAGAGTTATCCATTGAACTCGTACCCAGATCTCATCCGGTGTCAAAGACCCCCTATAGGATGGAAAATGTGGAGCTAGAGGAATTAAAGAAAAAACACCAAGATCTTTTGGAGAATGGGTTTATCCGACCATGTGTTTCTCCTTGGGGAACACTGGTTCTCTTTGTGAAGAAGAAGGATGGATCGATGCAGTTATGCAATGATTATAGAGTACTGAATGGGATCACAGTAAAGAAAAAATAATCTCTTACAAGAATTGATTACTTATTTTACCATCTTCGTGGGGCTCAATTATTCTCTAAGATTGATCTATGTTCTGGTTATCTTCAATTGAGGGTGAAGAATGATGATATTCCAAAAACTGTCTTCCAATCAAGATATGGGAATTATGAGTTTGTTGTTATGTTATTCAGACTGACTAATGCACCTGATATTTTATGGATCAAGAATAATTTGATTTTGGAAACTTATGTTTTATCAAATAGATATCCTTTGTATAGGAAAATGATTTGGTGATTAAATGATAAATGTTATTTTGGAGGATTTTTTTGTATTTTGGAGTACTATATGCCTAAGGGAAATAAAATACTATAGGATTTAAATTATGGAGGAACGGTTGATTTTTTTTGTAAAAATTTATGTGTTTATTGTGGACATATGGTGATTTGGGTTATTTCTGGAAAATGATGAACCTAGAATATAGAATACGTGAATAGGTTAATTACACTTTAGTATGAGACTTTAATAGTAGTCGATGTTATTTGGAGATAAATGTTAAGATTTTTTTGGGGAAGAATATGTGAGTAAATCCTTCTGAGTTTTGGGTTCCAATCTTAGTTTGGATTATTATGATGAATTTTAAGGATGATTGTGTATTGAATGGTATTTCTAGAACTTTTGGTACTTTTTGTGGAATTTTGGAGATTAATAGTAATATTTCTTTTTATAAAGGATTATCCTTTTTGGGGATTATATGATCTCGTACTAACCTTTTTGGTTTTAGTTGATGACTAAAGAAAAGGGAAAAATATAGTTATTCTTTTGTGGATTATGTGATTATCTCGAAGATGATTCTTATGCTTATGATGAGACCAAGTCTTTTTGATTGCTCATTGTTTGGAGAAAATATTAGTCTTGGTGAAAACTTATTAAGGGATGAAACTATAATTTAAGGTAAGTATATTTCCATATGTTTTTATTCTTTGTAGTAAATGAATTCCTCAAAATTTTGAAAAGGAACGTAAAAAAAATGTTGTTGGTTTACGTTTCCTACGGGGTAATCAAAGACTGTTTAAAACATCTTAAGTTTGTGATCTTCTTATTATTAATTTTATCCTAATCATGTTTTCTATCACTCTCCATCAGAACTTGACTCGTTGTTTTCTCTTCCGTATCCATGTTTTCATACATGGAATCCTAGTACGAGTTAACTCGGGTAACCTTTGTACTTCCCTTCCTTTCTTTTAATGTAATAGTTTTACTCACTCTTTTTCCGATTTGGGACTTTCAAAAAAATTTCCAAGCCCAATTTTAAAATTTCGAGGATGCAATTTTTTAAGTGGGGAAGAATGTAACGACCCGAAATTTTGAATAAATTTTGTTCCCTAATTTTTGTGTGTTATTTTATTTTATACTCAACAAAACTATTTCATTTAATAAAATGAGTATAATGATACTATTTGGTTTCGACTATTATATGACCGTTGGTCAATATGATCGTCGGAAACTAATTTTTACAATCATTTTCTATAAATACATGTGATCTTAATTAATATAGAAAGAAGATTTGATGGCCCCATCCAGTAGTCTCGGGCTGATCGAACCCCATTTGACAGAACTCAGGAAGGAGGTAGCACCTTTGGTTTTTTCTCTGGACCAAACCCAAGCCCAACTTCATTGTGTGATGCTGGAATAGAATTGCCTTCGTAAGAATTTCAAGTTGAAAGAAATCACTACTAGGGTAATGTTGGTCATGCTGACCAAAGATTCTACCACCCTAGAACACCTTACTCTTAGGTCATATGATGGTGTTATAAGGAGCTATGTAACGAGACCATAACTTCCTTGTGTAATCTTTTGATTTAAATCAAAGTTGTGATTTCTTCTTATGGTGAAGTTTGTGAATTTTCAAATGTTGGGATAAATATCGTATGCTTATTATTGATGAATTTTAGAAAAAATATATTTTAAAAATATTTATGTAAACCATAAATAATTTATAATGTGTAATGATTTTTGAAAAATGGTCTTCTACAGTTATGTTTAGTACGTAATTTCGGGTCTAATAAGATCAACATAATTTTTTATGAATTGTAAATTATGAATAGTGATTTTACGCTTATGATTAATAATGTGATCAAATGGATTAAGTAACCTCACTTAAGAAAGTATTAATATAATTCAGTTACCTTGATTAAGTAATGTGATTCAATAAAATATGTAAATAAATGTTTCAGAAATTATTGCTTAAGTATTAGTTTTTTTCAGGTGAATAGTATTTTTTATATAAAAATTAAATTAAAAATATTTATAAAATTATTTTCATAAAATAGAGTTTATTTTTGAAATCCGAGCATCGATATTTGGTTAAGGTAAATTTTTGGGATTTTTCTTAAATAGTTGAATTTTCAGTGAATAGTGTTTTATATAAAAAATTAAATTAAAAATATATAGAAAATTATTTTCATAAAATGGAGTTTATTTTTAGAATCAGAGAATCGATATTTGGTTAAGGTGAATTTTAGGGATTTTTCTGAAACAATTGAATTTTTAGTGAATAATGCTTTTATTTAAAAAATAAATTAAAAATATTAAGAAAATTATTTTCATAAAATAGAGTTCATTTTTTAAAATCAGAGCATCGATATTTGGTTAAGGTTAATTTTTGGGATTTTTCAAAGAAAGTTTAATTTTCAGTGAATATTGTTTTTTTTAAAATTAAATAAAAAATATTTTGAAAATTATTTTCATAAAATGGAGTTCATTTTTGAAATCAGAGCATCGATATTTGTTTATGGTTAATTATTGGGATTTTTCTGAAACTGTTGAATTTTCAGTGAATAATGTTTTTTTTAAAATTAAATTAAAAAATTTAGAAAATTATTTTCATAAAATGTAGTTCATTTTTGAAATTAGTGCATCAATATTTGGTTAAGGTAAATTTTTGGGATTTTTCTAAGAAAGTTGAATTTTCAGTGAATAGTGAAAATACAGTTTTTGAGTTTCAGGTGTTTAATGGCATCATTAAGGATGTAATAATCTTGCAATAATTCTGGTCAACTTATGAATAGTAAGATAAGGTATGATGTGTCCCAAGTGGTCAATACCATGGGAAAATACGATGGGCAAGCCCATGGTTTTTCCAATACCACCGATGAGGTGTCCCTTGGCCATTAATGAATTATCCCCTCAATTATCCTATAAATTCCAAGTCATTCCCTCATTCATTTCATTTCCAAATCATCCCCAATGTTGTTCTGGTCTCTTTACCTCCCAAGGAGTCCTCCCGAGGTGCCCTCAAGCCTCCCAAGGTCCTACCTTCAAGCTTTCGAAGTTACTATTTTAGGTAAGGGATACTTTCTCCCTCCTCTTTTAAGTCATGACTTCCTTTATGTTGTGTCTTATATTTTCCATCTCTTTATGTTGAGGGTATGTTCTTATAAATTCTTATTACTTTCCATTTCATGTCCAAAATTATGAGAGACCATTTCTTCTCTCATCAATTTGTTTTTTGAATTTTTATGTGACGTCGTTAGGCTACCGAATTTCTCTTAAAAGAAATCGCGTAATCTCTTTTCTTTCATGTTTCCTTTTCATGTGGTATGTAATTCAAATATCCATACCATGATCTTATTCAGTAACCATACTATATTATGAATTATTTCTGAGTGGGTGACCCTTGTCCCCTCTCTTTTCAAGGCTTTCTAAAACCCTGTTATATAGTGGTTATGCTGCAGAAATTTCATCTCAGTATTTCAATCTCTTTCTCTCAAGAAATTCCCTTGTATATTTATGTGAATACCCAAACCTATTTCATTTCGAGGGGTTTTCATAAATATATAAATATGATATATTTTATTCTTTAATAGACATACATATAACCCTCACTCCCATTCCATGGGTTATAAATGATATAACGATATTTTTTAAGAGCTTTTAAAATGTCACGATTTTGAAATGAAACCCATTTCTATTATTATCTATGGGATATTTATGAAATGTTTGAATATGATCTATTTGGATCACATGTAAGTAAATACATATTAAGGGTGCACCCCGATAGCGCTCCAATGCATTGGGTACAGAATTAATCTCTAGAGATGACAGGTTTCACAATACCTTGGTGAGTAACCTTGGTAATTTTTATGACACCTTGGGGATGGACCATTGTGATATGTTCATGAATGTCTAAAGGAAATGTTGTAGCAACATATTAAAGTTATGTTCCATGTTCTTTTCTTTATAATATGCCAATTCTTCCATTTCTCATGTCATTATGTTTTTATTCAAGTACTTATTGATACGACATGTACATTGATTCCCTTATTCACCCTTACTGGGCCTTCTGCTCCACCTTTCATTTGACGTCTATCTCAAGGATATGAGATACAGTAAATATACATAGGATGAACCTTTGGTGAAGCCTTACAAGTGGTTTAGAAGAAATTTTTATGTTTTTTTCATGTATTATGTTCCTGATTTCCCAGATACTAGACTTCAAAGATCCTTTATCTATAAAAAGTAATGAAATGTTATGTAATAAAAAGGCGGGATGTCATACCTTTCTCTCTTTTTAATTCCTCCCATGTACACTTGTTACCATGCCAAAATTCCATAAGGGATTTCTCTCTCCTCATTTACATTCATGAAATTATTTTGTGTTGTGAATCTATATTACATTACATATTTTGGGACATGTATATATATGATCCCCTTACTTTCCATTTCATGTAAATATGAAGAGACACCCCTTTCTCTCTCGTCAACCATTTTTATGAATTCTTATTTCATGTCGTTATGCTGCCGAAATTGCATCGTGATTTTCCAATCTAGTGTCCTAGTGTTGTGAATACCATGCCCATTTATCTATCAAGGGTATTCACCTTTATGAACAAAAACTTATTTATTTTATGGTATCATGTATGAATTCCACATTCATTTATCATGGAATAAATGATGATGTTTAATTAATCCATGTTATATGATCCTTGTGGCACACTTGTGCATGAAATGAAATGATTAACAAGGGTGCACCCTGATAGCGCTCCTAGGTAATGATTAGTATCATGATACATCAAGTGAAATGAGAATTTAATCATTCTAATTCAAGTTCAGTGATGGTTTACTTGTGCTCCGTGAGAAATGGTCCTTAGATCATGATAATATCTTGTTAAATGTTGTTTCCACATTTTAATGTTATAACAATCATGCTATATCATGAATTTATGTCCATGTATCCCTTATGATCCATTGATATGCCTATTTCCTAACATGTACTGTATTCTTCATGTTATTCCATGTTTACTCCCTTACCGGGCTTCATATCTCACCCTTTTATTATGCATGTCCACAGGTTATCCAATGCGATGATAAGTACAAAGGAATGATGTGGCCATGTAAAAAGAATTTTTAATAAGATGTTGCATTTTATGTTTTATATTTTTATGTAATGTTCCTAATCCCCAATGATACTAGACCTCTCGATCTTTTATGTTGTATAATGTGATGATTTTATGTAATAAATTATGTTTATTTTTATAATAATGACCAGGGTTGTTATAGTTTTTGTTCACAAATCTTGATGGACATCAACACTTCTATGTTAGAGAATATGATATTTAGGTAGGTTTTGTAGGGACATATTTCTAGTAGTTAGGTGTGTTAATTTCCTAAGTATTCATTATGGAATTATATGATAGATAATTTTATCCAGATTACTTCCCTCCCATGGTGGAAAATTTTTAGTAAATTTTTTAAGAGGAGTTATTAGTGATACCACCTAAGAGGGGGATCACATTCATGATTGATCTTATTCCAGGTCCAGATCCCATTTTTATTCCAACTTATTAGATGGATATATCATAGCTACAAGAAAATAAGATTTAACTATAGGAATTGGATTCTATGTGGTCCATGTGGTTGACCATCTCTACTTTGGGTACTCTAGTTCTTTTTGATAAAAAAGGATTATGATTCATTGTGTTCATACATCAATTACATGACAATAAATCAAATAATGGTTAAGAATATGTACTTGCTTCCTTTTATTTATGACTTATATAACCAATTTCAAGACACCTAAGAATTTTAAATAGAATATATTAGATTAGGATATCATCAATAGAGTATGATATTATTAGATGTACCTCATAAAATATTTAGGAGTGGATATGTTTTGTATGAGTTCTTAGTTTTGCAATTCCTCTTGATAAACACAACAATTGTATTTATGGCCCTAATGAATAAGGTTCTTCAACAATATTGGATATATTCATAATAGTTTTTTTGTTGTAGATATCCTCATGTACTCTAATTCAAGGAAGGACACACCCATAATTTGGATCTTATGTTAGGAATGTTGAGGGAGCAACAATTTTATTCCAAAATCATTTAGATTCATTTATAAATAGACTAAGATCATTTATGGGGAATGATATCTATGGGGATGATGTATCAGTTGAACAATTGAATGTTAGATTTATGGTTTAGTGGGAGGGTACCAAAAACATGTTTGACATACATATCATCACATGATTAGAAGGATAATATCATAGATTTATTCAGGGATTATACCACCAAGAGGTGCCTTTGACGTGCATGACCAAGAAGGTGGTGAAGTTTTTGTAGTCTAAATCTTGTGTGGGTTTATTTCATTAATTGAATAATAGAATTACTAAAAAATTGATCCTGTTTCTACCCAATCTTGGAATGGATTATAGTGTACATTGTGATACATCAAGGTCAGGCTTAGAGTAGTTCTGATTCACAGAAAGAATGTTTTTGGCTTTTGTGTCCCAATAGTTGAGGACACACGAATGGAATTATCCTAAACATGAACTTAATCTTGCAACAGTAGTACATTCACCGAGATTCTGATAAAATCATATACTGTGTGAGAGGTTCATTTTTTATATGAACTATTATAGCCTAAAATGTATATTTTCACTATGGGATGTGAATATTTGAAAATGATGGTTGGTCTAATACCTATAATATTTCTTTGAGTCGACCTGTACTCTTAAAAGGGTAAAATTGTTGTTATTTAGTTAATTTAGAATAAATTGGCTCAGTTTATTTGGGAATATATATATAAATGGTGGTTGATATCTCTCTTCACTAAGATTAATTTAGGTGGGCATAAGCATTTGGCGCGATCATCCCTCACATCACAATCTATTGTGCCTTCAATTTTTAAATAGATTAAGATTATATAGTTATCTGATCCAGAGTTCTTGGATACAAGGGATAACATTTATGGCGGGAATCCACCACATAAATTATTTATTAATAAGGATAAGATCCTCCATGTTCATGGGTGTGTCTTGGTTCTTACAGGTATACAAGAAGAGTTAAGAAGGGAGTATCATTATTCAAAGTGGGTGATTCACCCTGGACTGACTAAAATGTATCACGATCTATGACAATAGTATTGGTAGCTAAGATAGAAGATTAATATAGTAGGTTTTTTCTATGTTAATTGTCTTATTTTTATGTTATGTCTATGAATTAGCGACCCAATTGTCTCCTGTAGTCATTTCCCACTCATGTTTAGAAGCGGAATGATGGTACAATGGATTTTGAAACAGGGATTACAATGAAACATTAGGTTAATGAAATATTGCGGGTAGTTTTAGATCTCATGGAGAAGTTCACTAATTTATTACTTTTCTTGGAGACCTTCTTAGTGGATTATTTGGGAAATATTTATCATCACGAGGTTGTACAGTTTTAGGGGGATCCTCATAACATAGTATTAGATAGAGATCATTTCTTCACATATCACTTCTAGAATGGGATACATTATATAATAGGTACATATGTGGTCTCGAGAATTTCCTACCAAATATATATATATATAATTCTAGATCAGACAATGCATATTTGTGAGGACTCTATTGGAACATAGATCCTTGATTTTAATAAATCATAAAAAACATTTGGACATGGTATAATTTCATATAATAATTGATATCAGGTGACTATGTATATGGTTAATTACAATTAATTATATGATATAATATTATATTCACTAATTTGTTTGCAAGAGGTATGTGAGGTGAAAATGATTTCATTGAGTCTCATGCAAGAGATGAGAGAGCATGTCTAGTTAATTCAGAAGAGAATGGAGACTGTGCAGAGAAAATAGAAGTGTTATGTGGATCTGAATCGCAATCCTATGGAGTTTAAAAGAGGATACTAGTTAATATTATGCATATAACTAGGTTCAGGACACCCTATTTTATAATAGTAGGGAAATTTGGAACCCAGGTTCATGGGGTTATTTGATATTGTGGGGAGGGTCGTCCAAGTGGTGTATCAAGTGGATGTTTCAAAGTGATTAAATTTTATGCCTGATTTGTTTCACATGTATCATATTATATGATATATTCCTAATCCATATCATATTATTTATACTTATGATATCAATATAGAGGTTGATTTGTCCTTTGAGGACCACCTCTTTCATATTTTAGATCATAGTGGGAAGAATCTCAATGGAAAATATTTCCCTCTGGTGTGTGTGTTGTGGAAAAATAGGTATGTTTAGGAAGAAACATGGGAGTGAAAAGTTAACTTGTGGGTTTTATGGCTATGTTCATTAATAGAGGAGGCAAGTGAAATTCTATAGTTAAACTCAAGGATGAAGTTCTTTATGGTTGGGGGATTATAAGACCCCACCCCTTCATAAAGGTATGATCCCCTATATTTTTTTGCACAATCCCCAAGGTTTTTATTTAATTGGTGTTATAAATGGTGTAAATAATATTAGGTGTTTGAATGAGGATTAAGAAAAAGAGCTGATACTGTAGCATGTTGCAACAGTCCGACCAGCTATCTAATATAGGTCCACTGCTAGCTGGTGGCCATCCTATTGGTCTACAAATATCATAGGCTCACTATCTTGCCGTTGGGATCAAGAATTTTTTTATACATGGCATTTTTTATTTATCCCCCTTATCCCTTAATAAATTACACAATTTTCTCCCCCTCCCCACACATAATATCGCATTTTCAAGATCTTGTCCTCCTCTCATTCCACCATGGTGTATCTTCTTTGATCATAATATATTTCTCATTTTATTTGAGGTGATTGAAGGAATAATGTAATTATAATATTTAATCTTACTCCTTTAATTAATTTATTCTCCTCATTATATTCTCATAAATTATGGATAATATGGAATATTTTTGAGGTTTTTCTATGGATCTTATTTTTCACTCATTTATACACAAACTGAATCCCAATACTTATTTATTGAAAGTCTAAAACCTACGGCAGGTGGTCTTCGAACTATCCTATAATATTTCACTATTTTATAGTATATGAAATTTATATTATCACAATAATTTTCCTTGTATCCAATGTGAAAAATATGTATAATTATATTTTCCCCCAAATTAAATAATTATCCCTTTAAAGATTATTAATTGACAAGTGATGATTTTAAATTAGGTCTTTGGCCACCCCTTAGGGTGATCATATCTTATGTAATGTTTGGTTTCTATGAAAGGGGACCCTTGAGGGATGTTGTGATCTTGATAATGGACCATGGGTATACAATGAGGGTTTATAGTATGCATTTAGGTCATATTTATTTTATTCAATATGTAAACCCATATAAATATTTTAAATGTGTAAATTAACATTCCATTGATAAATGAAATACTAAAATGGGATTCTTGATATCCTTTCTCACTTTTTAATTAAAAGAATTTATTTTGAAATGGAAAAATGATAGGAATGCCTAAATTTAGTTTTTACCTATTGATGATTAAAATGGAATGAATGACCATGTTTTTCAATGTTTAATTGAAATAGTTGAAATTATATTGTGACCCTTTATACTTAGTAATACCGGGATGAGATCCCTGTATTCCTATTAATAATCTTTGGTAAACACAATTTAATTTCAGGATGATCCCCTTGGATTTTATAAAATACAAGATGGCGCATTAAGTGAGAATTATGGGATAAGATCCTTGGATTATGTATAAAATATGATTTTAAATAAGTGGGAATTACAAGATTATATACTTAGATTTCATATGATAAATGAGTTTGGAATTATTGAATGAGATCCCTGGATTCTGCATGATACTTGATGATTGGGAATTCTATAATAATTAAATATATTCCACATTATTCATGATTCTTGGGATTTATAGGATGAGCACATAGATTCTATGAGGTGACTATGGTTGGCTTGGTCATTGTGACATGTTTAGAGACACTTAGAATTAACAGAAGTAGGAATGTTCATGAAGGGTTTCATCATGGAACCTATAGATTAATGCTATTTTATTTTATATATTTACATGATTTAATTGATTATTTTATAACATACATAATTATTCACTATATTTGATAAAATTTTATATCCTATTAAACATCATTGGTGGTTACCTATGGAGTCTTACTCAGACCCTTATTAGGCCATCGATTGGTACCTAAGTAGTCTAAATGGTTACAGTTATTGACTAGGGAAACACCATATTGAATATACATTATTTGGGATTTGATGGAGGTTGGAGACGGGGATTGGGTCATCACTCAGACCTCTTATATTTTTTGTCATTTTTAATTCTCCTTTTGTATTTTTTGTTATGTTGGACTTGTGTATATGTACATTGGACATGTAAAAACCAATTATGGAAGTATAATGCCTTTTTATATAGTACATATTATATATTTACGTCTTACATACTTTATTTATTAATTATTTGTTAACATCTTTCTAGATGATATATCATTTATATATTTAGATGATGTGAATTTTGATAATAGGAGTACATTTCCCCATGGTAACCTCATGGGTCCTATCCACTAGTCAAAAACATATGGTGGGGGGATTGATTCTATGTAACTATCTATTCTGGTTATTATTCATAGTGAACCGAGGAAAGGATACTGGGTGAGATAAATGTATTCAAATTATATTCATTGTTTGGGTTTGATTCATGTAGTGGATTAATTTTTCATTCTTGTATTTATGGTATAAATGTGTATTAGACATTAATTGAAGATGAAAAGAGGTTTTTTAGTCATGGTTATCTTAGTTGATCAAGAAAGTACGAGAAATTACCTCAAAGGAGACCTTTCTTACAGATATCATTTTTTTCAATCCTTAGGAAATTTTTTATGAATATCTATAATTTTTCATTTTTAAAAAGATTATTTCATTGGTGTATATATGCTTTGTTGTTATAATGTTGGAAGGGAAATTTTCTTATTTCATGTAAAATCATTACATCTCATTTATTTATCCCTCTATCTATTCTCTTTCTAAACATTCATATATTTATTCCAATCGTAGGGAATTTTATCAATATATAACATATGATTTCTTAGATCATCCTGGAATCCATGTTCTATATGACTACCATAACCATAGTAAGAAAGGATCTATAAACAAACCATGGGTGAGAAACTTAATCATTTATCACTAATTTTTTTAATGTTCTCTATCTTCATTTTAAATTCCCCTATATTTACATATTTTTGATTCGAGACATAATTCATTATAGACATACATATATTACTTATAAAAGTACTAGTATATTTTGATGTTGGGGATTATGTATAGAAATATAATATTATTGATACTTCAATAAAATCATCCAAATTATGTTTCTTAGATATAGATAATGATAGACAAGAGGAAGCACTTAGAGGAAGAATAATAATCCTTGTGATGATATCAAAAAGAAGATAAGATTTGTTTTTTTCAATCATGGAGAAATAATGGAGATCGTATCTCACATAATAAACCTTATTGTGATATATTTTATAAATATCTCCAATAATAAAAAGTTGGTGGGAATTTGAGGGAAAATAAACAAGACACTCTGAATAGAGTTTAATCCATGATTTAAAAATTGGAAGCTCTCATAAATGATGGTATGGAAAAAATAATGAAACCACTAGATCCACTTAATATTCAATAAGAATCTTCATGATTGATATAAAATAAAGTGTTTTATAAAATGAAAAATAAAATTTCCTATGTATATAATATATCCATAATTTATTTTATAGTGGGGGAATAAAAAACCATGAGTTTAAATGATTATCAACTCAAGAGTTTTCTTGTTCTCTTAAAGAAGATACAAAAATATTGATATATCTAATGAAACCAGAGTCACTTAATGTCGTGAATCCATCAGGACCCACCTGGATAGTGGTAAGAAAATAATGACACCCTAATCCTGCCACCAATAGTTCAGGGGCTGGTTAATAGCACCATGCAGTCATATCACTTACATGGGAGGCTTCAGCCTAAAGTAACTCTAGAGAAACACATCTCCATATGACATCAAAATAAGGAAATATAAAATAATCATACAATAAATTCATGATTGAAAACTATCCCACATTAGAGTATAATAGGAAGTATAATTGATGTATAAGAGGATAAATACAAACTCACAAAAAACTAAAAAAATACATCCTTCATACAATAAGGGGAATCTATACAAAATCAACTCTAGGATATATCTATGGTCCATATATCACACTGATGCTCCACATACTCGTTTTCTAACCAATAATCCATCAAAAAGCATATCATTTATATAATACATGACATGTGTGGGTAGAGCTTACGTGGGGTTGAGTATAAAAACACCCAATAAGGCACCCCAAAATCACTAACAAAATCATCAAGAGAGTATTAAAATAATCATCATGAAGATATATCAATCATATAATGATACAATAATCATAATAATAACCCAGGCATGTTAAAAATTAGACGCTAAGTCTCTATGTGAGGTAAAATCCTCATTTATAGATTCAGATTATATTAGGGGCTGAAAGGTAACATCCTTCCATGGGAACCCATTCATTGAGTCTCACTATATTGATGAAACTCATTTGATAGGACATAATAATTGGGTATTTATATAAAAAACAATAGAAATAGCGATAGATCACCTAATATACAAACTCAATTAGTCTAAAACTCTATAAGGTAATAGATGTAGATACCTAGATAGGTGATTACATTGAGTGATATTGGGGGAAACCTGACCCTAACTAGAGTAACACACTAGTAAGGGGATCCAATGCCTTGGTATGTTGGTCACATGATTCATGACCCTACCTAGGGAATAATAATGGGAATAGGGATAACAACCATGAGCCTCATAGAGGGATTTATTCCTTAGTCCTATGAAGGGATCTTGTCCGATGATCAAAATAATATTCCCCCTAAATAATCATGGAGGAAAAGTGAGGAAACTAACCTTGAAACAATAGAAGGAGGGAATACATTCACATTGATATGGATTGAGGGAACACATCCAAGATCATACCATAGTTGGTTTGAGATGATCAATGGCTCTAAAATTCCTTGAAAGGAGTGTATTTAATGTCCCATAGGGTACATGGAAGGTCTTTATGAGTTTATAACTTCTCATACCCTGTCACCTCACATGGAATATATTCGTATAAATAGATAACATGTAGATGTTGTTAGACAATTGGTGTGTTTCATCTATTCAATATAGTGTAGGATTGTCTTTCCCTTGTACAATGGGTGTGTCCATGTAATCTATCCATTTTTGAGTAAATTAAGAGGTACACGGGGTGTACTCAACATCACATGACATGTAAGGGATGGAACGAAACTCAGTGTGTTCCATATTCCAAATCCTATGTACCTTACAATGTATATGGGGTGTTACCCATCACACATGTCATGTGGGAACACATGTCCTCCTATACATGTACTCTCTGTACAAACTGAGCTATCTGACAAGGGGATACATGGTGTGTTAGCCCACTGCAAGGCTCCTTGGGCCACATGACCTCCTTGGCGTGTACTCCATATACATTCCATATTGGAAAAATTAGTGTCACACATTGTTTGGGCCCACCACATAGTGTATGATATTTACCTCAATGCACAAACTCTTGCTATTTCGTAGAGGGGACTACCAGGAATGTGTTATTTATAGTACATCCCATGTATATATGGATTTCACAGACACACTCACCGGTTCTTGTGTCTTCACCCATGTCTCCATCATTTCATTTTATTCTACTACCAATCTCACTACAAAGCCCAAATATAGACTAACCATCCTCAACAGCTAGCTGAATGTCATATTTCGACCATTAATCACCATAAAATTTTTCCTCGTCTCTATATGAGATTCCCCATAACCCAAATCCCAATCAATGAACCAATTGTGCAAATATCAAACCAGCACTATCACTAGTGGCCAGATTCTAGGAATTTATTGCTTAAAATCACCCATTTCCACTCCTCCAAATAAATATACTCAATTTGTCTTACAAATCTACCATTACCCACACCATAATAAGATTGTCATCGATACTACCACACCTTCATTTCATCTCCGAAAACCCAAAGAAAAACTAGTGAAAAAATATACCATACAAAATGATTAAATAAAAATGGTATATACTCTTAGGTAACATCGATCCATCAGCCAACTAAAAATTTCATTGATGAATATCGAATAATGGAGTGAGAAAATCACATATCACAAATTAGTCTTTGATCATTGATCGTGTCCATTTTTCTATCTTCGACAGAGTCCAACAATGGGGAATTATAAAATCGATAAGAATTAATTTTAAAACCTCATATTCAATGATATAGGAATAGAAATAAATATTTGGAAAATTGACAAAGAACCATCCATGAATTAATTTAGAGAGAATTAATTCATGTTTATCTTAATAAATAAATTATATTTTTAAAAAATTAAACATGACACCTTGGGATTAGATAGATCATTGATAAATAATACTTCTATTTTGTTGTTGGAGTCATCCAAGAGTTCCTTCAATGATGATGATCCTTAAGGTACTTGACCCTCTAACCCATAATCATTTACCAATACAGTCTCTACTCGAGTTATCAATCCTCTCATTCCCTCTAGGGTTATGTGACTAACCATATGGAATTCATCATAACATGGATTAAATATAGATGGTTATTTTTTTATTAAATTTAATAATAAATAAACAAATGAATTTATTTATTTATTTATTAATCCACCCATGACAACTCTTACACAAAACACTCGACACATATAAATGTTATCTCACAGATAAGGTAAAAACCACTTTCTAGATTTAATGGCAGCATTATTTTCTCATATGAGATGTTGTTCAAGAGATATTCCATAATTTATGAAAAAATATGAATGCATAAAATATTATATTTAAAATTTTTAATATATCTCCCTCAATACTCTCCTAGACCGAGTATTTTGCGCCAACCCCACTCCCAACTACAAAAATATTATTTAAAGTATTCAAAAGTGTCAATTTTATTTGAAGTTGTTATACTTGATGAAAAAATTACCATATTTATTTAAATATCTAAGTAACCCTTTATGTTATTGGTTAAGAACATATCCAATCATTTCATTATAAAAACTTTTGAATAAGATAATAATACAAATCCTGAATCATATTTTGAATAATTTTGGGAATAATTGGAAATTTATTGGGATCATCAAAATGATTTGGAAAATTTTGAATCCAACAAATAAATATCATCATTATATATTTATTAATATGTTGAAGGAAACTACCAGGAGAATATAGTATATATTTTCGACCTTTAAATTCATCCAATATCTATATTTTTCTTTCAAATGTGGTATACTTACCATGGTTGGGGATTTACTTCTTATTGTTGTAAAATTATCTATCATAGATCCATATATTCATCCTAAAAATATTCAAAAATCCAATTATAATGTTTTTTGTACTTATTGTGGGGAACCATATTATTTTCTAAATGGTCAGTAAACCAATTAATTTTCAAATATTACTTAGATATGTGAATGAGTTTTGTGTTTATAGATCAAACCCACATTCAAAATATTTTTTTAGCTTTGATTTCATTTATTTTCGAAAATTTATATTCAAGAACAATATTAGTATTATATATGAAAATTATCACCTACCATGGATAATAATTTCATATATACTTCCAAAATTGGTTTTTTTTTAATTACAATAAAAGAGATAGTTGAGATTCCTTATGTTGAATAACTCACTCATTTTATTAAGATGTATTATTAGGAGTTATGTAAGAGTTCAGAGTTGTATGAAGATATATATCTGATGGAAGAGAGTTATAATGGTTTTATTGGTGATGTTTAACCAAAAATAAAAGGAATATATATTCCCCATCGATGATTCCAATGACGGTCGTGAAATATATATGATTTATGAAATTTCTTGGAAGAAACCCACTATAAAAAGCTATTAGATGACTCTCGTGATACGTTATATCTTGATAATTTTTTTGAAAAGAATTCATAGTGTACTACTATGTTAATAAAACCTTGTATAAAATTTTTAATAGTGGTTATTATGTTTATTATAAATTATATGGTCAAATCCAGATATGGTGGATTTATCTTAGAGAGTATCATCAACTATAGATGAATAATATTCCTATGATTAATACACTAATAATGGTAATTCATAAAGACTTATAGGTAAACTAGTATCATTATAAATTACAAATTAAGGAAGAATGTATTTCAATAATGTTTATCTCATTAAAAATAATATATCTCTATAAGAATTATGGCCAGATGTCACATAGACAAATTAATATGGATAAGATAATCTCATGGATGGTTTGTGATAATCCATAACTGATCATCTAATGTATAAAATAATATGCATGAAAAAGATATTGTACCAAAAAAATTACTATGTTTAGTATTCACCACCTTTTTAGGGTTAAATAAAAATAAAAATAAGTATTTTTAATGGAAGTCATGTTCGGCAATAGAAAATTGAATTGTTATTTATAAATTTCTAAATAAATAAAATATATAAAATAGAGTTTTCTAACAAAAATTATAATGGGGAACTCATTAGAAAAATTTATTAGTTTAATGATTTAGAATATGATGTTATTAAAATTATATGATATCTTGATGATGAACTTTGTGAAGTCACAATATTGGTTTTAGTTAATGAGGATATAAAAGAAGATGATACAATATATATACGTTATTTCTTAAATATTGATGGATCATCATGTAAGATAAAATAACTAAAAAATTTATTATGAATCATCCAATTGAGATACCCAAGATATTTTATATAAGAAGAGGAATATAAGATTCAGAATATTTTAAATTTAACTATCTTGATCACATATAAAGTTATGCGATCTATAATGGTTCATTGAAATGCATTCCAGTTCATCTTGTCGAGAATAATATTACCATTCCTAAAAAAAATTTAGTTCTAATGGTGTCATATTAATGAGGTTATATAGTTTTCTAGTATGATGGTTATCAAACACTACACAATAATAATTATTTATAGAACCTCCTTTTTAATAAATTATATAATTATTACCATATCTTTAAAGAAAATAAACTTCATAAATGGTTATCTATGTTTGGTGATAAATTTTTATGCCCTAAATTTTTATAGTAAAAAATATTATTAAAATAATAAATAATAAATAAAAATATGAATTTATCATTTTTAATAATGACATGAAACTTATATATTTAAGTTATGAACTAAGGAAACATCATAATCATGATGTCTGAGTCTTGAATGTTTGAAAAAATTAATTAAAGAAGACTAGAATAAATTTTTCTCCATTTTTGAAAAAAGAAGAATATTGATCCCTAGAATATTACATTACGGTTATTTTTGTTTGATCAATTAATTTATAATAACTATGATATTCAATAACTTATCTCTCCATCATATTTTAGTTCTATATTCAAAGCTCTTAATGAATTTATACACAAGTATTAATGAGATTGTAACACCCTGAGTTTTTATGGACCTTTTTTCAAATAAATTAAATTTTAATTTATATATTGAAATAAAAATGGATAAATATTAATTTCACATTTATCAAAATTTCTGAACATTACACGCAACACAAAATTTGTGTATGATACACACAACACTGAGTTGGTGTACGATACATGCAACACTGAATTTCTATAATTTTTTTTAATAATTATTTAAATGAGATAATTATAACCTAAGAATTTATTTTAGTTATATTAATTGTAATAAATACTTTTAAAATATATTTTTTAATTTTTTTATATAAATAAAAAATATTGATAATAAAGGATATGACTCTTGTTAAAGTCTTTATATGTGTAAAAATATCGTTTTCTCGAATTAACCGCTTTTAATGTCCTTTTGTGAGAAATAAAAAAATTAATTTTAGACACATTTAGAAAATTAATTTGATAAAATAAACATCATTTTTGAATTTATAATGTCGATAATATCTTAGGGTTAGTTTTTTTAATTTTTATGAAAAACTTCTTTTTTAGATGAATAGTAAGAAATAAAACTTTAATTCAAAACTAATTGTTAATTAATTTTATTTAAAAGGTTAAATTATATTTAAAATTAGATTAAAAGTTTAATTATATAATATTTTTAAAAATCATTCTAATTTTTTTCATTATAACTAATTTCCCAATGAAATTGGATAGAAAAACATAGCTAACTTTTGATCATTTTTTACTTTGAAACCCCACATTGTCGACCTGACTACGAGATTAAATTTAAATTTATTTCCGCCACTGCAGTGATTTGAATTTGAGAAAATGGATTCAATATTTTTAATCAGAATAATTTATAATATCTAATGAGGTCAGTTTTTTTACCAAAAACATTATTGAAAGTTATTAAAATTAATTACTTTTGTAACGGGAAAAATTAAGTTAATAAAGTACTAAACATTAACTATAATACCAAAACCACCAAGAAACATGTCCAAAACCCATTTAATGGACATTATTTGGCCATAAACATTTCATTATTGAGTTTTTTTGGGTTTGGTATTCCTTTTGTTATGTAAAAATGTGGTTACACCTAACTTGTTTTCAAAAGTTCTAAATGTGTCCTTTCCCTTCCCTATAAAATGACACCACTTTCACCCACTTCCTCAAACCTCTCAATACCACTGGGTCCCAAAAAACAAGCTCAAATAATCTCCCAAATTCCCTAACTTCATCATATAGACATTAACTTTTCAATAAGTCAAATAAAAGAATCATTTTTGAACAAACAAAAAAGAGTCACCTGATTAAGAGGAAATGTCTTCTCTCAAGATCCTCTCCTTTACTTTCATTCTCCACCCCATACACTGTATTTATTCCATTATTTTATGAAAAAAAATTATTCGAAATATACTAGTATTTTTATTTTAAGGTTTTTACCTACAACTACACACACCTCCATCTAATGTATATCGAACAAACTTTTTACGTGTACGGTGAAATGGCACCTCACTAGACGATGATCGTTCATTTATCCTTTATCACCTATTATGATGGTAATTATGATGAAAAATATATTTATATATGTAATATATTATATTTATTATTTATTTAATATTCCATATTCCTTCTACAACAAAAATCTTTTTTACTTTCTATTTGGTGTAATTAGGATAATTTTGTTTGAGGGAGTGTGGACTACCACCCCCTCAAAGTAATTTTATTAATTCACACACTACATAGAGTGTATTAAGGATGATTTTAGTGAAATTATGTGATATATATAACATTATAATAATAAATTAATTATATATATATATACATATTTCATTTACATAGTTTCTATTAATACAATAATAAAAACAGAAACAACGTTCATACATACGTATGGCTTACCGTCACCCTGAACGGTGTATTCCATTTCATAGTCCAATATTCTATAAATTATTATAATAAAAATGTACTTGATATACCATATATTTATATCATGGTATGCATTTAGGAATAATTATATAATTATAAGGACAAATGATATAACATATTAAGACACAGTCGAAGAACAAAGAGAATATTACCCAAAGTGAATCCTTAAGAGAGGATTGTTAAGAAGTGAGTAATAGAAAATAATAACCATTAATAATATGATATTATTCATAATAATATTATTCTATATAATATTGTAATAAACTTATATTTATTATATAGTAATCTTGTATGAGTACAAATAGAGTCCAAACACAATGTAAGGGGATTTCGTCTAACTTTTTATTCCCAAGGTATACATGCTATATTCTCAACTCATTCCTTTTAGGTGGTGTATATAATACCCATGATTGTATTATATGAATATAATACATAAATTTATTTTTATTAACAAATCCATTTTGTGAACTTTCATACATGGGGTTTATGCTTCAAAATTAAACTAATTGGTAGAAATGTTTTCTCTCAATTTTCCTTCTTTGAGACTCACGTTTTGTTATGCACCTAAAATCATTTTCGAGGTGTATATACTTCTATTTATCATGTTATATCATAATTAACAATAATTTCATTATATTTTAAGCTTCATAAAATTTATTTTTCTTACATGTATTTTATTATCCCAGGTTACCAAATTATAAGAATTTATTGAGAAAATCTCATCACTTTTAAAGATTATTTAAATTTATGCTTTGTTTGATGAAATATTTTGATCTATATATCAAGATTACTCATGAGCTTACTTATAAAATATTTATTCAAGATATCCTCATGGGATTATACCAATTTTTATACTCTTTTGGTACTTAATATAATGTTTTTAAGTAAAATATAACTGTCTCTCTCTCTTCGGTCGAAATGTTATTGTGTTAAAAAACTATGTTTCCGAAAATATTTTAAAAGATGTTTTCAAAATATACATGAAGATAATTTTCATGGAAAAATTATTTTAAAAATGTTTTATTGTATTCAATGATTATTTAATATGTTTTGAAATCTATTTTCAATGAAAAATTCTTTCAAAAAAGTTTATATAAAAAAAATTCAAAGAAGAAAGGATATTTTTCCCATTAAATGTTTTTAAAAGACCTTAAAAAATTATTTCACATCTAAGATAACATCCATTAGTGTTACTTATTATTTTATGGATTAATTATTCAATTTTTACTATCATATTATTTATATTAATGTATTATGATTCAATGACATGATGTTTATGAAACCCATTTCTCTTTTATGGGTTATATAAATTTGAAACCCACTTTTTCTCTGGGTTATGTTTATGATGGAATGATTATGATGAATATATATTTTCACAGGTTATGATATGATTACAGGTTTATAATCCCCATTTCATTTCATGGGTTATGATATGACTATTTATGATCTTGTTTCACCTGTATGAATTATTTCACTTTGAGTTAGGTGGGACCTATATCTATTTCCAATGCATTGGGTAAAGATTTATATATCATGATATAGACTAATATTGTCCTGGGAATGAATCTTGACTACTAAGATGGCCATGAGAATGAACCATGACTACAAATATTGTATGAGGAGTGAACTCATGCTACCAAGATGACCCTGGGAGTGGACCATAACTACCATGAATGTATAGGGAGTGAAAAAATAAAACCAATATGGTCTTGGAAGTGATTCATTAGATACTAATGAAATCATACTATATTTTTATATGTCTTCCACAATTCCATGTTAAATTCTCATATTATGCTTTCATTGATTACTCACTTTATTTAATTATGTTTCATGTCTTATGAACAACCAAATTTTTTTCCATTACTCCTATTATGATCATTCATATTCTTGGTATGATCTTCTACTTCCATGATCACATTCTCATACCATTGTGATCATGTTTATTCTTACATGTCTCCCTTTTTTACCCATACTAAGCATCTGATCTCACCCATTTTTATGTTTTCTTTTCCCTAGTTTATGATGATATGTATTAGGTTTGAGGCGTCTATGTAGGGTTATAGTGAATAAGAACCTAGTTGGAGATGATGTATCTCATTTATGTACCACTATTTATGTTTCTATGTTTCCAAAGGCACTAGAACAATTATAGTCTTTGGGAATATATTGGTATAATGTTTAACTATTAGACAATAGTTCTAAAATGTTAATGTTTTAAAGGTGAAGGACATTATAGTTGGAATCAGAGTAAATTTATAGGTATTCTTTGGATGAACAGATTAGATAACTTTAGTGTGAACCCTAAGGACATGTCTTGGAAAAAGTATAAGGAAAATAGATAGTATAGGAAAATATTATGGAATTTTGGAGAAGGATAGAGTGATTAGTTTCCCTAAAATAAATATTTTTCTAGATAA
Organism: Viscum album; assembly: GCA_963277665.1. NCBI lineage: Eukaryota > Viridiplantae > Streptophyta > Magnoliopsida > Santalales > Viscaceae > Viscum > Viscum album. The sequence continues at coordinate 351,572,625 of OY728121.1, read as the reverse complement.
TAGAAGTGGATATGGCTCTATAATAGATTTAAATTAGGGTAAAAACATTGACATGATGTTCCAGGCCTAACTCGGGGCAATCTGGTTCACGACAATGGGCCTTACTGCACACCTGTTTTAACACTCCTAGCAGATATGATTTGGGAATTCAAAAAATATTCACAAAACATTATGAATAATTTAAATATAAGTTTGTTATGAATAACATAGGACAAACCTAAGGTGTCATAGATTAAAGAAGGTCTCATAAGTGAAAAAATACAATAGGTGATTTTTGATGTTTATGTGGTTCCTCATTATGATAACTATTTATTTAATCAATGATTTTGGTTTTAGTCAATGGATGGAACCCCAAGGAACTATGTTAATGGTTATTGTGATGAAAAATTAAATGATTGTCCTCCTGAGAAACCAAATTATGTGGGATCCATAATGAATAACATCATTGCTATTATAACGTATCTTTCTCAATCTAGGAATCATGGTGGTATTCCAAATGAGATAAAGAGGTAACTAAATTCTATTGATTCTTTCATGAGGCAAAATAATCTTTATTTTATAGGGTCTTAAGATCCACATGTTTCTAAACAAAGGATCAGTATGTCTAAAAAGATATTCTCCATTATTCTATGTTTGGAGAATGATAAATTTATTCTAGTTATATATTAGTTATAAAGAAAAGTAGATTAGTGGTTTAATATAATTATGAATAGGAAGCAGTAAGATGAGATTAAATCCATGGATTGGGATGAGTTCAAGAACTTTTTTTTCAATAAGTACATTACTAAAATTATTTATACAATAATGGGGAATGCGTTCCTTGAATTTAAGGAAAGGGATAATGAATCTATTTGTACCTTCGAGGATAATTTCATAAGACTTGTGAGGTACATTTCAAAAATTATCATCCAAATTGAAAGTAAAGTTGATAGGGTATTTATTGAATTAAATCCTTGTATCAAAAGGGTGTTGTCCAAAAGAGACATTATTTTCTATGAAGAGATTATGTGTTATGCTGTCAAGGTTGAAATGGAGGTTGGATTCACATATCAATCACACGGTTTTGAAAAGAAGAGGAATAAGGAGTTTAAAGGAAAATATATAAACTATAAATAAAAGAATATGAGGTTTCATTTTTTTTCTAAGTGTGGAACGAAGCATGAAGGAAATTTCTTTAAGGGGATTAATAAATGTTTTATGTGTAGAAGTGAAGTCTATCATATATTTGATTGTTAAATTAATGAGATGAAGTTATCTAACATTGAGAATGGGGAAAATCATGATAGAATGCACCTCCCACAATTAAATGCTATAAGTATAAGGAGAATGGGAATTATGAAAACCACTTCCCAGACCTAAGGGATAGTGGTGGTGATTGACATCTACAACATGTTAAGTAGAGGGACAAGGGGAAATCTCATGAAATATATATTTTTGAGGATGGGTATGATAACAACATGATGAAAGGAACCCATAACATTCAATCTAGAACTGATAATGTCCTATTTGATTATGTACCCGCCCACACTTTCATATATAATGAATTTTTGAAGGGTGTTAAGATTCCTAAAAAATAATTAGATGTATAATTAATAGTGTATAACCCTAATGGAACTATGATTGGAGGACAAGTATATGATTCCTCTCTGATTGAAGTTTGTGGGAATATGATTCCAACAGATCTTGTCATTCTTTCTTTGGTCTAATTTGATTCATCTTAGGCATTGACTACCTTTCTCTTCATAAAGACGACATGAATTGTTAAGGAAGTGAAGTTACTTTTGATATTTCAAAACCACCTATAATCATCCATGAAAGTGATGATATAAATGAAGTTCTTGTGGATATTAAATGTACTTTATGGGTCTTAATTCCCATTTAAAATTGTTTTTTATCTCGAATGCTTGTGGAGAATATTGACATAGATAATATTATTCTTTTTTTCATGTTTTTGTGGATTTATTTTTAGAAGAGTTTTCTATTCCTCCACCAAAATGTGAATTTGAGATCTTGACAGTACTTATACCTGGTTCCACACAAATTTCAAAGACTCCTTATAGAATAACCCTAATTGAGTTGTAGGAATTAAATAAGTTACTCCAAGAAAACCCTTATAAGGGATTCATTCGGCTAAGTGTGTCACCTTCGGTGCACCATTTATTTTATTGAAAAAGAAATTTGGATCAATACGAATCTTCATTGAATATTGATAGTTGAAGGAGATAAAAATCAATAACAAGTATCCAATTCCACATATTAATGAATTGTTTGATCAACTACACAGACCTCAATACTTTTTCAAGATTAACCTTGTTTATGGATATCATCAATTGAGGGTCAAGAAAGATGACATACCCAAGAAAAAATTTCGTATTAGGAATGGACACTATGAAAATATAGTGATGCCTTTTTATCTCACTAATTCCCCTACTACATTCATGGATTTAGTGAATAGAGTCTTTTGATATTACCTCTATATGATTGTGGTACAATTTATTTGTTATATTATTATCTATTGAAATTGAATGGTAGAGAATAATGATCACTTGAGAATTGTACTGAGAATCCTAAGGAAGGAGAAGATACATGAAAAAGTTACAAAGTGTGGATTTTGGCTGCAAAATGTTTCATTTTTGGTTAAAAAATCTTAAGGGATGATATAAAATTAGATCCATCAAAGATAGAGGCTATTGAATGTTGTCATAAACCAATAATGGTGACTGAGATCTGTAACATTCTTGGTTTAGCTAGATATTATCGATATTTTGTGGATAATTTCTTAAGAATATCTAATACTCTAACAAAGTTAACTCGGAAGGGTTCCATGTTCCTTTGGATAGATAAATGCAAGGAAAATTTCAAGGAACTAGAGAGAAGTTCGATCAGTGCATCGATGTATACATCACCCTATAGTGGAGAATGGTTTGTATTTTATAACGATGAATCCATGAAGGTATTTGGGTGTGTTCTTACATAGAATAAAATGGTTATCTATTATGACTCACGACGGTTGAAGATTCGTTAGAAAAATTACACAAATCATGATTTGGAGTTACACTAATTCAAAACATGCATTTAATAATGATCGGAATGGCCTTTATTATCACTAGAAAAGCATTGACTACATGATCAACGTCAAAATCCCAAGACATTAATAATTACAAAAAAAGAACCAATAAAACAGTCCTTTATCAGCACTTAAAAATGCAGATAAATGGGTCCTTTATCAGCACTTTCAGAAGCAGTGATAAAGGACCCATTTATCAGTGATTTTTTTGTTCCACTAAAGGAAGAATTTATCAGGGATTAGAAAATAACTGATAAAGGTTATTTTATAAACAATTTTATGTGCGATGATAAATTAACCATTTATTAGTCCTTTTAAAAGTGCTGATAAATGGAAATTCTATAGTGTACTATAACAACACACCACAACACCACTACATTGTGTTGTAACAACACACCACAACAACAAAAATACATCAAATATCAACTAAAATAAGTCCCAATATAGGCTTTAAATGAAAAAAAAATTCACCACAAACACAAAAAAACAATATTATATACATTTCCAACATTGGTTTATACAATTACATAAATACAAATTATTACATACATTCGAAAAAATCAATGTTACTATATATTTTAATCCTACTCATCTCATTATATTACAGAAAAAACCACCCCTTCAAATGAAATAGAATAAATATATGTAAGAAATCAATTCTTAAGTTAGTAATAATATAAAAAACAATTAACACAAAGTGTAAATTTTAATAAAATAGATGCAAATTTTAAATAAAAAGACGCACTTGGAGCCATACCGGTCACATTGTGCATCTAATTGAGGTTAGGATGATTCTAACACGTCACAAATGAGTTGTGGATAATTTTCATAATTTTTCAAAACAATTTGACTGTGTTTTCTTGATTTTCATTATGGCAGATGTCTTTTTTAATAATATGTCATTTTATACTAGAAACCAGAACTTTTGAATCATTTTGATAACATCGTGTATTGTTTTGATATGAAACATATTCCTAATTTCATAAATGAGTTATTAATCATTGTCCTAAATTATCAATAACATCTGAGTTAATTTGATTTCTATTTAGTGAGTGATAATTTTTGAACCAAAATTATGATCTCAAACTGATAACAGACATGTTGCATCATACCGGTAACTTCAGGTATCTGATCGAGGCGCAACTGATTCCTACATGTCAAAAATAACTTATGGATCATTTTCATAAAGTATAAAAACAATAAGAATCTATGTTTTCAGTTTTGATAAGGGAAATTGTCCATTTTACTAAAACTTATGAGAATTTTAAATAAAAAGATACACTTTGAGTCATACTGGTCACACCATGCATCAGATTGAGGTGTTTTTGATTCCTACACATTAAAAATGGCTTATGGATCATTATTATAAGGTATAAAAATAGTATGAATGTTTTTTCTTAGTTTTGAGTACGTCACTTGTCTTTTTTACTAAATTGTCATTTTAAAATTAAAACACACACTTTGATTCATACTGATCACATTATGTATCAGATTGAGGTGAGTTTGATTCATACACATCACAAATGACTTTTTCAATATTTTTATTATTTTATTTAATCAATTTGAATGTGTTTTATCAGTTTTGTGTTGGTTAGTTATCCTTTTTACTAAAATTAATTTCAATTTTAAATAAAAAAATGCACTTGGAGTCATATAGGTCACACTACGCATCATGTTGGGGTGAAAATGATTAATAAACATCTAAAATCACTTTTGGATTATTTCACTAAATTATCAAAACAATATGATTGTGTTTTTTTTGTTTTGAGTGGGTCGGTTTTTTTACTAAAATTAATTTCTATAATAAATATAGATGCACATAGAGTTATAACAATTACACCTTACATGTATTGGATTGAGGTGTGGATGACTCCTACATGTTTCAAATAATTTATAGACTCTTTCCCTAATGTATCAAAATAATATTAATGAGTTTTATTGATTTTTATTATGTAATTTTCTTTTTTACTAAAATGTAACTTAGAATTTGAAACACACACTTTGACTCATACAGAAAACATCATCTATCATTTTTACTAGAGAATGATTCATACACATCATAAATGATTTATGGATTGATTCCCTAAATTATTAATAAAATACAAGTGTGTTTTATCAGTTTTTAGTCAATGATACTTTTTAACATCAAATGTCAAGTCTAAACTAATAAAAGGCACATTGAGTAAGTTTTCTTTTTTATTAAAATTAATGTTAATTTAAAATAAAAATAAGTACATGGAGTCATACTGATCATATCGTCTGCAGATTAAGGTTCAGTTGATTTCTACACATCCCAAAGTCTCAGAAAAAATCCTAACAATCAAAGTTACCATGATTTACATTGACTTTCATTGTCGATATATCATCACTATATGAGCAGCTTCAAACAAACCACATCAACTTGAAAAAATGAATCCATATTTATAAGAAAACAATTATCATGTGAGTAATACTAAGAATAAATAAATAAAACATAAATATAAAATAATAAATTAATTCAATAGAGAATTATTTTTCTCAGAAAAAAATAAATATTACTTCTATTATTGAGCAGAGATAACATCATTTCTCTTCCTAAAAAGGTAGTTAATTGAACATAAAAAAAGTGATAAATGAAACACTAAAGGGGTGGATAGTTTTTGAGGGAGAAGAATCATGAAATTAGTACAAAGCACCCCAAATAGAATAAAATAATCCACCTGTATAAGAAATCAATTATTATGTGTGTAATAAAAAAAGAAATAAATTAAACATAAATATGAAAAATTATTAATTTTATGCACAATTATTTTATGTTGAAAACATAAATATTACCTATGTGATTGAGCCGCGGTAGTGTTGTTTCTCTTCCTGCAAATAAAGTGGAGCGAACCTGAAATAAAGAGAAAAATGAAACACTATAGGGCTGAAAAAGATTTGGGGGAGAAGAAGTATGAAAGTTGGATAGAACACTCCAAAAAAAAATACACCTGCATAAGAAAAAAATTATCATGCGAGTAATACTAAAAATAAATAAATTAAACAAAATTATAAAAAATACATTAATTTTATGGACAATGAATTTACTATATAAACATAATGATTTCATATGTGATTGAGTAGAGGTAACATTATTTCTCTTCCTGAAAAGGCTGATGATAGAACCTGAAAGAAAGTGATAAGTAAACCACTATAGGGGTGAAAAGGTTTTGAGGGATAAGAAGCATGAATGATGGAAAAATCACCCCAACTCGTGCAAAATAATTTACATGTATAGGAAAACAGATATTATTTGAGTAATACTAAAGAGAAATAAATTAAACATAAATATGAAATAATAAATCGATTGTATGGAAAATGATTTTACTATTCCAAATATCAATATTTCCTCTATTACTGGGAAGAGACAACATCATTTCTCTCCCTATAAAGGCATGTAACATGGATAAAAATATTATAAAATAAATTTAATATGAATTGATCAATGAAAATTATATAAATATTTCATTATATATATTTTTTGGAAAAATAGATAATGTATATTATACAATTACCCTAACATATTTCCAAATGGTTTATTTGGTCCATACATAAGCTAATAACAAAACTAGGGATTCTATGTGCACTTCATTATGGTTTAGAAGACTATATAGATGTCAGGAACATATGATATAATTAATGATATTGATGTTTATTTGGATCCATTAATCAATAGAGTCAAAAAAGGATTGGTTGTGAATTAGTCACAAAGTTAATAACAAAACTAAGGATTCTCTATGCACTTACCTACTATTGGATAACTACTTCTTAGCATAGAATCTGATGTGAAGTTTCTGCTCAGCGTCCCCATGATGCTCTCATCTAACACACACTCACCATCTTATCTATGTTAAAGAATCTAATTTATCTGTTTCTCATACGTGTGATATGAGTGCATCATAAGGAAACCAGGTAGTATGTTTAGGTCAGATTCTATGATAAGAAGTAGTTAAACAATAGTAGTGAAGTGCTCAAAGAATCCTTAGTTTTATTATTTGCATTACGATTGTCACACAAAAAGTCCTTTATTAGGCTCAATTTATCTACGGAGACAAATTGACATCAATATTCTTCCAACTCTTCTAAACTAATTTTCCTTGAATAATAATGAAGTAAACATGGATAAATAATTTTAAAAGTGTCATATGCATGCTCATTAGGAATCTTGATGGAATATTTATCTCCATCTCCATATTATATTGTAAATAGATTATCAATCATCTATTTATAGTTCATATCCATCCTATTGGGTTCAAGAAAGATTAATTTTATAAAACATATAACTAAACACATATAAGATATTAGTTATCAAAAGTTAAAGTTATACACAATTCTAATAAGGGAAACTTAACATTTGATTATTTCAAATAATTTAAGTATGCTGATGAAAATGGGTAACCTAATTTAAGAAAATAATTACACTACATCAATAATTTCATAAATCCTCTCAAAAAATGAAAATATAATATAGGAAATTAAAGAGTAACAAGAAACTTAAATATGTTAAATAAGAAAAATATACTCTCATTCAATAAACTACAAGATAAAAAAATATATTTGAACAAGTGATGTAGTGACCTAAGTAATTATTAAAAATAAAATTAATGGTGTATCAATATTTGAAAACATCTCAAAACTCTTGGTATGTCATATCACCACACCGACCCATCCAAACGAAATTCAAGGTACTCTAATTGGATTTAAAATTTCAATTTACTAATGGATTACATGAATATGAATTAAATAAATCCAAAAATAGTTTCCTCATTCATTAAAAAGAGAAATGTGATTTTAAAATGAAAAATGTAATGCCTGAATTGATATAAGAACTTGAAATAGGTGTTGAAGTCTAGATAAGTTATTAAATAATCACTAATTTAAAAAATGAGGAATTGATCATAATCTTACATAAAAAATAATTTTATGGATAGATTGAAATTGTTTATAGATGTGGATGACATAATATTTAGATGATCAAGAGATGAATGATGATAAAAGTTTTATACATTAACAATTTCCAATGTTTAATTGTTGATGATAAGTAAGTTTACATTTTCCTTAGTTTATAGGCGACTCATGGAAATCATGGGATATTTATTTCCCAATACATGTATGTGAGGGAAGTTTTTTTAGGTGACAAATGGAATTCAAGGAATTCATGGGATATATATAACTTTGGGAAATCAATTTGGGAAATATAAACAAAATAAAGCAACCAACTAAACTCCACGTGACTCAATTTATCACCATCGATTCCAGAAACAATGAACTCTCCATGAGTGACCAAGAGTTGAATAAAAAATGGAAACAAATAAATTCAAAAGGCATACCCTAATATTATACAATCACCATACCATAAATAATTACATCCTCAAAGATGAAAAAAATAATAAAAAAATCAGAAGGACTACCTCTCTAGGTTAAAGTAAATCCAAGACCCTCTTGTGAAACCCTAACTTCAATCGAACACTAGATGTCGAACAAGATGTTCAAGTGACTAGAAGAAGTGGAGTGTTGTGATATGATATTTGATTCAATGAATAGGAGCACTGTAAGTGGGTGGATTTCTTGGAAAGATTCTTATATCACAATGGGTTCAAAAATTGATAGGGTTTTTTAATTAGATTAGGAAACTTTTATCAACACTTATAAAAAATCACAGGTAAAGAGTCATTTCATCAGTTCTTATTACTTAAGCCCTGATAAATGTATTCTTTATCAGCATTTGTTTAGCACTGCTAAAGGTAAGTTTTTATCAACAAAAAAAAACTGATAAAAAAAACTTTATCAGCGCTTTTATCACTGATAAAGGTTTATTTTATTAGTGCTTTTAGTAGCACTGATAAAGTCCTACATTTATCAACGTTTATTCCCTAAGCACCATGAAAGGATTTATAATTATAATTATAAGTAAAAAAAGTAAATATTTAAATATATTTAATATATATATATAAATATAAATATAGTAAATATATTTTTTATAATTTAATAATTATTTATTTCTAATTATAGAAATATTCTTAAAAAATAATATTTATATAATTATATATATATATAATAAATATATTGATTATTTAAGTAAATTAATTATAACTTTAATAGTTATTTTAATATATAAAATTATTATTTTTTATATTTTTATAAATACTTTAGAAAAAATATTTATTTATTTATAATTAAAAATATATAGTTGTATAAATATAGTAAATGTACATTTATATATATAACTATTTATAAATATATTTTTTATAAATATTTTTTTGATATTATAAATGAATATCTAATTTCAAGTGCATATATATATATATATTAAAAATGAGTGAAATTGAATAAATTAAGAATTAGTATACTTGAACAATATTAAAAAAACGGAAATGATTTATGTGTGTGCATTGCATATAAAAATTCATCAATTACATATATGTGAAATAAATATAGCATAGATTTAATCTACGTTAAATTGATAAATCAAACATCATTAAATTATATGCTGACTACTATAAAATTAGTCATTATTTTAAATTAAAATTAATTTGTAATTATAAAAAACATTATTCAATAAATATATGACTATTTAATATAAAGTTCATAAATAATTTTTAATATATAAATCAAATTTATATACATTAATATATATCAATATATTATATAAAATTTAATAACATTAATTATCATAATTATCTAATTAATAAAATATTTTAATTTAAAATCTTATAATCATTTTTTTATTTTTATCAATAATTATTTAATTAAAGAAATTTGTAATATTTTTTATAAATTTTTTTTTATTTTTTATTTATTTAACTATTTCATTTTATATATTTAGTCCATTATCTGTGCTAAAAATGTGATAATGAAATTAATATTTATCAGCGTTAAAAATAAATCCTCAATAAAGGGTACCTTTTATCTGTGAAAAAAATAAATCACTAATAAATGTTTCCCTTCATCAGTGATAAAAAATAATTGATAAATGTTACCCTTTATCATCATTTAAAATAAAGAAATGATAAAGGATACCCTTTATTATCGATAAAAAAATCACTATTTAAAGGTTAAATTTATCAGTTCTTTCCATAGAACTAATAAATATGTCATTTATTAGTTATTTTTTTTCATATGCTGATAAATACTAGTACAATTAAAGGTCAATTTTGTGGTAGTGTTAGCAGTGGTATTTTTTGAATTAATGATATGGAAGTATTATCTTTATGGATAAATGTGGGATTTATATAATGATAAAAAATGTCTAAAACATATATTCAAATATATAGAGTTGAACATGTGCCAAAAAATATCATCAGAGTTGATAATGGATTATGACTACTTAATACATTACCACCCTAGGAAAGAGAACAATGCTGCTGATATTTTGATTTGGAAGGATCATGCTAGTTTATTCATGATGAGGACCACAAAAGATCTAATATTTTTGAATTTAAAAATAATGGATCTTGAAATACTGAAGGAAGGGGAAAATATAATCTTTCATAAATGAATGTTCAAACCACTCTCCATGTAATGATTAATAAGGCATAGAAGAAATATGATGAACTATAAAATAAATTTGGAAATGTTTTAGAGTTTGACCTTTATCATGATGGAATGAGAAGTTTTAAGAACCGTGTATTTGTTCTTTCCATAAAAGATTTAAAGAAGGTTCTATTAGATGAATATCATATTTCTTTATTCTATATTCATCTTGGAAGTAAGAAGATGCATTGGGACATGAAATAATACCTATGGTGGGATGACATGAAGAGAAATATCATGGATTTTGTATCTCAATGTTTGGTATTCCAATAAGTTAAGACTGAGAGACAATTGTATAATGGGATGTTTCATCCATTACACATACTAGAATGGAAATGGGAGAAGATCACTATGGATTTTTTTGTTCGACCACCAAAATCCTCTAAAGGGTTTAATGTTATATGGGTGGTAGTCGATCGCCTTACTATGTCAGCACACTTCATTGATATTAGATAATATTTCCCTTTGGATCATCCTTCCAAGATATACATTAGGGAAGTGGTAAGGTTTCATGGAGTACAACATTTTATTTTATTAGATCAGGATCCAAGGTTTACCATACTTTTCAGGTGACGACATCCGTAATAACTTGATAAAGAATTGTATTTGAACACTACATATCATCAATAGATAGATGGTCATCCTGAATGAACAATTCAAACCATAGAGAATATGTTGAGATTTGATTTATTAGATTTGAAATGTGTTTGGGGTAAAAAATCCTCCAGTTGAGTTTTCTTACAAAAATATATTTCACTCAAGCATTTAGAGGGCACCTTAGGAAGCCCTCTATATGAACAAATGTATATCACCAACATGTTGGGATGATTTTGGAGAAATAAAGCTATTGGTACTTGATATCACTGATGAAATTGTCGAGAAAGATAGAACCATTCAGTGGAATATCATGGCATCTCAATGTCAGTAGAAAATTTATGCTGATAACAGTGGGTGTGATCTATAATTTGAAGTTGGTGAAAAGGTGTTTCTATGAATCTCACCCTAGTAGAAAGTTATGATATTCAAGGAGAAATGAAAATTATTCCCTTGGAATATTGGTCCCTTTGATATTTTTTATCATATAAGGATAGTGGACTATCACCTGAAACATATTAAAAATCTCCTTCAATTGAATGATGTGATCCATGTATCTATCCTGAGGAATACATACTTGAACTTTCACATCTACTGAACTCAGTGGTCATACCATTGGAGTTGGATCTTTTTTATAAGGAACAACCTTTTTAAATTATAGACTGATCAGAGAAAGTTCTATGAAAAAATATCACTCACCTACTCAATGTTTTTTTTGGAGAAATCACTAGTTAGAGGAAGTTACGTGGGAATTTGAGGATATTATGAAGCTTAAGTATCCTCATTTTTTTAATCTAGTAACGAATTTCGAGTGTGAAATTAATTTTAAGGCGGGTAGAATGTAACACCCCAAGATTTTATGGACCTTTTTTCTAATAAATTAAATTCTCATTTATATCATGAAATGAACTATGTCAAACATTATTTTCACATAGAACCAAGTTGCCTTACATTACATGAAATGCAGACTTGGTGTATGATAAACACAACACAGAGTTGGCATATGATACATGCAAAACTGAGTATCTATGAAACCGATTTTTTAAAAATATTTAAATGTGATAATTATAACATAGTTGTTAAATATAGTTATATGAATATTAATAAATACATTCCAAATATATTTTTAAATTTTCATATATAAATAATTCATATTGATAATAAATGATAATATTTTTGGCTGTCCTTGAATGTTTAAAAAGATCATTTTTTCGAATGAAACTCTTTTAATGTCCTTCGGTGAAAAATAAAAAAATTAATTTTATATACATATATAAATTTAATTTCTTATGATAAACATAGTTTTTTAGTTAATATTGTCACAATTATCTTAGGGTAACTTTTTGGGATTAATCTGATAAACCTCATTTATAGAGGAATAGTGAAAAATACCAGATTTTAATTCAAAACTGCTTTTTAATTAAATTTATTTATAAGGTTACATTATATTATAAATTGTTTTAAAAGTTTAATTAGATAATATATTTTAAAATTAATCTAATTCTGGTCATTGGAAGTAATTTTACATTGAAATTGGATATAAAAACTTCGCAAACATTTGGTAATGTTTACTTCGAAAACCCACATTGTGGACCCTACTACGAGAATAATTTTAAATTTATTTCTGCCACTTATGTGATTAGAATTTGGAAATATGGATTACATATTTGGATGAAGAATAATATTTAATATATAATAAGTTAACATTTGTTTTTGACCAAAAATATTATCAAGTGTGATTAAAATTAATTACTTCAATTAAGAGAAAAATTAGGTTAATAAACTACTAAACATTAATTATAAGACCCAAAATGACACATACACTTGTAAAAACACCTTTTATGTCTATTTTTAATCCATAAAACATCCATTATTGAGTTTTGTTTTTTATGACTTGTTTTATTTAAAAATATGGGTACACCTAACCTGTTTTTCAAAATGCCATGTGTGTCCTTTCCCTTCCCAATAAAAAGCCACCACCTCTACCCCCTTTCTCACACCTCTAAACCCCATTGTCTCCATAATAGTCTACTCAAATATGCTCTAAAAATCCATAAAAAACATTCATAATCCTTCTATTTGGAAGATGAAAACTCAAGGATGCCTTTTAGCACAAACCAAAAGGAGTTACCTGATTAAAAGGTAATGTATTCTCTTAATTTGTTTCCATTATTTTACTTCTCCACCCATCCACTCTATTTTTATATTATTTTATGATAAAAAAATATCATAAATATAATATTATGTATATTATGTGTTTATTATAATGGATTGACCTATTTTTATAATTTATTTAAGCTTGTTTTTCCTTATAAAACATACAGTAATATTACTTTCAATTTAGCGTAATTACGACAATTTCATTTGAGGAAGTATGGACTACCGCCCACTTAATGCGATGCGATTCAATGAAACACAATGTGGAATGACTTAAGGATATTTTTATTGAAATTATATGATATATATAAAAATATAATAATAATTTAATGATATATTTTTACACACACATAAATATACATATGTCATTTACATACTTTCTTTCAATACGACAATAAAAAAAGGAAACAACGTTCATGCATACATATGACTTACCATCTCCCTAAATGGTGATTTAAATTTCATACATATATTTTATATAGATAATTATTATATAAATTTAATGGATATAAAAGATATTTATATCATGTTTTACATTCTTTAATCATGATATAAGTATAAGGACACACAATATACCAAATTAAGACACATGTAAATAACAAAGTAGATATTACTTGAAGTGAAACCTTAAAATAGGATGGTTAACAAATTGGTAATAATAAAACCATATATTTTAATATGTATAAAAATTCCATTAAATAAAATATGTATAATAAACATATATTTATTATGTAGGAATCTTTTATGAGTAAGAAGAAATTCATGACAAAAGGTAAGGGGATTTCATCTCACTTTTTATTCCCATGAGATACCTGCTATATTATCCACTCTTTCATTTTGTGTGGTATATTTTATACCAATTATTGTTTTATATATATCTTATACCAAAATTTATGTTTATTATCATATAAATTTTGGGATTTTTCATTCATGGGGTTTATGTTTCAACAATTATCAAATCAGAAAAACAATTTGTCACAATTTTCCGTGTTTATGAATCATGTTGTGTTATGTACTTAAACACTTTTTTGAGATATATATACTTAAATTTTACTTATTATATCATGAATCGAGTTTTTTAATGATATTTTACATTTTATGTAATGTCATTTTCTTACATGGAGATTATGGTCTTAAGTTACTGAGTTATAAGAGTTTATGAAGACAATCTCATCAGTTTTTGAGATTATTTATGTTTATGCTTCCCTTGATGAAATATATTGATCAACCTATCAATAATACTCATGATTTTACCTATAATATATTAATTCAAAATATCCTCATGTGTTATTGCCTCATTTTCCACTCTTTAGTACATAATAAAGTTTTTTATGTAAAATTTGACTGTCTCTCTCTATTCGGTTAGAACTCTATTGTGTTCAAAAACCATATTTTTGAAAATATTTTCAAAAATGTTTTCAAAAGATCCTTAAAGATAATTTTAAATGAAGAAGTATTTAATTTTTTTATTGTTTTCAAATATTCTTTTATAAATTTTCAAGGTTATTTTCAAATAAAAAGGTTTTTTAAAGGGTTTATGTTATAAAATAGTTTTTCATAGAAGAAAGGATATTTTCCTCAAGAGATGTTTTTAAAAGGCGTATAAAAATTATTTCCCAACTAAGACAATATCCATTGGTGTTACTTAGTCCTTTATAGGTAAATTACTCAATGTTTCTATTCATATTATCTATTTGAATGGATTATGTTTTTATGGGATGATGTTTCTAAAACCCATTTCTTTTTTATGGGTTATATGCTTTTGAAACCCGATTCTTTCCACAGGTCATGTATATAATGAAATGATGATGAAGACTATTAATTTGCACATGTTATGATATGATTACCTGTTTATAATACCCATTTCATGTCTTGGGTTATGATATGACAATTTATGATCTTGTGGCCCATGTGTGAATTATTTCACTATGAGATGTGTGGGACCTATATATCCCTCGAATGCAATGGTTAAGGATTTATATCTCATGATATAGACTAAGATAGCCATGGGAATGAATCATGACTACTAACATGTCCATGAAAGTGAACAATGACTACCAAGATGGTATGAGGAGTGAACTCATGCCACCAAGATGATCGTGAGTGTGAACGATGACTACCAAGATGGTATGGGGAGTGAACCTATACTGCCAATATGGTCTTGGTAACGATGCCTTGGATACTATGGAATTCATAATATATTGTTATGTGTCTTAAAAGAATCCAATTTTTATTCCTATGTTATGATTTCTTGGATTATTCTCTTTATTTCATTATGTTTCATGTCTTATGAACTGCCAATGATTATTCCATGATTCATGTTATGATAATTGATAAGAATGATATGATCTATTATTTTCCTGATCACGTTCTCATAACTCTATGATCATGTTTATTCTTACATGTCTCCCTTACTTACCCTTACTAAGCATATAGGATCACCCACTTTTTTTGTTTACTTTACCCCAGGGTATGATAATATGTATTATGTTTGAGGTGTCTCTGAAGGGTGGTAGTAAAGAAGACTCTAGTGGGAGATAATTTAGCTCATTTATATACTAGTGTTTATGTTTCCATGTTTCTAAAGGCACTACACCAATTATAGTCTTTGGGTGTCTATTTGTATAATGTTTAGTTATTCCAAAAAATTAATTTAATGATCATGTTATAAAGGTGAGGTTCGCTATAAATATTATGATCATATAGATTATTTAGTTCACTTTCATAACCCATTGGACATCCACCATAATCCCCACATGATTTTTAACATAGTTATGTCTATGGGTTAGACAATAACCTAGTTTTTGATTCTGATTTGTGGATAACAAGCTAAAAAAATTTAATCATGGGAAATATCACATGAATGTGTAGTGAGTTTTTTATTCCGGGGAAGTAATTATGCATTTAAAATCATGTAAGCATTATAAATGAGAAATAAATGAGACTAGAAGAAGACATGAAATTGATAATACATCATTGCAAATGGATAGACTTGGAATGGAATATTTTTGGTGGGGCATCATGTTAGGTGTCATAATTGATAAAGGAGACCAAAAGAAAGAATCATATAAGATAATGATTTAATAAATCATGTAGACTAGGTAGGTTGTTTTAAAACCGTGATATTTTAAGATATATTTCTCTTTAAATAAATTGTATTTCATTTATTTCATGTTTTACACACAACATCATGTTTAAATGGCCAGTGATATTAATATTATTATTTAAATGTGACCATTATAAGCTTGCCTTCAAAATTATAGGTCCGAATTGGAATAAAAAATTTATAAAAATTATGTATAAATATTTTATATAATTTAAATTAATTGATAACTAAGTACTAATGTTTCATTAAAATCATTTTATGCTTCAAAAATACATTTTCTTTAGTATCAGTTTTTATTTATTTTTTTTAGAAAATATAATAATTAATTTATGCCACATTTAGAAATGTTATATGATAAAAGGATATAATTTTTAAAATAAACATATAAAAAATATATGCAGGTGACATTTTTTTATTTTTCTAAAAATAATTATTTTAAAGTGAATAGTGAAAAATATAGATTTTTATTGATATCTGCCTTTTTTATTTCAAATATTTAATGAGTTTCATTTATTTAAAATGGGTTATAAGTAATATTAGTTCATTTATATTATTAATAATCTAACCAATGTCATTGTAATCAATTTATGTTGTATTTTGGTATAAAAACTTTTTATACTTAAGAATTTGTTATCTTGAAATCTTTTTTGTTGGGTTTTTGCGAGTTTAGTTTTAAATTGAATTTTACCCCTCCATGAACTAAATTTGGTAAAATTTATCCAATATTTGGAATTATAATAATTAATATAATTTAATATGGAAAACCTAATTTTTGGTCATTATGAATAGTAACCATAGTAAATATTTGTTAACATGGAAAATTAGATAAAATTTGGTTAAAACCACGGGGTGAAGCATTAACATCTCTCTAAAAATTAACTTATACTGTTGTATGAGTGGGTTTGGAACAAATTTGTTCTTTTGGAGATAAATTATTTATTTCAAATCCTTATTTTGAATTTGTGAACCCTCTATTGTCTTTGTGAAGACAAGTTATATTTTATTCATATTAAAAACCATTTTTGGATTTTTTTCATTTAATGGAATTGTTGGAAGATTTGAGTATTTTTCTCATGATACCAATGTTTAAAAATATTAAGAATTTTATTATTTAATCAAAAAAATTCATGGAAACCAATTAATTTCTTTATTTCAAGGTTAAATTATTTTCACTCTTAAAGAAGGAATTCTCTTAAAAATTATTTTTCTTTCATTTTGTGTTCTTATATTAAATGTTAAATATTACAAAAATATTAATTAAATATAATAAAAATGAATACAAATTTGAAATATTCATGTCCAAATATATTCATATGGAAAATTTTATTTTACTTCATATAATTAGGTTATCAAGGTAAAAAGTTGAGTTATGACGGTAAACATTAAATTGATTTTAAAGTAGTTTTATTATGAGATAAGTCTTAACATGTATCCAATACTTGACCAAATGTGATAGGTTGTGTTTATTTAGATATTAACAAGAATTATATTTAAATTTTAGAATATTTTTTTCTACATAACTTGATTATGATATATATATATATATATATTATTTAATATTTAAATAATTCAACGTGTTTCCTTTCTATCCCATACAAAAAGATACCAACTCTCATATATTCTCAACACTTAATGAAAATTCTATATCATAAAATTGATAAACTAATAAATTCCTAGATTCCATAAACACATTATATAGGTTATGTTCTTTCCAAAAGATCATCCTTTCAAGGCTTAAGGTGTAAGTTGAAAGATATTCCTCAATAAAGAGGTTTAACTCTTATCTAAGTACTTTCTATTTTATTTATTCTTATACCTACTCTAAATAATTCGTTTAAAACTAAATTAATAAATTTATTAGATTTAATATAGAGAATTTTTACTATGGTGTAAGAAAAACCATTATTCACCTCATTTACATTTTATATAATATGAAAACATCACTCCTCTGTATGAATGGTTTACCATCATCACATAGTGGTGTAATTCATTTTTCATCACAATTTTACATGGAATATTATAAATATTGAAATAATGCTTATATGTTATATTTGTGATATTTTTATTTTTTTAATGATAGAATATTACTTTTCCTTCTTTCATTTTTTTCATTAGAAAATGAAAACAGCATTCATGCGTATGTATGACTTACTGCTTCCATGAATTGTGTAAATAATTTTTTTATATATACCTTTTATGGATGAATATATATATATATATAATAAATAAATATGAAAATTATATCATTATTAACAATATGGAGATTATAGAACCATGAAAAATGTTCAAGGACTAGAACATCTGAATGAAATCTTTCATGAAAAAATGAAATAATTAACAAATGAAAATGACAATTTTAATAAAGTATTTTTTAATAAATGGTTGTTGAAATTTTTTTTATTGGATAATATGTGATATTATAATTATTTACATGATTATTTTATATAATTATAATAAGTTTTAATTTATTATACTGTAATTTGAATCATTTTCAAGGAAAACTGAACTTGAGGTAAGATATTTTTGTCTTGATTTTATTTATGTGAGACCCATGCCATATTCACCACGTGTTTAATTTATGTGGTGTATATAATTAAAGTGAATGTATTTTTATGATTTTTCATCTGAAAATTATTGGAAAATATATATATATATATATATCCATATAATGTTCTCTCATTCATGAGGTTTTAATTTGAATGTACCAAAGTGGTCAGGGATTCGTGCTTCAATCCAATATTTAACAGAATTTTTTATGTATGAATTTCAATTAAATTTTTTTTATGATCCTTCAATACTAAAAAAATTTATTTTTATTCTCATATATCTGTTCATTAATTTTTCATGTAATAGAAACATTTTCATCATTAGGGTACTTAAAATGATCCATAATTTTTTGAGAAAAACCAACTCTATTTCCTCTTTGGTCAGAAATATTTTTCCTTCAAAATCTATTATTTCTTTAAAATATGGTCAAGAATGTTTTTAACTAATCTTATGAATTTTTAAATCAATATTTATCCAGTTTTCATTTTTTGTATAAAAAAATCAATGGAATCTTCTTTCCATTTACTAAAAAATTACATTTGAATTTTTACCAAAAAAATTAATGAATTATTTGTTTAAACATACACAACATGAATAGAATTTACCACCATAATGATAGATAAAATATTTTAAGATTTCATTAAATTTTTCTATATTTATTTTTTGAAGTGCGTTTTTCTATAAAATTATTGAAATTTTTAGATATTAAATAAGAGATTTCAAAATGAAAAGGGTATTTACCAAAATAAATATTCCAATTATATTTTAATGTAATTTTCATCTATGATAACATAATTTGATTTAAATTATTCTTTACTAGGTATATAATCTAATGATACTATAATTATTGTTTCTCTATACAGATTATGATTATGATGTTGATATTTTTATTAAACTTGGTTATTTTCCTTGGGTCTTGCTACGGTGAAATGAAGAAATATTTATGAAACCCATTTCCATTGCAGGAGTTTTGTTATGATGATATGGTGAATGTTTTATTATATTATGGAAAAAATATGAATGGATTTAAAAATATGATGTGTGAGACCAGAATTATAGAGCCCTAAAACAAATTTGGTAATTCTTTAGATCTCATTAGATAATTAGAGGAAATAAGTTGATGTGATCAATCCACTATGGTAAATAAGAAGGGATAACTATTCCACTATAGGAAATGGGTATTTAAAAATGATCTATTACGATATGAGAAACAAAAATTTATGCATGATAAAATATAGGAAATAGGATTTGAGTATATATCCTTTTTTATATAGAAAAAATGAAGTGATTCATGATATACAAAAAATAAGTTCTTTTCCTATGATGGTTCTATAATCTTTTGATATATTTTTATGTTATTATCTAAACTCATAGGTCATTATCTATTTAGGATGATTTACCAATCTTATGATTCATGTATTTTGAAATGATAATGTTTTTTTATATGAATCATGTTTATGATCTATAATAAATTTGGTATCAACTTCTTATGTTATGATGATGATATCATACCCATATATATATATATATATTATGTTTTCATATGATAATTTGTTGATATATTCAATTTTTACCCATACTAATTATTGAATATCACCCTTTATTACATTTCATTTCTCAAGGTTATGAAGAATAGTTTTATATAGTGTTTTCCAATAAGGGTACAAAGTGCAAATTGAATAATGAGAGATGATGAAGACTATACCTAAATAAGATGTTTATGTATCTAGTCTCCAAAGACAAAAAATCATTGTGTTTTTGGAATGGGTCATAATTTTATGTTATTAATATCCATATAAAATAATGTAATATTCATGTATGATAATATTGGGTCACCTAATTTGGTATTAGAGTTGGTTTAGTTAATCAATTGAGATTAATATTAGAGAAATTTGGTTAAAATATAGGAATAAGTCTATGTATAGGATAATAATAATTACATAAAATTATGACCCATTCCAAAAACACAATGATTTTGTGTCTTTGGAGACTGGATACATAAACATCTTATCTAGGTATAGTCTTCATCATCTCTCATTATTTAATGTTCACTTTGTACCCTTATTTACGTACCCCACATAAAACTATTCTTTATAACCTAGAGAAAGGTAATGTAATAAAGGGTAATATTCGATGCTTATTATGGATAAAAATTGTATATATCAATAGATTATCTTATGAAAACATAATATATTTATATGGGTATGATATCATGACCAGAACATAAAAAGTTGATACCAAATTTATTATAGATAATAAACATGAGTCATATCGTAAAACACTATCATTTAAAAATATATGAATCATAATATTGGTAAATCATCCTAAATCAATAATGATCCATGATTTTAGATCATCACATAAAAATATATAAAAAGATTATAGATCCATTATATGAAAAGAACACATTTTTTATTAGATTATGAATCACTTTATTTTTCCACATAAAAAAGGATATGGAATCAAAATATATTTCCTATATTTTATCATGCATAAATATATGTTTCTCATATTGTAAAGGATCATTTTTAACTACCTATTTCCCATAGTGGAATAGTTATACCTTCTTATTTCCCATGGTGGATTGATCACATTAACTTATTTCATCTAATTATTTCATGAGATATAAAGAATTACCAAATTTGATTTAGGGCTATATAATTCTGGTCTCACCCATCATATTATTAAATCCATACATAATTTTTCCATAATATAATAAAACATTCACCATATCATCATAACAAAATTCATGGAATGGAAATGGGTTTCATAAATATTTCTTCATTTCACCATAGCATGACCCATGGAAAATAAACAAGTTTCATAAAAATATCCACATCATAATCATAATCCATATAGAGAAAGAATATTTATAGTATCATTATGAGAGATTTTTGACATCTTTCAGGAAGAATTTTCTAGTCTATCTCCCAATCATGAAGTAGAATTTTATATAGGGATTATAACTGTTTTTAGGAATATTTCACAAAATCCTTATAGAATAACCCTTATTGAGTTATATGAATTGAATAGGATACTAAAAGATAATCTAGATAATTGATTCATACACCCGAGTACATCACCTTGAGGGTGCACCTATTATTTTTTTAAGAATAAAGATACATCAATGCATCTTTACATTGATATTTTGGGAAGATAACATGATCGATATCAAGAGAATGTATCCTCCACCATATATCAATGATTTTTTTGATCAATTATGAATATATAAATGGATTTAATGTTTTGAAAATCATTTTTATATCATCATTTTACAGTTAAAAATGAGGATATATCCAAGAAAAAAATCCTATATGAGGTAAGAGATTTATGAATTTTTATGGACTCTATTTGGACTTACAAATACTTCTGATATCGTCAGGGATTTAATGAATTGTGTATTTAGATATTACCTTAATCAAGTTTAGGTAGTATTTATAGATGATATTATGATATATTTAATGAGTAGGGAAGATCTTGTAGATTCATTTTGGAATTGTTCTAAAGACCCTAAAGAATGAGAAGTTGTCGTCAAAGTTTATCAACAGTGAATTCTGGTATCATAAAGTTTCATTATCAGATGATACAATCTAAAGTGAGGGTATTTTAGTGGATCTTTTAAAGATATAAAATATTGAAAATGACCTATACTAACTATGAAAACTAAAATCCTTAGTTTTATTGGGTAATCACGATATTACTAACATTTTGGAAAAAATATCTCATGAATTTCTAGTCTACTCACCTTGTTGACTTGGAAGGGGTTTGTGATCTTTTGAATTGATGAATATAAGGATAATTTCATGTTTCAAAATAGAAGGTTATATAGTGAACCTATTATCACAATAACCTATATTGAAAAAGGGTTTGTGGTCTATACTGATGAATAAAATAATGGACTAGGATTTGTCCTCATGGAGAATTATGTGGTGATACCATATGCCTCACACCAATTGAAAATACATGAGAAAAATTTCCTAACTCTTGATATAGATGCATAAGAATTAATGTATAATTTTAATATGTAGGTGAATTATCTATATGGATAAATGTTTGGCACAAATATGGATTATAAATGTTTTAATTATGTATTGACACAGAAGGTGTTAAAAAAACACCCAAGAAGATGGTTGGAATTGATTAAAGATTATGACAATTGAATACATTACCACCATGGGAAGGAGGTAAAGCTGGTTGATTCTACGAGTTACAATCACTATTATTTTTTTATCCATGATGAGTATTTAAATTTATCCAATACATATAGGTTTACAGAAAATGGAACTTGTAATCATGATCAAAGGGGATATATCCAACCATGCATAGATAATTGTTCAACCATATATCTATGTGATATTTAAAGAGGTATATAAGGAAGATTTGGAACTACATAAGACGGTGACAAATTTTCCTGAGTTGAACCATGATTAAGATAAAATTATAATCTTTAGGAATGTTATATGTTTCCCATTAATGCTAGAATTGAAAAAGGAACTGTTATAAGAAGATTATAGTTCATAATTTTCTATTTACAATAGATGTACAAATATTTAAAGAGATATGTTATAATATTTATAGTGGGAAAAAATAAAAAATTTATATTATAGAATATATATATTGATTCCCTATATTTTACTAAGTTAAGACTAAGATTCATAATTTTAAGGTGATGTAACAAAAATTACCCAAACTATAATGGAAATGGGAGGAAATCACTATATATTTTTTTGTTAGGATCCACAAAATATTTAATGCCTTAAAGATATTTGGGTTGTAATCCACCACCTTATGAATTAAACAAAATTAATTTAAATTATAAAACATTTATCTCATAATTAATATTCCAGGATATATATTAAAGAAGTGGTAAGGTTTCATGAATTATCAAATTTTATTGTATAAAATTCGAACATAAGGTTTAACTAAAAGTTCGGGAAAATTATTTAATAATATATGGATTTAGATTTTATTTTTAGTACTAAATATCATCCACATATAAATTTCTAGTTTTATACAAAAATTATAACACTTACAAATATATTGAGATATTGTTTTATAGATTTCAAGGGTCGTCAGGATTAATACCTTCTTCTAGTAGATTTTTCTTACAACAACAAATTTCACTCAAGAATTCAGATGTATCATATGATTATTTTTATGGAAAGAATTGTAGAACACCAATGTTATTGGATAAATATGGAGAAACAAAGCTATTGTGGATTTATTCATATATTTAAATGTAAATAAGTTTAGATACATTTAGAATAAAACTAAGGCTTCTCAGAGTCGATTGAAATGTTATGTTATCAATCCTTATAAAAAATATAGAATTTGATGTTTTTGAGAATTTATTTGTTTAAATTTCTCCATGAAATATGGTTATGATAATTATAAATAAGAGAATTATGATACCTAGGTATATTTTACCCTTTTATATTCTGTATTCAGGAGGGATTGCAGCTTATCACTTGGCTCCTCAATCGAACCTATTTCAATTTCATGATGTGCTTCATGAATCTCTCATGAAGAAGTACATACATAATACATTAAATGAAATAAAATCATATGTTTTACCAATGTGTAATTATATTTATTTCAACTAAAAACCAATAGAAATATGGAATCATAGAGATAAATTTATATTGAATAAGACTACTCACTTTGTTAATGTTCTCTAGGGGAATTTGAAAATCAAATAATGTATATGGGAACTGTGGATGTGATGAAAAATGGATATGATCATTTATTTGTATTAGAGTGATTTAATTTCAAGGGATAAATTCATTTTAATGTGGATATAATAAAACACACTGATATTTAATGATATATTTCTCTTTAAATAAATTTAATCTCATTAATAGCATTCATTATATGAAATAATGAGTCTAAAAAAGCCGTGACATAAATATCAATATTTAAATTTCATAGTTATAACATATCCTTTAAAATATAAGGTATGAATATGAATAATCATGATATAAAAATATATATAAATTTTTTTATAATGTTAACTCAATGATAAATAATTTTTCAAATTTCAGTAAAATCATTTTATGCTATAAAAACACATTTTCATCAAAAACAGTTTTATGGATTATTATGAGATTATATCATAATTAATTTTCAGAAATATAAGAAATTTTATTACATAAATTTTTGATAATTTTTAAAATTACCGAAAAAAATTATATTATGATTAAATTTTGGTATTTTTATGAAAAGTTTGATTTTATAGAGAATAGGGATTAATAATGAATTTTATTGATTTTTTTCATTTCAAGAATTTGGAAAGGAAAATTTGTTTTAAAATTTTTTAAAAGTAATATATTTTCATTTATATTGTTAAACATACAATAAGGTAATTATAATCAAGTTTATGTTAGATTTATTTTCATAAAATGATTTTATACTTATGAAAACATTTTTTTTCTTGAGAACCGATTTTCACCAACTTTTGGTAGTTAAAATTTAAATTTAACTCCTACACTTATATAAAATAATTTTTATAAAATTTATTACATAATTATAACTATTATAATTATTATAATTTAATATGTATGACTTAAATTTTGGCCATTATGAATTGTAATCAGAGTTAATATTTGTCACCTCAGTAAAAGAGGTAAAATTAGGATAAAAACATGGTGTAAAATATTAATATCTCTCTAACACAATCCTTGTAATATTGGATGAGAGTTATTTGTAAAAATTTATTCTTAATAAAATAGTTAATTTATTTTAATTTTTTTTAATTTGGGAAGCCATGATCGACTTTTGAGAAGATAGGTTAAATTTTATTCATATTAAAATCTATTTTTAGATCTTTGAATTTATGGCATTGTTGAAAGAATACATTATGTTTTTATTGATATTAAAGTCCAAAAATGTTAATTACTTTATTATATAATAAAAAAACCATGTAACTTAATTTATTACTATATTTTAAGGTTAAATGTTTTTTAATCTTAAATCAGATATTTTCATAAAAACACTTTTTCAGGAATTTTGTATTCTTATATTAAAAGTAATTTCATAATCCTATATAAATTTAATTTGATAAAATGAATTCAAAATTTTGAATCATTATATCCAAATTTAGTTATAATTCATCTTTAATTTTTGATTATAAAATTAAGTTATCATGTTAAATTTTTTTAGTTATCATGGTTAATGTTAAAATGAGTTTAAAATGGTTTCAATAGGAGATAATGATTAAAGTATATCGAAAATTGGTAAAAATGTTATTTTTTTATTTATATTGACCATAAAACTTCTTAAATTTTAAATTCCAATTCAATAGGGACATTTTAAATTTCATTGATATATATTTATTTTATTTAGTTTTTTAAGTAATTCTAATTATGTCATTTCCATCCCTTATAAAAGGATACCACATCTCCTCTCTTATACACAGTTAATGATACTTATATCTTGGCCAATAAATACCAATATATATTCTTATATTCCATTAAAACATCCTAGAGATTCTGTTATTTCCAAAATGTCATCCATTTAATTCTTAAGGTGTAAGACAAAAGAGGTTTCCCAAAAAATGATATTACTCTTAAATGAGTAAATTCAATTTTATTTCATATTTCATCTCCCATAAATATATGGAGTCCATTATAAAATAATGAATTTATTATCTAAAATAAATTTAATTTTTATTTTTATGATGTAGTGACCATTATCCACCACCTTTCATTCTTATTGAAAATGTAAACATTGATTGTGTATATGTACGAATTAATATCTCCCCATAGATGCATAATTCATTTTTCAAAAAAATTTAATTTCTATGGTTATAAATATTGAAATAATATTTATATGTGATATTATATATATATTTTTAATGATAAAATATTTTTAATGATTCCTTAATTATTTTTGGTAGACAATGAAAACATCCTTCATGCATACGTATGTACCATTGTCTTCTTGAATGGTGAACATAATTTTTCTATATATAAATTTTATGTAACAATATATATATATATATATATAACTTATATGATACTTATGTCATGATTAACATTATATATATTATGGAACCATCATTAATGTTTAAGGACATAAAATTCAAAACTGAAATAATCATTAAAAATGAAACAATTAACACTAAGAAAGAACGATTTTTGTAAATAATTGTTAATAAACGGAAGTTAAAAATGTTATAATTGGATAATATATGGTATTATAAGTTTTAAAATAATTCTTTTATATAAATATATAAATTTAAATTAATTATACGGTTTTTAGAGGGGTTTGGATGAAAATTGAACTTGATGTAAGATATTTTCTCTCACTTTTATTTCTCTGAGACACATTCCATGTTCCCCACTTACTAATTTTAATGTTGTGTATATAATTCCCATGAATTCATTTTATTAGGATTTACATTAAGACTAAGGGGATATAAATATCCATATAATGTTTTCTCTTTCATGAGTTTTTGATTCTAATGTTACCAATGTTGTATTGGATTTATGTTATAATCCCATTTTAATTAGGTTTGTTTATCCTTGAATTTATTTTAATGTAATGTAAAGTTATGTTTTTTATAAATACCTTTAATTTAATAATCATATTTTTATTCATGAAATTTTTATGTAATTATAAAATTTTTTCCTTCGTAGAACTCAATATTATCTGAAAAATGTTTTTGGAGAAAAATATACTTTATTTATTCTTTGGTTAGAAGGAATTTTCTTCCATGTCCATGATGTATTTAAAATTATTTAATGAATTTTAAAATATTATACTAATAATTTATAAATTCTTTTTTACCCATGTATTATTTTTTATATTTTTTCTTCAAATGAACTCTGTTGTCATTTTTTTAATGAGGTATGTTTTTTAATTTTTAACAAAAATTTTGATGGAATAATAGTTTTAATGTAAATGACAGGAATTAAATTTCACACCATCATGAATGATAAAATATTGTAATATTACTTAAAAACTTTCCATTTTTATTTTCAAATAAAATGTTTTCCATAATATTTTTGTATTTTTTTTGTATTTTAAGTAATTTATTTCAAAATGAAATGGGTATTTCCCTCAAGAAGTATTCCAGTGATATTTTAAATGAATTTTAATCTATGATAATATCCTTTGATGTTAATTATAAATTACTAGGGATATAGTCCAATGATTTTATAATTATTATTTCTCTGGATGGTTTATAATTATTATGATGATATATTTAGGGAACCCATTTATTTTCTACTGGATATGCTATTATTAAATGCTGAAATATTTATGAAACCTATATTGTTTACAAGGGTTATGATATGATGATATTATGAGTGTTTTATTTTATTATGGAAAAATGTAATTTTTATATTATGTGAAGGGTGGACATAGTATTATGTATCCCTAAATTTCATTAGTAAAGGATTTATGACTCATAATATTGTTATGGGACAAGAGTTGATATGCTCAATCCATTATGGAAAATAGGAAGGGATTCATGATCCACCATGGAAAATAGGTGGTTATGCTGGATTGATTATGATATGGGAAACATGTGTTGATACTTAATACACATTGAATTGTTTACTATTATTATTATGGTCCCATACTCATTTGACATATTTTTTTCTTATGATAAAAACTCATGGCTCATGATTTATTTATGATTATTTATCACTCTAATGATTCATTTATTTTGAAATGATAGTTTTTTACTCCTTGAATCATGTTTATGATCTATGAAGGATTGGTTAGGAACATTTTAAGTTATGGTCTTTATATCATTAGCTTATGATTAACTTACTATTTCATATTATCATCAATTGATATATCCCATTTTTACCCTTACCATGCATCTGATCTCAGACTTTCTTATGTTTCCTTTCCCTAAGTTTTAAAGAAAGGTATTATGTAGGGTATGAAAATAAGGGTACAAAGTTATAATAAAATTATGAGATATGATGAAAAATTTAGCTAAATAATATTTCTATATATCTATTCTAAAAATACACTAATCCTTTATAATTTTGGAATGTATCATAATGTTATGTAATTAATGTTCCTCTAAAATGATGGTATATTTATGTATAAAAATATTTTATCACCTCATTGTTGGGGTATCATGTCCATATAATCATATGGAGTTCATATGAAATATACTTTATGTAATGTTCTGGTTTTGACATGATGTATAAAATTGATTTGATATAGTATATTAAGTCATCATAAGAGTTGAATGAGTGTTGTTTTATTTAATATTTGTTAAAGTATCTTTTTTAAAGACACATTATTAGAGAAATGGTTATGGTTTTTTTCTTTATATAGAGTATTCATGTATTGTGAGATTTATTAAAGTAGATTTAGTATATAAAATTTAAGAAAGAAGTGGCATATAACATTAATGTCTTTGTGAGGATATAATATTGGATTCTTGGAACATAGTAAGCAATATTTGGTGATTTAGACTATATAATATCATTTATCCACACCATCCCTGTATTGGTATAAATATTATAACCCTATAAATAAGTGAACTCCACATTTTGGAGATGAATTCTTTGGAAAAAAAATTCTATACAAAATAGTACTCCCTTGATTGTTAATCTCTTCTTTTTTATTATATTGCAGTTACATTTATACAAAAACCTATTTCATGGCTCTACTTACTACATGTTTATAATATTCAAGGTATAAATTCCATTTATATAAATATCATGTGTGTCAAATATAGGATCATTAATTTAAGAATACATGTTTCAAGCTATCATTAAATTCTTGTGGAATGGGTGTGAAATCATCCTGGTGAAATATTATTTAAATTGTCAACATTAACAATGGAGGTTGAAGATAATTGTACCAGACCAATATTTCATAAATCATGGGGTCCTAAAGGTTTTAGACATTTATATCATCATCAAAATTTAGAACACATGGTGAGTCAATGTTATATAATTTTTTGGTCATGTTTTCTATTTTATAAGTTTCTCTAACCAGCTACTTATCATTAGAGAAAAGTGTGTAGTGTGTCTTTCATTATTTAATAAATAATATATTATAAAAATAAATTATTAAATTATATTTCATGAGATTTTTCATTTAAATTAATTATTTTTTTGTGTGAAGTGATAATTTTGGGACACTTTGAACTACATTACTGGTCTTTTAGGATTACAAATGCATCACTTTATCTATTGGTTTTTTCCATGAGTGTTTAAAAAAATGTTACCTAGGTATATTAGAAAATTATATTTATTATAGGAATCCTTATATGACTTTTTTTCTATAAATAAAGTGTCGTTATTTATTTTATTATCTATATAAGTTCATTTATCCCTTGCGTTATGATTCAATTCCATTTATTCAATAACATATTTCGTGGTTGTACCGCCAACATAGTTATAATATTTGTATTAGATTCACATATTCAATGCAATTGTTTTTCTATATCATTGAAAGAATAACCACTTTATAAACCTCAAACTTCTCTATTCATAGTCGATGGATAAAATTATTTATGCTTTCCTTCTTGTAATAATTCTCTAGATTTATGATCTTGAGAATGGAAGTTATTTTAGTTGGTTTTAAGTTATTTTAGTTGGTTTTATCTTATAGTTTTTCTAAAAGTTGATTCAAGAGTATTTTTGGGTTATAATTTTGGGTTTGATTTCATTATTTACATATATGGAGGGGAATGGGAGAGTATAGGTACCAAAGACATGTTAGTCATCCTATTTTTATTTTATAGTGGATAAAAATATCATTTTGGTTTCTATGGTAGGTGTTTGTTTTATTAATCTCTTAAATCAATAAATATTTGTTTCAAATAAGGACAAATTTATAGGGTAATAATGTAATGTACCCACATTGGTCTTTTTTGGGTAGTATCAATACTTGAGGGTTTTAAGACCTCAGGAACACCTCCCCGTACATCAGTGGTTTTAAACTAGTAGTAAGGGTCTTCTGTGATACTACAGGGAGACTATAACCTCTAATTAGACTCTACAATAAGAAAAAATAAATAAAAAAATACCTAAAATTACATAAAGTTAAATAAAAAACAATATTATAGTAGTTGGAATGCAACAGGAAGTCATTTATACTTCAAAGACTCCCATCGAGCTGACCACATTTACAAAATAAAAATCAAGAACAAAATAAATGCACAGTTGGATGTACTACATCCCCGATCCTCACCTAATCTCAATATCTAATCTCAGATAATCTGTCTAACTTGAATATAGTATCTCAGTACTCCTAACATGATCCTGCAATCAGTGAGTGATTCTTGGGTAACCAATTGTTATCAACACCTGGGTAGGGTGTGATTACAACTCAGTAGGGAACCACCAATGCAGTCCTGTACATAACTAGTAGTTGAAGTGTATTTGAATGTGAACTACTATACAGAATAAAAAATAAATTATGGAAGCATAAATTAGAAATAACTGTTAATCCTAGGGTTCTACAATAGAACCCCGATCGACCCAAACATGCTTCAGTCGGTGCTAGAGTGTCTTTCATCACATCCCATGATTGTGGCTGCCAAAATTAGGTGAATACACCAACCACATGAGAGTATATAGGGTGGTAAATAGTAGTATTATTAAATGAAATCCCTATATCTATACCTTGGTGATCTAATAATATAATTATTCATCCTCATAGAACCCTAGGTGATATCCTAGGAATTCCATAGTCATCAGGATTGTAGTAGATCACTATGAGGTAATCCGAGGAGATCCAATAGTATTAGGAATCATCCAAAAATTCATGAGGGGATCATCCCAATGAATTTTAAAGTATCATTAATTATCATTGAAACTACGGGGGTATAATAGTTGGCATTAAAAAATACCAGAAATCATAACTAAACCCAATGGGTATTACCGTTGCCCTTCTAAAGTATCATACATCATCACCAAACCTGAAGATGTAATATTAAGAATCTAATAGTCCTCATGATCCAATAAGAACACTATGTGATATTCTGAAAATTCCATAATCATCCAAAATCATATGAAAATCTCCAGAAGTAATCATGAGTGTTCCATGCATATTATGTTTTTTAAAGTGTACTTCATACCATAACATCACATAAGTTCTGGCCATCTACTCGTGCCCAAATCTAACAAAAAAGGATTCCTCTCATGGTAGTAACTTGTAATGGTCATTATGACCACATAAGTCTCACGTAGTTGATATATCTATTAAGGTGACACACTTTATAATCACATCCCATTTCCAAAACACCCTCTAACTTAGGTCAATATCTTAGAAGGGAACCCACAGGGGTCCCCTAGTTCTTATCATAGATGAACACACATTAATGGACCCCAATCCCTAACTCATATATCATGACAACACCAAAAATATATATGGATTAACATACCTTCCCATATTGAAAGAATTATTATGGAATTAGTTTCCTCTTAATCATGTCTCATAAGGGAGATGGACTTAATCCCATTTATTTGGTCACGTCACCTAGGCCAATCAAAACACCAAACATATCTACCGGTCTCCTAAGGGGCTACCCACTAGAGTAGAACATATTAGTGGTGGAGGAAAACATACCCCATCGTCACCATACTATCCAAATATCTCTAATACACCTCATATTTCTATCATTAAATACTTACAAAACTCATTATCATAACATCACATCCCCTTACTCGAAGGTGAACAAGGCATATATACTAAAAAACACTATGATTATTCTATAAAATTACACCCCTCAAGGGGTGAATATCTATATAAAATCATTAATATCAAGGCCTTTAACATTTTCATCCATGGTAGACAATACAGTTCACAAGTGTCCATCATGGACCTTTGCACATTTCCCAGTTGAGACATTTCATTTTAGTAAAAAAATTTATTTTCCAACCATTAATTGACCTTGGTATTGAGACAAAATATCACTTACCATAAAAAATAAAATTAAAAAAATACCGTAATGGAATGTACATGGGACTTCTTACCTCGATAGGAAATTTAAAATTTTTAGTGTGGCCTAGAAAATCTCGCCTAGGATCATCCGAGTCCAAATTATTCCCTCTTATCACTGTGTGGTCCTATCTCACACCAACACATCCAAAAAAGAATTCATAAATTTTATAATTAATAAAAAATTAATTTAAAAAAGAATAAATTTATAAATTTCAATGGGTCATCCTCATCAATACAAAATAAATGAGTTCTGGTCCACTCCTGATGTAACCCCCAGATTAACCAACACAAAAGTCCCAATTAATATCCTCGAATCAATATGTAAATAAATAAATTTAGGGGGTAAACTATTGAAAATATAAATTGTGATGTAAATTTATGGAAGGATCATTTTATGAAATAAAAAAGTGTATTGTGGTATCATATATCTATGTAAAGAAAAATACCCATCCAAAATGGTCAATTCCACCATGCACTAATGTAATCAATACAAATACCTAAAAAAAATCACCTGAAATCAATCGTGATAGAGGGGAAACAACAAAAAGGTGTGTGTAAATAAGAACATACCCACAATTTCAATAAAAATGCAAAAAAAAACTACCGGAAATATCTGGAATAATTGATATGGGAGGTACGAAGAAGACCTCCCAGTTTACTTTTTTGATACAATAAAGAATGGGGGGGCAATCCCCCATTTTACTATTTGAAAAAAAAACTACTGTCCAAATTTCAGGATGTTAACATAGGGTTTACACCATGATTCTTAAGGTAGTCCCCCTTCCCAATCTTCTATCCCTATTTCACTCCATAAAATCATAGATCACAACCTATGAAACTCCTTCATGGTGTTAAAGGAACTTTCATGGTGTTAATGGTATTTTCATAGTGTGAAAGGCATGATGATGAACTTTTCAAGAGCACATGCCCTCATGAAATTTTCCAAAATTCCACTAAACCCTCAAGACATCCAAAAAATGATAATAATTTACCAAAAAACTCATTTTATGGATGTTTTAAATCTTGGAACCTTATTTTGAGTTCTAGTTCTCAAATTTAACCATCCACCATAACAAATATTCAAATTTCTGTTGAATTATGTAGAACTTCTAGACACAAGGTATTATAATCTCCAAATATAAGACTTCTAAAACCCATGAAGCTTAATCAAGTATTCATTAATCAATAATAACTTACTTGGACACTAAACTAGGATTAATTAACCATGTTCTACTCTAGTATGACGTATTATCTTCTTCTATGATACTCAGAATATGTTGTTCACTTTCATTAATAACTGATCCACCATTAATTAACATTAATGAAAGACTAATATGATTCTTTACCCGAACTTCATATTGTAAGACACCAAATATTTTTTAATTGATTCATCATTATACATATGGTGCTTCAAACCACAAGACTCTACTCATTACTATTGATTTTGATTCATAGTGGTCCTCACCATTATATTCACTTATCAAAAATCAATCTTAGTGGTCCAATGACCATGTTGGTATTGTTTTTATAAGAAAAAAATGTAAATACATATGAAAAAAGGTCAAAATAGGGTATTATCTCCAATATATAATTCAAAAATGATTTATATGAGCTCCACTACCCATGAATAGGGCCCATATATTCTAGACCTTCACTAAAAAGTCGCTTCCAAACCTCAGAATACCGCAATCATGAAAATACATTGTACCTGATGTAGTATACAAATTATTATATCCAATATCACCTAAACCACTATAACTACATTTTTCTAGATTATTCGCCATATGAATCAAGCTTCAAAACTAGTTCACCCCTTGAACCATTTTAAAATCAATGTTTCACCCAGTTAACGAAGAAATGAATCTGGTCCACCCCCTAAACCATGCCATGAATCATGATTTATCTTAGTAATAAAAATGGAATCAAACTCTAAATATTTTACCCTAATTACATTGAATTGATTCCACCCAAAAAATATATTTGAATTAAAACCTAATATTTAACATGGGACTAGGTAAAATAAGATTCACTTTCTCACCTGCATTCAACCCCACCTCCATCATCTAATTATCAGTCCTAACACATCCACAACCCATCCAATGTGGGTTTATTCCACCATGGATCATACTCCATACACTACCATATGAAACGGTTGGATGTTACAATGTTACTAATACTCAAGGACTATCTTGAAATAGTAATCCATTTACACACTTGGCTTAGGGGAACATTATCCATGGAATCCATAATAATTCTTCCTTAATAAGGGTAACACACTCCAACATCATATGGTGAAATCTTTACTATATGGATTATTTTTTTCCTATCCTTGAGAACCACCATAACAAGTTTCAATATCACATAATTGTCATTACTCATGATCCATACTCATTTCGTCCAATGAATCACCTGCCAATATTCAACTCTTGGATCGACCTTTCCTCATTACCTGACCCATTTCTAGTGTCTCCTATACCATTTAGGAGAATTTCTCTTATCATCAATCCATGAGCCACTAGACCCATAATAACATCCTCAAAACCATCATTCCTAATCCCACACACCCCACCAATTCGAAATTCAATAACATCAGACATACCCAACACACACTAACATGATCCCATCAAAACATAATTGGTGTACGATCGTTTGACACCAAGTCACACAAACCAAATAATTATCTTAAGTGTCATATCTAATTATAAGTAGCCTTATGTTCCAAAATAATTTCCTATGCTTCATGAAATTTCTATCTCATTTAACCAGAAGAACTCTTGGTACCCCTCCACTAATAAATTAATATCCCTATCTTGTTGAGGGGAAAACACGCAATCACCCACTAACAAATATAACCAAAAAAATAAAAATTGTATACCCATGTTATAACCCCATACCACTCAAGAATACTTCAAAAATATGTCAGTTTAGTTATCCCACTAATCCTTCCCTCGAAACAAAATTTTGACTCCCAAATCACCAACAGTCAAGGTTATTTTTCACAAAACTATTTCAAGGCATCCCTATTCCCATACCATATAAGGAAACACCTAAAATTCTATAATATTAAGTCTAGTAACCTACCAGTGACCATGATTTCTACATTATACAAGGAATATTGATGCATGAATCCCATATTTGTTAGTATTTCCTTTACACCAATATCAAACCTGATGTATATACCAATGATTCACA
This sequence comes from Viscum album, assembly GCA_963277665.1. Lineage (NCBI taxonomy): Eukaryota > Viridiplantae > Streptophyta > Magnoliopsida > Santalales > Viscaceae > Viscum > Viscum album. The sequence continues at coordinate 351,536,488 of OY728121.1, read as the reverse complement.
TATCTAAGGGAACTCACAAGCCTAGGAAAACCCCTATCTCAGGTTACCCTTATATACCTCATTTCAACCAAAAGACCTAGTTCAATAACTTATTTTACCAAATCTCAGTCTCAATAGGCTCTCCTACATAAACCATAAGTTATATCTCACTATGTTATAGCTTAACGGAATCACCTCATTGTTCCTATTTCAATTGACATCAAGAAACTCACATGGAAATAAAGAATATAGAGGGACCTCACATATATAATCATCGAAAGCACATTTCAAATACACATCCTACCATAGAAAATTTTTTTATTAGTCATCCAAATACCTAACTAATCCCTCTATAATCTCAATCTTAGGAAAATCCTCATCATGCCATTGCACGGGGGAGTTACCCCCATAATGATAACATTCAGATCATTCAATATATACTCATATAAAGATAGAAACCATACATGATTAATATATTTTATATAGTAAAAAAATGGTTTAGTTAAGTATAATTCTATTCTAATATATCCGGGAAACACCATATAAGCTGGTGATAACACTTTAAATAACCAAATTTATTTTCTCAATCACCCAAAGGTAGGGGGATTCTTCTATCCCTAAGAATTTGTTATCAATCTATATACCTCCCATGTAAGAGATTAAAAACATAAAAATCATCATAATCATCAAAATTTGAGACTACCTTTAATAGGTTCATTATCATTCGGCCGATTGTTATATAATTTCCACACTATTCCAATAACGGGTATTAACCTCAGAGGCACTGAAGAGAGTATGTGGTCTATGCAAAATAATATCATGTGGGAAGATATATTGAGAAATTAAATTTAGTATAAGTTAATTAAAAGGAATCCTGATATTTACCTCTTTAAGTGGGTTAATAGATCTTATTTATCCCCTCAATAGTGCAATTTACATGGTCTCTCTCATCAAATACTAGAAAATTCCTTTTAGATTATAAGATACATTGAAATATATTTCTGGAAACACAATTGGTTGGACTTGAACCTATTCCATTATTGGTGTAATTATATAGATATTACATTAAAAGACCCTACTCCCTCTATATATTCACTTATATAGTTATTTTTAAGGAACACAATTCACTGTTTCACTACATCCATCTATCAGATGAACTGGATCACTACATTATCACTTCATCCCCTTTTGGGAGCTGACTTGCCTAGGGTTTCAAAACATGATTAATCCTTCATAAAATATTCATATTCTTGGACTCAATACATATAAAAATGATATATACCCAAAATTAAACTTCCACATTTGGAGTATTAAGGCTCCAACTATGCCTACTGATGAAAACCTAAAATGAATTGAAATCCCCCTCTCCAAAAAATGAAATTTCTATAACAATGAAAAAACTGAACAAGAGATGCACATATAACCCTAGAGTTACTGGGATATCTAATAATAGAAAAACCCATAGAGGATTTATAAGATCACATGGTGGAATTATAATAATAGATGAATTTATTCAAGAAACCTAGGATTTCCTTATTAGAATGTGTTTATAGGTTCTATGCTGGAACATCATTACTACCAACAGATGTTGGCTCCTATGGGAGACTAATATGGCCATATATCACAAGGATATCAAACAAAATATCTAGTTATTACGTACCAATTTCATGAATCTTTTTTAGTATATATTTCAACAGTAATAGGATAAAGGTCTACCTAAAGATATGAATGGTCTCCTTCTATCCATCTATGTCACATATAGTGTATCTTCCCATAGGAGAGGGGATATGTGAGTCTGGATACATTATAAGGATTAAAAAAATTAAGGAACAAAATACTTATGGATATTGTGCTCAATGTATTATATGAGGTGGTTTTACCATTTATGAATCCTCAGGATCTATCATCCAGACTTTCAAAATCTTATTTGGGGAGGGAAATTTTGTTGAGGATGAGGCCCTTGTGTTGTTATTAGGGATCAACCTATGAAATTACTATAATATAACTTTATTTTAGGTGGATGTTTACCCTTTAACTTTTATCAACTCATAAATGGGGAAATAATAATTTCCATAAAAAATTATTTGTTACATCAGATCCTGCAAATCAATTCTACATCTAGAGGTATATATTATTCACTCTTGGAGAGAGGGAAACATGACAGTGGATCTTTTTACCTCTAAAGGTAACTAGGTTGAAATGATAGTGGTGTAATCAAGTATTGGATACATTATTTTTGACTTTGTTGAATGTGTTTAATGGTATACCCTTAGACTTCTTTATGTTTTCCCTCCATGACCACTTTTTGAAATTGAAATTTATGTGCTTTTGGTTAAAAAATTATTTTCAATTTTTAGGAAATCTCTAAAAATGGGTAAATTAAATAAAATCTAATTCTAGTAGTGAACTAATAGGGTATTTATGAATATCATACTCTATGGGACTACATAACTATCATCACTAAGCATCACACCATAGATCAACATGACCTATTATTATAAAGAAATATACTATGATTTAGATGAGTATAATTCCATTCAATGATATATGGAAAATGCAATTTAATTTGTTACTATGATTTTAAATAGATAAACCCTCATCATACTTGATATAAATTACACATTGTCTTGTGAATTTAATGAAAATAATACATTTTAAAAATGATTCATGTACAATGGCCTCTTTCCAATGGGGCACCAAAACCGGTAACTAACCTCTTTCCAATGGACCAAGAGAAAGAAATATAATAATTCACAAATCACAAATCCATAAAAACATTTTTCAACACATTTGGTGAAAATTATAAAATTATAACACTATAAAAAAAGAACAACAATCAGTATCCTAGGTAACCTGAAATTCAATTAGAAAAGGTGTTTGCAGCACCCTAGACCGATGTCTACCATAAGCCCTAAAACATTCCAATTTCATCTATCTACGATATCCAAAAATATTAATAAAAAACAAAACACTAATTAATTTTTTGATATTAGTAACAAATATTACTATAATACCAATTTATAAAATTAAATCTGTGGTCCACAATGAGAAGATACTAGACGGGAGAGTTAAAAGACCTCATGCACACCTCCCCATACACTAGAAGCTTCTAACTAGTAGCTGGGGTCCATGGTGATACATTTGGGTGACTATACCCCTAAATTATAGTGTGAAATTAAAGATAAAAATAACGAAACAATATCAATAATAATTACATCCATTAGATTACATGTAAGTAAATATAAAAACAATAGTATATCAAATATAATGTTGAAGGAAGTCATATAAACTCATTGGACATCCACTAGGATGAAAACATATAAAAATGGAAAAAAAGAAAAAAAAATACATGGGGATCTACGACATCCCTAAGACTCACCTAATTAAGATATATAATATCATATTATCTATGATTATAGACCATACTCTCTGGTCCTAGTACCCAAACTGAACCTGCAATCAGTGAAGGTCGTTCAGTTACCCAATTTATATGGCTTCCTGAGTATGGTATGAGTATAACTCAGTATGGAAACAACCCCATGGTCCTATAAATAACCAATACTTGAAATTTATTCTCATGTCACATGTTTAGGTGGATAAATAAATTAAATATACTAGCATAAATAAATAACCATTATTGATCATTGGGTTCTACCATAGAATTCTGATCGATCCAAGCCTGCTTCAACTAGTGTCAGAGTGTCTCTAAGAATTTTATATGAAAGTTACAACAGAAATAGAATGAATAAACCAACCCCTTGGTGATCATCCTAGGTGTTCCATAATATTAGTTATAATTCCAATCTATAGTGGGTAACCATAGGTGTTATATTATTTTAATTAAGATTCTTCTCAAAACCCTAAGAGATATCCAAGGTTTTCCAAAATCATCACGATCTAAGACAATCCCTAGGAGGTAATACTAGGAAATATTATAGTATCATGCATCACCAACAAACCAAAGAGTGAACCACACCAATGTGTTCTGTAGTATCAATCATTATCACAAAACCCAAGGCGAATCACCCTTGGATTTCTAAAATATCAAGCCTAATTTTTAAAACCAAGGGTTATCACCCATGTTGTTCTAATGGATAGGAAATCATTATAAAAACTTAGGATTTAATCATGATAATTATATTATTCAATAAGATCTAAGGAAAATACTAGGTGATATCTCAACCATTCCATATTCATCAGGCATCATCGCCAAACCTCAAAAGGCAATCTGAATTGTTATATACACATCAAGTGTCTTGGAGGGAAATAATTTCTCCTAAAACATATTCTCTTGGATTTGCATCTATCCAAGAAAATCTCACCCAAAAAGGTCTAATTATCAAGATATTGACTTATAATAGTCACTATGGCCACATAAGTCTCACATCGTCATTCCATGTTTTTAGGTGACACCGATGATCATCACTATAAATTTACCACACACACTATCACTAGGTCAATAGCATAGTGGGGAACCCACTGTGGTCCCCTATGTCTTATCATAGATGTAAAATCCATCATGAGTTACCCCAATAGAAAACTCATATCTTATATAAACACCCATCCCTAATAGGTTTGTGCATCCTAAAACATCATCAAAGTCTCATTGAGGCCTCAGACGCCGCTACTTTATGTATCACAAGGGTGATACCTTGAATATAGTTTCCCCTTTCAATTCAATCAGGTCAGTCCAAACACCTAGCTTATCAATTGGTCTCATATTCTTATACCCACCCAAGTAAACACACGTAATTTATGGGATACAAACTTTACCCATTATCATTGTACTAACTCTATGGATCTAAGTTATCTCACAACTCATTCACGACCTACTTGGGAAACTCATTCTTAACACTTCACAAGCCTTTAACCAGAGGTCAAAAATAATCATATAATAAGTTAACTTTTTCTTTCATATTAAAATTAAAACCCTAAAGGGGTAAATATCTCATGAAAATAATTTATTTCAAGGCCTCGACCATCGGTGACTGTGGTAGACATTCCAGTGCACATGCGTCTATCATGGACCTTGGAACATTGTTCATCCTAGTAATTTTTTTAATAAAGCAAGTTATTTAACACAAAACAATCACCCTTGATGGTGAGAATATATATCACATGACATAAAAAATAAAATGAATAAATATCATAGGGTTATGTATAATTTAATTCAAATGTTGATAATACATTTCCCTTTTTATGTGCATCACAACAACTCTCGCATGGGCTCATCCCAATCCAAATAGCCATCACCTGTCACCATGAGGTCCTATCTCACACCAAAACATCCAAAATATTTATCATAATATTTTATACATAATTAAATTTAAACATGAATAAATTTCAAAATTTCATTAGTTCTACCTCATTGCATTGAAACTGCAAGAGACGGGGTGCGGTGCACTCCCAATACACCCATAAGACTATATAACGAAAAAATACAAATTAATATAACTGATTAAAAGGCCAAATAAGACAATTATTTTCTAACCCCTTGAAAAATAAAAATGGTGATTTATCTTCACTAAAATTGCATGTGATGGTGCGTAGATAGTGTCTCGGGTTCTCAAACAATGATGAGAAAAAGTCCCATCAGAAATGGACGATTCAACATCTCTTTGGTGGAATAAGTGCAAGGACCTAAAAAAATATCACCAGAAATCATTTGTAATAAAGGGGAAATAAAAATAAATTCCGAGAGAGGAAGAATATACATGTAAATACCATAAAATTTACACCAAGAGTAGACGAAAACATATTGAAGAAGGGAGAGGCCAAGGTCCAGGTGAGACCTCCTTGTGAGCCGGTTTAAGATAAAGAAGAAAGGGGGCTAAGGTCCTTTTAACATTTTAAAAAAACATCCAACATTATGTCACTGTGTGAACAAAGGTTTCACATTGTGATTATTTATTAAAATCCCCCTTCTCCCTCAATTAAATATATTTCACACCCAAAAATAATGGAGAACACCACCTGAAATAGTTTTACAATATAAAAGTCCCTTTTTCCACTATAAATGTTTCACTACTACACTTTTCAGTAGCCCAATCCCCCTACAACTTCTATAAAATTCCCCCAAACCATCCACCCCTCCACTATAAATTGAATAATGTTTAGGAATACCTTTTATGTATGTTATAATGATTAGAACCTCATTAAAAGATTCATTTCTAACAATAACCCATCTAAAAAAATTCCATTATGTTTCATAGCAAGTATTGGAACTTAGTATTAGGAATAAATGCTTGGAAAATTCCTAAAATAATGCTTTTCCATTATAATTAGTTTCATTTAATTATTATTCGGTTAACCATTTTTAGAAAACGTTTATCATTTAATTTCAAAGAGAGATATTATGTGAATCCATTTAGTTTTTAAATATGTTGTGAGAAGGAATATTTCTATCAATGATATTTTTCTTAAACATCATTATAGTTTTGGTTATTCATATTCTAAAACATAATCTCTATATATGAGTGGTATTTATAAGGTAAACCATATTCAAAATAATAAAATTATCACTATAAGTTTTCATATTCAAAATTATTACTATAACACTGATATAAAATCATGACTTATTGATTTATATATGGTAAAAATCCATTTATTCTAAAAAATATTTCAAATATAATATTAGAGGTACTACATTAAAACAACATCAAATTAATAAAAAATAATCACAATAAATGATCTATATACTTTTCAAGGTCTCATATATTCTTAGATATATATCTATGGGATATAACAATATTCATTATTGAGGCTTAAAATTTTATATTACCCTTCATGGACACAAATGACTTCCAATTATTTTAATGATTTTTCTTCTTAATAATGATTTTAAATAATATGAGAATCATTTAATATGGATAATTAAAATTACACCCAATATAGGTATTATATCTATCATTTTATAAAATAATTTTAGTATTTTACTAGAAAATACACACATTGTGGATAATATTCATTTTTAACTTCAGAAAATTTGATCTGCATTATGTAAATACACCTATAGTTGTACACTACACCATTAAAAGATGTTATTATTTGAAAATAATAATGTATATCTGAAAACATGCAATAATGTTTATATATTCATGTTAAAGACAAAAATTTTTTTTCATGTACACATATTTTGATGAATATTACAAAATGTGACTTGCATAAAATTATTTAAAACTTTGGATCTTCTTATTTGATAAGTATAGAGAATAGATTAAGAAGAATCATTCCACAAAAAAAAATTATTTCTCATAAAAAAAGGATTAAAAAATTGAAATATCTTATTATAAGGACCCACATGTGGTTCTAGTATAACTCTCAATTATCAATATTTTTATATAGTCTAAATTTAATTTACCTCTCCACTCATGGGGTCCAAACATGAATTTAATATAAAATGAAAATCCTGTATATTTCTTATAGATAGATATCACTGTCATTTTTATGTATGTTCATGTAATGAATCTACATTATTAGATAATGGTGATTATGAACCAAATAATATAAAAAAATCAAAGAGGTTTTTATCTAAATATTTGATTGATGATACATAAATATATTATGACCATTTAGTTTGAATTCTTTGAAAACCCACGTGGTTGAACATTGAGTATTATAATCATTACATTATGTTTTTTGGATGGGAAATAAAATATATTCCAAAAATAAACATGTTCCAAAAAATTATTTTTCCTGATCATGATTTTTAAATGTAAAATTATACACATTCTTGGATGATTTATACACTAAATATATGATATCTAGATAGAACGATTGTTTCCCTTGCACCAGAAGAAGAAGTATTTAATTAGTTCTCAAGACATAGTATATCCCAGAAATAAATATTTTAAGAGATTAATGAAATACATTAATGTTTTTTTAAAAGTATAAAATATTTTTTTGAAGACACCATTATTATGAGAGAATAAATTTTGTTTAAATTTAATGGGTTACATCAAAATATCATCATATAAATGGATTTATTGTATTTAAATAATAGATTTCTTCCATGAAAAAATCAATGAATAACCACCTTAAATTATAACTAGATTTCATTAAAAAAATAAACTTTAGAAAACCTATATTTTATTCCTTTCAAATGATACCCCAAAATATTTCCTAACTATTCATAAAAGATATCTATATTCTCTTCAAATGATCCTAACCCTTATAATAGTGCTGATTTTTTTTACCAAAACAAGAGTAATGACCAATAATTTATAGAGACCCATTAAAAGGGAATATTTCCAAGTATTAAATAATTCTTTAATTTCCAACTATATATTATCCAATGCCATTATCCCTAACTCCTTCTTTTGGTTTGAATAATTTCCACAAAAATATATGGTGAAAATCCCATTAATTAATTTATTCTTCAGTAAGGTAAATTGAATCCAAAAATAAAAATAAAAATTTAAAACCATATACCTTCTTATGGGTTTATATTTCCAACAAATATGACGATGAAATGAATATTATAGAACTTTTAGGTTAATAATAACAAATAGATGTTGTTACCGTTCATATGGTTGATTCTACTGAAGGTCCTGAAGTTGATAAACCTTATGATATTACTATAATGTTATTTATTAAATGAATAATAATTTGATCCTCATATTATATTTTCCATTGATAATATACATTCATTATAATAAATATATCCTATTTTTGAGATGTTTTCTAGGTGTACTATTGTGTTACTCTAGCTATATGCAATTATTTACTCAGTGGTCACTACATTTGTTTTGTGATTACATGGTCAATTATGGATATTGTGGATCTCCCTTAATGAATACCTCCATCTCTAGATTATAGATATTTATATATTATATATACTGATCTTGGTGATTTATAAGGACTCTATCATAAAATGGGATCATTATACATATATAAAGATATAAGAGTATCTTAAGATGAAGTACTATTTATTTTAAAAAATATCTCTATATATATTATGATAAATTCAAAAATGTATTTTTTTTGTTTTTATTGATGTTGTTATTGTAAAATAAGTATATATTAACTATTGTCTACAACAAATTATTTTTATGACTATTGAACATATAAAAATTAGTCCAATATAGCTTTGTATTGTCTCACATGGGGAATTCATCATGCATTATCTCATTAGTTTTGATTAACTCCATAACTCATATAAGTTTCTACCACATATTAAAGATGATAAAAATATTATTTTACAAGATAATTATTGACCAATATTAAAAATAAAATATGGAAAATACCCTTCAAGGACTGGTTTCTATAGAGAAAATACTTCATCAAGTAAGTCTCCATCTTTTTTCATATGGATGAAAGAATTATAAGAATTTTAATTTTTTAGAAAATAATTATTTTCTAGGAACTAAGAATTAATCTAGGTAATAAACCTTTTCCATAGGATATTATTATAAATAATGTAGTAATAAAAAATCTAGTTTAAATATTATAAATAAATTCTCAATGATTGAGGATCTTGAAGATTATGATGCAGAGGATATCATCTCTCTTGTTGATAAACCAAGTGAAGATACCATATTATAATTTTATATGGATAGAAATGTAGTAGAATAAAATGAAATGTTAATTTTATATTCAACCTAAATCCATACTAATATCATTCCAAGATAAGAAAATGATATAATAGATGGGATAAAATATCTCCCATTAGAAATACATCTGGAGATTCTTGAAAAAAACATGAAAACATGGATCCTATAAAATTTCCATACTCCTAAACATGATTATGTTAAAATCCATATAATCAATTAAGGACTAATATTATATATTAAAATTTTACCATGGTATACTGATCTAAAATTCCTTTGTATCAGATAATTGTTCTTCTAGTTATTTCAAGACAAATAATTGGATCTCTTTTCTAATCTGGCCACCAGTAATTTTATTAGAAAAAGTTTTGAAATTGGTCTCATCTATGAAGAGTTTTATATAGGATATCATCATGAGGAGGATAAAAATATACATCATTGGTTCACCCTATTTTGGATATTTGAGATCTTTATAAAATGATATATTATACAAATTACGGAGGATTTCATCATTTTCAAAATATAAATATTGGTTACTTTTACATTGGAATAAGATATACAGAAAGGGTTTGGGTAACTAATTTAGACCATGATGAAAATTTCATTTTAAAAATCCTCTTCCTTTTCCAGATAGAAAATATTGTTCCAGATATAGTTACCCATTATGTATTTATTCAATATCATCATATCTAAAACATATGGAATAAAAAAATCCTACAGAATCTCTCCAAACATTCCTTGATCAGTACCAATAGAATCATTATTATCAAAATAAAAAAATTATTTATCCAAATCCCTTTAGTTATCCCTATAAATACCCCTATTATGCTCATCGATCTAATTATTATTGTAATTATTGGTTATAAATATAACACTTTTTGGATTTAGGTAAAGAGAACTTGTATGTGCAATGAATGTTTTGATCAGGGGGTGGATTTATGCATGCCATTTCATTTAAATATTTTTTTTGTGAATTAAAAAATATATAATGGAAGAATAATTGTGTTGTACTATCATTACTTGTGGATGGAAAAGGCATGAAATATTTCTAGTGGTGAACTATAAAATCATTGGATTTAATAAAGGAGGTGGTGGATCATTGTGTTAAATACATATTTAATAAAGCATGTGGACTTAAAATATGGTATAGAATCATGACAACATTAAAATTTAGAACAAATGGGGAATCTATTTTATATAAAGTTATTTGTGTGGTTGTATTTGTAAATGTAACAATAATAAAGCCACATTGGTTTTCATCGTGGATAGTTTTATAGAGTGTGTTATAAAATATATTATATTAGTTTTTATAAAGTTACTTTATTAAAGTGGTTTTAATGATTGGTTTTATTTAAATTAGATGATTTCTGTGTGAATGGGTAATGTTGGGGAACTTGGCAATATGGTATTAGTCTTCTAGGATTACAATCTTACCACCTTATTTTTTGGATTCAACCTTGTGTGGATATTTTTAATATAATCTATCCACTAGAGAAATCAATATTTGGGAGAGGAATAATTATACCTCAATAATATATTAATAAATAATAGTGATTAATTTTTTTTATATTTGTGTTAACTTATCCTTTGTGTTACACTACCCCTTCATTTGTTTTATAACCTCCTCCAGAGTTTTATCTCCTGGATGGTTGTAATCTAATGAAATATGTATACCATTACACACAAATATTATATGTGTAAAATAATAGATTAAATGAATAGAATAATACATATGGTAGGTAATACAAAATTTAAATGTATATACTTGGTGTGAAATCTTTTTAGCAGAGAATCATATCATTTTTAGATTTAATAATTCAATTAGTGGATAATCATATCATATTATGATTTATCAAATCATATAAACCAGGAAAGAGGTGGATAATTATGTTAGTATTAACATACTTACCACTTGGGGAATCTAATTTATTTTAATTTATTGTTCTATTTTTTATTTTAAAATTAGTTTTAGTGAATGCCTCTCAGATCATCATTGGAGATAGGTGTGTAGTGTATGTTAAAGGAATTATTGATGTAACATTTATAAATATAATTTATTAAAAATGGTGTCATGCGTTTGTTTATATATGTAAAGTAGTAACATAATATTTATTTAAATATTTATCAAATTATTTTTTGTTAGGATACTTTAAGAATGAATTGGCATGGAATAGTAAGGTTTATGTGAGCTGATAAGGTTTGATACTTTGAAATTTTCTACTGAACTTTATGGTTGAAACCTTTTTATATATTATTTTAGATCAAAAAATACATGTATATAACAATGTAAAACTATCCATATGATAACTAATATTTTTGGAGAGGAATACTTCTACCAGATTGTATTATCATAAAATTGTAGTGCCTTATTTGATCATATCTCAATTATATTGTCTTATTATACATTATAGTACAACTAAATTTGTAAAATAAACTAATTTATTATTACATAACTTGTGGGTTTATAATATTCTTATCATATAATTTGTTTTATCATAAACCCTATTCCATATCATAGAAAGAATAACCACTTTATGGCCCATATATATCTCTATAAGAGTTTTTTGAAGATTTTATGTATTGGAATAAATGGGTTAATTCTGTTGTTTCCACCCATATAAGTGACAAGAGGAGATATAGAAATCAAAGAAACATCCATTTTTTTGTGTTTGATTCATATAATGGATAATGTTATCCTTTTATAGTCATAATAGGTATTTTTATTCACATTAAATATAACTATAAATAATTTTTCCTATCAATGTTATCATAAAAGGACACAAAAATATATTGACCTAAGATTTCACTATATATTATCCTTAATTAAATATTTTGTGAACAATGTGTTTCACAAGAAAAACCAAACTAAAACAAAAAACCATGATATATTTTGAATAATATATATGAATACTGAAATAGATTTTTTAATTAGAAGGCATGATTCGGAGTAAAAAAATATTAAATATAGAACAAATTAATACATTTAATACCAATGGAATAAAATAATTATAGTTAAAAGAACCGAGAAAAGAATATTATGCTTAAAAATATATTTTTCTGAAATTAGTATTTTATATCAATAAATGATATATATTAGGATTAAATAATAAATATAAATTGATAAAATTAATAATATATTACCAATAAATTAATTAGATAATTATAGTAAATATGAAAAATGAATATTTAATAATTTACAAATCAATTTTCCCATTTGATAATGTTTTCTGCTATATATTGGGATTTTATTTAAATATTGTATTCATAAGTGTTAGAAATTTAATTTGGTAATATTACCATTTTTTTTAGATTAAAAAAAATTAATTTTAATATGAATTTTTGGTACTTTTATAAAACATTTTATTTTTAGGTGAATAGTGAAAAATGTTGTTTTTTGCTAATTACATGACTTTTATGCCATTATTAGTATATAATTATTAATTATAAATTTATGAAACCTTTTTCTATGACCAAAAATTAATTTTATAGTTATATTTATAATTATAAGAAAAATTTATTTAAATTATCAACCAATATTTGACATTTCAGAATTCATGTTATATTTTTCAACAATTTTTTTAATACATTATACATTTAGAATTTTAAAATTAATTTTAGTCAAATTAAAAAGTTTAATAAAAATTGGATTTGTAATTTTTAATCCATAAATACAAATTATATAATAACTATTTTTTTCCACAAAGGATAAAATACTAAGGATAGAACTAGTTACCTAGGTTTAAACAAAAAGTGGGAAAAGTTGGGAAAATTAGAGATTGAGCGACTAATCTATTTTAAAAATGACTCTATTTAAATGGTGGAGGATTTTATTGACCTTATATCTTATCCAATAAATTATTTATCACTTTTTAATCTCTTTTGTTGAGATTTACTTCACATTATTAAATTTGTTTGGGTATTTACAAAAACACCACTGATTTTCACTTAGAAAAGGGGCACTATTTTATTCACTTCAACTAACACCAAAACCTCTTATATTCAGAAAAAAAATATACCAAAAAATATCATAAACACACATATAAAACTAAATAATTTTATTTTATTCTCATAAGACCTTCCCTCAATGGGTGAATCTCTTTTATGTAAGAGATAATCCAATAAGCAAGGTATAAGTTTCCAATATCTCTCTCTATTTTTTCTATTTATTTATGAACTTTTATTATTCTAACAATTTATCTTCACCATCATAAAATTATAAAATCAGAATAATTATTATATTATTATGTAATTATAATGATATTAACATTTTCAATTAATAAAAGTGAAAATGTGAATCATACGTTGTGCATACTACCTTCTCCATGAATAAAAATGTTTAATTTTCCTTCACTTCAAAAAATGGAAGATTTTTTTTTCATATTTGATATGTAAATATGATATATTTAATTAATATATATTATTTATATGTCACACTTTTTACAAATTGACAACATTTATAAGTAAATCCATTGATATTTGTAAAAATCCCAAAATTAGGTCATCACCCTTTTTCATTTTCACAAAACATGAATAAAAATCACATGAAATAAAAATATAACATAATAAGTAATTATAAAACCTAAATTAATGAATCTTTAATGGTTTATAAATGATTATAATTAGGAGAAAAAGGATTATAAATTCCTCTTTTATGGTCTTTGCCCAAACCAATTAAGATTAATAACACTCGATGTTGAAACGGAATTACTACAATCATATACATGAAGTTAATTGTTATTAATTATGATCATAAAAGTAAATATATAATTATAAGTTTTGAAAGTTATTAACTAAGATGTTTATAATTATGATACAATATTTTAAATTATTTTCATAGAACATATTAATAATGATAAGGGACTTGGTAACTAACAATCATTTCATTGAGATATATATTTTCTTATTAAACATAATGTTTCAAAGAATTTCAATTTGATTTATGTTCTGTACATACTTTTGGGGAAAAATATTTTTATCCAAATTCATTTTCATGAAAGTTAATATTTTTATTTTTCATATATTAGAAGTAAATTTTTTGAAAATGTAATCATAAATATGAATTTTACAATGATGAATACAACATGTTTTCATAATACACTTTTCATGATTTAGTTTTCAATATCATTAAATGATATATCTCTAATAGAGTGATATTACATAATTAAATCTAAATTTTATTTTACTATGTAACTATTTTGGGGGGTCAAATATTTATTATTAAAAAATTTAATTCATGCGGTTATTTTATACCATTTGGATGTTTTATGAAGCTCATTTTATTCCCATAGTTTCTTCATGAAAAGTGAATGATTCTTTTTTTTTATTTCTACAAAAAAATTTATTTTTCCTCATATGATTTTATATATGATGATTATTGAGATTAATTGGAACACATATTTGTGGATTATGATGAGTGGGGTTCTATATCACTCTTCAATGTATTGGTTTAGTCTTATATTTAATGAGATAGTAAGAGATGGTATTAATGAGTTTATTTACATAAGATTTTGCATCATGGGTTTGCTAATATTTTTAGGTGTTGAAATAGTGAGTTTTTTCACATAGTCATTAGAAAAATTGGGTTTCCCACATGAGTTTTCATATTCTTATGGATTTTACACAATTCTATAATGTTTTCAAGTTACAAAAAAATATTAAATATACATTTAATTTTAATTAAAGGACATGTTTTCATGATTACAGTTTATTTTTAAAGTATTCCACACTTTTGAATAATTCTCACATGTTATATGATTATTGAGAGGTTTTTTGAGTCGTATCCTATATTTTATATTTCTTTTACTATCTATTTATGATCTTATTCTATGATAACATGTTTTATAATCATCGTATAAGGTATTTTGATCATTTATTTTTATATTTTTGTCTTCATCATGTTTTTCTTCAAGATTTGATATGATTTTCCTTTATAATTTTATGATACCACACATTTCCTATGTTCAGAATCCACTTGTCATAAAGATGATTATAAAAGTAATATATCTAGAAAATTATCTTGAGTAGAATTATTGTAATTTAATTTTCCAAAAGGGATTTAAAATATTTTTTTTGTGTCTGTAATATCTAAGACACTGAACGTTTAGGTCCTTAAGATATTTGACTATTCATAAAATGTATTGTTTAAATACAGAGTTTAATTTTTTATATTTATGTTAGGATTATCTTGGGTTTATATAATAAATTCATGATAAAATCCTTAATGGATTCTGTATTTTCATAGTTCAGTTCTTTTCATTTATCCTTCAATAATAATTTATTAATCTCAATTATTTTCAATTATAAAATTGGAATATCACTAGTGTCTAAAAGGTGTGTTATTTATAAGGTAGGAAGGTTTTTTCTTATTTCCAAAAAAATTATTCTAAAATATTGTCTATATAATGAAATCTAGATCCATGTGTTTATATCTATGAGGAATCATATAGGGGGAGAAATGTAGTCTTATTTGAGATATCAAGTAGAAGACTAGTTTGGTTTTTCCCAATCTTTGGGAAGTAATACAGATTATGTCACCTATAATAATAATTATTTTTATATATTTCCTGAAGACCATTAATAATAAAAATTAGGTGTTTATATAAGGAAAGATAACATGGACACTATAGTGTTGCATGAATCCAAGAGTGATAAATTAGAATCATGTATAAAGGATGGTATGGAAAAACTAATTAAGACTCTATATTGACTATATTTTCAATAATTATAAATATTATTTATCTATAACAAATGAATTTACATGAAAGAAAGTGACATTTTCTATGTATCTAATATACTTATAATTTATCTAATGGTGGAAGAATAAAAAACCACGAGTTGAAAGTTTTATAAACTCAATAGGTTTCATGATATCTTGATGAAGGTACAAAAATGGGGAAAAATAAATTATATATGACCAATATTCCAATGGTTAATACACTAATCAAGATAATTCATAAATATTTACTAAGAAGTTTGGATCATTATATAGGAGGGATCAACGAGTGATATCATGTAATGAAGTGTTTAATATTAAAATGAATATTTATATAGAATCATTATGATTATATGTCTAATAGAAAAATCTGAGAGGATAAAAAAAATCTATATAAGGTTTATGATTATCTAGATTTTATAATCGACTATAGATAAAACAATTCATGAATAAGATGTAGAAATAAATTAAATAATTTAAATTGTATGTATTTGTTTCTTTTTAGGGGGAAATAAGCAGAAATAAAATTTTGTAGGAATAAATTGTCGTAAAGAATAAAAAAGTTAAACATGTGTTATGCATTTGGAAAGAAAGGAAATTTCTCAAAAGCTTGTCTAAACCAAAAGGATAGTGTGAAACTCATTAAAAAACTATCTTATTTTAATGGTTTATAAGATAAAAATATTGAAAATATAATATCTCTTAAATATAAATTATGTGAAGATATGGTATTGGTTCTAGTTAATGATGATATTTGAGAAGGTGATCACACACTGGTATGTTTTTCTCACAAAAAAATATAGTAGGATATTCTAATAAGTTCAAAGAACTTAGAAAAACGATTAGGAATATTCAAGGTGATATGAATATGAATATCCTAGAGAGTTATAAGGATGATAATATTTTTAATGATTTAAAATATGAGAAACTATATTATATATAATGTTATGGGATCTATAATGGTCAATTTCATGTTTTTCTATACACAATTTCCTATAATCGTCTTACAATTCTCTGAACTAAATGTTGGTTCCACTAATAAATTTTAGATGACATCTTTTTTAGGAAAATGACTATAAAAAAATATATAGGAACAATTTTTAATAGAGAACATATTTATCATTAATTATGTACTAATTACTATGTTCATGAAGAAATAAATATTCATAACTAGATCTTAATGTTTAGTGATATAAATTTGTATTTTTCTTTTTTATATTTATAAAATATTATGAAAAGATCATAATCAATAATTCAGGATCTATTAATTATACTCAATATTGGTATATAATTTATTTATTTAAGGGACAAATTGGTAGTGAAGAGATGATGGAATTAAACTCAATTAGAGTCTATTTATCTTCTGGATATTTATTGTCCATGATTTTCCCTCAATATACATTTTTCACCTATGTGTCTCCCTAATTCTTATTTTTTTCCTTCCCTGTTTTATCTTCTATATCACTGGTATATTTTTGTGATTTTGGAATCACCTTTCTCTCGTGGGTCTCTGGTGCTTGATCGAATGGGTTTTGATCTAATATTCTTATTTCCAACCCAAATTCAATTTTTTATGATTATCTTCTATACTTACTCACTGACCAATATTTATAGACCCCAATTTATCCTTCTCTACATAATTTAATTTTTGTTTTGGAGGTAAATACGCTTGTATTTTGTGGTTTCCCTTTTTATTTTGGATGGTTTCAATTTCCTTGATTTGTTTAAATTTAATTTTTAATCTATTTTAATGACTTAATTATGTTAATCCTCTACCATTTCTTCTATATCTCATACACGTAACCCCATACTTGTCTAGTGCTTAGTTCTTAGATGTTTGTTTGGGATCTGTTGATATAGATTTCATCAATGTCTCAAGAGGTGTGACAAGTGATGTATTAATATATTTCTCTATTGTGTTGCTCATGGTCCTATCCATCTATGGATCCAAATGTTTTTGGTTAATAGTAAAAATGTTTATTCAATGATGCGTTTTTTAGTTCTTGGGTTCTATACTATTTCCAGTTTGTGTTTTGTTGATGTTTTTGTGGTATTTTGGTGGTGATATTTTCTTACATGGAGTTGTTCTCAATGGGAGGGATAAATTTTTTATAAATGTGTAAGACTCACTATTAAGACATAGTCTGCTCAACTCTATCCTTATAACTTGGCACATCACTCCATTCTTAGTTTAGATTGATCTGAAGGCCTTCAAGAAGGTTTCAGATGTTCTATTTGAGTGGATAACGATTTTCATGGAGGTGAAACTGGTATATGATTCTCTTACCTAGGATTATGACGACGTTTTTTATCATCGTATTGTAGATGGAGTTAGTTTTCAGGGCGCTTCGTCTTATTTTATACTGGCTTAATCTATTGATGTCTTAAGGTTTACATGGTTAAGGTGATTGGATTCTCGTCTGGGAGGTTTTTCAGGGATATTGTTTTGGTGATCTTTAGGGGTGTTAATGGTGTAATTTTTGGCGGTTTCTAATTAGTTAGTGGAGTAAATGGGTGATCTTGAGATTCATGGGTCATGGATAAATATATATAGTAGATTTTATTTTTATTTCCCTAGGTTTAGGTGGAACTAGGATCGATGGATTTTTTGTTTTAATTATGAAATATAAAAGAGTTTTCTATAATTAAAAAATTAATTTTTTTCTTATAATTGTTGTTTTTTCAAGTATTTTTTAGGATACTACACAACTTTGAAGTGGTTTTATAAAATAAAGAATAAAAATATTTAGAGGTATTTATAAATTAGTGCAACATTTTCATTATACGACATAAGTTATGGACGTTTTTTAAATTATTAAATGGTATATCAAAAAATATGATATTAAAATCCTTAATCTGAATAATATTAATCCTAGTAATTTTCCTTCATATATTCTTTTATAGGTTTTTTACTCTATCATGCCCATGATATTCAAGATGTTCTCCCACTATCATATTCTAAATAAATACAAAAACATTTTTATGATCTTATTATCAAGTTTGAGTGAGATTTTGATCATATAAATCATCTATTTTTTCTTATCTACCCAAACATATTTCCACTACCAACCTCATATTATTTCTATTATAGTTATGATTATAGTAAATATTAAAACTCATATAATTTTTTCATTAATGGATATAATTCTGAATTTTTTTATTAAGGGGAATATCATAGTTATGAAAAAAATGTTTTTGATCAGGGAGTGGAGTTTTTCTTACCACATCATGAAAGTAGTATATATATATATATCAAAAAATGGACTATGTTACTTGAATATAACAATTTATAGACTATGTGTAATTGTAAATTCATGCACCATGCATGAAATCATTTTTGGTGGAGTACCGTGTCAGGTATCAACATTAACAATGGAGTTAGTAGAGTATCATGTTAGAGTTAGCATTAATAAATTATATACAACAGGATTCCAAGGGAGAATTATATCTATATTATAATAATGTAATATACATTATGTAATTTTTTGTGATTTTTTGTATAAATGTTGATTTAGTAAAAGATACTTATGTCTCTATTAGAGATAAGTATATAGCGCATGTTGAAAGATTTATTAAAATGGATTTCATAATCCTACTTTATTAAAAATATGGTCATGTAATATTTCATTTATGAAATCTATCCATGATCAATGTATTTTTTTCTTTTTTAATGTATCTTTAATGAAAATAAATTAATAAAACAGTATCATATAATGGTTAATTCTTTGGGTAGAGATAAAGTTGGAAAATAGCCCCAATTTATTGGTATTTATGGATTATGACCATATCATCTCATATTTCATATTTCTCCCTACATATATATTTAAAATATGACCTTGGAAAAAGGGGAAGTAAACATTTGGTAGAGGAATCCATCTGTTAACTTGTTCTATCAATAAAGAGTACTGCCTTGTTTATTTATCTATCTATATTTATCTCTTATTTAGTGTTATGATACCATTCCATTAATTCCAAAAATCCCTTTGTTGTTATACCTTTTTTGTGGTGGTAATATTGGAATTTATTTGATCATATATACTTTTTGTTACAATTCCATTCAATTTATTCCATATCCTTGCTTGTGGTTGTAAATTCCATGTAGTTGTAAAATTTTAATTAGATCCAAATATTTATTAAAAACCTCATTTAATCTCACTAAAGGAATATCCACCTTTTGAAGCTATAATATATCTATAATCATTCTATGTAGAGTATGATTTGTCGTTACCTACTTTTGAAGATCCCCTACATCAAAAATATTGAAAATATAAGTACTTCTAGATGAGATTCTCATATGGATTTATATAAATTGTTTTAGGAGTGTTTTGGATTGTAAGTCCAATGTTAATGTTATCATTTTAATCTATTTTTTTAACCATTATAGCTATAGGTACCATGTAAATATACCATATATAAGATAAATTTCTAAAGTGGATAATGTTATCATTTTAATAGTCATTGTATAATTTTAGGTTAAACATTAACTAAATCTAAAATTAGATTTTCCAAACAAGGTGGGAATAGTATTTAAAGAAAAAATAGATTAATATATTAATAAATACATGTAAAAATACTTAAATAGTATTTTCATTCCTATTTCATTTCTTATCATTTTTCTCATATTACTCCTTTACGAATCCAATTCTCACTTTAATTAAAAATAGAGATATCATAGGTACCCATTTGGATTTTTATTTTTGGATGACAATGAATTTATAAATATAAGGAAATATTTATTTAAGATTTCTCTCATTTTTATGATTCATCTAATAAAAAATAAAATTTAGAAATGACTATCCATTACATGGTTTATTATCTCTAAAATAACAAAATTCCAATTATATATATAAATCTATTAAATCATTACCACAATAGTGCAGTATTCTGTATCATCTAAACTACAAAATTATTTATTTATTTCCATAATTAAAACTAGTTTATATTAAAATTGGGTTAAACACACAATTAAGGTGTGAAAAATATAATAATCCAAAAGAATCAATAAAATAGAACAAAAAACAAGAAATAAATAATGATAAGTTGTGGTTATTTGATAGAAGAAAAAACCGATGGAAGAAGAATCAATAGAAATAATGAATAGTGAAATCTAGTAATTAATGGGTTGAAGGAAAATTTGATTGATTATTTCAAAAATATATTTCATTATTTTAAATAAATTTGTAAAATGGTTTTCTAACATTCAAAAATATCACTAAAACATTTTGTTGAATGTGTTTATACTCAAATGGATGAGTTCTGTGGTCTATCAGCCACAAAGTTTACCATGTATATAGGAATGAATTTAGTTAAGTCAAGATCGAATTTTCATTTGGTCTTGAAGATAAATAACTTAGTAGAAGGATGATTTTGGAAAAAATTATAAACTATGAACACAAATTCAATAAAATCTCCCCTAAAAAGAGTTTATTCAATAGTCTTTTTTGATTCTGCAATTTCTAGATAATTTCAAAATAGTATGTTAAAAATGTGGAGAAGAAGAGAAGGAGTCTATTCTATTGAGGATCGCTAGTTTCCCAACACTATATTCTCCAACTGCTCCTCAGTACCTAATTCATGCTCAATACCCCGGTCTTGTAATCTACCAATGCCTTGATCGATGAATGAATAACTGAATTTTACTCAGTCTAGCCCTTTTCAAATGAAATCATGTGAAAATTACTTACTATATATCTCACTATCAACATCTCAAGTTGAATCTATAGACTCCATTTTTAAGTATTCACTGTAAAAAATCTTTTTTATGTTAATCTAAATTAGATCATCTATAAATGTTAATAATCCCACGTGGTTTCTTTATTCCTCTAATGAAATTCCTCAACAAGATCAAGTAGCTCTCCTTATTTCAACCATGTAATGTCTCAATATCTACTATCCTTTGATTTAATTTTGAAATATTAATAGAGGGATGATATGAAATTTTACTCCTTCCGAGTAGAACACAAATTTTTACTAAGTGTGGGAAATAATGTTTATATAGCTGGGGACTTCATCATTATAGAATTGGAAATATTTCTGAGGATGATGCTTATAGATCAAATATTGATAATTATGTTGATAAAATGATTATTCATATATACTTCTTGCAAGGATAGTAAATTATTATTATTGTATGAAATTTCATCCATACGTGGTAAAATATTTATAGATACATAGAATGGAAAATGATGATTACCTTGATAGATGATTATTACACCTATAGACAGGGATAATTATGCTTACAAAGACTCGAGGATGGACCTTATGGGTTGGATTATCTTCCTTAGAATTAATTATAAAGAATAAAAAAATAGTGTGAAAATTTTCAAATCAACACAGAACAAAACATTAAAATAAACAATGAAATTTCAATTACCCAAAATTAAAATTGAAATGATTTCCAATAATTTATATTCCAGACAATAATTAATAATTTGGATGTATTAATTTCAAAATTTAAAAGCATTTTATAGAAACATTAAAATAGTATCTTAATAAGAGGGACACCTATAATAATTATTTCGTTTGAAACTAAAAATAAGAAAATTAAATCAAAGATTATAAATTCTATTTTTCACCAGAAATATTATTTTTACTCAAATATTCAATGATTTTCAATTTCAACTCAAAACGACAGGTGTAAAATAATTATCCATTAAAATATCATCTTTACATCAAAAAATAAATTAAATTATTAAGATATATGTTCTAAGTAGGTATCAAATAAAATATTCATCATTACACCATACAAAATCCATTTATTTTCATCAACCAATTAATTCATGAAATTTAGTGGAAATAAATTCATCATAAAAATGAAAGATTTTAAATTCCCACAATAATTAATTTTTAGAGATATTTGCCGCTTTAAATTTCTCAAGTTGGAAAGGATAATTTCTATTCTTAAAATTAAATTGATTAGAAAACTTTTGGTTTCACGTTTCAAAAAAAATATCAAATTTAATTTTTTTGAAAATAAATAAAAAAACATTATTTTTCATTAAAATGTTTATTAAAACATCCCTTTTTTTATTTATGGTAATCAGAATCACATATTTTAGCACATAGAATAATTAGACAAAACTAAATGGATGATTTTATTTAATAATTAAAAGGAATAATAATTAACTCATCGAATAGTTTTAGCTTAAATAATAGTTATCTCAACTAGTATTTAGATTTCATTTCATATCCCTTTTAAATGAAATTACTGTAAATTTAAATCCAAATAACAAGTTAGAAATAAATTATGTTTTAAATATTTCATAAAAAAATTTGATAAAAAATTAATTTTAATGATATTAATGAAAATGATGTTACTTGAATGACTCCATGGGGAAATAGAAATGATTAAACAATCAATTTCTCAAAACAACCCTCTATTCCAAGTGATATTTTCAACCACTAAAATGAATATAAAAATTTTAAAATAGTGAATTTTGAAAAATATTATGTGAATTTTGATGTGATCTTAATGAAATATATTTTTTTATAGTAAGTGACCCTCCCCCCACAATTGAAAAATAAAAACTAACCACAATATTGATCATTAAGATGGGTGAAAAAATTAAACAATTAATTTTAAACATGTTTTCAATTCAATAGTTCTAGATAATTTTTATTCAGAACAATGATGTTAAAAAATATTTTTTCCACTAATTATTACCAAAAATCAACCCAAATCATGAATAAGGTTGATATATCTAGTTATAATATGATAGATTCAGTGCAAAGTCATGAATTTTAGAAAATAGGATGCTCAATATTTCGATGTTCATAATTATTTTTAGAGATGTTTAGATGTTATTATACAAGGAAATCCTTTTAGGAAACAAGGTCAAAAATTCTGTATTATTAACTAATAGATTCTTGAAGTAATAACATCTTGAAAATAAAATAATTTTGAAACCTTTAACCATTTTACATCAAGAAATATTATTGGTATATTTTATATTTTATTAAAATTAAAAATAAATGTAAAATATAATAAAAAAATCCATAATTTAAGAAACTTTTCTTTATTTAAGTGCATTGAAATTAACATTCCCTCATTTATTTATGAAATTTATATTTTATTAGTTATATTTTAGTTTCTATAATTTGAAACAAATTAAAATTAGATTTTAATATATTATACTCATAATAGAGAAAACTAGAGTTTGAATTTGAAGGAGATGTGATTTAGGTCACTCAGGGATGGAGCTCACTTTGGTCCTTTAAAAAAATTAGAATTCTACTACAATGAATTGTAAAAAAGGTTCAATTTCAAAAAAAATATGGTTGTATCATATAATTATTAGTAATAAATTTAATATAATCAATCTTATTCAAAACAAAATAAAACATAGTAGTAATTCCATGGGTTGGATGCCATAATGCATTGAGTTTAAATTCCTCAGTTCGACTTAGGGTATGATCAATTTTCTAAGGCAGAGAAGGTATCCAACCCCTTGGACGAAACATAAAAATAATTTTTAACCCTTTTAAAATTAACTAATATTGGCCTATTTTTTCATACTATCCCTACATCTTTGTTAACCAACTCTCATAGGATAGTGAAAGGTCTAAACCACTTTGACTTAAGATCCCTACAAAAGAATATTATGTTTATAATTGAAATGTGGAACTATTTTTCGTCCATAAAATTACTATTATGAATTATGGAATCATGAAAAGGTTTTTTTCATTCCTTATATACCCTAACATTTTCATAGGATTATATCTAGTCTCTTAAATTTGAATCAATTATTATAATATTATTTCTCAATTAGATTTAGAATAAATGATTAATTCATTCAAATAAGTAAAATAATAGTTTTTAGATCAAATGGTAATGTATTTCCCAAATATCATCCCATAATATTACATCCTAGTAAGTGTTTTAAAGGATGTTCTATAGTCCCATAAGGCTTAATATATCACCAAATAACAATCCTTCCTTGATCCATAAATAGTTTTATACAGAATTTGTTTGATCACAATATTTGAAATCTCAGTTATCTCACTATATTTAGGATAAAATCTAATTAATTTTTTTACAAACATTCAGATTTTTCTATAAAATATTTTTTTATCTTCATGTAATGGGTTATGTTGTCTATGATGAAGGATTTGACCACCCTAAATTTAGAAAATATTTTTTAACGAATTAATGAAAAATGGTATATTGAATATGAGGAAGATCTAAAACATAAACTAACATGGGAAAATACTCTACAACCAAAAAATATATACTCATTACCATGGGATGATGGGAATGGTCCCATAAAATCTAATCCTGACAGAGTAAAAATATTATCCTCAAAAATTAAATTTTTAGGTAGATATTTTTTTATTACAATATTTATTATCCTTTGGTACTTATGATATCTGATTATAATACTCATAATATCCTTAAAAATTTAGGTCAAAAAAATATAATGTGATTACCTTTTTTGGTTTCTCTTTCCCCCCACGATAACCTCCCCATGGTAAAGTGTGGTAATTATCAAAAATTGATAACATCTCTTCCCTGTGCAAAAAACTCCTAACGATTCTATCAACAAACCTCTTAAAATATAATGGGCCATATAAAAACTAGTAATTGAGGTATTAAATGAATTTATTTCTCTGGTTATGTATGATATCATTTGTTATTGCTTTTATAGAAAGAAAATTTTGGAAATATTCATACCAAGAAACTTATATAATGAAGATGTAAGTAGATTTTAATATCTAAATAAATATTTAACCTCTCTTGGGTCATTATATTGGGTATTGGAAATCATAAATTTGTGGTCATAAACTACATTTTTATATCATTTATCATTCCAAATTGTCAAGTTAAATTATTAAAATAAAAAGAACCATGTTATCGGTTTTTTAAAAGAATTTTTATTTTGTAGAAGGTATTCCAGTGGATCATAGTTAGGAAAAACCGTAACCTTAGGAGCAATAAAATAACATTTTAACTTTTTAATATCATAAAAAATAACATGATTTATTTATTATTTTTGGGGTAATTACATTGTGTAATATGTAGTAGTATAATTTCACAGTACACAACAGAAAATATTTTCTCCTTTTTTTACCCTAAAACTACCCTAACAGTTGGGTCACTTACATCACACATTAACAAAAGGTGGTGATTCTAATCAAAGGTAGTGATAATTGATGAAAAATTTATTTTTAACTTTTATAGATTATATGAATCTATGTATTTTTAATAACAAATGGCATGTACTTAATAATTTGATAGAATAGGGGTTTCTGATCATTGAAAAATAATTGATAAGACTTTAGTAAAAATTAAAATGTACTAAAACTTTATAATATCCTTAACATTTTTGGGATGGAGAAACATTTGAATAACCATTATTTTTTCATTTTCAACTTCTATACACATCCAAGAAACATTATTAATAAGAATAATTAACTAAGTGATCATGAATTTAATTTTTTACTAATTTAAAACATGCGTGGTCCTTTGACACCTAAATCAAACACATTCTATATTTTCTAAAATTATTTTTAAATATGTTTTCAAATAATGAAATTCATCATTAAATTCCTCAATAATAATCTCAATCATTTTATGAAATGATATTCACCATATCTCTTTAGAAGGCAGAAGAGGGATAACACAATCATAATGACATTTATTTGTAACAAAATTTACAAAAGTGTATATGTGAATTTGGTTTTATCCTAACCATATAGGGGAGTATGAATGTATTTATAACAATAATAACCATCCAAAAAATAGAAAATTTCATTTTCAGCTAATATCTCAAGAATTTATCCAAGAATGTTATAAGAAAATTGTCTTTTCTTGTGACTAAATTTAGATTCCTATTTTCAATAAAAACTCTCCACTTAGTCATCATTCTAACCAAAAGTTTATCATCCCCTTCATTTGATATAACTATGAATCCAACTTTTTCAGAATTAATTGATCTTGATAACACATGGGCCATAAAAAGGGGATAAATGATCCAAGTATCAAGTAGTTAATCACTTATTCCCTAAAAAATTATTTTATATTGGGATTGATCCCCTTTTTTCCAGATACCTAAACTTATGATCAGGTACTATTGGGATCCTATGCATTGTTAATTAAGGGATAATATAATTAATATTATATATAGTCAAACCTATTGATGTTTTGTACTTTTTAAATACATTCAAAAAGTTTCCTCTTGAGATTTACCTAATTTAGTATAGATAATGTCTCTAGGTGAGGATTTATTACCTAGAAACATGTATTTTAGTTGAGATATAATTGGTTTAATCTCTAATTATAGTGCTTCTTCGATAGAAGGAAGAATATTTTCCTGAGGTGTCCTGATGACTATACAGTGTTGCCTAAATAATTAATAAGAGCTAAAGAGATCCTCTTATTCACTATTATATAGTATGTAATACCCATCAATAATAGTTTATATATCTATTATAATGATTTTTATTTATTAATTTTACAAATATATTCCAAAAATTCACCCTCATACCCATTATAAGGTTCAATAAATTTACTAGAACTAAATCCAAAATAGGTTTCAGTGGTGGTGGGTCTAAAATAAATTTCATCAATAATTCTTAAAAAAAATCTTCCTACTTCTCATAAATATTCTATCTATATTTAAGATGTATATCTCTTGAATAATTTTATGTTTTTTATAGGTGTCATGAATCTCTCAGAAACATTAAATTCTTCAAGTTATTCTCCTAATTTTAATATTAATTTTCCTTGTGAAACCTTTATGATATATCTATGGATAGATATGAAGTTCGTACCAATGATAAAAATAAATTCTATATAAATCTCCATATTAAGAATATGGAAATTGGATTGAATGAATAACTTTTCTACTCTATCTCGGAGATCATCCACTCTCTCTATGGGATGGGTAGTAGATCCATCATCCAACTATTTAATAATTGTGGTGGGTTGTAGGTATACTAACCTATAATATAATAATAATTAGTAAGGGAGCATGTTTATTAAATTACCATGTACATAATGTATGTTTATTTAGAAACTATTTCCTAGTGGTCATGGGATGGAAAATTTTCCTAGAACATTTTGTTTAAGAGGGATTTGGTTTCGAAAAATATAAATTAATTCCTTAGTGAAGTAGCCAGTGGAAAAATCATCATAGAATTTCTTATTCATAAAAATTTTCATTAATGATTTGAAGTATGATTGAATCTAAACCAAATATTCAAGGAAAATAATATTAATTTGTATATTCATAAATAACTCAGGTAACTTGAGTAATTCTATTACATGTATATTTTTATTATTCTTTGAGAGAAAGGGATGACTGGGGCCATATTTATCAAAATAGTAGGCATCCTTTTCGGTTTTTCATAAATCATTTCTTCACTATTATTCTTCATGAAATTAAATATTTTTTTTCTAGTTTTTATAATTTAACATAAGCTTTTATTACAATTAATCAAGGATTTACTGATTTTAGGATTAATTTTTAAAATTTTTCTTTCCAGGGTCATGAGATTATTCATTTTGGATAGTCCTAGGATCATTCAATCTCCCTGATGTGTTCTTAAAAAATTCCCAATGGTTAATTCTATTTTATTCTCCCTAGGGTTATATTTTTTTGAACTATGAAAATTTTATTTATCACTTATATTCATGCCCCTAAATGTATTTCCCACTTAAAACTCCATATTATTCATTAAATATTTTTTTGGGATTTATTTGAATAATGTTAATCCTTTTAGTGAATCTATTTAATAATTTTTAGGTAAAAAATTATTAATAATTTATAAAACATACCACTTAGTTCCCCTTTAGAATAGGAGATCACATACTTATGTTAGTTTTCAAATTATAGAATAGGATGTTGTGGGAACTGATGGGCAGGTTTACTTATCATTCCTATTTCTATCTATAATAACTTATCTTGATTATTATAGAGTTGGTTGTAATTTTTAAAAAATGGGTCATATCTGTCTTACATTATTTAGACATAACTAGTGAAATTAAAATGTTATAAAGGATTACGTACCATGTTAATTTTTGGTGATAAAGTACTGGAATTGCCAACCATTCCACCTTGGGAAAATTTCTATGCAAGGGACTTGGTTTGGGTTTGACATTTAATTTGGTTAAAACCTTATTTAGAATTTTGGTTAATTTAGGATTGAAGATGATATTTTATCTCAATAAGATGTGAATTCACTTCCAATATTTAATCAATGGTGTTATATCCAATACTTACAAATTTTCTATTTGAATATTTGAGTCTTGATTTGAGGGAATGAGTGTTATAAATTTTTCAAAACTCTTCATCTATCATATCAGTGTAGTTTACACTACTAGATTAGTCCACCAAATCATTAAATGTAAGTTAAAGTCCATCATAGATGAATTTTAATATTACATATATAGGAATATAGTGGCGAGGAGAATACCTAAGTAGGTCTCTGAATATTTACCATACCTCATAGAATTCCTCTCTATCATCTTGAAAAAAGATTATGGTCTTTTCCCTAAGATCTACTTTTAATCTCCTAGTATATAATGTTATGAAATAAGAGTGTTAGCCTTATTCCAAATTTTAAAAAATATAAGGAAACAAAAAAATTTCTAGGATTCCCGTAAATAAAAAAGGGGTCACCATCATTTTATTATCATTTTAATTTTTCCCATATAATGTTAGCTGATGCACTAAATTATAGAAACCAATAATGAAGTCTAAGGAGTCTTCCTTATGTATACTATGAAATGATGGATGTTGTGAAAGTTATTGTGTTTTAAGATCGTATATTTAGACTCTAGGAGTTATACTAATTAATTATGGGTTCAATGAAACTTTAGAAAGTTGAAACTCTCTCATTATAGGTTACTTAATATTTCATTAATGTTGTCATATTGATGATTTTTATCAGTTTTAGTTGAGATTATATATCTCAATATCTAGTATTAATGTTCTAAATTTACTTTCCTAAAAGATCTAATATGTTTATAAATTTTAAGGAATATGGGATATTAGTTTATGTATTTGACATAATGAATATGAAATATATACTATTCATAAATATTCAACAAATCTCACAAAAAATATGATTTTTTATACATTTTTTAATAGATTTTATTATTTTTTTCTGAGTTTTTTGTTTTCACTATTTCACATGAATATTTCTCCTTCAAAAATTATAAAATTAATATGAAATGTTATTAAAACTACCAAATTATTTATTTTTTTCTATTTAAATATAGTGTAGTAAAAATTATGGTTGAACACATAAGAAAGGTGTGTGGAATTCCATGAAAAATAACTTATAAAAACAGAACACAAAATAGGCAATAAAAAATGAAAAATAGTGGAAGTGTGATGGAAGAAAAATATAAATGGATGAATAATCATTGAAAAAACATGTAATAAAAACAAGTGATAAAGGGGATTGAGGATACATTGATTGATTTTTGAGAAATTTAAGTTCCTTTTAATTAATAAATTGTTAAATTGGGTTTCAAATATTCAAAAATTTCACAATCTCCTTTTATTGAGGGTGTTTATGCCTGATCAGATGTGTTCAGTGGTCTATCAACTATTGGATTTTACATGAAGATAGAGATGATGTAGGTTTTTTCATGAAAAAATTTTCATTTGACCATGACGAAAAACAAGCCCAACAATATAATGATTCTTGAAAATATTATAAAAGGTGAAAAATAATTCAATATAATTTACCTTAAAAATAATGTATCATATAGTATCATTTAATTAAAAAATCAAAGATAATTGTATAAAAATATGAAAAAATAAGGAGAAGGGGAGAAGCTGACATATCTGTTGAGGTGTTCCGGTTTCCTAGCTTCGTCTACTCTAACTACTCTTGATTCATTGATTCATACCCAGTAATCAAG
The DNA here is from genome assembly GCA_963277665.1 of Viscum album. Taxonomy (NCBI): domain Eukaryota; kingdom Viridiplantae; phylum Streptophyta; class Magnoliopsida; order Santalales; family Viscaceae; genus Viscum; species Viscum album. Next base: position 351,505,377 of record OY728121.1, on the reverse strand, counting down.
TCCAATTGTCCCGCAATGTCATGATTGATGAATGAATAAAGGAATTTGAAATTGTTTTTCACAATTTAAATAAATTTTTATTAAAACTATCTACTACGTAGTTATTAGTTAACACCTCATGTCAAATATTTAGTCTCCACATGTTATAAGTGTTGGCACTGAAATCTCCCCTTGAACCACAAATTACCAGTTTTGGATGAACCGAACATAAAACCCACCTCAAGGGCCCATTATGAGGTTCATGATAAAGTTTCACACAATATTTAGTGAGTGAATACAAATATTTATTTTCTATCAAATAATAATTATGCGCCAAAGGTGATAAGAAGTTCTGTAGATGCCCCTATGTTCAAACTCACACCCAAGTCTAGTGCATCCAAGATAGATGAGTTGTATGAAAGAATGAAGTTTTTAACACAAAACCATCATGAACCCATATTATTTCAGGGAAAAGGATATATAAATACAAAGATGTTATGTGGAAAATATTCAGAGGAAAAGGAAGAATAAGTGAACAACTTAGTTTTTCACCCAAGGAGTTATGTTCTAAAGGATATGGATTTCATCTATAAATAGATGCTCACACCATCCTTAAGAAGGCTATCTGAAATACGAAGTGACACTTTGCAATTTGAAACTCCCTATATTTTGTGAAAGCCTGCAACACCAAGGATCATGAACCCTAAAAGGTATAAAACTTTCATGAAAGTACTCTTGTAGGACCAAATATGACTTAGACTATGATTAAGTGATCCCCATGAAACTACTACTGATGTTGGTTGGTTTCATTCAAATATAAGTTTCCATCAAGAAACCAAGATCCACCTGAAACCCCAATTCTTTCATGCAATTATGATTCATAAATCTATAAGTTTCCCATATTCTAGAACCCCATGCTTATGAAACTCTTTCATGAAATACAACAAAGATGAATGAAAAAACTTCTTGGCTCCCTAACCGATGTTACCTATACCTCTAGTGAAAAAATAACCGTTCCATTTCATCTAATATTCAATACCATAATTCAAATTACATATAATCATAGGGACCCTAACTTCAAGCATCATGATTTCCACTCCTCTATGGTAGTTCCAACATGATGTCCACCCTATAGGTGCATTTTTGGTGGTCACATAATCCCTAACAGTGGTATATTTGAGGTAAAATGTGTACCTATATTTTTCGAGGGTCCCTATGAAGGATCTACTTTTCACCTTGGCGTAGTCCCCCTTGAGAAGTAATCCCTTCAATATCCGAGCTACAAGAAATAAAACTACCTAACTCCACATCCTAATCGTACAACATTAAACTACATGGAAACAACTTCATTATATAAACTAAAACTATAGATATACCATGTGTGATGAACACAAGATGACCCATGTATGATTGACATGGGATAAACCAACACCTCATACCTTGTGTGATGAACAATAGATTCCCCATGCTTGATCATTGTGGGATTCCACACACTCCATTACTGTGGCATATTATCCAGCTATAGAGGGATGATTCCACACATAAGGCACACAACATCCCTCATTGACTCTCCTTCCGCAACAGGAGCATCCTTACTTCATTATGTTAAACTGCATGGATCTTTACTACCACACAACCAAAGACTATGGAATCAAAATAGGTGGGTTTTGATCCTAGTCTCTTAAATTGGATATGTTGGATGCCTCCCTTAGGATCAATCCCAACAAAAATTCCATCAATGTGTGACATATTCCATCCTAGGGACACACGTCCATCGATCCACCTTAATAGGGTGTTCTGATCTATCTCTGTGAAATGTTAAACCTACAGTAAACAAAAAGTCACCAATGTGTGACATATTCCCTAATAGGGACACACATAATTGATCCGCCTCAATATGGAGTTCTGATCTATCTCCATGATATGTTTAACCCGCATGACACACAAATTCAATTATGTGTGACATATTCCCTATGAGGGACACAATTAACTGATCCTCCTCAATAGGGTGTTTTGAACCATCTCTTTGAGATGTTAAACCCATGGGACACACCAATTCAACTATGTGTCACATATTCCTTCCCACAAATATACTTAATTTATCTTCATATATAGTGTGTTTTTATCCACATCCATGAGACCTTGACATTATGGGAAACACCACTTCAACTACATGTGAAAACATCCCTCCCTAAAACACCCTTAATTGTTCCACCTCATTAGGTAGTTCTGATTCATCTTTGTGGGATGTTAATATTGTTGGACACACCACTTCAACTATGTGTGACATATCCTCTATTTGGGACACACTTTAAAGATCTTCTTCAATAGGGAATTTTGATACCATCTCCACAAGAAATTAAACCTTCACCCATCCTGTCCCATCAAGATGTTAAAATTTTTACAAATCTATCCCTATAAGGCCTTAAAAATTCACCCATAATATCCACATAATATGATAGACCTGCACTGATACGGTCCCTACAAGACATTAAACTTGTGCTCTTCCTTTCCCCCCAAGATGATAATCATGTTCTCAAAATATCCTACAAGATGTTAAACCTAGGACCATCCAATCCTCTCAATACATTGAACCTATTCCAAATCGATCCTCTCATGATATTAAAAGTTCTCCCATCCTATCCTTCAAATATGTCAGACCTACACCTATCTTGTCCCACAAATTCATTAAAACTACTCCCATTTTGTTCCCAAAATACATTAAAAATGAACCTATCCTATCCTCAAAATACATTAACCATGTTCCTCTCTTCACAAGTTGATAAACTCATTCCCTATCCATGAATACCTACCATATGTAATATACATGGGATTCAAGATTTAAAAATACTAAGAAGACTTCCCCCTGATGTTTACTACCTCTTGATAGACACATGATGCCTTGTGTTCGACACCTAAGATGACTCAAATAATATGAACTTAGAACTGGAAGAAATCATAGGTAGATGATATAAACAATGTCTGGATATACGTAGAGATTCCCTAAAATAATACTCTCCTAAATGATAGTTTCTACCCTACCAATATAGAAGCAGGGTAATTGACCATTTTCCATATAGATATAGAAGGGTGAATAATTTCCATAAACCTCACATAATATTTTAGGAAGAAACTAACTAGGAGATGAGATTCACGGTTCAATATATGGATGGAGGGATAGAAATCCCATCATACTATTTTTATCGAGGAGTATAAATTTATATAATCATCCAACATTTGGAATGATGGATGTGAGAAAATAGAAGACCATGCATAGTGATGAAAATGAAACCCAACAAATGACCCCAAAATGTAAATAGTGAACATAATGTGAGTGTTCTTCTCCTTAAATCAATGAGACTAGTATTATTGGACATCATTAAATTTGAAACCAAACACAGATGTTGCAAGAGTCAGTCTTCATCAGAAAAAATGGTGAACTTGACATTAATCTATTCTCCTCAACCATTAGGACTAGTAGTGTCTATGGAACTGGTACACTAGCATGTCACCCAATTTGAATATTTAGATCTAGGTACCATAAATAAAATTTTGGGAAAAACATGAAACTCACAAGTGAATTTTGATAGTTTGTGTTGGGAATTCTCAGTCTGTAAATTGTTTGTGTGGATCCCTCTCTACATTAGAAGATTAAATGACATTGGGGTATTGGGGATATCATTTCTTGTACCTATACAGATTGATGAATCCTTCTTTATTAAATGAATAAATATATATAAAACCATCCACCATTCACTCATAAGAACTGGGGGTGGAGAAACCTTGATGTGATAATCCCATAAAACAGTAAATCTACCATTGATTCAATCTCATCTAGGTTTTTTTGGTTCCCACACCCCATATCACCCTTTTAGAACATCCATAAGTGGGTGATCGACACCCTGGTGTTATGATTTGAGTATGAGGGGGTTATTACCACATGGAATATAACTCTCCATGACCTGGAGGAATTGATGCCTCATCAAAACAATGGCCCCAAAGGGCCACACAGGGGTAATGCATCCCCCCGTCAAAGAAATGAACTACTTTGGGAGCCTCTACTTGGAGTTATCTAATGATTCAATCCCTTATTCCAAAGAGTAATGGGATGATCAATTCATTATGACTATGAATAACACCTAGGGGCCTCCTAGAATGGATCCCACTATGCCTTGTCAATGGCATCACCGACCAGTCCCACAATCTAAACAGTTGGTGGACTTTACACCCGCTCTAACATCCCCATCATGGAACACCAATATAAATGTCCGGGGAAGAACCTTAATAATTTCCAACAACGGGAATCAGATATCTCTCCTATGGCCCCTTCCACCACCACCATATCCCATCAGGTCACTAAAACAATTGAATATGGATTTGTTTTTTCCGGATTGGGGTCTAGACCCCAATCGACTCATAGATAGGCTGGGTTGAATCCCTCAATCAATGACACAAACAACAGTTTCCACAAGAAAATACATTATGAGTATAATTATAGTGGATATCCTCTATGTACCACCATAGGTTAGCACAAACCCGCACCCTTGCCACCAATAACCAATGTATAGGTCCTCCTCACTCCACCACCAACCAAAGTAGAGTTACTCCCTACTATAATTCCAACTATAGTGGAGGTAATTTCCACTCCAAAACTAACTAGTGTGGAGGTCCTCCCCATGATAATAAAATAACCTTAAACAAAGAAACATATCAGCAAATAAGGATGAAGAACTAGCATCAGAGGTGAAACCCTAGGTTGTTTCACATAATTGTTCACCTCATTGAACTCACTGACTTAGAGGTGATAGATGCCATGATGACAAATCCTTCACTGTAGCGAATGAGTCTATCCCAATAGACTAGAAACTATGATTGAAAATACAAGAATATGAGGTCCACATGATCCCCATATCTCTTGAAATATACCTATAGGTGGAGAAAATTCTAGCTCCCTTCCAAGGGATCACAGTACAGCTGTCTCCATCAGCACCTATTTTTCTCTTATCCACCTCCAATCAAGACGTTGGAGAGATGTCTGGGTCTAGGTTTACGTATTCATATGGTGATCATTACATTGAGATGAAAATGGGTTTTTTTGCACTCACATATGATGCAGTGGTGAACACGCCATTCAACAAGGATGTGAGGATGAGGTTTGAACTATTCCTAAGAGACGTTATGGAATACAGTATATGTTGACTCACATACTCACTCATCTCCTAGTAAACCAGCAGTATAACTGGTATATGTCAATGTAACCTCCCATGTCTTAGCCAGCTCCAATCAGAGATTGAAAAAACCATGTACATAATCCATTCCCTGAGAAGAAGGTTATGTGGGAGGAATTGGCTGCTAATCAGTAGTTAGTGGTGTTCTGGAGCCTTGTATCACAAAAAATTGATATCTTGGAGTCCCTCACATATGACCAAGAAATTTTTTTCTTCAAAATAATCTAGGAGACATTTCAACACTTATGTGATCATTAGTTGACCTTCCCAAGATATCCTTAGAACCTATATTAAAATAAATATATGTTTCAAATGGTTGAGATCACATTAATCTTAATGAATCAGTTCCCATCTTTGTACAATTACCAATAGAACCATCAACAATGATGTGTGAGGAGACTAAAAGTGATCCTCCATGTTACAGAAGAAGCATATCTGTATGTATAGATCATTGGATGGGGATAGAGTGATTCTCTCCATTTCCTCCCTATCTTGTGGTAGTCTGTCACATATGCCAATGATAAAAGTTCCCCTCTAGCTACTATTATTGTAAACCTGGGCATACCCAACCTACAAGAGGAATATAGGAAAAGGGGTATAGATTAAAAGCATGACATGGAAGAACCTACTCAAGGTGTATAATAGTACGTAGAAGATCCTTTAGTAGGGGTCCTCACTCTCCAGTTGAGACAAACACTTGGCCTTGAAGATCCCTCCAACAATATGTTGTTGCCTTCCGATTGGAACATAGACTATGGAAAGAGACATATAGATCTCTTCAAATCATTCTAGGTGGATCCAAAAAAAGAGATGAACACTATGGTATCCACTTCTCTCTAGTACCTCAAGGAGAATAAATGGATGGTCACTGATCTCATTACTAATAAGTTCCAAAAATATCAAAAAAATTTATGAGATTCCATCACTATTAAAGTGGGGAAATAATTCTTCCTTATCCATATTCTGTAGTTTGATCATGTTGGACTGACACAGCTGGTCAAAGTAGAATTTAGAGGATATGGAATGTGACTATTGTATAGGTAACAAAATACAACCAAGCCATGCTATTATCCTCATTGGGATACAAATTAGTTTGATTTATAAGTTGATGAGAATTCTCCCTATGTTGATAATCCATTAAATTAATAGATGGCCAGATAACCTCACATATATGACTTGAGAACTACTCTCCCTTATCAAATTGAAGAAATGGAAACCTGACAGTTTATAATACCACCTGATTGAAATACATATTTAGCATGTTTGGAAACAAATGAGAACCCCCCAAGTTCAAAAATATAAACTTTTCCCTTTTCAATTGGATGTGTGATGAACTGCTTCACCGAACCCACATTTTTTCATGGTAAAAACCTATGTTAAGGAAACTAGACTAGAAAGATGCCTCTAAGGTCTGATGATTTTTCCATACATTAGAAGGAACCAGGTTTTTCTGGTATAATCAATTGCCTGTGTGGTCCACTACTGGTTGGGTGTAACATTATAGGTATTTACTCTATCAATTCAGCTCCACCACATAAAAAAGGTATTTATAACATCCTCAAGTACAAAAAAATTTCTTATGAAAAAGTCAAAGACTTTTTATACTGGTGGAGAGGCCTTACGTATTAATTTGACGTGACACTATCCTTTGAACAACAGCTGAAAATGTGTGTGGTGAGCATGAAGAGTGAGATTTTCCCTACCATTATCACTCAGAATTACCCATGTAGCTTTTCGGAGTTCTCTGAAATGGAATTGTGTTAGGAAGAATCCTTTTGGTAGACTAGAAAATTGTCATACCCGTTTCCTCTTCCAGATCCTATGAGAATACATTAAAAATTAAATAATACTACTACCATGCATGAAGATGTTCCTAATATTGAATAGATATTGGCCCCATTTTTAGAAGATCCTCACCAAGATCTTCCCTTCCAATAACAACCTCATCAAACAAAAAACCATTAAGCACTTATTCATCAAGAACATCCACATATATGAAAGAATGTGGCACCATCCCTCCATTAAGACCAAGCTCCCAAAGTACCATTCCCTAAAAAAAGAAACTACACCTATTGATTCTTTGATTAAAAGGTTTTGGGATATTTCATCTTCACACTAGAGAAGTGAATTCTAAAATTTATAGAGTGTAGGATGCCTCAGGATATCGATTCAATGGGCATGCTGACCACTACCCGTACCACATGATCCTCATACAAACTTTTAGGGAATGAATCATGTTCAAATATTGGATCTAGTACCAATTGGATCATGTCTTAGTAATTTTGGGTAACATTATGGCATAGGTGACCCATGTATCTACCGACCATGATAGAAACAGTCAAGGTTATGGTGAATGTTATTAGGCTTCTAGAAGAGGGACATAAAAATAAGATGATTGGTTATTTATAAATGTATAATCTCAATATCATGGTGTAATCCATGCTATATTAAATAGGATCAATCCTACTATAGTTTCCATTCACCCTCTGACCGCTTCTTATGTATCCAAATTACACCTTTCGAAGTCCTAGAAGAATAGGCGCTGATGGAGCAAGGGAAATAAGAGTACATTTCCAAAGTTGAATCTATCATTTACTCTTGGTGACTTAATGCCTCTTAAGTTGGGTGATTCCCCCAGCGTCTATCTAGCACTATAAGATCTCACTAATGATGAATAGTAGTATTCCTATGTGAATTCTGTTGAGATGGTAGAATACTTCACAACATATGATAGTGAGGAATTACATGTAACCCACATGGGAACCTCTGGATAAGATTTTAAAGGAAATTTAGAGTATAGGAAAACCACGATAAATCTCATGCCAGTGTATCAAACCAATAAATTCATGTTACTAAGAATAGATATTAAGTTTTATGTTGATCATAGTAGGAACTATCATATTTTTCTATGTCATCTCATACACCTCTGTAGTCGACCATATTAGTTGACTGGGTAACAAATTTGCAACCGCAAGATGATCAAACGATTCTAACTAGATCCTGACCTTAACCAATATATAGTCATCTAGTAGTTTTTTAAAGTTGGTTATATAGTTGACAATAAGAACATTTATAGCACTAGCCATACCCTATAAGTTTAACTTGAAGAATCTATTACACCCACAAAAATGAGTGAAACTCTACAAGGAAAAAATCCCTTGTTACCGAAGTATGATGTGTTGAAGTACCTATCTAGAATACCATCAAGACTTTTTTATCCCCATGTCCCTCCACTTTTCAAAAGAAAGGTGTGAGTCCCTTGAAAAATATTTAAAAACCCCTATCTAGTTTAAATCTAATTTAGCTTCCACATAGGTCTACTAGGCAGAGGAGGTTGAGAAAAAGGTATCACTAACAATAATATAATTTTATATGGAATAGGAGGGTGTCTTTAGGTAGGGGAACATAACCTTTATGTGCATCACTATTTTTTAAAATGGATTGGAGATCTGCCGCTTCATCATGAATACTATTTCCTTGATCAACCTAATTTGGACCCACATTCTCCATATACTGGGATTGACAGTGGATGATTTGATACCTTCCAACAAGATGATCCAAGGTTATGAAAAGATAAAGTAGAAGCTATGTGGAAAGGCTTAGATAAATATCCAGTTTCATGTCTTGATATCAAGAACTGAATTCATGATAGGCACATAAACCACCATATCAAACGCATTGTTAGGTTGGCCCTGGATTAATTTTTTTGGGTCATCATCTCATCATATCTCCAATTCCTAAAATACTAACTCAATGGTTGAGTAGGGTGATTTAGTGTGATAAATACCCTTTTAAATCATATTAATTCCACTATTTAAACATAGACTATTAAAATAAAGAGGATAAGTTGGTTTTTGAGTGATGGGGTTGAGTGCCTCAACACTATAAATGATCTAACCACCACTACAATGAAACCTTTGGATGATTTTTATGGAATATTTTTTCTTAATAATCATCAGTTAGTGGATACAACACCAGACCTTAGAGGTTGTCATATTTCAACATGAAAAATGGATTTGGAATCCCTATGAAAATGGACACCAAAAAATTACCTCATTCCCCAACACTAGACAGGAATTGGTAATACTATAAACTATTACTTTGGTGGTGTATTGAGAAGTTATCCCTATAGCCACCAATTCAAATAATTATCGCATGTTCTATAGAGTAGGGCTAGCTCAATGGAAGCTGAATCACTGTTACTGCTTTGATATCAAGCATGGAACATGTGGTTAGAGGTTTAATGCAATTATATTGTTAAATTCTATTCCCATGATTCTACTAGAGAAATATCCACTCATATAGGATTTGATGTCTTCTAAAGTGAGCACCAATGCTTCCCCTAGATCAACTGGGCTAGAAGAGTCACCTCATTCCATTGATTCTCTTATATTTGATAATGAAGAGGATTTGAATTATTCTCGTCATACATTTGAAGAGGGTATATCCATCACCGTTGATGAGATAACCCGGGATAAAATTTGTACCGAGGAATAATTAAGACCGACCCTGATCTGTGTAGCCATGTCTTTGGAGGATTAACAGTAGTATATGGCCTTCTTGAAAAAAAAATCACAACATGTTTTCTGGGATCTATGATGAGATGCAAGGACTAGACACTCAGGTCCACTTTAATTGTCTTGGCCTCCAAGAAAGTCATCATAGGTTCAACTAGGCTCCCATGAAAATACACCCCTCCCATGAAACTATGGTCGAGGTTGAGGTTGATAAAATTGTCAAATCCAACTTCATCAAGGTGTCTAATACCACATATAGTTAACCAATATTATCTGGGTTAGGAATAAGAATAGGAATATCAGATTTTTATTGACTTTTGAGACCTCAACTCTACTGTCTAAAGGATTATTTTCCCCTTACAGTGAAAAATATATTGATCGATGCTACAATGGGGTTCCAGACCCTCTCTTTCATAGATGGGTACTTTGGGTATAATTAGGTCTCGATGGCCCCTAGGTATGAATATTCCACCACCTTCTAAGTTCCATAATTGGTCCGTTAATATCTTATTATGCAATTTTTCTAGATGAATGAAAGAGATGCATGCCAATAGGCCATGAATCACATATTTAATCAAATTATTGGGATATTTTTGGAGTTCTAAATGGATGACTTATTGGTAAAATTTAACCAGCACCAAGACTATCTCAAGGATCTTGAGAAAGTGTTTTTATAAGGACTAGGCCTTATTACATACATAATATTGAATTTACTCAAGAAAAAACATCCTTTTAAATTGAGGATCTTTTCATGTTTAGAGATTTAGAGAATTAGGACAATACATTCATAACATTACACATTATAAAAGAGTGGATAACATAAAAACAATTTCCATTTTTTTTTAAAATATAAAACATTAAAACTTAAAACAAGACTCCTTGACAATTATTCAACTTTTAACATGGATTCCTTCCTTGTCTTAAACATCCATTAACCTGTATAAATCATTTAGAAACTTGGGATGAGCACAAAATCATTTTAAGGTATGGAAAAGAATGAAAGATCACATTAGTCTATGATTACTCGTAACGTATGAAAGAATTTTTAAAAGACATTATTGTCACCCATAAATACTTACTTTGTGTAACATGAGATTTACACAAGATCCAAAAAAAACATGAGAACATAAATATAGTAGAAAAGATATCTTGGGGCGTTAATTAAATAATCTTGTAACCATTCTTGGCTACCTTAAAACTTGTAACCCCCACGACTACCTTATTTTGTGTAACCATCGCAGTTACACATGGAGTAACCATACGGTCGAAATCCAACTTACTCATACCGAATTCATTGGAGGGAAATATAGGTCCCAAAATTCAATATAAAAAATTCCCAAGAACCAAAACATAATCATACAACATGAATGATGCCATAAAAACATTACATTGGGATTTCTTAAAACTGAATTTAAAAAGAGGACTTTTAAAGAAAATCCCCTTATAAATATCATACAATTGAAGAGAGATTTAAAAGAGTGGATGGAGTATGTAAATATACTATAAATACACATAATGAAACATATTATAAATAGAACCCATCACACAAAAAATTTAAATAGCACATAAATAATTCTGCATAAGGTTATCCGAAAGAATTGAAATCAGGTTAAGAATTCCCTTACCTCTTGTTTGTCTTACTTCAAACTTGTTTAAACCTCCTTGTAGAGTAACCCATAGAAATTGAAGGTTGGGACCTTAGGGGATTGTGGAAACCTTTGGAGGACTACTATGATGGTAAGAAGGATAGAGCTTCGTTGAGGATGAATTGGGAATGAAGTTAATGAAGGAATGGGTTGGTATTTATAGGAAAATTAAGGGAATATTTTAATAATTTCTATGGGACACCTCATGGGTTGTATTTGAAAAACCATGGGCTTTCCCGTGATAGTTTCCCATGGTATAATAAAATTGGGACACCTAACATCTTATTTAACCATACAGAAGTCCACCAGATTTATGACAACATTATTATATCATTAATGATGTCATTAATAGACTGAAACTGAAAACTGTATTTTTTTTACTATTCACTGAAAATTCAATTGTTTCAGAAAAAACCCAAAAATTTAACCTAAACATTTTTCAATGAGTAGATTTAAAAAATGAAGTCCATTTCTTGAAAATAATTTTTTAAATATTATTAATTTAATTTTTAAAAATAATCATACATAATTCAAAAATTATCAATTCTAATTCTATAACTACTACTATATCGTGATGAATAACTAAAGATGTTATTTTCTTAAATCCTGAAGAAAATAAAATAATAATAAAATTTACTATTCATTAGGGTCATATTACTATTCTTATTACTATTTATAAGGGTATGTTACTATTCAACAAAAAAAACAATTTGGTTCCAATTGACTCAAAATAACATACTGAACACAATTATAGATGTTACTTTCTTGAAATTAAAATCATAGAAGTAGAAAACTTATGATTTAAAGGATAATTAAAGAAATATCTACCTAAAACAAACTTCCATGTATTTCTATTTATTTTTAGAAAAACGTGGGGTGTTACATTATCCCCACCTTCTAGAAATTGCGTCCTCGCAATTTTATTTACTTATTAAACAACTGAGGCTGTGTTTACCTCATTTCATTTTCAGAATCCCATGTCACTTCTTCAAACATGTGGTTTCTCTAAAAAACCATTACCTAGTAGATTACCTTATTCCTTCATACATATTCTCTTCGATCAAGAATCTGAACTTGTTTCTCTTCCTAAGAAAGGTTCTCGTCCAGCTGAACTGCTTTTGGGAACAAGACATGTGATGAATCTGACACATACTTTCTCAACATTGAAACATGAAAAACATTGTGTTCCTGAAACAAACTCAGAGTCAATGATATGTGGTATTCCACTGTTCCAACTTTCTCCAAGATTTCAATTAGACTGATGAATCGTGGACATAACTTCCCTTTCTAACCGAAATGCATCACAGTTTTCCAAAGAGAGATTTTAAGGAAAACATGGTCACCTACATAGAAAAATAAATCTTTACTTATATTATCTACATAACTTTTCTTCCTCCTCTGAGATTCCCTCATGTGCTACAGGATCATCCTCACTTTCTCAGCTAAATATTCTATAAATTATGGCCCCATAAAATTTATTTCACCACCTTTATCCCAAAACGCTGGAGTTTGACACCGCTTCCCATAAAAGACCTCAAAAGGTGACATATGAATAGTGGAATGAAAACTGTTATTATAAGAAAACTCAAATAAAGAAAGATGCTAATCCCAACTTCCCTGATAGTCCATTGAAAAAACTTAAAGAATATCTTCAAAAGTTTGAATCATTCGTTCTGACTGCCTGTCTGATTGAGGATGAAAAGCTGTACTGAAATTTAACTCTGTGCCCAAAGACTTCTGAAGTCCCTTCCAAAAGTTAGAAGTGAACCTAGGATCTTGGTCAGATACAATGGAAAGAGAAACTTCATGTAACCTAATAATCACCTAGAGGTAAAATCGAGAATGTTGATCCAAAGTCATTGTATCTCGAATAGATAGAAAATGTGCAGACTTTGTCAGCCGATCAACAATAACCCAAATCACATTGTTACCTCAAGAAGTCTTTGGTAGTGCCACCATAAAGTCCATGGATACATTCTCCCATTTTTACTCTGGCACTGAAAAAGGCTGAAGCATCTCCTTCGGTAAATGTTACTCTGCTTTAACCTGTTGACATGTCAAACATTTCATGGTAAAATCAGCAATATCTCTTTTCATTCCATCCCAAAAATAATACTCTCGATGGTCTCTGTACATCTTAGTACAGCCATGATGAACAAAAAGTGGAGAACTATGAGCTTCTCACAACAAATCTTTCTTCAATTTAGAATCACTAGGCACACACAAACTTTTTCCAAATCTTAAAAAACAATCTTTGTCAAGGTTAAATTCTGGAAACTTACCCATTTTAACCAATTCTACCTTTTTCTGTAGCTCATGGTCTTCCTTCTATGCTTGCTTAATTCTATCTAACAACGAAGACTGCATAAAAACCTAAAACAAAATAGAGGTATTCACTGCACTAACAACTTCTAATACAAAATTTATCAAATCATTAATCAAGGGATCATATTTCAAACATAACATGCTTAATGATTCAAGATGTTTCCGACTTAAGTCATCCACTACTTTTTATGCTTTTTCAGGATGGTAATTGATCATAAAATCATAATCCTTTATCAGATCTAGCTATATTCTCTGCCTCATGATCAATTCCTTCTGAGTGAATATATAATTTAGACTTTTATGGTTAGTATATATTTAGAATTTGGTTCCGTATAGATGATGCCTCCAAATTTTCAATGAAAAACCACAGCTACCAATTTCAAATCATGTGTGGGATAATTTAGCTCATGAGGATTAAGTTGTATCGAAGCATAGAAAATTAACTGATCATTCTACATCAAAACACAACCAAGTCCCTTAAAAGAAGCATCACTATAGATGAAAAACTCACCATTTCGAGAAGGTAAGGCCAAAACTAGAGAATTCGCCAATCTCTCTCCAGTTCCTGAAAGTAAACATCACATTTCTCTATCCAAAAAAATTTATCCCCTTTCCCTATTAACTTAGTTATCAGGCCAGATAACCATGAAAACTTCTTAACAAATTGTCTGTAATAACCTTATAACGCAAGAAAACTATGAATATTTGTAACATTTGTGGGTCTTGGCCATTAATAAACTACATTTGTTTTGGTAGGATCAAGTGTTACTCCATCCATATTTATAATGTTCCCATGAAAAGAAATCAGTTGTAACCAAAAATCACAGTTGATGAATTTTTTATACAACTTCTTTTCTTTTAAAGTTTTCAAAACAACCCTTAGATGTTTTTCATGATCCTATTTATTTTTAGAAAATACCAGAATGTCATAAATAAATACAACCACAAACTTATCCATAAACACATGAAATACTATATTCATAAGATTAATGAATAAAATAGGTGCATTAGTTAATACAAATGACATAACAAAAAATTCATAATGCCCATATCTAGTATGAAAGGTTATTTTCAGGATTTTATCCTCCTTCACCTTCAGCTGATGGTATCCAGATCTCAATTCAATCTTGGAAAAGTACTGTGCTCCCTGAAGCTGATCAAACAAGTCATCGATATGAGGTAAATGATACTTGTTTTCAACAGTTATGTTATTCAAAGCTCTACAATCAATGAAAAGTCTCATGGAACCATCTTTCTTTTTAACAAACAAAACAGGGGATCCCCATGGTGAAGTGTTAGGACGAATTAATCCTTTGTCAAACAAAACCTGCAACTGATTTTTAAATTATAGAAGTTCTATTGTAGCCATACTATAAGGGGTTTTTGAAATTATCTTAGCATCAGAAGCTTAATCAATTGTGAATTCAACTTCTCAATCAGGTATGACATCGGGTAACTCATTAGAAAAAACCTAGAGGTATTCATTTACCACTGGAAAATAACTAATTTGATTGGTTCCCTTGTTTTAAAAACTATGATCTAAATTAATTTCATTTACATATTTAAATAGTTTCTCAGATTCCTGATAAGTTATCAATTTTATGGGTTCAGTCTTGTATAAAAACTGAAACTCTTTCTGAAAAAAAAACTTTTTTAGCTCTAATGTCAATCCTAGCATGATAATCAAAAAGCCAATTCATCCCCAGAATAACATCAAACTTGACTAAGGGAAAAACAAAAAGGTTTTCTGGTAAAGTCTTTCCACATACCATAATAAAAATATTATTATAATTCCTATTTTATATAACAATTCCCCCTGGTGTTTTAACAACAAGTTCAGGTCTCATTTTTTGAGGTGATATTTCCAATTTACCAGAAAATTTCTCAGAGATGAAGGAATGTGTAGACCCCATATCAAACAAAACATTAGAAATATCTAAGTGAACAAACAATGTACCTGATAAAACATCATTGGATGGTCTGACATCTTCTTACATAGTCACAAAGGATCTCACTACACCTTTCTACTAGTAGTCTGGCTTCTTTGCATCATTCAGATCTCTCTTTGGGCAGTCTTTTTCATAATGACCCATCTGACCACATTTAAAACACTTTATAGTCTTCTTTTTTAGGATTAGTCTTAGGATCATTTTCATTACAATCTCGGGCCATATGTCCAAACATACCACATTTAAAACACTTCCCAGTTTTTCTAAGACATTCTCCATGGACTTTATTTCCACCATTTTCAGAAACTGGAAATTTCATTTTCATAACATCAGATTTCTTTGGTTGATTCTTACCCATTGCATTCCAATTGTACCTATTCTTATCTTTGTTTCCAAAATGCACATGATCATCAGAAATCTCTATCTCTACCCTCTCAGCACATTGGACAAGTTTCTCATAACTTTTGAATTCATGGGAGGCCAACGCCCTACAATACCTTGGATTCTGTCCTAAGTAAAAGTGGTTGATTTTTCTATCATGATCCAGAATAATATTTCGAGCATACCTCACCAGTTGGGTGAAGTTCGCTTCATACACAACTAATGAGTATTTCTCCTTCTGTTTCAATTCAAGGAATTGCTTCTCCATTCTAGGTCACACCCCCTTTGGAAAATATATTTCAAGGAAAATACTTTTAAATTTATCCCACTCTAAGGCATAAAAATCCTCTCTACCCCTAATATTCCTTACCATAGAACACCACTGATCAGCTTCCCCTTCAAAATGATAAATTGGAAGACTTTATTTTCTGAACATCACATAACATCGAATATTTTTTCAAGGGATTTGAGCCATCCATCAGCTGATACGGGGTCAGAATATCCATTGAATGCAGGAGGATGTTGTCTCATAAAATGTTCCAATACTGTCATGTTCCATTGTGGTAACATTATTGGTTCTCTTTCATAGATTCCACCTCCATTAATTTCCTAAATTAGCTGATCCATTACTATCACAAACTACTCAGTTCCAATCCCTACAATTCTGGGTTGTAGTTCCAGAAGGATTTCATTTTGTTGGTTCCTCTCCTCTTCACATTCCTATACCTTCTACAGACACCCATTCTAAAGAAAAATGTCTTAGATGAAGAAACATGGTAATATTTAAATTCTAAAACTTTTAAAACTAAACATAGAGTGAAAATAATTTATGGTATTCAATTAACATCACTCTAACCCTTATAGTTATTTAAACTATCATCTGATACCAACTATAAGGACCTGACCTTATTACATACATAATCTTGAATTTAGTCAAGAAAGAACTTCATTTTACATTCATGATATTTTCAACTTTAGAGCTTTAGAAAATTAGGAAAATACATTCATAACATTACACATTATTATAGAGTGGATACCATAAAAACAGTTTCCATTTTTTTCAAAATATAAATCATTAAAACTTCAAACAAGACTCCTTGACAATTATTCAACATTTAACATGGATTCATTCCTTATCTTACACATCCATTAACCTATGAAAATAATCCTAAAACATGGGATATTCACAAAAGCTCAGCAAGGGATTGAAAATAAGTAAATATCACATTAGTCCCTGATTACTCGTAACGTATGAATGCATTTTCAAAAGACATTCTTATCACCCATATATACTTTGTGTAACATGAGATTTACACAAGATCCACACAAAACATGAGAAAATAAATATAATCATAAAGGTATCATGGGGAATTTCTTACATATTCTTGTAACTATTCTTGGATACCTTATAATTTGTAACCCTCACAACTACCTTATTTTGAGTAACCATCATAGTTACACTTGGAGTAACCATACGACCGACCTCCAACTTACTCATACCCAATGTGTTGGAGGGAAATATAGGTCCCACCCTTCAACATAAATACTTTAATAAGAAAAAAAAATCATACTACATGAATAATTCCATAAAAACATTACTTTTTAATTTCGTAAAACTTAATTTAGAAAGATGATTTTTAAAGAAAAACCCCTTATAAATATCATACAATTGAAGAGAGACATAATAGATTGGATGGAGTATGTATATATACTATAAATACGCATAATGAATCGTAATATAAATAGAACCCATCACACAAAAAATTTAAATAGCACATAAATAATGAAGTAGAAGCTTAACCCAAAGAATGGAAATCGGGTTAAGAATTCCCTTACATCGGGTTTGTCTTACATCCAACTTGTTTAAACCACCATGTAGAGTAACCATTAGAACATGATGATTGGGACCTTGGGGGCTTGAGGAAACCTTGGGAGGACTACTATGAAGGTAAGGAGGCTAGATCTTCATTGAGGAGGAATTGGGAATGAAGTTAATGAAGGAATGGGTTGGTATTTATAGGAAAATTAAGGGAATATTTTAATAATTTCCAAGGGACACCTCATGGGTGGTATTTTCAAAACCATGGGCATTCCCATGGTATTTTCCCATGGTATAAGACACTTGGGACACCTCATATATTATTTAAATATACACAAGTCGACCAGATTTATGAAATCATTATTAGATCATTAATGATGTCATTAACACATCGAAACAAAAAACTGTATTTTTTTACTATTCACTGAAAAATCAATTGTTTTAGAAAAAACCAAAAATATACACTAACAATTTTTCAACGTGTATAATTAAAAAATGAAGTCCATTTTTTGAAAATATTTTTCAAAATATTATTAATTTAATTTTTAATTAGAAGCATACTTAATCAAAAAATTATCAATTATAATTCTATAACTACTTCAATATCATGATGAAAAACTAACGAAGATGTTATTATATTAAAGCCTTAAAATAATAAAATAATAATGAAATTTACTATTAATTAGGGTCATATTATTATTCATAAGAGTATGTTACTATTCATAAAAAAAAACAAGTTCGTTCCAATAAACTCAAAATAATATACTGAACATAATTGTAGATGAAAGTTTCTTGAAATTAAAATCAAAGAAGTGGAAAAGATATGTTTTAATGGATAGTTAAAAAATATCTACAAAAAAAATGTTCCATGCATTTATATTTATTTTTACAAAAACATGGGGTGTTACAGTTTTCAACACTCCACTCCTCAAATTTTACAATGAACCCTTTGAAGTGTTCATTCAGGGCCACCTCTGGGAAATTTCTCAGTTTCATCATAGGATACAAAGGTACAGAGATTCACCAAAAGGAGATAAGGCCTATAAATCAGATACATCCCCTAAGAAAACACTAGGAAATGTGGGTCCATTAAGGACACTTATCATATATATTATGGTTTATTAAAAATTTGTATGGAAAGTGTAATCCCTTCTTGAGGATCATGAATAAAGTCACTATTTACTTGTTGGACTAGGAATGTGAGCCCATGTTCAAGGATATCAGGAAGTATTTTCTACAGCCTCTAGTTATAATACCTTCTATTTTGGGTAAGGCATTGGTCCTATATGTTACTGGTATGAAGTAGTACCTCAGTTCCCATCGCTCCCATGAAAATAATAATGGAATAGAGAATAGTTTATAATATCTCAGTCATGTGCTTTTTGACATAGGGACTAGATAATCCCCTATTGAGAATAGTTACCCCGCACGACTCTTTTTTGAGTGAACATATTGAAATTATATACAACATCATTAGAAACATCAGGTGTACTAAGTAGACCCTTTGAAGTATATTCTCAATCCCCCATGATTATGGGACAATTGGAACACTCAACGGTGATCCTCTAATAGTTTTACCTCAAGTTGGTTCTGTAGAAGCCCATCAAGGGTAAGGCATTATAAGATTTCTTGGATAGCCATACGACCACTAAAGAACTTCCCTTGGATGTAAATTTCTTATATGAGGCTATCCACTCAGTGTATTAGACTCTTTTATATAGAAATAATTAATTCGATGGTGATTTTCAATGCCCTGCCAGTAGAAAGATCAAAAATCCAAAAGCTGAAGAGAGTTGTCTGAGGATCTTCTTCATCACCCCATCACATGTCATTATTCCATACTCATTCCTAGTATTAGAAGGGTTAAGAAAAAATGATGTATGGTATCAAGCTGTGATCATTGGTATTACATTGTTTCTTGATATTGATGCCCTAATCTTTAATGTGATGGGTGGCTTTGACCTAGTAATAAAATAGATCAATGGTTATTATATCATTATAAAGAAAGATCTTGTGACCCTACTAGATCATAATCGTCAGCTGATGGAATAGTTTCCTACTCAACTGGTAGTGAATCATTTCTGTTGGTCACATAACAATCAAGCTGATTCCTTTGAATTTTTTGTCATGTCCCTTACAAAACTTGACTAGGATAACCTGGAAATTCATGTAGAACACCATTAGATATTTTCCCCCTCTAATTAAAATGAAGAGGATAGGAAATAGGTAAACTAAATTTCTAATATTAATTCTATTCTCGTACCCTTAGGTCTCCCAATGTAGAGTACACTCCTCTTTAGACAAATCACTTCGTTAAGTATCTCCAGTGTAGTATTCTCCGATCAGACTGTCATGAGCATTATAGAATCCATCGGTGTACAACACAATTTACAGTCCATAGTTTTCATCACCATGATCAAAACCTATAAAAATGTTTCTCTGATGGAATTATCCTTTTTTAATCCTTGTATATGAAACCACTTATGTTATGAAGAAAGTATGTGCCATGTCATATGGTTCCCATTAGGTGTGACTGAATCTCTCCCACTAGATTTTCAGGTTATTCTACTTCAAACCCACCATGGTCTATGAAAATATTGAGTTTTCTAAGATGTTACATGTGTGTTAGATCCATTATAACATTTTGGATCAACCATCAGAGTGTATCTACACCACCAAGTATTCATTTCCCTTTTCAGAATGGGGACACAACGTTGTAGGGCCATACCTTCCAGCAATATCTCGCTAGTTCTTATTCATCCTGAAGAAAATAGATTTCTTCCCAAAAAATAAATAAATTTTTGCACTATAGGAAGTAAAATCATGGTATATGATTGAGTTTTGGAACTCTAACATCGTCTATTTATTTGGAGTCCCTCTCACTATTCACACTGAAAGTAGTTCTAAAATTTGGGATACCAATCAGGAGAAATTATACACCAAGTACAATATCTTTTCCAATAAAATTTCTTGATAACATGCCTAAGAAAATGGGATGAGAGATTCTTTTAGGAAAAACTTCTATAATATAGTGTAGAAAATGAAGGGCTAGAATAAGAAGAGTCGTCTGGAAATGCTCCCCAATTCCCACTAGGCTTATGAGATAACAAATCATAATTCCAAACATGCGACTCCATACTCCTTAGTATATAGAGTAAATTAAGTGTTCCTCATCGAGGATCAGTTTCCATCTCATTGAAAAACTATCTATGAGTAATAGACATCAGATATAATGGAAATGTCTATTTATATGAGTTTGAATCCCTCAAAAAGAATCAAATATTGGACTTTCATTATCATGAGGGGCACCAGAATAGAATATCGTGATCATTCATCAAAAAGGTTTTACTCCTCTCCTTCCTACAGGAAGACATGGTATTGGTCCTCAGAACACTAATGATACCTAGAATAAATCCAAAAAATTGGCGCCCATGTGGAAATGAACTTACATCATCCATAAGGTCTATTCTAATGGATCGTACTCTCTATTCACTATGAATAGAGAATGTATCACACCTCCCACCAATGAATTTTTTTTAAGCTGTACTTCATGTAAGGAGTTGATGGGTCCATGAAACATGAAATTAAAGTATTTGAAATGAGTCCATGTAGAAAGAACACAAAATTATTTCAATGGTATTAGATTTATGACCTTAAACAAGTATCATCCCCATTTTCCATGGAACATGGCATTAAACTATTTTCAATAGTTCCAAATAATATGACCTTAAACTATTTTCAGTTGGTCTGAGCATTATGAACTTTAACTATTTATAACCCCTTTAGTATATGTTTTATAACTTTAAACTACATATCGTGGCATCCTTAGTGCACGATGTTAAAATACAATATTACCCTCATCAAATCAGGATGCCTCATATGATAAGTATGAGATGATCCAAGAGGTCCCACCTTGTATACCACTAGGATACCTCATATGATGAGTATGAGATGGTCAAAAAAATACCCATATGAAATCCGGATTCCATATATTATATGAGACAAACCATCATAAAAATCCTCATCAAATGATATTAAACTATATCCTTACTCCATGTCTTGAACATAGGATGCCCACAATAATTGTGGGATGACTTAATTGATCAATCTGATTGGATTCCATTGACTTCATGAATTTTTCATCAACTATTCCATGTCCAATAACTACATTGGGATAGATTCATATCATCATGGAATATTTATAGACTAACATACATTCTATATTTGGGACTTACTACATATTTATTAACCTTTTTTCCCCTTGGAACCATTTAAAGTCCATGAATTATGACCTTAAAATGCATGCAGTTCATCTGAATATGTGAACATGGTGTGTGAGCCTCCTCAGATCCATTCACGCCTAGTTTTACCTCTTCCATTCCACATAGATACCCTTTATATCAACATCCTCATAGTCCATAAGTCATGAATTTAAAATATTTTCACCTTCACCCCTATCCAAGCATTATGACCCTAAACTATATGCCAGTTAATATGAGATATTTGTGTGGTATATGAGGCTATATGTCCTCTTTTCATGTTGGGTTATAACAATTTTATTAACTGTAATTTACCTCAATATAAATGTTTCCCAAGTCCAAGAATCACGAATTTCAACTATTTCTCACACAAATTCCCTCAAAATAGATGTTTTCCAATAGTCTAAGAATCATGAGTTTAAACTATTTTCTATTTCTGAAATTTTAGATATCATGACTTTAAACTATTTACCATGGTCAAGGATACATGACCATAAACTATATGAAACTAGATTGAGGATTTATTAATTTGGTTCTGGCCTCCATGGTTCCATCATATTAGAATTTAACTCTTTTTCATAACATTAACATCTTCTAAGCCCCCATCCCCTTAATCTAATCATTATAAACTTAAACTATTTTCAATTGGACTGAACTCAATGAACTCAAACTAGGAGCCATGTGCTAAGAATTATGACCCTAAACTATAAGAATTCTCTCCCCATTCACATGGTTTTCTTTATCCCTTGTGTTCCCGTAAACCTATGCCTCCACCTCTTTCCAGAACTACATGTAGCATGATTCTCATCATTATATGATATGTAATAATGCCCAGACCTTCTATATTTGGGCCCATTTAAATATTCACTAAAATAACATCTATTACATATGGTGATATCACCCTAAAATACCCTAATGGGACTCCTTTTTAGGTATAATCCACCTTCATTTTCCTTGGCCCATCAGTTAGTTGAGATTCCCTTATAGACCAATAAGAGGAAGAAAATAATGGGAATCTCATTGCATCCCCATTTTACATGCTGTTTTATCACTATTTCATGCCACACTATCATATTTCGGGAACCCTTTCCCCTTTTGGTTAAAGCTACATGACCTTAAACCAGTAATTACCCCTATAGTATGAGCTCTATGAATTTAAGCTTGTAGTAACCCCTATCCAAGTTATATGAATTTAAATTTAAAATCCAATAATCCTAATAAAAAAATATTAGACTATGATCTTCCCCTGTATAAAACTTGTATGCCCCTTAAATGCGATATGATTTTACCCTGCAAAATTCGGGATGCCTCATATCGTGAGTATAATAAGAATAAAACATTAACCCTTTTAAAACTAGAATTCATCCTAATGTGAGATGAGTTTATGTCTTTGTAAAATATGATTTAACTCCCCTATTTTTGGTCTCCCACCATGATTCTTCCTAGAACTACCTATTTATCGGTCCCATTTTCATGGTATATGTAGTGATTCTTAAATATTTCATCTCACGCCTAGCCATACCAATGATTTATTTCATGGGAATTTCCCACTTTTGTATCAGTTCTTATCACTTTATCAAATTTGGATAATTTTTATATTTCTGTTGTAAATAGTTTCACAAATAGAATGGTGTCATGCCACAATAGCTCACCTACCATCCCAAGATTATTCTTCAAAGGATCTTAATCATCAAAAAACATCTCCCATGTTTAGAACTCGGTCAACAGTTGATCATGAATTTTTTACACCAAAAAATTTCTGACGTGGGTATAGAACCTATGTTTTGAAATTGTTTAATTGTTGTTACCCATACATTGGTTAATACTCTCTCTTTATCATGGTCTTTAATGTTTCAATTTAACTGCTGGGATTTGTCTGTCACATTATTTCCTCACTACGTTTACTCTAGAAAGTAGCTGGAACTCCATACCGCTCCTTTATTTTTTCACCGACGATTAATCATGTGAGATTAGGGTCTAGGAGGAAGTTCTCCTCAATTATGGAAGAGACACAAGAGTGCTCCATGTTTTGAACCCCATGACCTTAAACTAGGATGAATAGTCCAAGAATCGTGACATTAAACTATGTGTGGGTCACCCAAGGGATGTGTTGTGAGGCATAAGTGTCGTCTAGGACCCTCATTCACATCGATTCATCGCAATTATATGACAAAATATGTCTTTTTTGGGTATTCAATCTAATGGTACAAACTATTTGACCTTAAAATAGGACTCCAAGTCCAATAATCATGACACAAAACTATTTTCAAGTCATCCAATGAATAAGTTGTATGGATTTGGGCCTCTTTAGCCTTCAATTCATGTTGGGTTTGTCACTAATCCACCCAAAACATATCTGTTTTATATGCTAGTCCATGTATAATGACCATAAATGGTGTTCATGTTGTCTAAAAGATGTTTTTTTGTGGCATATGGTGGCCTCCTAGGACCCCCCATTCATGACGTGTAACCTTTATGTGATGTCTCAAATGTTCCTTTGAGACACACCACCCTATTTTCCAACATCTATGACCCTAACCTACGAATCATTTTCATATAATTACAACCTTAGACTATTTAAATCCTCCACCGTATGTTTCATGTGCAACATGGCCTCCCTTGGTCTTACTTTTACATAAGGTTACTACCCAATCACACAATGGAAAACACTTTAGGGTTACCATGGTCTACTAACTCCAACAAAAAACTAATAACCCATGTTCCAAAATCTATAACATTCTACCAGGAGTCCATGTACAGGTATCATGACTCTAAAATATATGAAAATTCTCTTGGGAATGTGTGGTGTGGAATTGGGCCCCTTGGTCCTCCTTTCACATCAGGTTATTTCTTCTCCATGATACACATATCCATTTAGTATTCTCATCCTATGGTCTAAGAATCACAACCTTATATTTTGTAAAAAAATTCACCATGATATTTTATGGGGTGGGTCCTCATAGGCTCATCCATTCACTTCAGGTTACCTCTCCCATATACCACCCATATCCCCTTTGAGATATAAAATTATATGGTCTATGAATCAGAACCATAAACAATGTGATACACATCCCATATTCTTTTCATAGGAAAATATCTTCTATGATTTCCTTTAGTAATAAGACACTATAAGGTGTACCCCCATTATTCTACCCTTATACACATCCTTCCACTTTGGTTGGGGATGTACCATTTACCTCAGTTTGCATGTACCAATCACGCGACGTTAAACCGTGTGATACATCATCCTCACCATATGATGTTTAATTGTGTTTCCAATATCCTCACTATATGAAACTAAACAGTGTGTGAAATGTTCTCATCGTATAATGTTAAATTTGATGTTTATCATACATGGTACATTATAAAAAACTAAATGGTGACATAACACCTTGTCTGAGAGCCCTTCAATCCTTTAATGTCAGTTATCTAACAAATTTTTCATGTTCTTCAACTGTCACTCATCATATGAGATGACAAACCCCCTGGAAGATTATTTTAACATTTTTTAGTCTGATATACATACCTTAATGTTATCAAATACAAAGTGGCATAATTACAAGAGGGTTGAACTCTATTTATCCATTCCATCACATCATCTCCACACTTCACATGTCCCTTTATATGGATCCTCATCCTCCTCTATATATGAATGAGTCCCACTTAACGACCTGATCACATTCCACACTAGCTCACCGACCATCCTAGGAACATGTCCTAGATAACTTTGAATGTAATTTTGGGATAGTTCTTATGTTTCAAACTTGTTCAGTGGTCGACCCTCATATATTTGTCCACATCCTCAGAAAAAATATATTTAATTTTGTGTTTCGAACACAGTCAGTAGTTATCCTCCATCATGAGAACACCCTATTTCTCATTCTGATGTTGGGCATCATGATTGACATGATCCATTCAACATTTTTTGGGTATCATTAAATGCATCTGGCGTTACATCATTCAAGAACTAGTGAAATTTTGTAAAGAAAGTCAATTGTTCACAGATCCTTAATCTCTAGCCATAACCTCTTTCAACACAAACACTCTTGGTGGATAGTCATTAAATAGGGAAACCACATTCTCAATTATTTTCTAGAATACTCATATAATTGAGTTATCAAATTATCATCCCTTATTTCTCAAAATTCAAATGACTCATATGATCACATGGATATTTTATTGGTCACATCACTTGTATGATTGAAGTGAATCAATAAATATGAAAAATGAAATATGTCTTTTGATGAAAAAATTTATAAGATAACAAAACATAATTAGTTTGAGATGGCCATCCATATAATTGATATTCTTTTATGTCAATAAAAATTTCCCCTATAGATCTACCTTGTTGATTGAGTGCCTTTACTCAACCATCCTTTGGAGTGTGTCCTCTATATCCTGTTAGAGCCTCAATAGATTTTATTACCCATCCATGACTATAGGATGAAGCTCAACATCCTTGGTTAACATTTATCCATGCTCATCCTAGTACATGACTATTTGAAAAACCACCACCTTCACTTGATCCTTGACTACAACCATTTTATCCTTCAAATGGATGATGACTTATGCTTGATAATTGAGGAAGGCTACATGCTTATTCACATATTCCTCCAAATATTGAATTTCATCATAGAAATCCTATAGTTTCTTGGTTCCATAAAATCTCTCTATGGGACAAGTGACTTCCAAATGGTTGCTCTCTGCATGTACCCACCCATCAATGTAGTCATAGAACAACACATGGATAGAAAAAGAATCTACTCTGCTTGTGATTAGGTTTTGCATCTAGTGGAAAAGGATCCCCATCTAGATTATAACATTTTAAGTGGATATAGTTACAATCTAATGATCTTAAGAACCCAACAAATAAATTCCCAAGGTGTTTATACATTTTCCACCACTGGGTATGAGGTATTGCCAAATAATAGAACATATTGTTCCATAAATTACTATAATAATTCAATGTTATTTTGTAAAGGATTTGGGTTTTCATGGGTACCATTAGTTATAAACAGTGTTAATTGAGTTAACATAACTAAAAACTGTTTACCTCTAACTCTAACTATTTTCGGATACTGATTTGGAAGGATATTGTCCAACTATTTCATTCTAAATTCATTCACAATTTGAAATCTATGGAATCAAATTATACAATACACATCTATTAGGTGAATCAACATGGAAACCCTTAGATTAATTAGATTCTATAATAAATTTAAATTAAATTTTCATTCCTTAACAATATCTTAACCACTGAAATTATCTGAACAATTAATTTGATTCTAATTATAACAACTTGTACTTAACCGAACAATAATTATGAGATAAATATAAAATAATTTTTATAGTCTTACATTCCCATGATATTATAGATTTATAGTTTTAGAGAAATTTAAAAACATATTTTTTTTGTCTATCTCCCTCTTTATCCCTTTTAATATTTATCATCTTGACACAAATTTACGATGGTAAGTATTCATTATGAAAAAAATTTAAATTAACATCATTTTAAAATTATAATATGGTGGTACAAAATATGGAATCCATTTTCTAAAATGAAATTTCTATATGAATCTAAAATTCTTTTAATCACTACTACAAAATTGGATTTAATAGCACTAGAAAAGGCATTTATTAGTACTAAAGAAGCACTGATAATTGATGTGTGGTTAAAAGTATGACACTTTTATCAATGCTAAAAATTATAACTAAAGGCCCTATTTAATAAAAATAAAATGTTGACATTAAAATGGTCCTTTAGTAGAATTTTTTTGGCACTACTAAAGACCCCCTTTATCAGCGCTTTTTTAGCACTGTTAAATGGGGACTTTATGAGTGATTTTTTGGCTTTGATAAAGGCCCTGCTGATAAAGGGTTTATTTTTTTCCACATCCCACCCAAAACCCTTTATCAATTATTAAACCCATCGACACCTTTAGATAATCCCAACACCCCGCACTTACCCCTACCTCCAGTGAGTTTCGAACCCTAGAACTCCAAATTCTATAGTAGCGACTTTTCCAAAGAGCCCATACCCAACTGGTAAGGGCTCTTTCTTGGCATCCAAGAAACTCATGTTCAAAACCGGGTGGAGGTGAATATTTGGGTACTGTAGCAGGTACTGTAACAGCTGTAACTATTCACTAGATTTGGGCCTTCGGGCCACCGGTTTGGGCCTATGGGTCTCAAGGGACTTCAGGTCATTAATGCCCCTAGACCCACAAAGACTTCGGGCCACAAAACACCATGGAGTAGCCTAATTCACACTGAGTGGGCCCCAGAAGAAGATTAGAGAAGTAAAAGTAGTAGAAACTAGAAGAAGAGATAACCGGATTTGAAGAATGAGAGGGTATGGTAATGACCATCGGGACCAGACATCGCGCAGCTCTGTACTGGGCAATTCTATCCAATCAGAAATGCATGGTGGCGAGCTAAGGCGATCAATGATTTAGAAGATGGGGGGAGGGAGTTCTAGTGGGTTGGGCCTATGGGTCATGTATGGGCATGGTATTCCTTTGGGCCTTCGGGTCAGGTATTGTGCAGGTCATGTTGGGCCTTGTGCATTGGGCCTATGGGTAATGTATGGGTTCCCCTTTAATCATTAAAATGGGGACTAAACAATATAAAATAAAAAAGAAGGCCCTCGGGCCATTTGGGTATATACTAGTGACTTTAATTCTTTTCTATACTATTTTTTACATTTTATGATATATCTATATATTTATATATATTTCATCACATTTTTTAAATACATATTAAAATATATGTTTATATATATGTTTATATATTAATAAAAATATTTTATATGTAAATATGTTTAATTATTTGTTTATAAAATAACATTTTTATGTGTTAATATATAAAAAATATGTATATAGAAGTATATATTTGATTATAAATAAAATTACATTACAAAAAATGATAAAATTTAAAATCTATAATATCAATATGAATATAATATATGGGAAGAAATTTATTCCCCAATGAAAAGATCCAAAATTACCTCTATAAGTGAGGAATAAAATCACTAAAAAGGTAAAAAAAATTGGGGTACCTTGACTAAAAATTCAGATGTCGATGACCTTTTTCCTCAAAAAAGGTTACACAGGGTTTAACTTGACTCAATAGGGCATAGATATCATTGTATTCTTTGACTTGATATATTGTAGAGCCCAAACGGACACCCTAATCAAAAGTTATGAACGTTTTCTTTTTTGAGTTATGTTTTCAACTTATTTTAGATCTTTTATTATTATTTTGAAATTTTTATCCGAAAAATGATATTAAATGACTATTACTCAGTAACAATAAGAATATTATTAATTAGAAATATTTTTTTAGTTTTTTTGTAAGCCATTTCCATTAATTATCTTACAAATTATGTGTAAACTTAATTATAATTTATCTAAAACATGTTTCAAAAAAAAATATGATATGTATATCAATATCATAATATATTTATATATTAATATATTATTTTTAATGAAATATTTTTTATGTTTATTTTTATCATCACTTGTAGAAAAGCGCCGATAAAAGGGGTATTTATCATCATTTAAAAAAACATTTATAAAACCCCTCTTTATCAGTGCTTGTAAAAATATGTTTATAAAGGTACCCCGTTAACAACACTTTTTTTAGAGCAGTTGAAGATCCCATATAATAGTTATTTCTTTAGCACTGGAAAAGGGTATCTTTAAAATTTTTTTGGCTAGCACTGTTAAAGCCCATGTTCTGGATAAATCTAGTTTTGTAATAGTATGAGTTCTCTTAACATAATTAAAATGAATTGAAAAAACCATTTTAACCCATAAAATGATTTTACACAAAAATCAACTATAATATTGATTCTGATAGAATTAATTGGATTATGTTTAATTAAAGGTGACTTATATGAATATCAAACTAAACTAAAATCTAAAGGATCCTTATAAATACTTTATTAAAAATAGGAACCAATAATAGTTTATGTTTGATGATAAAGATTACATAGTTTACCAAAATGTAAAACATATATTTTAATTTCAGAATTTTATATTTAAATGAATTAAATTTCATATTAAATATATAATTGGTCTATAAAAATGATTTCATAAACATTAATTTCATTATAATATAATGATAATTCAATAAAAGTGGCATTATTTTTAAAATCAGGGTTTTTCTTTATTCACCGAAAAAACATATATTTTAGAAAAATATGAAAAATTCAACTTAAGATAGTTTTGCGTAATGAACAAGAAAATCAATTCCCTTTCATAAAATTTTAAATTATAATAAACACAAATTAAGATTTTTATAAATAAAAATAATAATAATAACCTATTTTATAGATAAATAATCCTTTCTAAACATTATGGGTTGTTATCCTTATTTCATATAAATTTACAATGTGTGATAATTTATATGTTTACAAATTTATATTCATAATGTATTGATTTTTACCATGAATTATAATTAATAATTAGTCATTTCAATTAAATTTTGAAAGTATTATAAGTTATTAAACATGTTATTATTTAAAATAACTTAAATTATAAAATCATCATATGTTTCATAAACTAAATGGGGTTAGCTTCAAACATTCGATTGGTGGCGGTTTTAGCTATGTTTTTTAGTATATGGATCTTCCCTATTAGGGATACCCATCCAATTATCAAGGACTTAAATTTTGTAATGCCAAAAATACATTTTAATGGAAAATAAATAAATATCATTATACTATTTCATTCTTGGATCTATCATGTACTAGGTCAAGTACTACTCATAAATTCCCTATATTATATCAAAAACTCAATCCATTTCCCACACAGTTGGGTCATGGAGAATTTAGGATTCTATTAATTATAGAACATGTTGAAAATATCATACACTATATCTCACTCAATATTTCTCAACATTTATGGTGTCTAAGGAATATCTCTAACCATTTATGAGGTTATTGATATATTAATGAATAACTTCAATTTTCCTTCATTTACTATGATGCTCACTCTATGATGTCGTTTAAAATTCTATTGGTGCTCATATTTAATGTCATTATCATTTCTTTTCAAGTTGGATTCCTGGAAGCGTATGTTAACGAGTTAATAATTTGATATTTTTTTACTTCATATAGGTTTTTCTATTCATTTTTGTGTGGGAAAAGAGACCACATGTCAAATTATAATGAGGTTCAGAAATAATGATACCCTGAAATAATTCAATAATATTGGATAATACTAGAATGTGGGGATATAAATTATAAACTCATACATCCATATATTAATCCCCAAATGTACCTTTTATGAGAATATTCATATAAAAAGATAGAGTGTTACCCTAATGGGATGTTAGGGAAGTTTCCCAAACCAGGGAACAAATCACTCATCTTTTAGAGAACACATTCCAATATTGTTTTAAAATAATTTTCCTAAATTGAATATCATCAATCCAACCACACCAAATATTAATAAGATTACTTAAACATGGCTTATCATTGTAATTAAGGGAGTGTATATCTAATGTTCACAGCCATAATTTTTAACTAAATCACAAGTGATGCAATTGAAGTACCGGAAATAAGTGATCCACTAAATAAAGTCACACCTATTGATTTAGTCCGCAAATATAATTAGGGAAGAGATGAGGATGATCTATCTCGATTCAACACATTAATTTAACCAATCCCCTCTTTGGTAAACTAAATTCCCAACTATATAACTATAATAATGGATAATTAATTCGTAGATCTTGAGGTCTCTATTCAATCTTGGGGAGTACTGTGATGTCCAGGATAGACTGACTACTAAACCGGTAGCTAGACTAGTCACCCCATGGCCTCAAGTGCATCTCCCCATATTCTAGAGGTTGTTGACTAGAATCAATTGTGTAAAGTTAGTTCATTAGGGAGACAATACCCTCATATTTATAGGAAACATATTTACATTGATAGTAAATTACAAGTAATAACAGATGCAATGTACAGAAATTATAAATAAGTATAAGAAAAATGTAATAATAAATGAATATAGAATATGGACTACCACATTTTATACAAATAATTCATTCTATATGACGGTACATAAGAAAAAATAGTAACATACATCATGATTTAAAATTAAGTACAATATAGGAATCAAGTGAAGAAAGGAACTATAAACCCTAAGATGATCTCTATCAGCATCTCGTGCCATATCTCATCCCTATGCTACTAACTCCTCAGGTACTATAAAAACATCACAAACAAAGGTCTATAGAATTTAAAAATATAAGGTATTCCCCCGACATCACTGGTACCCAAGTAGGGCGTGAGATAACATCTCAGTAGGCTGACAACCACTATGTCTAGACCAATCCAGTTTGTGCAATATATAAACAATGTTGTGTAAAAGTTAACAAATAAGGAGTAAACACAAGTGGGGAATCCAATTCCATGTAAAATACTAAACCAGTGATACTAAAAATAGCCTTCCAAGGATCGTTGAACAATATTTTCACCCTTCTATAAAAAGAAAACTACAAGTAATGTTCAAATAAACAACAGAAAATTTCTATCATCCACACAAGTCAAACCACCACGAACATGACGTATATACCAGGTACCATAAAATTAGGGCCATACTATACAACCAGATGAATGAGAACATTCACGGTCATGTTGTATAATCACACATGTCACAATTTACAATGACTGGGTCTTATAACAGAATATACCATATATCTCAAAGTTATTCTCTATGTGAAAGTATAATATCATGAAGGACTGAATCCAAGGTGTTTAAGACCAAGGGATCATTATTGAGTCCCATGAATATCTCTATGTAAACTCTGTAAAGGCAATGGTTGGTGTCATAGGAACATGTAATATTGAGAATTTATTATGTGAGTCCAATCAATCTAGATCCAATGGGTTGAAATTACCAAGGAATCATACAGAATCAATACCCAAGGGGAATCTCAACCCAAGTCATCCACTACCACATTCAAGATCCATGGAGAGCCTTCCATGTAATTGATACAATCATTCATTCATTTCATATCATTTAGCATTCAACACCATAAGAGTCTAACCACTAATATATAAACAATTTCACATAATTCATTTGATGAGTATACCCACTCATTAATTAACAATTAATAACCAAATACATATCATGAGTATACACACTCATTTATCTCAATTAATAATCATATATAAAAATAAAACCATTGAGCATACCCACTCATTCTTTACAGTTCATATTTAGACACAACTATGAGTTTACCCACTCATGCAACCAATTCATAATAAAATATGTCACATGGGTATACCAACCCATTTATGTCCTTTCACATTTATTGATATCACAAGGGTTTACCAACCCATTTTTCAAATTTTCTAAAATGGACCATTATACAATTCAAGCATGGCATGCTAACATGACAAAAGGTATGGAGGAAAGACATCTAGAAACAATCTATTCATGTTCAATATTATCAAATTAGTAAAAAGAATCAACATTATATGGAGAAAACCCATTTCTAAACAAAGTAAAATGATTCAATTTAGTTATTATTAATATTAATATAACATGAAAAGCATTGAAACACACCCCTTGTGTGGTTAAAGAGAATTAAATTCAAATAAAAAGGAAAAAGATGGCACCTAGAAGGTGTGATAGTTCCATGAAAATTTATGAGGGGAAAAATCCATTTATTTATTAAATTTGAGGTCATCTTCTAAACATGACTTATTTACCACTATTTCATTTATCATAGGGTAAACCACAATAATTAAGTCAAAAAATTATTATATAACTAACCAATAATTTTTATGTTAGAAGATAGTGAACCTCAATCAGAGGGGTTTTATTATAAAATCATGAATCTGTTTCTCAAAAAAATCATTTTTGAAAGTTAATAATTTCATTCAAAAATTTCCATTTAATTTTCAAAATAAGCGTACATAAGAAAAAAATTGAATTTTAAAATAAAAAGGAAAGGATACAGATCCTACTGTGAGAGGAGAACACAAATAAGCCAAACACTTTGTCACTTGAAAATTTTACTGGTGACCACTAAAATATGCTCCACACTTACACACACATAGAATATTATATGTGTGTGTGTGTGTATATATATATGTCTTAACCTAATTCGTGTATTCCCAAATCCATGAGGTAATATTTTCATGGATGAGATATATATATTTTCATATATTCATACCTATGCATATGATAACAAGTCTCCACTGAGTCACTAAACCATCTACAGATTATTAAAGGTACTCAAAATCACCCTAAGTCTCTAAATTAAATATATGAAACCAAAAATCAGTTGAAAAAACTTACCTCAGATTGCAGAATTAATATGAATCGAACCAGTCCACCTATCCTTTAGTGGATGATTTGATAACTCACATGAAGCGTCCCTGGTGAGCCACCGCATACCCTAAAACTGAAAAAAAACCTAAAATGGATCAGCCGCTAAACCTAGGATTTCAGAAAAACCTCACAAGTGGAATGGGAGAGTGAAAAATGACATAATAGAGGAATATGATGTAGGAGAAGAGTTCAACTCAACTATCAGATCCTAATTCCTCATAAACTCCCAAGGAAATAGTACATGAGAAGGAGGCCGCAAGGTGGGTGTCATGCGACTCAAAGGGGAGCCCAAGGGGGACGTTGTGTCACATGAGTGAGATGTTGGAGAGGGTAGTTTAGGTTTTAATTATTTATATTTTTATTTTTATTTAATTTAATTTTTTAATAGGGTCACCACAGAAGGTATGAGTGGCATAGTTTATAAAATCGTGTGCCAACAGTGCACCCTCCATTGGACACCAGGAGTACGCCACACTGTTTGAAAAATCGTGCGCAAACCGTATCATTAATAATGTTGAGTTACATCACAAGTTTCACTAACCATGATTTATAGGTACACATTTTGGAAACCCCTATAAAACATGTGCGATAGCCTTTATCCACCTACAAAAAGATGCACTGTTTCCTGTTATGGGATGCCCAATTTCAGAAAAACCATTCACCCTGTGTAGAACAAATTAAGACTCTATTTATGGGTCCTGAACTCCCAGAACACCTAGGGAAACTTGGGAAAATTATTATGTCTTCACTTAAGTAAAACAATATCACATTGGAGTGTTGAAAATATCTCAATTTCATTTCAAATCTCTGTTTCTAAAACAGACTATCCAGTAATTTCCAAAAATTAAAATTCCCTCTTAAAAACATATGGTCCAAAAAATTGGGATTCTAAAATATCCCCACCATAGAAATTATCATCCTTAAGAATCATTAAGGAATAATAGAAATATTAAACAACATAAAAGAGTCATGATGTCTCATCAAAATGGTCACATTGCATTTCCAAACACCAAACACACCTTGAATAATTTCACAAAAATATGGTGTTTTTGCCTTCAAAACATGATACAAAACTCAATTTCCAACTGAAACATCAAATTGTCTCTTAAACAAGCCTTCTTAACTCATGAAATTATATTGTGATCATCTCTTTAAAGAACAACTCATTGGTTCTTTTCACCAATGGTCTTAACATTTAATAACCAATTCTAAAGCACAAATTATCCACCTTTAGAATTCCTAAGAGGGTACATCTTAAGAATCATAAAAATGCTTCTCATACTATTTCCTTAATTAGGTAAAATAGATTCCATTAAACGACATATCAGAGAGCTCGTTTAATGAGAACTATTGAATCTCATTCGACCAAAAAAACTTGTCATGCATGAATTCCTAAAAAGACATTACCAGTCCATAAAACACACTCTCCTTAAACTAGAAACATTATTTTAGAATAGTTTCATCACTAACTGTATACTTTGAACAAGAAGAGTAACACTTTGAGCCACTCTGATCGACTTATCTAGTAGTTTCTTAGATTAAATGGTCAATTCTGTTCAACCTGAACCACAATTCCTTCCCACAAGGCATCCTAAAATTAAGACAATAATGTACAATGAAGTCATTAGATGACTTCTAGTAAAGTTCCTAATTCTAAACCTTCTCATGGTTATTTAAAAAATGTCTGGACTCAATATGAACAAATGTGTATTCCAGATCAAACCCAATGGAATTAGTTATCCTCTAAATATTACCTTCGATCTATATAACTAGTCCAAGGCAACTTTAGATTCATTAAGCTACAGTCAATAAAACTAATCTATTGTATCTTATACTCCATATTCACAGGTGATATTTTGGTACAGGGACAAAAAATCTAAATAAGAACATCAACTAAGCCTAGAGTAGCATTTTCTAGGCAGTTACATCAAATAAATTGAGGGTGTCCAAGATCATATCCAAGGAATTCCTATAAGGGAATACATGTATAACTCTGAACTAACCAAGTCTCCAAAAAAATATGAATTCAGCATAAGATAGTGATAACAAAAACATACCAAGAGCAACATATTTTAAAAACATAAACGCAGTGTAAGACAAACACTGTCTTAGTGCATCAAAGACAAAATCAAGATAGGGCACATTCCTATATCTTTCGGAGGAGTAAACTAATTGGAAACCAAGGATCTCACAAATATTAGTAAAATAACTACTGGTCTACTTCTTATATGGGGCTCAACTTCACCTACCGATGCATCTCCATTAATAGATCACAAGACTTTACCAGTCGAGGCATCTTGTGATCACTCAAGATTAACCACCAAATACCCTCCAAGACCAACTGTGTTTCCCAAGGTACCATACATATCCAACCACAAGAACAACATGCTTCCCAGAAATCACAGACACGTATTTAGAACTAAAATGCGTAAACGATATTCAAAAAAAAGTAAACAATTTTTTGTTTTTACTCAACAGTGTTCCTTATACCTATAAGGACATATTTAACTGATATAACATGACACTCCCCAAATTAGGAGTTTCCGAGTCATCAAATGAATGAGAGGCCAGTTTCTCACAAGCATTCTAGTGCATAAGGACCACAAATTCTCATGGGGTGTCCTACATTCCATGATCACCATATCAAAGAATGTTTCATGTAATATGAAATCTAACTGACCAACATGTCAAAACACATGAGTCCCAGAAATTCCTCCTGGGTAGTGGAAAAAACTTATTTTTGAAATTCCCAGGTCACTCAACTCTGGAGATAACCTGATAAGTTACTCAACAACACAAGTCTCTAAAAATTTACAAAACTTAATAGTTTTGTAACAACATTTATCACTCAATGGGTATTACATATACTAACATATAAAAACCCATGTTTACAAGAGAAATGAAACATCATGAGTACTACCGACAATATTTACACCTTACACATTCATGTATTTGATGGCTCTGATAGATACTAGCTCAAAATCACATCATCTCATACAACTTTTATCTTGGATGATGACGTACCGATTCATCCATCACCAAAGAAAAGAAAGGTGCACAAAACATCTTAGTAAACTGACCATGCATGAGGCATTTCAAACCCACTAAATTGAGAATTCATCAGTGCTTATTCCTATATCATGATTAAAGATGCAAAGACCACCTATCTAAATAAGGGTTTCCTTTTAAAAACACAAAGTCCTACCAGGGACAACAGGACTTGAATGGTACCAAATTCCATAAATCTCATAGATTAATTAAATAAATTTCATGCTATATTAGTGATACCTACAATGGGATTTCCTAATACGAAGCATAACTACTGACCCCATCACTAGGTCATGAAAAACATAATTCTATAGGCTTAAGAGACCCATTAATTTAAGACATTTATAAAAAGAAATGCGATACAAATCAAAATGTATGTCTCTATTTGAAGGAATAACATAAGAAACATTAAACTAAACATACAAGAATGCTTAAACAAGGGACACCATATTAAATTCCATTTAAATAAATTTCATTAATTCAATTGAAACATTAAACATTTAAAATAATTCTAAAAAGGCTTCAAGTAACTTTTTACAAACAAGGAATTTAGTTTTAACCAATACCCCAAGGTAAAAAAAGAATATTATAACAAAATTTCTCTTAAAAATTTAACATTCATTGACATCCCATAATAAACCAGAAATATTGCATATAAATTCATTATAACAAGTAAGGAAACCAACATGGGTCCCATTTAACCAACCAATGTTCTTGAAAAAGCAATACAATATATTTTTTTAGCCATAGAAAGCATAAGCACCCATTATAGTTCACCTAATAAAAACATTCTCCAACTGACCTTTCGAGCTCCATTTGAGAATTTTTAAAGTTAAGTAATTTATTTTAGATCAATATTAAATATATTTCACATCACACCATTTCAAAAAACCTTATCCATTTACATTTAATATGGGTTTCCATTTCCTAATTCATGAAGCACCCATATAATTTAGAAAATTTAAATTGGATCCCATTGATCGCACCAATCAACTTTATCATTTTACCTTTTATATCCTTTTACAAATTTTTAATACCCATGTTACCTTTTCCCAGTTATAAGGTGCTCAGACACATTATATTGAATTCTATATTCCATTGTAATCATAATGAATACTTTTTAATCATGCAACCATTCACACATCAAAACATATCCACCATGTTATCGTAAGCAGTAACAAAGAAAGAATTACATAACATAGAAGCATGGAATATCAGAAAAAACATGCAAAAAGAAGAAGTGGTATTCCATATAATCACCTAAACATGTTATAAAATCAAGAATAATCAAAGGTACCTAAATAGGTACTACTAAGTATGGTATAACAGAAAAGCACAAAACCAAAGTTAGTAGGAATCCTACAAATGACACTACATGGTATGACATATGCATGGAATGTTAATTTTCAGGTGCCTAATATGATGCATGTAATTATCCAAACATTCTGTACCTAGCCATGGGAAAAATACCATAAATCCCATAAATCAATTAGTATCAGAAAATACAGCAGTCACCCAGGTTGAAATAATAATAAACTATAATATCAAATAGTATGAACAACATTTCCAAGCCTCGGAGGATTGGTCATTTACTTTATGTGTGGTGATAATCTCCAAGAATGAATATTTACCATATACCACAAATTATATATCTCTTCTCTACCTTCCTAAAATAGTAAGACAAAGTAAAAATCCATCGGATACCACGTTGTCACATCCAGGCCTAACAGACAACTAAATCGGTAGTCAGATGAGTTGCTACATGGCCTCAACCATGTCTCCTTTTACACTAGAGGATGCTAACTTATTGTGAGGTTTTCAAGGTAGTTCAGTAGTGAAAGTATACCCTCATACTCAAAGTGATTAAAGGTAAAAATATATTAAATAG
Source organism: Viscum album (assembly GCA_963277665.1). NCBI lineage: Eukaryota > Viridiplantae > Streptophyta > Magnoliopsida > Santalales > Viscaceae > Viscum > Viscum album. The sequence continues at coordinate 351,465,991 of OY728121.1, read as the reverse complement.
AAATCAGCATCAGATAAATTACAGATAAGTGATGAAGTGTCATAATAAAAATGTAATTAAAACTAAATATATAATATGTACAACTCCATTTTATAGAAATCAGGCACACCATATGATTGTATATAAGATAAAAGATTAAAATATATTATAATTTACATTTCATTATAATACAAGACTAATGTGGGGAAAGGGACTAAAATACCTGAGGAAATATCCATAAGCATCCTAAGACTCAGCTAACTACTATCATCCTAATATCTCAAGTACCAGAAAAATAACAAAAGAAAATGTCCATATGCCAGAAAAACAAGAAGGGATACTTAGGAACCAATAGAACTCGTGTGGGGTGTGAGACAACATCTCAGTAGGTCGACACCCATGGTGTTTAACCCACTCCAGTATTTGAAATATATAAATAAATAAATATCCATGTAATCAAATAAGAAGAAAATATAAGTAAATATTCCCATGGAATGTATACTAAAAAACCAGTAATACAAAAATAAAATTCTCATGGCTCCCTACATAAGAAGGTTAAGCTCTTTAAAATGACAACTACATGTAATGCACAAATAAAAAATTGGGCCTTAACATCACCCAACATGTCAAACAACCACAACCATGCCATATATCCCATATACCATATAATCACAACCTTAACATACAATAATAAGAATCGAGACATTTATTTCTAAGCCATATAATCACACATGTGACAATTTACCATTGACAAACCATATAAGAAAATGTACGACATATCTCACAGTCATTCCATATGTGAATGTATCAAATAATGAAGGGTTGGATCCAAGGTATCGATGTCTAAGGAATCCTTATCGATTCCTATGGCCATATCAATGGAAACTTGTTAAAAGCACTAGTTGGAGTCTTATGAGCATGTCATATCATACATGTCCAATGTTGGTCAAAGAAAGCTAGATCTAAGTGGTAAGAAGTCCCAATTCATCCAATAGAATCAAGGCCTAGGGGGAATACTCAACCCAAGGAATACACTATACTGTTATAGATCCATGGAGAGACATCCATGGATTCTATACAATCATTCATTCAATTCATATCATTTAACATTAAACACCATATGATTCTACCCACTCATATATAAAAAATATCATTCAATTCATACGATGAGTATACCAACTCATAAATTCACATTACATAACCAAATACTTCTCATGAGTGTAGCCATTCATGTATCCAAATTCAAAATCAAATATCTATAGACAAACAAAGAACCTACCCAATAATTTTTTACAATTCATATTTAGACACAACCTATGAGTTTACCCACTCATGTATCCAATTAATAATCAAATATATATCATGGGTAAACCCACCCATGTATTACCATACCCATTTATTCATCTCACATGAGCATACCCACCGATCCATCACATTTTAAAAAATATAACATTATACAATTCAATCGTGGCATGCTGTCTTGAAATTATGTAAGGCGGAAAGACATCTCCTAAAAAGTTATACATGTTCCACATTAACCAATTAGTCAAAATAATCAACATGATATGAAGGAAACCCATATTAGAACAAATAAAAATGATTCACTTTTGTTATTATTAATCTTCATATAACTAGAAAAGAAAAAAAACACCCCTTTTTTGGTTCAAGTAATGGAAATTCAAATAAAATAGAACAATATGGCACTTATAAGGTGCAATGGTTCCCTAAAAATTTATAACGGAAAATCTCAATTTACAATTTCCATTAGAGGAAATGTCCAAAACATGACTTATTCACACTATATAGTCGATAATAGAGTAAAATATTACCACTATTTCATAAAATTATTAAAAATCTAAAAAAAGATTTTTAGCATAAAATATTGTGCACCTTTATTGGAGATGTTTTATTATAAAATCAAGAACCTATATTCCAAAAAAAAATCATTTATCATAGTTAATCCGTTCATTCTGGAATTTCAATTCAATTTAAAAAAATATTAGCTGGAAACTAGTGAATTTTTAAATCAAAGGTAATGGATAGGTATCCTACCTCAAGAGAATAACCATTCCAAGCCAAACCCTTTGGCACCTGATAGTTTTATCGGTGACACCTCAAAACTTCTCCACACTCCCATGAATATACAGACACACACACACACACACATGTATATACACACACATTAACCCATTTAACATATTCCCCTATCCATGAAGTAATACACACATGTAATATATATATATATATATATTTATATTAATATGTATATATATATTCATACCTATGTAAATGAGAAAAATTTTCCACTGAGTCCCCATACTATTTAATGATTATACAAGGGACTCAAAATCACATAATGGACCTAAATTAAAAATGAATAAAAAAAAGTGTGTAAACCATAACCTTAGATAGTCACGTCAAGATGAATTGAACCAATCTTCCATAGCATCGGCGGTGTATGTCAGAACATGCGTGAAGGGGTATTGGGTGAGCCACCACATACCCTAAAACAGAAAAAAAAAACAAAAAAAACAGATCAACCCCTTACCCTAGTGTTTTAGCTGAACCTCACCGAGTGATGGGGAGATAGAAACCTGTGAGTGAGAGGAAGTGGGGTATTTTAGTTTTAATTATTTTTATTTTTAAAATAATTTAATTGAATTTCTAGAAAAGTTCACCAGACATGGTTTGGGCGACATGGTTTATAAAACCATGTGCCCTCTACTGGACACCTTAAGCACCCGACATGGTTTTTCTGGCACATTTTTCTTAACCACATACAAATCATGTGAAAACCATGATGTCAATAGTGTTGTGGTACTTCCCAATTACCTCTAACAATGTGGGATATGCACATTGTTTGGAAAACCACGTGCATCCAATGTGACAACCCTTGTCCACCTGCATAGGGCCACATAGTTTTTTGAAATGGGCCGTATAGTTTTATAAAATATGTGCACCCTATGAAAACCACTTTAGAACCATATTTCCAGGCCTGGTTATCCCAAAACATATAGATACTCCTCGAAAACATCTAAAATCTTCAACCAAGTCCAAAAATATCACGTTGGAGTGTTAAAAATCTCAAAATTTCATTGTGCATCTTGGTTTGTAAAACGACTAATCTAATAATTACCAAAAATTCAGATTCCCTCAGAAAAACACCTACTTCAAAAACACAGGATTCTATATTGGTTGAATGTGGTTAGCATGATGTGCACACAATTATTGTCAAAACTAAACAATAGGAAATTGTTAATATGGTTCAATTCCTTTATTATCTCTTTTAGGGTCCGAGTGTGGGTGACTTCAACTATCAAATACTACAAGATCCCATACAACCCAATTTCTTAATTATAGAATAAATAATATATCAATAAAAAGATCTTCATTCATATAAAGAAGTAGACCATCACATGATATTAATGGTGAACATTTTACTATTATTAAATCATAGAAAATTTGACGATTCATAACTTTTCTATTGAATTAAATCTTAGATAGTTAAGATATAGTAATTAAAATATCATGATAATTATAAGAAAGAAAAACATAAAAAATTAGCAGTAAAAATTAACAACATAAAGAAATGTCAAGGACTATATTTATGGATCGAGTGCCTGCAAAAGTTGGAAAAATTATATGTTTACAAACAAGAGGATATTTAATGATCAATTGATTGATATTACCGAACATTAGCCAAATTTGAATGTTCTACCTATTTGATTTTATTGTAATCATATTTTATTGATATATTTTCATTTATTACAGGTATATCATGGGAAGTATCTAACACAAGTATGTTCCTACCATTTCTTTTTTTATCAATAATTAAAAAAATAATTTTCATAAAATTTTCCTCAATTTCAATGGTTTTTCATTAAAATATAGATTCTTGGTAATTTGTGTGAACTCAAAGAGAGTGAATTCCTTATAATTGAATCAATTTAAAAATTGATTGAAAATGGGTATGGTATATTGTAATATTCATATACATTATTCAGTGGTGAAATGTTAAATCAATACAGTATTCTTCAATCATATACACACAAATTTATATTGATAATCTGGACATACAACATATATTTTATCACGAAAATATTAGGTTAACCTGTTAGAAAAAATATCACATGTTCTGATTTCCTTGTAGACTTATTTCCTAGAAAGATATTGATGATATAGATACACAAAACTTTTACTATCTTCATAATACATGGTTAATACCTTTGAACATCATGGGGTGAATGATTTAATGTAGTTGATATAATTAAGTGGGGTTTTCAATGGATGAGTTTGTTATCAAGAAGGTTTCAAGTTCCCTTAAATTATATCCTCATCTGTTTCAAAAAAATCAACTGAACTAATATATTTAATTAATATAATGGTGATCAAATTTTTTTAAAATACGAATACCCAATGAGCATAACTTGAATTTTCTAATCCCAAATGGTGGTCCCCAAAGGAATTTGTTTCTTTCTAGTTTTAATACTAACTTGTTACAATGTTGTGAAAAAGAAAGTCATACTAGGTAGATTCTAATTTTTCGACCAGATCTTTCATTATGGGTTTTTAACTTGATATGATTTTTTAAAATATCCTATATCAAATACTCATAATTTTTCCTAATCCATTAAATAATAAGTATTAAAAACCCAATTATCATCTTTTGGCCAAGTTTAGATTTGATATTTTTCACCCTATTGAGTATTTTATCCTTTTACATTAGTAGGTCATGGCCTTTTATGTTGGAAAAATGAGTTTGAGTGTTTAATTTGGTATATCTATGATTAAAGTATGGTTGAAGACCAAGTTAATATAAATTCTTCCAATGTAGGGGAGGGTAAAATTTCATGTTTAGAAATAGAGGTTAAATTGGACAAAGATGAATTAATGTACCTTATATTAGTAAAAATAACATCTAAAGGAATATATTCACTTAGTTTAGGTTCATAATACCGATAATGTGTTGAGAAGTGAGACAAACCAAATGGGGTATTTGGGAACTAAAAGAATTTCAACTTATTTGAATAAATGATATGAATGGAATAAATATTATAATTAGTTGTTTGAATAAAGAAATAGTGACATGAAAATGGATAGTCTAGGAAGCTGTTAACCACAGTCGAATGATAGAATCTTTATGATATTATGAATCTATAATAGTAAGGATGAACACTCATTACATTTGGATGATGTATTATACTACAATTATATCAAAGACACATACAATTAAAGGTTATTATCCTTGGGATAAAAATAATTCTTAGATAGTTATATGTGGGATAAATACATGATGTATATTCTATCAACAAAAATAGGAACCATTCAGGAATTATATGTACTCATTACTAGAATCCATGAAAGGATTTTTTATTCAAATACTCTTTGTATAAATTATGATATTTTTGAAGAGAATGTTCAAATGGTATTGGGAATACTCCAAATTTGAACCTACCATGATTGAGGTATTACATATTTTTATAGGGTATAAGGATTATATGAGTATTTATGGATTAATATAAGAAACATTTTATAGATGTTTCAATGTATTCTACAATAAAAAGAATCAATTCACAAATTTTCCTGAGAATAATTGTCTTTAAATAGATCTAGCTCATGTGTTAGGGAGAGAGAATGAAATGGTTTTATACTAACATAAGTCCATTAGAGTAGACATGCTTTGAATTATTGAGGTCCTAACACTAGTGTGGAATAGGGAATTCAAAACGGTGAAGGTGAGGGACTATTATTGGGCCTATGACCAGAAGTATCTTGTCAAATAAGAATCAAGTTAAATGTAGTTCAATATATGGTATCTATATAGATTTTAATTTTAAACATGGGTCAATGGAATTATTTTTCCTTAATTTCATGATATTGATGGTACCCTATCTAAAATTAAGATACCACATGATAGGTGGGGATGCTATAGTGAAAAAAAACTCAATTGCATTTGAGAAATGTGGTGTAAATGTCACTATATATCCTTAAATAATAAAAATTATTCCAAATATAATTCTAGGAATAGGTATCTATGAAAATATTTCTTTGAATAGGGGAACATTATTGAAATGGATGGTTTCTTCAGTGAGAGATATAAGAATGATACCCGATGTGAGTTGGTCATGTCTCAACACTAGGTAAAATTCAATGCTTCTATATATGATATGGTCATTTGAGGACTATATTTTAATTGGTGAGGGAATTTTACATTTGGATAGATTTGGGGAATTTGAGTGGATGAAATTTGTGGCTGGACTAGACACATGAAATTCATGAATCTCTATATATCATAGATTAATAGAAATCAAGAAACACTTAGTTATTCAATATATGGGATTTTCTTATTTTAAGTTAGGATTATAAAAATTAGAAACCATATTATAATAACTATTACCTAGATAAAATTATAATTTATAGACATTTTGTTACATAAAAAGGACCTCTACAATGTGTTTTAATAGTCGTTTAGGATGTTCCTTTAAATTATTCAGTTTAGCATCTTACAATAATAATAATGTGATATATAGTTTAAATTAATTCATGGAGGACTATATAAACCCAACATATTTTTATACAAATAATTTATTTAGAAACCTTAAATTAATGGTAGGTTTGATATTCTCTCTATCTCTCCCAATCAGGTAACATTCTATGTTGGGGTGGAACTTTCATCTGATATAAGGTTCTCCACATTCCTTCCAATATTTGTGGGATTATTTCTAGGTATCATTAGAATAATAAATTTTACATTCCATTAAATTATTTTATTATTCGATAACAACTCTTTTTACTAGGTTTAATGGGAATCCTTATATGACATGGAGGCCCAAAGGAACAAATATTTAATTAAATGACCCATAATCCTAGGAAAACAATCCCTTTACATCTTTTATGACTCAAATACACTATAAAGACTATACCTATCACCTATTCAAGTATAAAACATCAAAACACTTTCTATTTCTAAAATCATACAGCACCTTTGTGTAGATCTCTATAGGTCGATGACTAGAACCATATCTTTTCTTCATCCCGATGTCGGACTATATCTTCCTAGTGACTGCTTATTCACTAATATATTAGCCCAGGGTTTCTTTAGTAACCTTAAAATACACTACTTCATCGATCAGGTATCATATTGACCAAAGGACATAAGACATATTTCCATATTGTCCAAGTGTCTTAGAGGCCCATGGATAGACCAAAGTCCCAATAGATCAAATTCATGAAGATCTAATTTTATGGTTGAATGAACAATTAATGTTAACAGTGTATCTACTAAAATAAATATATATTAACTACCACAATGGAACTAAAATACTCCCCCACACATATTTGAAACTAATTCTCTCATGCGGGATTACTAGGTTCTTACCAATGAGCCTACCATAACTTCTATTGTCATTATCATGGAAATACTGATTCCCCTTAAATGAGTGAGGAGAGATAAACCATATTATTGAATACTTATGTGTCATTATATTGATTAACATGGAGGTTATGAATTGTGTCAAAAAAAAATCTCATCAAGTCACTATAATTCTTTAATACATATATGATACTTCTTTGGTTTATACAGTTGATTGATAATATAAAAGTGAAGTGATGGAAGCTCAGCTTTTATGGGACAGATTGATTTCATCCTGTATAACAGTGGATATGGTCTCACATGTGATAAATTATGTGTTGTGGTGTGATAATTCCAAAATGAATTTATAATTTTATCAGGAAAATACTTCTTGTACTTATATACCATTTTATAAATGATATTAGATAGAGCCACACTAAAGGGATCTACTTATCCGTTCACCATCACAAGATTGTGTGATGAGTGATTAAACTCAATATTATACTCTAGGTATATCTTCTTCGTATTAAGGGCTTAATTTTTTTCCATTATCCACAAATATTTTAGAAGGGATTGTAAATCTATTAATGAATCTAGAATGGATGAGATTGATTACATTACTAATCATGAACTCCATAGGGGAACAACTTCAGTCCATTTTGAGAAGAAGTTAGTGGTTGTAATGATGAAATTAAAGTACCTAAGAATTGTGAGAGGGTATTGAACCATGAAATATACCCACCATATGATCAATGGACATGAGTATTTATTAGTGTGTAACAAAACTAGGGTTTGATTAATGATGTTCACTTATATCTGACATGCATGTAATTTTTTTTATGAATTCTAGAAAATCATGAAATGTTGATGGATATAAGTATCCAAGTATCTTGATTTGGTGGAAGATCATGGATCCCATATAATGAGAATCCATGGTTCTAAATTTTACTTCTTTCATAATGGAGATGGTCTCTCCTCCTTCAATTCATGTGAGAAAGAACTCATAAAATCTTAGTTTATATAGGACCTTCTAAATATTTGGAATACTTTAAGGGAATAAATTAACCAATCATTAATAGATATTATCCATTTTATCTTAACCCTATAAATGATATTTATTGTGAATACACTCTATTATGGGAGACATATAACTAAAATATGTGTCAGTTATCCAGTGTGAGGAAATTATTTTTCCCTTAATTACCTTTTGGGATACAAATAAGACGTTTAATTACTATAATAAAATAGAACATATTACTAATCATCCCATTGAAATAACATAACCAATGATATACTTTATCAGATCCCTTAAAAAATTAGTTATCCATCATAATATTAAAAATAATATTGAATCATATATATATATAGAAGATAAATGAATGTAATTTAGTTTTTCTATATTAGGTTATTGGGAATTTACTTAAAACATTATTCTATCTGGATAATAAAGGATATCCACTTTTAATACATTCTTCTTCTATGTGATTTAGAAACCAAGTGACCACTCCATGGATTCCATATAGAGTATAAAGTATATTCCTTCTAGTTATGGAATTAACACCAATTGGTGTAGAAGATACATCTTCTCATCATTGAAGGACTTATTGAAATAATAATCCCACTAACAAGTTAATCCTTCATTGATTAGCTTCACAATGGGAAATAAGTTACTAGAGGTGTTTTCTATAAATCATATGATATAGGAAAGGAACCCATAACTACCTCTAAAAACTTGATTGTTTTAATGAGGTGTATATAATATATAGAATTTGTTTTATTGGAAACAAATTTTATACTATGATTATAGAACAAAAAAATTGATAAATTTATCTAAAGTGAACCTAAATGTGTATTTTATTGGATTCTGCATTAAGAAATATAGACAATGTTCAGTGAATACAACCTTAAGGTTATCCTAATGGACATGATATTGGAGATAAATTACTACTATATCCTCAAAATTACATTCTACTATTTTCCCTATAAAATATTTAATTTCATAATACATAGAAAATTGAAATTTACCCCCATCATTATTCATGAAAAAGGTAATAACATGAAAAAAATATATCCCTTGGGGAAACCTAGAAGAAATTAATTCATAATATTGAAGTTCTACATGTATTTGGTTGTAACCATAACACCATTCCATAAATAAGAGGTCTTAAAAACCATTCATTGAATCATTTGGTTGTCTCCTAATCAGGATTGGGAAGTCATCTTTTTAGAATTAATGATTTAAATCACTTATGTAAATACAAACTATAATTTTGAATTTATTTTTCTTAATATAGGAAATGTTGGAAATCCATTTAAATAATTGAACCAAATTGATGATGTTAGTTTTAAAAAACATATCAAGCTCATCAATCACCTTGGATACATGGATTTGAGGAATTCTCATTACCTCATTTATAACGATGATGGTTTTCTAGTAAACCCAAATTGTGGATGATTATTTGGGGATATAACATGTGTATCTTTGTTTAATTCCATTGAACACATCTTGATATTGATTACATAAATAATTATTTTTATTCCTACTCATTACTATCCACTGGTCTAATGATCATCATGGGTTATGGTTCAACTTCAGTACCCAAGTCCAGCTATCATATTTTAACAACAGCGGTAGAGACATCACCCTTGAATATAAAAGGTTAATCCTTGATCTCTTCATCTTATTCATTTTAAAATGTGTAATATGAAATTATTATTTTAATTTTTGGATAAGAAATATATGTTTCACCATTCTTTACATTACCACACCCAACAGAGGAGTTTTAGGATTTTTTAGGATGAACTGAAACTATATTAATGTAGGAAAACATTCATAAACCCCATGTAATTCCTTGAGGTTCATTATCTTGAAAATAAAAGAACCCTTACTATATCATTTGAATGTTATTACAGACCTTTTTAATATAGGGGTTAATGGGAGATATATTGACTCATATAAATTACATGGAAATTCATCATACATTAACAGAGGTTGTTTAATGAAATCACCTTCTTGACATTTATACAAGAGGAAGATTATTATATGGTTTATCTTATTAGCTAACATGACCCAATGATTTTCTATTTTTGGATTTGTTTCTTCAATTTGGTAGATGGGTAGTAAAAAATATTCTACAAATTCATTCCATGGATTTATGAGAGAATATTTAAATCCATTAGTGGAAGTGATATATACAAAATCATTCACAATTTGACATTCCCCATCTATATTATAGTATCCTTCATAAGTATATTGAGATTCACAAGATTAAAAAAGGGAATTGTCACTATAGAGTACCTCAATAATCCTATGAATGCCATATTTTATTGATGATATGAAGAGGGAATATATATGAGAATATAAATTAGTGACCTTACTAGGAATTTAATTAAATCAATGTCCTAGTCAATAATAATAAATTTTGAGTCATAAAAGATGTCCCTAAATTTTGTCCCTATCTAGATTATCTCAAAAGGATTTAACTCGCCCTTATTTTACCCATAAATCATTAGATTGGAACGAGACAATTCAAATTTACAATATCAATAATAGCGTAGTATGTATCAAGATAAATATTATTCTATAATTATTTTTAACTGGGGATCAGTGAATTACAACATTACTATGCATTAAAGTCATATATAAGGAATTGATGTGTACTTATACTAATGTTTCCTAGTCTTGGTTTTTAAATTAGATAAATTTATATCATTTTATGAAACAAATTTATTCATGATATCTATTGGTTATGGAATATTAAGTCATAAAAACCTAATTTATTTAAAGATCCTGAATGAGATCATCTTTGACTTTTATAGAGAGATTAAGGTCCTCTAAAATTGAAATCCTATCAAGGATGATGAATATATATGACAATATGTCACAATTTTGAGCCATAGGCCTATGTTTAATATAGTGTAACTATTTATATATTGGAAATGTTGATGACCAACTATCTTGTTTAGAATTACGAGGAGTCTTTGTTATTTGTAGGTCAAGTTGAGTAAGCCATTCTCTATCCTGAGTTTGACCATTTCACTATTTTTATGCTAATCAATCAACTAGTATGATCTATTTTGAATGAGATACATAAGTCTCAAGATCATATTTACCCTATTGTTGATATTTTTGAAGATATATTAATTTAGTATAAACTAAATGTATGATTTTGAAAGGAATGACATCTAAATACCATTTTCCTCAATGACCTCTCCTTCCCAACCCTATGTGTCATCTTTTATAACTCCGGATAGGGAAATCCATTTCATAATATTCATCTTAATAAAAAATGGATCTAAAAATTTTATGAAATTGATGAAACTATACTAATAACATGTAATAATATTTGAACTTTTTTGGTGGGTTAGTTACCATCATCCCAATGACAGGGAAAAGAATTCTATATGATTTTGGATGGGGCAGGGAAGACTTTGGGGATATCATTCTTATATTTTTCTCCGTCAATGATAGTTGTTTTTATTTTAGAAGTATGTGAAGTTGATGTTGTTATTAAAATTTTTTTTTGGGGGATTGGGTTCATTAATGGATTGTTTAGTCATTCCCAGATGATATCACGTGTGTGGTTGACTAATTTTAGAGGCATCATGTCGTATAACATCTATGTATTCCTATTTCAATCATCTTGGAACACTATATATATCACTAATGGAGTGGTGGATTTATGATCCACAATATCTAGGAGACTAACTTTCATTTCATTACAAATATCTATCATATTTTGGAGAAATATTATGATGTTGAAGTAGTCTTGAATGTTGTTCCCCAACAACTAATGGTATGAATAGTAATTTGGGTTATCATTTTCACTTACTTTATTTGGTTTACTAATCCTTGATAATATTAATGTGTAATTTTCATTCAATTTTCATAAAGAAGAAATCTTATTCTTCATTTTCTTGATGTTAAAATAGTTATATTCCTTATGTGAATCCTAATTGGGGCAATGTAGTTTCTAGTTATAAAGAGGAACCACATCATATTTGGTATCCTCGTGATGTTGGGTTAGAATGAATGATGATTTGTGGGTGAAAAAATGTTACATGTTTAACAAAAATCTTACCTAATGTCAATTATGTTGATAGAGATTCATATTTGGTGCATGAAATAGAATATTTATTCTATTATTCCACTTTCAAAAACACTTTGAATCCACCATGATATTTCAAAGGAATGATAATTTTTTGTATCTCCTATTATAGGTTATATATATGGATCATTATTCACAATTACTATGATTGATTCATATTTATGAAATAGGTAAAACCTTCCAATCTTATAATGAACACTATAAACATCACATTTTTCTTCAATGTTTACATTATTAAAGGTCATGAATAGCCCTCTTATTTAGTGACGAGATGAATATGAAAATTAATTCCTATTAAATATGTTACCAATTGGAAATAGACATGGATACCAAATTATTATACAATAAAAATGATTTTCCCTCCATTATCTACATGAATAACATGACATTTTTTACATATTTACATTTATTAGTTCCCAATATCATCCAACATTGAGACATGAATTGTATAAGATGTATTAAGGATATAATATTGAAATGAACATTAGGAATATGGGATATCCAAATCTTTATGAAGGATAATTCAATTCCATAAACTTAGGATATGACTTCATTTTTAGTTTCACCAATGCTCATTGACCTTTTGTAGCCTCTATGTGAGAAATAATATATTCATTAGATTTGAGAAAATCTTGTGGTATTACCACCATAGTAAAAATTGGAGTGGTAATAGTTAGTAGAACTTAACACGGATTTAACATCAATATCCATGAACAATTACTAGAATCATTTGTTCTGGGAAAACTATAGTGGCCCTATCCTTTTACAAAAATTATTACATGATTTTAATCATAATTAAATAATAAATACAACCCAAGGATTATAGAGTATAGTGTTTTTTTAGTATTACGTATATAAAACTGTGATCATGATTCCAAAATAAAATCATCTTTTATTTAATCTCCATAATGAGTTCCAAAAACACATTGAGAATCTACGTCATCAAGGATATCCTGGGGAATACATGAAGAAGGGGACGAGATAAAAATCCAAGTATGTTAATAAACATATAAATAAACCATAGCTTGTGGGTTTAAAGTAACAACAGGATGATATAAAAAGTAATGGAACGAGAATAAACATATGAAAACATAACATATAGAACATGGGATCATCGAATCATGGAATCATAGTAACATGGAAGAAATATAATAAAGAAATAATCATGAGGTGGGCTCATGGAACAAGGGTGATCCCGAGTCAAGGTTAACCACCAAGAATGTTGCATATGGAGAACACGTCAATGCTAACCACAAAGAGAATTTCACATGACGTCTCAGGAGACTAAACGTTCACCAATTAATTGGATCAATATTGGGGTTCATCAATTATAACATGTTCATGAATATATGTTTCACATAAATATCCATGCATAAAGAAACATAAACATAAGAGTTTCCCATAGAAAGGATTGGGTATCATAATCATGTCATAAAGAATATCAAAAGGGAATATCATAATGGTGTCTATGAAATAATGAATTTAAATTATACATGGAAATTAATTTTTAAAATAGGAATGTATCTTTATTGGTGGTTTCATACTTAACAGAAAACATGTAAAATGAGCGTTTAAGAAACGTTATAAATAAATCACTTTAGTGAGGTTGAAGAGAAAATATTTAATATTCATTAAATGAAAAAAGACCTGATTGTCTGTATAAAACCAAAAATTAAATAATATAGTCTTTCATGTTAAAATGATTAGTTTTTTAATAATAATGGTATCTGATATTATATTATGTACTGAAATTGAAAATTGTTTTGAAATATAGATGTTCCCTTTAATCAGGCTTGCTTTTCGGGATGAATCAAGAAGGTATCTTTTAAAAACAAGTATTTCCACATCAAATAAGTATTTACTAGCCAAGATATTATAATTTGGAACATATTAACCAAGTTTATAAGAATTATATACAAATAAATAATACTTACATTACTAAAAAGTGAGAAAAAGAGTAATACAAAAGAAAAATGGAGGTTTGGAAAGAATACCTTACCTTATGTGTGAGACTATTCTGGAAATTATCTTAATTCCCTATATAATTAGATTAAATCCACCAATTAATTAATTAAGAAACATTTATTTTTGTATTTGTCTTATTATAATTTTTTTAAGTTCATTTGTGGTCTTTTTTATGGGGGTATGAGATTCAATTTCATCATTTGGGAGCATTGGTTTTCTTTGGTTTCATGATCATTTTACTTGTATATATGTACAGAAAATAAAATAAAATGAGGATGGTTTTCTAGAATTGATGTTATATATTATTAATGAAAATACCTAAGAATAATTTGTTATATAGGTCATTTTGTAATTTAGGGTGAGTATGTATCATTATATAATACATTAGTGATAATCATTGAAATTATTTTGGCGGTTATTTGATAGTCACAAACATGTTTTGTTTTATTAATTAATTTTTTTTTATAAAGTAGTTCAAAATAATTATTTAAAATTTAATAAATATATTATAATATTGATTAACCATAAATTTTTATGAGATTTTTTCAATAAAGGGATGGAAATTGAAATTATCGTCATCCTTGAATGAGTTAAATTAACACATCAGAGATGATATTTAAATTTTTAGTACAAAAGGAGAGGTGGAGCGAAATGATGATGAATTATTCCATTAACAGGATGAAATTACAGTATATATAATATACTTGAGATTTTATTCCACTTTCATAAGGGGATGATATGAGGGAATAAGAAAATAAAAGAAATTAAAAATATGCATATATTTTATTTATACTTCTATAGTTTCTATTACTATTATTTTGGATGATTTACTATTCAAAAGATTCAAATTACTATTCCTATGGCCATGTTAATATTCCATGGGTTCATATTTATTAATGTCTACAAATACCTCTTATTCCATTCACTATTTATTCATAGAGATTTTATTGTGTTATTTAAGTGAATTTTATGTGATTTATACTATATGAGATAATTAAAAAAATGTAATTTATATTTATTGAAATATTGGTTGTTAAATTATTCCCACCTTTTGAAATATCACCCTAAAAAATTAATTTTACATAATATGGTGAAAAAAATTGAGGGTACTTATCCTTCACCATTTCCTCCTACTTACATATTGGTTCTTCATATTTATTGTTCTTCCATAGTACTCTCATAAGGTGAGTACTCTTGTTGCGTAGAATATTATCTTCACATTCCGAGATACTCATTTGATGCTTCTAATAATAGAGATCATTCTAAAACTTTACCTCATTTAAATTAATTATATGCGAGGGATATGTTATGTACATCCTCAATAGGGATATGTAGAATACATCATGTACTTGAGACATGGTTGGTGGAAGTGCTATTCAATTGGCCACTACTCTAACATGATCAAGAATCTAGATGGGGATGATGTGTCCAGGAATAATATTTCCTTTCTTCCAAAGTCTCATGATCCTATTTCATAGAGATATGAGGAGGAATACTATGTCTCCAACCTTAATCTCTATGTCTCATTGACGATTGTCTGTATAGATCTTTTGTTAACTTTGGACTTCCTTAATGTGCTACTTAATGGTTTTTACATTCAACACAATTTCATAGGAAATTTTATGTCCCAGTATCTTACATTCA
This sequence comes from Viscum album, assembly GCA_963277665.1. Taxonomy (NCBI): domain Eukaryota; kingdom Viridiplantae; phylum Streptophyta; class Magnoliopsida; order Santalales; family Viscaceae; genus Viscum; species Viscum album. Next base: position 351,449,944 of record OY728121.1, on the reverse strand, counting down.
CTATCTTCATCTCATTATGCCGATGTTCTGCATCATTTCCCTTAAATTACTTCTATAGATCCATTTTGATGCTCGAGTGGAAACTACTATTCTAAGAGAATTCGTCCAGAGGTTGATGTTGGTCCCATACTCCCTTAATTTCTATATAACCGGCTCACAACATTTCTTCTAGAATTTTAATAGTTCTATAATATTTTCCATCAGTTTGAGAGTGATAGGACATACTAAATCTTAGCTCAGTGTTTAGAGCATGTTGGAGACTTTTCTAGAACTTGGAGGTGAATATCAGATCTCGATTTGATAAAATTTATAGTGGTATTCCATGAATCCTTACCACTTATCTCATGAATATATTTATAAGTTTCCCTATAGATAATTCACATATAATTGAGATAAAGTGTGTTTTTTTTGTGAGATGATCCAGAATAACCCATATAGCATTTTTTCCTCTAGATTTCTTTGGATGTCTGGTGAAAACGTGCATGGTGATGTTTTCCCACTTCCATGTTGGTATAGGCAATGGTTTTATAATACCATTATAATTTTTCAATTAATCCTTCACATGATTACAGACTATTAACTTTGATGTATATTTAGAGATCTAATTCTTCATATTGTCCACCAATAGTTCTCTCAGAGATCTCGACACATCTTTCTACAACCCAGAAAAATAGAGAAGGTTGACCTATATGAAGTATTCAGAAGCATTATCTTTATTTATGGATTACATTGTACATATATTCATGACCCAAATATCATGACTCATTCTTCATCTATTTTGAGAAATTAGGATTTACCATTTCTGAGAGGTTTGAACATTTTCAAAATTTCAACACCATTTCTTTGAGAATCTATTATTTTTTATATAATGGATGGTCGAGAAATCATTTGAGAATCGATTGATGACATTCCATCCTTAAAGATTCCAATTTTCATCCTTTTCAAGTTTAATAAAATTTTAATCTTTTCAATTATCATCATTGATAATGATGTAGGATCCTTTCTACTTAAGGCCCACACCGCCTTATTTTCTTTACCAGGATGGTACTGGATTGAGAAGTCATAATACTTGACGAGATCTAACCATATTCACTGGAACATATTAATCTCATTTTATTTGATTAAATACATGAGGATTTTTTGATGATAATTCATTTCATATTTCTCCACATAGAGGTAATGTCGTCAGATTTTCAATGGAAAGAGCACATCTCCCAACTCTAGATCTTTTGTTGGATAGTTTTGAAAATGAATTTCAAACTAACTTGATGCATAACCTATAACATTATCATATTTTATCATTAAATAGCCTAATACCTTTATTAAAGTGTCATTATACACCATAAATAGTTCCCCACTTGTCGATAGTGTATGTACTGGTGTAGTGATAATCCTCTTTTTCAACTATTTAAAGTATTATTCACATTCACTAGTCAAGATAATATTTTCTCCCTTTCGAGTCAACTTGGTTAGTGGGTTTAACAATCATTATACACTCTTCCAAAATAACTAGTAATACATATATAATTTAGTGAAACTATAGATATCCATTAAAGATGTTGTCTTGGGCTACACATCTTTTACCTTTGACATGGAAGGGTCCATAGATATCCCTTTTCTAGTGATTACATTTTCCATGAATGATACCTCCTACATCCAAAACCCAAGATATTTTCCATTGTGTCGAATTTACATCCAAAACACACATTAATTATAATTTGCTAAATTATTCTCCAATTGAAAAGTCTTCAGCAATGTATTCAAATTCTCTTCATGTTACTCCTTTCCCTTGGAGTATATTAGAATATCGTTAACAAAGGCTTCCAAAAATTTTTCAAAGAAATATATAAACGATATATTCATTAAATTCATAAAATTTTCTAGATAATTATTGAATCTCAAGGGTATCACTATGAACTCATAGTTTCCATACATCATTTGAATGTTTTTATAGGGAATATCTTCCTTACTCACCTTTAATTAGTGATATCTTAACTGAAGGTCCACCTTAGAGAAATAAATGGCACCAAATAGTTTATAGAACAAGAAATCTATATGTGGTAGGGTATACATGTTGTTTATAATGATCTTAATGAGCTTTAGATAATCCAGGTATAGGCGCATTGATCCATCCTTATTTTTCACAAAGAGGTATGGTGCACCCCACGATAAAGCACTCGGGCATATAAAACCCTTATCCATAGTTTTATGTAACTAATTATTTAGTTATTCCAACTCAAAGTTGGTTATTATATAATATTTATTTGATATACAAAGAGATATTGGAATTTTTTCAGTTGAGAACTCAACCTATCAGTTTGGAGGAAGACCAGCCAATTTTTCGGAAACACATGAGTATCTTCCTTCACAATGGGAATTTCTTCGAGCATGATCTTATGATTCTTCTCGAGCATTTGATCTTGGTATGAATTTCATGTAATGAAATAATATCCAGAATTGGGGAAATGATTCCAATGTAGATTTATCCTCCTCCTTATACTTCTATAGATTGGGAGGATACCTCGAGATGTGATGAGTGATTTCCCTTTCCCAACAGTTGATTCTGGATTTGTATAATGATAGATAATTATTACTTAATATAGCATCAAACTCTACCAGAGTATGTAAGACAAGATTTTATTAGTGTTTCAGTCTAGAAACTATAACTGGAGAGTATTTATATACATTTTATGAAATAATATCCCCATTTTACATTATCACATATTACCCAACCTTCATATGTTTAGGTGGTGTTTGAATTGTTATACTAAACATTATAAATATAAATGAATGCATAGAACTAGAATCAAATAGTACATTTTTTTTCCTGATTGAATAATTATTGTATCTATAACCACATAATTATCAGTATCCACCTCATAAATAGTGATAGAATATTCCCTTCCTTACTATATTATAGGTTTTTTTGTTGATTTCCCCCAACAACCATTGGCTTAGGGAAATGGTTAAGATAATTCCCATGTTCCTTTCTATTAAAGCATTATTCTAAATGATGAGTGTTTATTTGAGCCTTCTTTTATTAATCCACATTAGTGGGATTATTCATATCCCTTCAGCAGTTATTATTCAGATTCCCCATTCTTACAAATTTGACGCATTTCTGACATCCCTTTAGATAATTCCAAAGAATCTTCTTTATATAATTTTTACATGTGGGATGACGAGTTTTCATTACATAATGGGATTTATCTACTCATACACCCATATTAAACTCCATATTTTAATTTCTATCTGCGATCCCACGAGACCACTGAGAGTCTCAAATATCCATTTCAACCGTAAGGGAACAGAAGACAATATCCTCATAGATATCAAATTCATGCATCACCAAAAAATTTCAAATAGTCAACTTTATTCCACTAAATAAGTGATCCAAATTGATTTTGGTGATCATGAGAAAGATGGAGGCATATCGTTTATGTCTTTGGAATTATGCATCATACTCCAAGATAAAATATTCTTCCATCTTCTTTAGTCGGAGGAACTCACTTTACATCTTGAGATGGAGGGTTTGGGAGAATATTTATTGGGAAATATTTTCTTGAAATCATTCCATTCCCTAGAATCAATTTAATATTTTGAAATTGTGTTCTTGATGAGTTTCCACCACTGATCATCTTCCACTTCAAAACTATTGACCACCATCATATTTTTCTCTTCTTCTAAGAACTCAAGGATAAATAATATCTTCACAATGGAGTTAATACGTTGTTCTGTGAGTAGGGGATCCGAAGATCCATTAAACATGGGATCCCTTTGGATCATAAAGGATTTGATCAAAACTTTCACATTATTACGATAATTAGGGTGTTCCACACGATCATGTTTTTATTATTAACATTAAATAGTTTATAAATTAAATTCATGATGTTTTGAGAACCTGTTCCCAAAATATTGGAATATCATTAGGGATATTGTAATATTTCATATAATATTTATTGATGGAATGTCTTCTAATATTTACAAAAATTCCCTATGAAAATTAAGGGATAACTAGGAGTATTGAATACATAGATAATAATCTTATAAAAAGATACAATTGATCATATAAGGATAAACTTGTAAATGAAATGTATATCCTATCTTGTGATAACCTAAGATTCAATCTAGGTTATCCATGGTTATTGAAATATCCTCAGGGTTCTTACTAAATTGATATAGTCATTATCTAAAAAAATAAATAGTCTTTATAATGATACCAAATATAGTGGTCCTTTCCTTCAAATTAAATTATTACTTGAATTTAATCAAAATCAACAATTAAATACAAACCATGGATCATAAAGTTTAGTTCTTTGGAGGATTAGGTATATAAAAAAGATAACATGAAACCAAAATAAAAAATACTATATTTAATATTCATAATGATATCCTAAAACCCTTTATTTACTTAAATATTTATTTTATAACCTAGGGAATACATGAAAAAATGGATGAGATAAAAATCCTGGTAAGGGAAAAAACATAAGAATAGAGCATAACACTTGGGTTTGAAGGCACAACGTGATGTCATAAAAATGCATGTAAAATTAATAAATATACGGAATAATAACATATAGAACATGGGATCATGTAATCATGGAATCATAGTAATGTGTAAGAAATATAAAACATGACATAATCATGTGTAAAAGATCATTACATATGGAGGATTACAAGTCATGGTTAACCACGAAGACCGTTGCACGTAGATAATGAGTCGAGTCTAACCACCAAGACCATTGAACATGAAGTGTCATTATACAAACCATTGCTGATATAATTGGATTGATATCTATAAATAACCATAAAAACATGTTCATGAATATATTTTCCACATAAATATTCATACATAAGGAAACATAAACAAAAGGGTTTCTTTTTTAAAGGATTGGGTGTCATAATCATTTCAAAAGGAATATCAAAAGGTAATATAATAATGGTGTCCATGAAAGAATTGATTTAAATTATACATGGACACTGTTAAGGGGAAATAGACATTGATCTAGATAAGTGGTTTCATTCCTAAGTTAAAATAGGTAAAAAATAGTGTTTAAGAAACATTATAAATAAAACATTTTAGTGTTATTTAAACAAAAATTGTCAACATTAATTAAAATATAAAAGGAATGATTGTTTGTATAAAACGAGAAATGTTCCAAGATAGTTTTTCATGTCAAAATTATTGGTGATAGAAAAAAAAATTTCTTAAAAAATATTATGGAGTGAACATAAAAATGGGTAAGAAATCAGGAATTTCTATTTAATCAAACTTTATTTTTGGGAATAATTGAGATATAAAATTTTTAAAAACATGAACTTACCCATAAAGGAAGTATGTACTGATCAAGATATAATATTTTGGAACATTTAAACTTAATTTAATAGAATTATATAAAAATAATAAAGAGTTTCATTAGGGTAAAGAGAGAGAAAGCGCAATCTGATGGAAAATATTTTGTTCATAATGAATCACTTACTTTATGTCATAAACGGTTCTTCACTTGAAATTAATGTCCTAGATATTCAGATTAAATATATTAATTAATTATTTAAAATCATTTTATAAATTTATTTTATTTATTATTATTTTAATATTTTTATTTATGGCCTTTTTGATGGGTTATGAGATTCAATTTCATCATTCTGGTGCATTGGTTTCCTTGGTTTTCATGATCTGTTTATAGGTATACATATAAAAAAAATCATGTAAAATGGGAATGGGTTTCTATAATTGAATTTATATTTTATTAAAAAAATATTATATGATTAAATGTTTATACAAGTCATTTGCAAACTTGGGGTGAGGATGCATCATTAGATAAGACGTTAGTGACAATCATTTAAATTATTTTTCTGGGTTTTCAATCATCACGAATTAGTTTTTCTTTATTAATTAATATTATTTATATAAAATGGTTTAAGATAATTAAATAGGTTGTAATGAATATATTATAATTTGGTTCAACCATAATATTTTTAAGATTTTTATTCAAGGATAAAATTGAAATTGAAAACTTTGTCGTCCTTTAATGTGATAAATTAACACATCACAGACAATGTTTGTATTTTTTATAAAAAAGGATAGGGGAAGATAAATAATGATTTATTATTCCATTAACATGATAAATTTTTATTATGTATAATATAATTGAGTTTTCATTCTACTTGTATAATGGATGTTGAAGATTGAATAAGAAAAGAAAAGAAATTAAATGAAAATCAAAGAGGATTTTAACTTTTGAATTTATCTTCCTTGATTACCTCCTTAGTGATAGGGGTTAGGAATTTTTTTGAGAACAAGGGATCTTGGACATGTTTAAGATACATATTAAGGGTTTTAGGTATAATTTGGACAGTCTTTAAGGCTTTAAAGGTTTGATGAAAAGAGGCGGCGAGGGGTGGTATTTTTAGTGGAGGAGACAGGTGTTTTCTCATTATTTTATTCATTATATTATTATTATACCTCAAGAATATTAATATTTTGAGAATTATAACTAAATATATATAAATAATGAAAATATGTTTGATATTATGGTGATTAAATCATAAATGACTTAAGAAATAGCGTATTTGACATATAATGTATATATTCCATAAATTACCAAATTTTACTATTAATAAAAAATTCAAGTATTTTAGAAAAACCACAAAAATTCACCCAAACCATTTATCAAAACATATGATATAAAAATAAATACCATTATATTAAAATAATGTTTCAATTTTGATGTATTTAATTTCTAAATAAAATCATCATTTACTTGAAAAATACAAATTTGAAAAATCTATCTCTTTGAAAAATTAAGTAAGGTGTCATAAAATTTTCTTAGAATCATAAGACAAAAAAATACTAATTTATGAGTATATTTTAGGAAATTTAATTTTTTAAATCATTATATTTTTTTCAAAATTGTAAATATATATTTATGTTTTATAAAAAACACCAACAATTAATTTACCATGTTAAAAACATTTATTTACTTACACTATGATATAAATATATCATATTTTAATTTTTAAGATTCTTAATTTTTTTTTATACTTTTTTAGGTGAGGATACTATTCTATTGGATGATTTACTATTCCTATAGGCCACATTACTATTGAAAAGGTCATGTTATTATTCATTTGGTTTAGGTTCCATAAATTCTATAAATACATCTTATTTCATTCATTTTAATTTATAAAGTTTGAATTATTTTTATAAGTGATTTTATGTGATTTATGCTATATGAAATAGTTATATGAAGGGAATTTCTACTGATAGGATTATGGGTTATTACTAAACACATTCTGTATTAGTGGTTATTATTTATAAGGTAGAAGAAATTATCGATAATCAATCAGTTTTGGGGATAGATAAAATGGTAACATTGATCTTAGGTTGGTTTTATGGATCAAATATACCCAAGACAGTTGAGAAATATCTTCTTATTAAATAGTGTTAGATGGGTGAGGCAAAAAAATCATTATCTTATGTGTTTCACTTAGCATGCATGTTCCCTATGAGTAATTAAATGTTAAGTTATCTCATATTTCTTATCATGTATTCATGTTATGAAATATTTACCACAACAGAATTTGGAGAAACACTTTTGTGTAGTGGATTGGCTATGGATATATCCACACTAATTCCACTTTCCTTGGATATAGGTTTACTAGTGAGCAATAATTTTATGTACAATGAAGCTCCCAAATCATGAGTTGATATTTGATTGTGATGAATCTCCATCCATTGGTTTTCATATTTAGATTAAGTAGAAAATTGTTCAGGGATAGTGATTCTATGTGAATCACCCATAAATTCCATTTAACTAGACCCTATAATAAGTGGTCCTGAAATTATAGCAGGATGAACTCTAAAGTAACTTATTGTGGAGCTACTACATAACTATAAAACATTTAAATTATAAGTGTAGGGGGAGGTAAAAATACCCCCAAGCCTATGGTATGTGTTTAACATTGATATGAAACATACACGGTTTCACCTCATTGTACGTTCGATGGTTTTGTGGGCTGTGGTGGAGGTGAAAATTACCACATCACTATAGGTTGGGGTCACCTATATGTTTCTTTTGGAGAAATTTATATATATAATCTCTATTTAGGATAAATATCTGGAGTGAAATAGGTGTTTTTTTATTCCTTTATGATCTAGATGTGAATTATTTTCCACAAATATTGGTTTACCTCTCAACGAATGTCCATTTCAATAATTGATAACCATTTTAACAATTCTAGATTCTTTGTGTATGAGTCTATCAATGCCTTATTACCATTAATTTTCTATTGTTTTATCTCAAATAATTGTGAAATAAAAAGGAATAATTATGATTTTTTTGGTCACTCAGAGGGTGATGGGTTGAATTAGTGATATTTTCGTTATATATATATTTTTTCATAGGAAAAAATATTCACCTCCTATTAAAGAGATATGAATTTTATAAAAGTAAGAATGCATACACAACCACATCAAAAAAAATATTTACAAGTTTTACTACTTTCTAAGAGTATTTAGTCCCTGGAATGGTATTGAAATAATATTATACCACACAATACACTAGAATACAATCCTATTATATGATTACAATAAGTAGAGAATATCGTTACACTTGAGTTACAATATAATAAAAAAAATTACAAGTTATCTCCATATAGATAAAATATGTAACAATTATTTTTTAATATGTCTTAAAAAAATTAACTAACAAGGTTTGGTATGTTTTCACTATGACTAATATGGTTATTCACCATTTATCTTCATGCAAGTTCTCTTTATTCACATTCTTTCCTAGAAGTAGGCAATAAAATTATTTAGTCTATTATCATCTTGTCTAATGGGTTCATCTTAAATACATTATATAGTTTATATTTAGAAAAGCCATAAGATGTGTTTTTGTAGACTGAAAGTTTCTAACACACTATTGATATACTCCCACCTGCATTTTTTTACCTGAGACCACTAATATTAAATCTCTATCCAATATCCTATAACTGACAACATTTCAACCATTTGACTGTAACATCCCATTTTTTGAGATATATGGATCATTTAAATTTTGTCTTGAACCTTTTTCCATACTCAAATAAATATTCTTAAGAGTTTTATGAAGGGAAAATAGAATTTGAGGCTGCTTCAATGTATGATTCTATTATTTTTGGAGTAATAGGAAGGGACCCATGGTTAGAGCTCTATTAGTACTAATCATATGGATTAACCATAAATTACTATAAGAGGAGGGGAATGATTAACTAACTATTTGAGGTAGGCCACATGACTGTGTGTTTGGGTGCATGTGTGTTGTTGAGGAGATCTACATAGGTTGGATATTATTTGTCTAACCTTGCACAAACTGTGAAGGGTAGTGTCACCCAAGACAGTGGGTGTTAGTGATTAGCCCACAGTTTGTACAAATAATTTATCCAAACCATGCACGACTTAAAAATTGTTTAACTTATAAAAATTTCCTCTATCTATTTCACTTACATCCCCATTTTTCTTTTTGCTTTTACATATAACACCTAACATATTTGTATGATATCCTCCTTTTAATCTTCCATAGGCTTTAAACATCCACCCTCATAAAACCTCTGAATAACTCTTATTTCATCTCATCATAAGAATATATTTTTTATCATTATTCCAATATTTGTTTCTCTTATTACCTCACCATTTTGAATTATATTTTCATGAGAGCTATATACAAATTTTTTTGGTGATTCTCGATTTCATTAATTTCTTCCTTTCTAACTAATCCGTATTTTTTATATTTTATAGTGACACATTTAAGGGGTACGTGTGAACCAGAAACAAAACATCAAGACAATTATAGCATACAAAATTCAAAATTCAAAAACAAACCCAAACTGATCCAGTACCGCCATTACCGACACTCAAATATCCATAACATTCAAATTTCAAAAATCGTCACCCATCCTAAAACACAACTACCTCGAGATATCCATCATGCCGATCATCCGGCAGCCAAAATAACCCTCTACAGACATCAAAATCCATTCATTACAACATTATCACTAACACCCCTATCTGTGTCATCATCACCACTCACTACCGTCATTACAACTTTCAGGAATCATCCACCATCATATGTTAAGTGGTATGGTATTTATATAAAAAGTCTCATTTAATATACCATGATCTATGGTTTATAAATTCTATACCTTTCACACATTTTCATAAACCTATAAATTTACAAAAACTAAATTGTTAATCATGCTGGAAATACACCTTACACTATTATTATTATTGTAGGATGTTCCCTCCAAATAATCCCACCCATTGAGGTGTGATTATGAAATTACATTAACCATATTTTTTTTCATATAACCAATCCATCTTCTATGTGGTGTTGGATTTATAATTAAATTGAAATGTGATATTTTAATTAAATTAAAGTTAATGGAATGACATTGTCTTGTATTTTATTTAAATAATGGATTACACCCTAGGATAGTTAAATTTAAATTTGTTAAAAACCATCTTTTAGCATATGTAAAATCATTATATACATGATGGATTATTATTAATAATTATTTATAATGTATAATGGATGTATATATATGGATAAGTCTAGAGTTGGACATGGAACTTCATGCTACATTGATGTGTGATATTATGAATGAAGTCCCACAATATTTATTGAACTTTGTAAATGACGTGTCACATTCCAGAAGATGATTTTGGAAATGAAATTTCACTTTTTCCATTGGGGTAATAAATATGATGAAATAAGTTTCCATGATTGAATTCTTAGTCTTGTTCTATTAACTAAAACATTTAGACTCGTATTATTATGAATGGATTCCTTGGGTATACCCATAGTCCAAGATAGTACTACATACCTATATATATAAATTTATATGGTTATACTCATATATATATATAACTTATCCTATTATATATATATATACACACACACACAAAATATATATATATATATGGTGACACATATTTATAGGTATCTCAACTTAGGTCAATGTAGGTAAAATCAGGTTGGTCTCCTCAAGGAACCCAGGCTAACCTCATTACAATATACAAATCTGTTTTACACGATTAGGTATACACACTAAATTAATTTATATACACTGGATGGGTTAAACTATATTTCATTGGTGGTGGCCTATTGAGTTTATCTCACATCATATCTAGGACACCCATTGGTACCTAAATAGAATTTTAGTTAGAGGTAGGGAAAAAGGAAGGGGTCTATCTATGGATGCTTGATTGTCTATACTTGGATGGATTATGAGAGAAGAGGACCGCGCTTATGCTCATGATGCTATTGGAGATAGCATAAACCTTTTTTTTAATATTCTTAATAGTATGTTATATATTTTTATTACTCTATACCACATATATTTCCCTTTTTTTACTATCATTTCATTATAATCATTTTGTGTATGACACTAGTGATATTTATATATATTATTTACTTATTATACTTTTGATTCTCATTGTTACACTACTTCATCTAATTTTATCTATTATTCAACTTTATTCACCACTCATATCAGATTTCATAGTCTCCTCATTGACATACCTTTAGCCCTCACATCTATTCAGTTCCCTCATGTATATGGGGAGGTGTTCTTGATTCCATGTGGCCAATTATGTTCGATTACCTAGCAGTGAACTAGGTTCTTGAAACTAAAAAGTGGTATTATAGCCATTTTACTTTGTGTTTTACTATTTTAGAATGTTTAAATAGACAATGTGAAAGCATTGGAATTTGGAAATGTTCTTATAACTGAGAGTAGCTAACCCACATAGGGAAATTTTCTATGAGGGGACATATTGTTATGTATTTCACTTTTCTTGGGTTATATTGATTTCAATATAGGTTGATTTAATTGTTTTATGATGTGATATTTTTGGATTTCTCATTTACCCATAACCATCTAATGAAATGAATTATTGTACATGCATCATGACAGACATTTATTGATTCACTTGTCATGCATTATGATATTCTATATAGTGAATATCATTTCTAACCATTTCAGTATTTACAGTTGTTTAAATAAGTGGTTTGATTTTTATGTTTAAATCACACTAAATTCTATTGCAGGTGGATAAATAATTTTTTATATAAAGTGTCTTCATCAATCTAAATGGTGATTTACCATATACATTAATGGCGGAACTCTAACTAACAAATTATGTCGAGTTTGATCCATGGACCATTGTTTACATGGTATGTAACATTTTTGGCTGAAATAAAGTGGAATAAAATTAAAGGATACAAAGTGTATGAGCCTATATAAATTAGGAATGATGATTCAAATAATTAACCCATTATAAAGGTTGGTGGTTTTTATATGACGTAAAAAATAAAAAGTTATAAATCATAGGGATTTATAACTTTGGAATGGATAATGCATCTAATACCACCAATATATATATATATATATATATATATTTGTGTGTGTGTGTATGAAAATAAACAGGCTGAGTTTTCAAATCTTAAAAAATGTATACTATTAAATGTGGATGTTAATTTCAATGTAATGGGGTTTTTTCTATATACCTTGTAATTGAAACTCCATATAATAGGACCATTGTATAGGATAAGGGGTCTTTACTATAACTGAAGATTAGTAGTAAACAATAAGGAGTGTCTCTTATGTTTCTAATTATCTTATAAAATTACCTAGACGTAGATTTATGAATAGTAAGATGGGTGTAAAATCTTGTATAGGAAGGATTTATACCTTTCACATTCCTTTATCTTCAATATATTCGGTTATAAAATAATGTTATGTGGAATTCATTTGGAAATTGAATAAATATTCCATTGTGAAGAACTTCAATTGAGTTCCAGGAAAAAGGTGTCAATAACCATTCTCTAGTGGTGGTGGGACCTAGGACACCTATATTACATCTGGTAGTTAATCTTGTGATATCACATACTATACCCGAGTAGGAAAAGATTCTCAGTTCTAATAGATTTTCTGGTAGTTTATATAGTCTATTATAGTGGAATATTGATCTTCCTATTCTATGGAATAATTAACAATAGAGTTCCAGCCATAGTATCCACCTACATTATCGGGGGATGGTGGTCCCCAGTCTGCTAAGTCCAATATGGAGGTCATTGTATCTACATTCAAGAACATGTATTTCCCCTTGAAAGGATGTTAAAGCTCACAACCTCCAAGTTATGTGATCTTTCAAGCAATGAAAATACATTTTAACCCTAACAGGTTTTTTTCGATATATGTTATTGAAAGATTTCCAGACAGAATTATACAATTACATTTCCCATATACACTAAAAGCTATGTGATCTAGAAAATTTGTGCATCTTCACCAGGGTTCTATGCCCATCATGGAGTATTATTATAATTTCACAAAGCTATAGTTTTTCATGATGACTCTCAATGATGTTGAGATGATGAAAGTGAGACAGTTTGATGGTGGGATTGTATATTACATAATATCTTAGATTAATATCATTCAGTTCACAATAATTTTGGAGATATTTAACCAATTCCTCATCACTATGAATAACTTGAGGGAAGCTTATAGTGTTGTATAAGGTGGTTTAGCATCAATATAGTGATGTAGCTCATCTAGCGGCTATAATCTGCACCTTAAGTATTCTAATTTGGGAGATTTATGTTTAATTGAATGCATTGAAAACAATGTGATATACCACCAATGTGGGAAGCTCTTCCACATAAAGTCCCAATGAAATAGAGACCCATTTGAATGTCAAGACTACGGTGAAATGGTCCACATACAGTGTTTTTTAAAACCTTTCCCCTAGTACATGGTGATAAGTTTTCTTCACCAACATTGTATTCAGGATTGATATTAGTAGCTTCTTGTCTGATAGGAAGCTGGGCTACTACCGGCTAATCAGGCTGAGGAGTTCGATGTGGCCATGGGATCTAGTCTTATGATAGGTAGTTCTAGAAGAGTGGTCCTTCTTAGAAGATCCATGTTGTGGCTCAAGGACATGGTACTATCCATATTCGTGATCTAAAACCTATATTAGAGGAGTAGAGTTCCATTCCTTTTACAGTATAATGTATGATTTTAGTTGCGTATACATTTTTTCCACTATTTAATATAGGTACATCAGATTTTGTTGGCTTTGTTACTATTATAGAATGTTTTGGACATTAAATCGAGTATTTTTTTGGGGTAGAAACTTTGTATACTCTGTTGGTAACACAATTGTAATTTATAATATGGTGCAAGGAAATTCCCCTTGAGGTAGGTGGAACTGATTTCTTTTGGAACCTATTTATCTTTAATATGAAAATTTTTGAAATCATTCTCAGAAATAACTATTTAGAACCATATCAATCCAATATTTATTTTTATCATTAGTGGGTGATTTTGTTATCACCTGAGGGTTGTAACTACATATATAAGGGAGAATGGAATATCTTAGAAATCCAAGCTGGACCTGAGAATCATGGTCTTAGATGAGTGAAAGGCCTGATTTAATTTCTTATAATGAATGATCAAGTAGTAAAAAACTAATTCTGTTCATATAGTGGATATTTTTAGGTACTTATCCCCTTACATGATAGCTCCAATTAAGCTTTTTGAGTTCATGATATAGTTGGAAGGCTTTAATGAAAAGGGTATTATATGACCTAGTACTTCTAATTGGGATTAACTTATGCTATTCTAAAAAATCCATATGATAAACTTAGGATTTTGTGGGGACTAATAGAATTTCAATTAGATTATGTTCAAGAAATATTATCCACTACCATTCATAGAGGACCAATTCGACCAGATTTGAGGATAAAGGGTCTTCTCAAAGATTAATCTAAATTTTGGATATCAGTTTTTAAGATTTCAGTTTTTGAATAAACCATGTATGGATTTATATATAATATATAGCCTTTTAAATTATCTGGTAACATCGTTTTGTCATAATAATGCAACAACAGTTTTAATGGTCATGATGAATTAGGCCTTCCTCTTGTATCTTGATTCATTTATGATTCTCTTTGTGGATATACATCTTGGTTTCATGTTGGGATAAAGGAATGGGTCTATCTATGGATGCTTTATTGTCTATAATTGGATGCATTATAAGAGTAGAGTAGTAATCTTATTCTCACAATGTAATTGGAGATATCTTGCGGCTTTTTTATATAAAAACCCTACTCTTTATTTAACATTAATACATTATTTATCACATAAGACTAAAATTAATACAAACTAGATGATATGGAAGTCTAGTGTCTTTGGTAATTAGGAACATTACACAACGACATAAAACATGTAATACAAAAATTATATTGAAACTTCTTTAACATGATCAAAATACTAATTTTAACTTAAAACATCACTGGAAAACCTAGGGAAATACATATGAAAAGGGTGAGATGTAAATCCTTGAAAGGGAATAAAAAGGAATAAATGATACATGTTAGATAATAGGCAGAACAATGATTAATAAAAAGAACATGAATAATATGGAAAGATATTTCATGCTAATCAAAATTTGAGAAATGTAGAAAATACCTAAAAATATGAATAATAAAAATATCTCCAGGCTAAACCCTCCAATACATAATTGAAGAAAATGTCCCATAAAGGAATAAATTTCACTCCATATCCCAACTTGACGTATAATGATTCCAATTATTACCCAATTAATTTGAGCGTTATCTGGGTTCACGAATCATGTTGATTTCATTCTCAAGATTAAGTGTTCCACATAGATCATATAACATGGATATATTCTTGTTAATCATTTTTTCTATGGTCAAGGAATGTGTAATAAAAACATGTAATTACAAATAAATAAGTATATGTTCATAAAGGTGAATATCTTATATAAAAAATGGGTATCTTATTCACAAAAAAATTTTGGGCATAGAAAATCACAGTCAAATTTCAGCAACATAAAACATTTACCTAAAAATTCATAAATGTTATTGATGAGAGTGAAAGGGGTCTCTAATAATTTGAAAATAAACTGTACAACATGTCATGACCCGACCCTACCCGGGCTCGAGCCGCAACTACCCCAGGCCCGCCTCCATAGGCTAGGGGCTGGCGACCAGCACCGAAGGCACAATAACTCGGGGAGGCCTTTGCCTAAGTACCTGTACACACACACACGCAACACACTCAATGCAAAAGTGCATAGTAAAAGAAAATACAAGAAGAGTAAAAGAAAAACTTCTATATAAAAACAACAAATGTGCATCGAACTATAAACAGTACAAAGTACAAGCTGAATAGAAAAGGGAAAAAACACACGCCCAACCAAAAAGTGCCACAACCCGGCAACAGGTAACCAAAAGAAACACCTGACGGGTCTCCCACCTGGAATCTAGCCATGACCACCGCACACGGTCTAAGCTCCCAAGCTCCTACGCTCAACTGATGTCACGCTCCACCTGTCCATCGTCTGCAAGGGAACACCAAGTGCGGGAAAATCCCAAGCCGGGGTGAGTACAAAAATACTAAGTAGGATACCCCAAAGTATTGAGGGCGCAACAAAGGAGTTACCGAAGGGTGAACAATAGATTGAACAAGGAGTAGAATAGAAGTACAACAGAGTGTGTAGAAGAGTATTGGTAGAGAGTCCAGCTCAACCCAACAAAAGAAAGAAGGTAGACTCGTCCAGACAAAAGGAGCGGTAAACGGTGAGAAGATGAACTTCCCATCGAGTCTTCGCTACCTATAGTAGGATAGTAGACTCTTCCAACCACGAGAATCTAGACACGGAAAGCAAATGGAATTCCCCACACGTCTTCGCCTCTCCTGGAAGGAGAGTATCCAAACCCAAGAAGTGGGTACTGAAAGAAGTTATATACATATACTTATGCTCAGCAAGAAACCCGAACAATGTTATAAGGGGATCTCCATCCCGTAGCTCAGCCAAAGAAAATGAGTATCCAACAGTCCTAGAAGTAACCTCCATCGATGCCCAGCATCCCGCACGTCTGTTCTGAACCGCGAGCCAAGGGGCTCAATCACCGCACCTCGACACTATCCTCTTTGGGCGGCACTGACTCACTCGCACGGTTTTAGATCACGTCGTAAGAACGAGTCTCGGTGGGGAAAGTTCCCCTTGTACTTGAGAGTCCTAGGGAAAGTCAAACCACACCTCGTCACTGCCCTGTAGTCAAGAGGTCTCCTCAAAGTCAAATCCGCCACAACACTGAACCAAATAACCAAGGGTCCCACTCTGGTAATCACGAAGGAAAGCCACAGGCTAGCCTAGTAGAAAGGACTAAGCCTGGAATTCCAACAGGTGTCCCACTTCCCAGCCCTGCTGGAGGGTAATTCATAATAAATCATTAGGTGACCCACTTCCCAGCCCCGTTAGAGGGTAAAACATAATACAACATCAGACGACCCACTGCCCAGCCCTGCTGGAGGGTAAACCATAATACACCATCAGGCGACCCACTGCCCAGCCCCGCTGGAGGGTAAACCCTAATACATCATCAGGTGACCCACTGCCCAGCCTCGCTGGAGGGTAGACCTGGAATAAGTTGATAGGTAACCCATTGCCCAGTCTTTTCTGGAGGGTAAACCCTAGATGTCCGTGAGAAAATCACTGCCCAGCCCTGTTGGAGGGTAAACCCGAAGAAGTCGACGAGTAACCCACTGCCCAGCCCTGCTGGAGGGTAGAACTCAGAACTGCTCTGGCCATCTCTAGTGGAGGGTACAACACTAACTCACCAAACACAAAGTGAGTATCGCGCAACCACCCAACTACAGAACAACTCACCCAATAGAGGTTCAGTGCCTGTTCCATCACTGGGTGTCACTAGGACCGCTGCTGATAGATCCATCGAGAACGAATCCAAGGGGAGACCACTGAACCCTGCTGGTCAAACAAACGAGCACAGAACCTGGGGAAAAACTCTACCCTGCTAGTCAAACAAACGAGCACAGAGGGACCCTCTACACCGCGAGAGGTCAAAGTACGTAAAGCAGAACCCGACATGCATGTGGGGACCACACGATGTGTGGCCCCAAGTCAACCCAAACCAAATGCACAAACGTCTCAGGTACAAACCACACGTACCTCCAAGCGATCTCATATACTCCCAGAGTATACCACGTCTCCAGCCCAAGGGCTATCGTGCACACAGCACCCATCGTCAATGTGAAGCCATGACATAACATTTACAACTTTCCGCCTCAACGACTGAGGCACAGACAACCACATCCAATCAAGCATTACTTCCCTCACACGGGTGTGCATGCGATCACACACCAAGGGACCGCTACAACCACAATAGAAGAACCGCCCACGGGGCACCTTCACATTTCCACATTTCACAAGATCACGCAAGAGGCTCTGCACAACCAAACAGATCGCACTATTGTAATCCTCACGGAAAAACACGCGGGATCGACTACTTACTCGCCTCCAATGGATATCCGACGGAAAAGTCACCAAAAACACCTCACTCCCGAACGACGTCCCGTGATCCCGAGCCTCGGCCCCGAAAACAGTCGGGTGTGTCGCACCATTGCGATCCCCTAGGGAAAACATGTCAAAAGAACTACTCACATGAGTGCAATGAATATATGGAGGAAAATATGAATTCTGGTGCACCGCACACGAGCGGTGCTTCGTGACACATGCATCCCGGTCCCGATACACAACGAACGGATCTCACCATTGCGATCCTCTCGAAAAAGTACACAATATGGACTATTCAATTATCCAAAAGGGTCACCCTGTGATAAAGATGGAAAATCACCGTCGACTTCCATACGACCCTCGTGGGCCCCGGACTATCGTGCGGAATTTCAGCGGGCAGACTGCGCCAACGTGATGCCCTCGAAAAAACACCCAACATCGACTGCTTGCACGCCCCGAACAGACGTCCGGTGAAAAAGTCGCTAAAAGCTGCACGTAGCTCAAAAGACGAGCCATGGGGCCCACCCCTCAACTCCGGCTTCAATGCCCATAACCACCCTGGAATCCTTTGCCTCGATGCCAGGGTTCCAATTCCACAGATGGAGCTTAATTCGGATGTCGGACACGTCCACGTCGCTTAAAACAAGACCCCCGAAAAAACGCCAATTCACTTAACGTAAGCGTCGCGCCACCGAGGCCCCTAGATTCGTGAATTAAAAATTTTCCAAACCCATCTCAAAAAGTCCGTCTCGTCGATATGGTCCTACTTCCGTAGACGTCATGCAAATCGGACACCCTTAATGAAAATTACGGGCGTCCAAAGAGGGGGAAACAGATCCCCTCGGGCTGGACCGGCCTGGGCCGGTTCGCGCCGGCCGACTCAGTTTGGAGCGCTAGCCCACGGCTCTACCATGTGGATTGGCCATGGACACTTGGTCCATGCAGACTAGCCTTCGTGTCCAGTCGTCTACTATGCAACGACTCGCGAGACACGGGTCGTGTCTCCCCCGTGGGGTCGCGCGGCGACCCAGGTTCTCCCCTGCCCTGGAAAGCTCGGCCTCACCCTCGCCGTCACCCGGCTACCCAGGCCACTCGCCCCCAGCACCGACCTCCGCTGAAGCCAGCCACACCGTTGTCGCCTGGAAAAGAAGCTGACGCCTCCAAGCAGAGCCGCCGCTGCCACAGCCATGCGCCGCCGCGCCTCGGACCACCGGAAAACACCCACAACACGAGGAATTCCCGCAAACTTCAACGGACGACCGTGATACCATCCGAACCCAGATTTCAAATCTGAAATGAGCGTCGAAAAGAATAGAATTTTTACTAAATGACCATGGGATTTTTTCTAAGATTTAATGGCAAATTGACTTATAAAATGTGACTCAAAGGTAGGCTCGGGAATAAAAACGCAACAGAAGCCTTGTACCTCTTGGGCGATGCCCGGAGCTTCACGGGGAGTCCACCGCCGCGTCGCGCCTTGCCGGAGCTGCTTTGCTAGAGATGGAGGAGGAGAGGGCGGAGTTCCTCCTTGCTGCTTTCCAGGTGATGAAGAGGAAGAGGGAGGGGGTGAGTTAAGCGTTTAAATAGAAAACGCTTAACCACCCGCCCGTCTGTCCGAACCCGAACCCTAAGCAGGGTCGAGGTTAATCCTCCCCTAGGGTAAAAACCACCTCCTGAGCACAATAGTGGTCTCATAATTCTAATACAAGACCCCATTCAAAATTTATAAAATTTTACGTCTGAAGCCGCTAAATTACGAAAATGCCCCTAGGGCCATTTTTCACAAACGGGTCGCGCCCGCAAAACTTATACCCGTCCTAGGGTAAACGGCACGCTCTAAGCTCAATGGTGCCCTCAATTTTCCAATTCGAGCCACCTTTTAAGAGATACTAGAATATCTCCATTAAAAAAATTAATTAATTAATTAATTTATCCTTTTAACCTTCCAAAATCGAGCGAGGGGTCCAAACATCCCGCGCCAACATGTATTATGTTGTTCTTAGGGTAAACACCCCATTCTGGACGCATCCGTACACTCGGATCTATGATCTGGGTCACCGTTTATGAGTTATCGCATTTATTTGGCGTTTCTAGTGTGAACACACTGAAAATTTAATTCCGACCACTCTGAGGCTTGGAATCACACGCCGTCTGAAAGCGATGCTCTGGAATATCATCAATAATATTAAAAATTCTTTCATAGTAAAAACCGGGTTATTAAATCATTCCCTACTTCAATATTTTCATCCCCGAAAAGCATAAATAGGGAGAAACACAGGGTACTAATCCCACACATGGCTTTCCCATACCCAGAAGAACCCACACAGAGCTCTGCGTCACCGCACACAGACTAAGGGATTGATCCGTTCACGCGAGGTCGGCCCTTGCTGATGTCGTGCACCCACTCTAGACTTTGGGGTTAGGGCAAGGAGTTAGGGTACCTCACCATCACTTTGCACGGTGTCAAACGACCCGAGGCCCTCGGGGGTATCTCAACTCCCCGGTCGAACCTATGTGTCACAGGCTGTGATCGGAATCACCGCTCGCACCTGGAACAAGGCCTGGTGATTCCCTCCTTCAGAATATCTATATGGTGGAACACACAAGGATATTTGGTCATGCAAGATTCCACAACTGATGTCCCACAACCAAGTCTCTCTTACACGCTCAGAAAGCGATGGAGTCGACACCATAGACTAAAGAAAAAAGGTCCCACGCCCTTTTTCCTTACCAACAGAGGGTTATACCCGACGCCCTGCGCCACCATGGTAACACTGTAAACAAGGACCAGGGAGGAAAGCATTCCCCACACAGATTCTATCAGTTCTACTTCTAGAAGTAGAAGAGCTGAAGAGTGTACCTCTTTCACCTCATTCTCTGCAGGATTGTAGACATCCAAAGCCTGCGGCTGTCCGTGGTCCCAACTGTCGGCTCCCAGAGCCTAACGTGGACCACCCAGTGGTGATGGGAAGATCTCGTAAAGTCGTCCCCCACTCCTAGATCCTCCCTATCCTCTTCTAGCACCACCTCCCTGGGTAGTATTTTGATCACGGCGCTGCCTCTGTCGTGGTGGTGCACCTGCTGCCTGCCCGAAGCTCTCAGCAACTCGGGTCATGCAGTCTCGTGCCAAGTAACCTCGCCCGTCACAAGCATATCACCAAATCTCTCTAGGATGCACTGGATTCCTCCGGTTCCACTATGGTTTATGACCACGCCCCTGAGTCTGGTTGTCAGAAAGCCACATGCGTCGAAGTTCTGCTTTCTGACGCCCACTAGCTGCGACAGACGTCTCGGGTCCAACGTGCCTGCTACCACCACCAAATCTAAAACGTGATAGGAAGCCCTCTGTCACCAGCTCCTGCTCTAGCACCCCAGCATATATGGAAATTACCAAGGGTACTATGACAGCACGAATCTCTCAGCAGAGACCCTGCTCAAACTTCCGCGATCGGGTGTTGTCATCATGGACCAAGTCCGGGTAAAAGCGTGCACGGTCTACAAAACTAGCTGTGTACTCGGCCACCGTCATCCCTCCCTACGGAAACTACATAAGCTCCTCAATCGGAATAGAGTGCAAGAAGGATGGGAAAAACTCCTCACGGAACAACAACTGAAATTCACCTCACAAAAGCGACGACTTATCAAGAAACTGAGTCACCAGACTCCACCAACACCAAGCTGCTCCACAAAAAGGGGTGGATGCCAAAGCCACTCTCTGATCTGTCAGCGTCCGTACAAGCGTGAAAAGGAAAACCACTGTCTCTAGCCAACCCTCTACTGCCTGAGGGTCTGGCTCACCACTGAACCTCAGCGGTCTCTACCGTTGGAACTCACGGAGCGCGATCTACCTGCGCTCAAGCCCCGTCTGCACTACTGAAGCTGTCTGCTGCTCAACAGGTGGGGGTGCTTCTACCGGCCCACCCAGAAAAAAAGGGGCTCGCATGATGGGTCCTGGACTATGGCCTCATACCTCACAATGATTTCGTCACGCACCAAAGCTGGTATCTTGGTTGGCTGTCTTCCCGGAGACATCATGAATATTATCAAGGAGTTCTGCGGTCAGATGAGCATAATGTATATACCAACAACAACAACGATGGGGAGATAACTCAAGAAGGATAGTCAAGACTCAGTCCTATGTGATGGACAAAAAAATTTACCTACAACAAGTGTCTCAGCATACTGAGTCGACAAGCGGGTTATCAGGGTCCTGGTGAATGGATATGTTGGCCGCCACACCATCACTAGACTCCCTGGCCTGAGAGCTACTCTCGAGACACGTTAACACTATTGCCCTAATTCCCAACCAATTACTATTTCAAGGATGTCCGCACAACGTCCCAAGGAACAAACCACCTTCGATACAACTTTTTCATGACCCGAACCTACCCAGGCTCGAGTTGCGACTACCCCAGGCTTGCATCCATAGGCCAGGGGATGGAGACCAGCGCCGAAGGCACAATAAATTGGGGAGGCCTTTGCCTAAGTACCTGTACACACACACACATCACAATCAATGCAAAAGTGCAGAGTAAAAGAAATAACAAGTAGAGTAAAAGAGAGACTGCTATATAAAAACCACAAATGTGCATCGACCTCTAAACAGTACAAAGTACACGCTAAATATAAAAGGGAAAAACATGCGCCCAACCAAAAAGTGCCACAACCCGGCAACAGGTAAAAAAAAGAAATAACTGACGGGTCTCCCACCTAGAACCCGACCACGACCACCGCACACGGTCCAATCTCCTAAGCTCCTACGCTCCACTGAAGTCACGCTCCACCTGTCCGTCATCAATAAGGTCACACCAAGTGCGGGCAAAGCCCAAGCAGTGGTGAGTACAAAAATACTCAGTAGGATACCCCAAAGGCTCGAGGGAGCAACAAAGGAGGTACCGAAGGGTCAGCAGTAGATCGAACAGGGAGTAGAATAGAAATACAAAAGAGAGTACAGTAGAATACCAGTAGAGAGTCCAGCTCAACCCAACAAAAGAAAGGAGGTAGACTCGTCCAGACACAAGGAGCTGGAAACGGTGAGAAGATGAACGTCCCGTTGAGTCTTCGATACATATAGCAGGAGAGTAGACTCATCCAACAACGAGAAGCTAGACATGGAAAGCACGTGGCATACCCCGCACGACTTCGCCTCTCCTCGAAGGAGGGTAACCAAACCAAAGAAGTGGGTACTGAAACACGGTATATACATATCCTTATGCTCAGCAAGAAGCCGGAACAATGTCGTAAGGGGATCTCCATCCCGTAAATCAGTCCAAGAAAGTGAGTATCCAAAATACCAAGAAGTAAACTCCATCGATGCCCAGCATCCAGCACGTCTATCACGAACCGCGAGCCAAGGGGCTCAATCACCGCACCTCGACACTATCCGCTTTGGGCGAGACTAACTCGCTCACACAGTTTTAGATCGCGTCGCAAGAACGTGTCTCGGTGGGGAAAGTGCCCCTTATACTTGAGAGTCCTAGGGAAAGTCAAACCACACCTCGTCACTGCCCTACAGTTGAGAGGTCTCCTCAAAGTCAAAGCTGCCATAACACTGACACGAATAACCAAGGGTCCCGCTCTGGTAATCACAGAGGAATGCCACATGCTAGCCTAGTAGAAAAGACTGTGCCTGGAATGCCAACAGGTGTCCCACTGCCCAGCCCTACTGAAGGGTAATTCATAATACGTCATCAGGCGACCCACTACCCAGCCCCGCTGGAGGGTAAACCATAATACAGCATCAGGCGACCCACTACCCAGCCCTGCTGGAGGGTAAACCATAATACACCATCAGGCGACCCACTGCCCAGCCCCGCTGAAGGGTAGACCCTAATACATCATTAGGCGACCCACTACCCAGCCTCGTTAGAGGGTAGACCTAGAATAAGTTGACAGCGACCCACTACCCAACCTTTCTGGAGGGTAGACCTGGAACTAGACGATGAGCAACCCACTTCCCAGTCTCTGCTAGAGGGTAGTCTCTAAAGAGTCATCCGGTGACCCCCTGTCCAGTCTCTGCTAGAGGGTAGACCCTAAGAGCATCTGTTGACCCACTGTCCAGTCTCTGCTGGAGGGTAAACCCTAGAAGTCAGTGAGCAACCCACTGTCCAGCCCTGCTGGAGGGTAAACCCGAAGAAGTCGATGAGTAACCCACAGCCCCACCCTGCTGAAGGGTAGAACTCAGAACTACTCTGGCCATCTCTACTGGAGGGTATAAAACAAGCCAACCGAACACGAAGTGGGTATCGTGCAACCACCCAACTTCAGAACAACTCACCCAAAAGTGGTTCAACGCATGCTCCATCACTGGGTGTCACTAGCACCGCTACCAGCCGATCCATAAAGAACGAAACCAGGGGGAGACCACTCAACCCTACTGGTCAAAAAAACGATCACAGAGCCAAGGTCAAAACTCCACCTGCTAGTCAAAAAAACGATCACAAAGGGACCCTCTATGCCCTGAGAGGTCAAAGTACGTAAAGCATAACCCGAAACGCACGTGGGGCCCACAATAGATGTGGCCCCAAGTCAACCACAACCAAGCACACGAACGTCTCAGGTACAAACCAAACGTACCTCCAAGCGCTCTCGTATACTCCCATAGTATACCATGTATCCATCCCAAGGGATGTCGTGCACACGACACCCATCGTCAATGAGAAGGCGTGACGTAACATTTCCAACTTGCCGCCTCAATGACTGAGGCACAAACAACCACATCCAATCAAGCATTACTTCACTCCCACGGGAGTGCACGCAATCACACGCCAAGGGTCTGCTACAACCACTGTAGAAGAACTGCCCCCGGGGCACCTTCACATTTCCACATTTCACAAGATCGTGCAAGAGGCTCCACACAACCAAATAGATCACACCATTGTAATCCTCACGGAAAAACACACAAGATTGACTACTTACTTGCCTTCAACGGATATCCGACAGAAAAGTCACCAACACCGCCTCACGCCCGAACGACGTCCCATGATCCCGAGCCTCGGCCCCAAAAACAGTCGGGCACGTCGCACCATTGAGATCCCCTCAGGAAAACATGTCAAAATCACTACTCACATGAGTGAAATGAATATCCAGAGGAAACGATGCATTACAGTGCATCGCACACGAGCGGTGCTTCGTGGGACCCGCATCCCGGTCCTGATACACAACAAACGGATCACACCATTGTGATCCTCTCGGAAAAGTACACAAGATGGACTATTCACTTGTCCAAAACGGTCGCCTGGTGATAAAGATGGAAAATCATCGTCGACACCCAAACGACCCTCGTGGGCCCCGCACCATCGTGCGGAATTACAGTGGGCAGACTGCACCAACGTGATTCCCTCGGAAAAACACCCAACATCGACTGATCGCAAGCCCCGAACGGACGTCCGGTGAAAAAGTCGCTAAAAGCTGCACGCAGCGGAAAGACGGGCCGTGGGGCCCACGCCTCAACTCCGGCTTCAATGCTCAGAACCACCCTGGAAACCTCTGCCTCGATTCCATGGTACCAACGCCACTGACGGCACTTAAATCGGACGTCGGACGCGTCCGCGCCGCTGAAAACAAGACCCCCGGAAAAACATCAATTCACTTAAAGTAAGCGTCGCGCCACCGAGGTCCCTCGTTTCTGGAATTAAAAATTCTCAAAACCAACTCAAAAAGTATGTATCATCGATACGGTCCCACTTCCATAGAAGGCATGCAAATCGGACACCCGTAATGAAAATTACAGGCATCCGAAGAGGGTGAAACAGATCCCCTCGGGATGGACCGGCCTGGGCCGGCTCGCGCTGGCCGGCATGGATTGGAGCGCCGGCCCATGGCTCTGCCACACAGGCTGGTCGTGGACCCTCATTCCACGCTGACCGGCCTTCGTGGCCGGTCGTCTGCTGCGCAACGACCCGCGAGACGCGGGTCGTGTCTCCCCCGCGGGGTCGCGCGCGACCCCGGTTCTCCCCTGCCCTAGCAAGCTCGGCCTCGTCCTCGCCGTCACCCGGCTTCCCAGGCCGCTCGCCCCCAGCACCAACCTCCGCTGAAGCCATCCTCGCGGCCGTTGCCTGGAAAAGAATCCACCGTCTCCAGGAAGGGCCGCCGCTGCCACAGCCATGCGCCGCTGCGCCTCGGACCGCCGGAAAACACCCACAACACCAGGAATTCCCACAAACTTCGGCGAACGACCGTGACACCATCCGTACCCGGATTTCAAATCCGAAAGGAGCGTCAGAAAGTGTAGAATTTGTACTAAATGACCATTCGATTTTTTCGAATATTTAACGGAAAATCGACGTACAAAATTTGACTCAAATGTAGGCCCGAGAATAAAAACGCAACGGAAACCTTCTACCTCTTGGGCGATGCCCGGAGCTTCACGGGGAGCCTTCCGCCGCGTCACGCCTTGCCAGAGGTACTTGGCTGGAGCTGGAGGAGGGGAGGGAGGAGTTACTCCTAGCTGTTGTCCAGGTGAGGAAGAGGAAGAGGGAGGGGGTGAGTTAAGCGTTTAAATAGAAAACACTTAACCACCCGCCCGTCGTTCCGAACCCGAACCCTCAGCAGGGTCGATGTTAAGCCTCCCATAGGGTAAACACCACCTCCCGAGCCCAATATAGGTCTCGGAATTTTAATCAGAGACCCCATTCAAAAGATATAAAATTTAACGTCTGAAGCCGCTAAATTACGATAACACCCTTGGGGTCATTTTTCACAAACGGCCCACGCCCGCGAAACTTATACCCCTATTAGGGTAAACGACACGCTCTGAACTCAACGGTGCCCTCAGTTTTCCAATCTGAGCCACCGTTTAATAGATATTAGTATTTCTCCATTAAAAAATAAATAAATAAATTAATTTATTCGTTTAACCTTCCGAAAGCGAGCGATGGGTCCAAACATCCCGCGCCGACATGTTTTATGTCGTTCCTAGGGTAAAAACCCCATTATGGACCCATCCGACACTCAGATATCTGATCTAGGTCACCGTTTAGGAGTTATCGCATTTATTTGGTGTTTCCAGTGTGAACACACTAAAAATTTAATTCCGGCCACTTCAGGGCTCAGAATCGCACGCCGTCTGAAAGCACTGCTCTGGAATATCATAAAAAATATTCCAAAGTCTTTCACAACAAAAATTGGGTTCTTACACAACAACTATTATATGGAATAAAATATCCCATTATAAGGAAATGAAGACAAAATACAAAATGTAAGCAAGATACTTGAATAAAAAGAAGAAAGGAAAATCTCTTATGAAATTTCAGCATGGTAACAGGTGTACACAAAAAAATGGGAGGATAAATGAGTGTGAAAAGGGAGATATAATAATTTATAAATTAAATTTAATGTAATGGAAGTTTATTGACATATCCCAACAAAATTAAAGGGAATTTAAGAGACGTAACATAGAAGGAGCTCTCAAATAGAAATGAGAAGTGAAAAATCCCTTACAGAATTTCAGCATAGTAATAGATTAAGTGAAGGTCATAATGAGAGATAATAAATGATCATTAATTCAAATAACATCCATTGTATTTTAGGGCATGTTTTAAATAAATTAAATAAAAAAATTCCAATTAAGAATTCAAATTCCAAAGATGGTTCTCGAAATGAAATAAGGAGATGAAGGTCACTAACTTGTGTTTGTGACATAAAAATCATGAGAGGGGCTTCATGAGATTTTGGGGGTGACTTTTTAAGACACTAGTGAGCTTAGGGATGAGTATGGTCATGTTACAAGTATTTATAGTGAAGTTAAATGGGATATATTGTGGGTTTATATAAGAAAAATGTGGATTTCGTTATTTCTTATGTTATGAACTCTAGATAAGAAAATATCTAAAACTAAAAACCATTATATGAAATTTTTCAATGGATTTAACTAAATGGGAGTGGTTTTAATTATTTTATAATAACAAGTTAAATTCCTTTGATTATGTGGAGGTGATTCATAATCTAAAAAATGTATTTTAAAACCTTAAAATATATTACATGTTTGGGAGGATTCACAATGGATTTATAAAACAAATTAAATAAATAAAAATTCACATTATTTAATGGTAAACATAAATTTGGTCATGGATAATATTTATAGTATTTATTAAATCACTTTTGTTTCATTATGACATCATAATACACAATGTATATATATATGGTATTTAATTTTTACAAAAAATATGGTTGTTTCAAAAAATTATAAAAAATCATCATTTGTAATTTTTTATGTTTTAATTAATAAAATAATAATCATTTTATCAAAATAATTTTTCTTATATGATAATTATTACTTTTAAAATAATAAACAATATTTATTAAATATAATGGGTTTTTTGAGAATAATAGTTTCTGACCCTTATAAAAATTATATTTGATTTTGAAAAATTTATATGATAATTTATATTTAATAAAAAATATTTAATAAAAATATTTTATTACAATATTTTATATTTACAAAATACACTAATTCATAAAAATTAATTCTTAATTGAATTTTCATATTACTTAAAATTAAAAATTGTTTTTTATCTTATCAAAATATAATTTCATCAAAATGATTACATATTATTTCATAAAGTTAAAAAATGGATTAATATTATATTTATTCCATTTAAAGTGGAAAAAAATATTCATACTATTAGGATTACATTGTTTTCAGTATTTTTTTAAATTATTTTTACACTTATTTATCATCTTTTCATTTTACTATGGTAATTAATATTTTATACATTTTCAATTCATATTGTACAAAAATTAACTTTAAATTATTTCCAATTATTAATTATGATGATTCAAAATATTTAATATATTTTATGAAAACAAATTCACATACGTGGATGAATTTAATTTAATATGAAACCCTTTAACATGAAGAAAAGTAGTTTTCTATAAATGAATTTTAAGGGAAAAATGATTTTATATTAACCATATAAATAATAATATTTAGTATATGAATTTAAATTCATAAAATATATATTTAATATAAAAATGTAATTTAATAAATTCTCATTAGGTGTTATTTTAATAAATTATAGTGGAGAATCATTTGGCATTTTGAGACAGTTCTTAGAAAAATGTATTATTTAATCCTAAAAATAAACTTGAATTAAATTCTTTTATAAATATGATTAATTGAATTAAATATTTAAAAATAATAATTATGGTACCTTTATATAAAATTAATATAATAATTTTAATTTTAAATTAATTTAATTATCAAAATAAATGATAATTTTACATAAAAATGATATTTTTCACTATTCACAAAAAACCTATATTTTTCTTAAAAACCCACAATTTTCACTAAATGTAAATTTTCATATGCTAATATAAAAAATGGCATTGATTTATTAAAATAATATTATAAATGTTCTACAAATTATTATAATATAAAAATCATATTTGAAGAAAACATACTTTGAAGAAGAGAATGGAATTACTAACAATTGATTGATTATGTAATAAAATATTATATATATATATATTTAATATATATATATATATATTTCTTAAATTAGATAATACTATTAATATCCATATTTTTATGGCTAGGATAAAATGTTAATATTTAAGTAATAATGTTTTGTTTGGGTTTGGTGTTGAATAACACATACACTAACAAACATTCTTTTCTCTTAATAAAAACTAAGGGCATTAAATTCATACACCATTAAATAAATTATGTTCTCTCAATTTAAACATGGGATCTGTATGAAACGTTTTGACATTATAAAATATTTGTATCGAAAAACCGCATTGTAAAAAATGATTAATAGGACATCCTTTTGAAAAGTGAGAAAGTGACGTATGAACGTCATCACAAAAAAAGGTTTACATGTATGAGAACCTTGGTGGGAAGTGAAAACATGGATGTGGAAGAGAAAACTAATACCAAAGAACTAATTTAGTCTAATGAAGAACATGGTCAGGGGAAATTCAATAACTCCAAATCCATAAAATCTATTTTGGTTAAAATGTACATTAATTCTTCAAGAATTATCATAATCTGAAAACATTTTTTATTCAAGATTTTTTTCCTAGAGTTATTTAATTACTTCATCATCTTTAATGGAGACATAGTTGTAACACCCTAAGAATTTTATGAGATAAATATTCTTTTTTTTAATTTTTTTGATGTTCTATGTTTTATGCTACCCCAAGATAACCTTCTACTATACGCATCACTGGATTAGCTTGCAGTATATGAAACACTATTCTTGGTTTGTGTTACACAAAATTTCAATTTCCTTGGATAAAATTCATTTCATGCCAAAATAAGTTTAATAGAATAACTAAATATTATATCCTAGGAATGATAATGGATATTATGAATAATATTAACTAAATTATGAATGTATCATTTACAAATGTATATATAATTAATTCTTTGATGATCAATTATTTATAAATGAACACAAAACCCTTTTGAAATAAAAGGTAATTTTTTTTTCTGAAAAAAAAATAAATGAAATAAACTGAGGTCATAAAATAAGAAAACCACTCTTGAACGATATATTTAAAGCAATATGTAAGTACTATAATCAATTTAATGATTAATATTCATATTATATATTTTCTATACATGATATATTAACAAATTCAATTTTTCAGATAAAAGAAGTATTTTTCAGAAAATCCTGTTTTACCACAATTGGATGGAGAACACATTTTAAATTAAATTTTAACTCTTTCTTATGTTATATTTAATAAATTAAACTTCTTATTTGGATGTGGGATATATAAATTTACTTCGAATTCTTTTTTTATATTTTTCTGATAACTTTCATGTTTTGATAAATAGTAAAATACACTAAATTTTAATTGAAAACAAATTTTTTTTATAGAAATAATTGATATGGTTAAATTATAATTTTAAAAAGTATTAAGGTATAAATAGGATATATTTTTATCATTATATATAATTTATTTCATTGTACATAATTTTACCATGAATTTTGGTGTAAAAACATTTCAATCATTCAGAATGTTTTATCTTTTAAAAACCGATTTTCATTCTAATAACGAGATTAATTTAGAATTAATTTATAATTATTCTATTTTTTGAATATTTAAAAATGGATTCCATATTTGGAATCAGTATGTCCAAATTATTTTACTAATATTCTTTTATTTTTAGGAATTATGAATAACAACTTTAGTAATTTTTATTAATATGGTAAAATGACAAATCATGTAATTAAGGGTACATATTATGTTATAACATTACCCTAAAACTATTAATAATATGTACAGATGCGTTATTTTAGACCAAAACCATACTTTGGTCGAATTTATACCCTTTTTATTCCACTTGGATAAGATAGGACATTTAATATATTTTATTTAATGCAACGTTAAATATGTCTTACCCAAATTGTTTAACTAAATAATTTTTAATATACGGTAATACAGATGATAAATTAGATTATAAATATCATTTTAAATATAAAATATTGTTCTTTATCATGGATTTTTTTTTATTTTCTAGGAAATAAATAATTCCCCTAATGGTTTTTATATTGGTGATGCAGGAATTATTTAATTGATGAAAATCAATAAAATAATTTTTATTAAAATGATAATAACCATTAAAAGACCCATACAGTTGAACAAATATTTTTGGTTATCTTATGTTGACTATATTAATTTATGGGTCTAGTTATTTAAAATTTTTATCCTTATAGAAGAGATAATAAAAATTATATTAATTTATATAAAGTGATGTTAAACTTGGCACATTTATGTTTTAATAAGTATATCCTTTTTAATGATGGATTTTCGAAAAGATATATTCAACTACAAGTATTCTTCTAAAATATGGTAGATTTATCTTTACCATAGAATTTTATTTTTAATATTTACCCCACAAATATAAATATTAAATAATTATTGAAAGGTGATGTAGTAATTATTTTATTAATGAAAATATCAAATTATTGTTATTAAAAATATTAAAATAAATATAGTTTTGGATTATTAATATATAAAATAAAAATTCTATATTACTTTGAACTCATATAAATATAATAATTTTTTTTAAGATAAGATTTTCTCTTAATATTTTAAAAAATCAATAAATTAAATATTGACAAAATTGACACTATTGATTTTTTTTAAAAATAATGTATTTTTAAATAATATTAAAATCCTAAAACATTTTTGGAAAAATAGAAAATAATATTTATATGGCCTAAAAGTTTCTAAATTATTCATTTATGGTATAATTGACACAAAAGAAGTAAAAATTACACTATTTTAATATTGAACATTGTGTGACCTTAATTGAACTTAAAATAGAATAATTAAGGGGAAAACAAATTGATATGGTTTAAAATGAAAATAAAATGTATAAAAATTATTGGTTAAATATATTACAACCTTATCTCATCTCATATTTTAAATAAGGACACTTTGTATTTTTTTATGTGGTTTGATTTTATTATAAATTTTTTTTTTGGTGTTTCCCAAAGTGACCCTCACCTCAATTATAAAAGGGAACCTCCTCCCTCCCCACATAACATCAAAATTTTCCATAAATATTAAAAATTCCCTACCAATTTACTTGATAAAAATTTATAGTTAAATTTAATATATCATGGTCTTCTCAATAGACCAACACTAGTACCATTAAGATGAGGTATATAGGGAGTATGTCGAAGAAGTGGTAATCTCCTATACAGATTTGTTCAAACTTATTTTTACTTATAATTCCTCTTCATGAATTATTTCATTATAATGTAATAAATATAGTATCAATTATAAACTAAGATTTAATTATGATTATGAAACAACCATATTCCACCTTCTATCCGTCCTATGAAAATAAAAATCAACACTCGTGCTTACGTACGGCTTAACGTATTCCTTCTATGGTATAATATGTTTTTTAAAACCACCTTACTCGTATGTGTATAATGATGTAAATTACAATTAGATATGATTATTATAACATGATATGGGTTCTGGAAAAAAATATCATCCAATTCTATACCATTTCTCAATTAAGGTAATGATATTATCGCTTGTGCGTACGTACGACCTACCATCTTCATGATGCGATGTGATTCATTCTGCATGTTATGCATTAAAGCATGATTATATAAACGAATTGAATTATTAAATATGATATATATTATACAAATATAATTTTTTAAATTATATAACTATATGTTAAGAAGGAAAATTAGAACTTATTCGACAAAACATGCATAAGAACATAAAGTAGATAATAGCCGAATAACGAGTAACAATGAAATGTTAATAACAAATGGAAGATAATATAATCATATATGATATCATAAAAAATTATTTTATTATTCAATAAATAAATGAAATTATTTAAATAATTATACATGAGTTTTGGATACATACAAATGATATCAGATCTAAGGTAAGAAATTATTTCGTTTCACATTTAATTTCTGCAGGGCATATGCATTTTACACTACGTATTTCTCTTCAGTGGTGTTTATGCTTCCCATGAATGTTTTATTATTTATTTTATGAAGATTATGATATGAATATAATTGTATTTATTTTATTATTCATACTATATGAATGAATATAAATTGGTAAAATATAATTCGTAATCTCATTATTATTCGGAAATATTTTTACATAAGTATTTACTGGGGTTAATTTATCATCCAGGTTTCATAAATATGTATTCAAAAATGTTATTTTTATATTTATGTAATTTTATAAAGTAAATTTTACCCATTTATTAATATTTATTAAATGATATTAATGGAATTATTTATTGTTTTCAACATGATGTGATTTTTGACATTCCGATAAAAGTACGGGAAAAATGTTTTCTTTTAATTTATATGGCATGAACAAATTTTTAAGTTATCATAAAAAATTATTCCCATGAATCTTCCTCCACATTATTGAAATATTATTTTCAAATAAATTATATTCTTTTAAAGTTGTGTTTAATTTTTATAAAACGATCATTTTCGAAGAAGAAAATATTTTTTCCTCAAGAATTAATTTCATGTGCTTTATTAAAATTATTTTTAATCTAAGATGAAATTATTTAATAATGATATGTTTCAAATATACTATCTCTATTTTTCATATAGTTTTACTATGATATTTATGGAATGTTTTTATATAATATACATCTTTTTTTCATTAACTATGTTACAATGGAATGAATTTTTAGAAACCCATTTTATTCCATTAGTTTTGCTATGAGGAATGATTCATGATTTTATGGAACACGTCAAAATTATTTGATTATGAGATGGGTGAGACCTTTATCTCTCACCAATACATTGTGTAATGATTTATATCTCATGAGATAGATAGAGCTGTAATGTGAATGATATTGGTGTAGAAATACATGGATAGAATGAGGAGTGAGATTGGTTTAGTAATGGAATTTTTCCACTAATATGGTCATGGAAATGAGCCTTGACTAATATGAAATGATTTTATATTCTTATAAGGATAAGACTATGTTTAGGTCACAATACTAGAGTTTTTGTGATAATCATGAATACACCTGGATTAATACTAATATATAATAGATGTATATATTATAAGTAATTTACCTTACTTATGGTTTTTATTCTCTAATATGTATTTTTCAGACTTTGCTTTCTATTATTATCTAATAGAAAGAACTAGGTATATAATAGTTAACCATGAATGTTTCAGATGTGGAATGTATAGGAATTAGGGAAACCGATTTCATATATGTATATATCAAAAAGTGAATCATGAACGTGGTATAAGTATTGGTTATACTACTAAGGATAAAGAGACCGTAAATGAAATTTGAATGTTTGGATGTTCTAGAATTATTGTTTATGTTAAACCTAAGAATCTTGGTTATATTATGTTTTAGGAACCTTAATATATGATTCAAATATTATAAAATACTACGATTATGGATTTTGAGTAATGGTTTAATAATAAAGTATTATGATTGAGGTTTTTATGTTTTATAATTCAATGATTATGTTACACAAATCAAGAAATAGATATGTATTTTCAGTATACGTTTTTTATTAGGGATTTTAATTGATATGTCGAACTATGATGACGATATAGAAAAGTGATTTAAGGGTAAGGTTATATATTTGGAGGACACATGATTAAGGGAAATATAACACTTAATATGTCCCTTCTTTTAATATAATTATGTTTGGATTAAGATATCTTGGATATGAATAAGTAAATTTGATGATACTAGCTTCTTTGAAACTAATTATAGATTTGTTTTTAAGAGGGTTATGATATTATGGATGATGTATAAATCTTTTTGTGACATAAATAATATATCGAATAATCTTTGGAACAAGAAAAAATGAATCTTTTCAATAAGGTTATATGGTAATTTAGTTTATTAATATGACTCAATATAATACATGATGAAGGTGTTAAAATTCATAGAATGTAACAAATAAGAGAAAACTTATGATATATGGGGGATAAATGGTCAGTCGATTTACTATACCTATTTCTAATGTTTTGAATTGTCATTTCATAGAAGGATTGGGAGGTTATCCATTTAAGGATAGAATAAGTTAAACTGTAGATGAATTTTTTATTATATCACTATAGGTGGAATTATACACATTCGATAACTTTTGAGAACCCTTTTGTTATGACAAAGATAGATGGAATGAACTATCATTGTATTTATGGATCATATGATCTGATAATTCTTCAATAATGATAAATTCAACTTCGTTTATTTGAATAATAGATGTTTTATAAGTAGTTAATGTAACAATAAACAGTGATATTGTACTGAAATCAAGTAAGTTTATCTTTTTATGAAATTATTCAATATTAGAAAAATGTACTGTGATATAAAAGTGAGTATTAATATCATCATTTTTGAGTATATCAATGAAATCTTTCTTGATTCATTAGTTTATGTTTTTTATTATAATCTTTATTTGGTTCACCCAATTTCATACGATCAATTATCTTTATTAATATCTTTGTTTATTTATACATTTCCTCTATGTCCATATCTTCATGTATGTTATCTTACATAGAGATCTAGTTATGATTTACATTGAGTAACTTTTATTTTACCGCTATTAATTTTTTAAAGGAATGGTTAGTCATTGTTTTTAAGATATGGGTTTCTATAAATGAAATATTCAAATATTAATCCTATTATAATGCATATGAATTTTGAGGTCTAAATTCATTTAAAGGGTGTTAGAATGTAACACCTCAAGATTTTTATTAGATATATATTTTTTTAATTTATTTGATGTATTATTTTTTATGATACACCACGATAATATTTCAATATAAACATCACTAGATTATCTAGTATTGTATGAAACACTATTCTTGTCTTGTGTAAAACACAATTTCATTTTATTTTTGATAGAATTCATTTCACAAAAAAATAATTTTATATGGACAACTAAATATTATAACCTAGGAATTATAATTTTGTGTGTGGAAAATATTAACTGAATTATAAATGTATTATTTACACATGTATATATAATTAAATCTCTAGGAGCAATTAATTATAAATGAATGTAAAACCCTTTTTAAACAAAATGAAATGTTTTTCAAAAAAAATATTTAAAAGAAAAGGTGGGTTTATAGAATAATAGAATCACCCATTATAAATTTTATTAATGAAATATATATGTAATATATTCAACGTAATGCTTGAGATTCATTTTATATATTTTTTATACATGATATAAGAACAAATTCATTTTTTTGGATAAACGAGGTATTTTAAAAAAAATGCAGTTTTACAGCATTTTGATAGAGAACCCATTTTAAATTTATTTTTTTAAATTATTTTATATTATATTTAACAAAATAAACTTCTTCTTTGGAAGAGGAATATAAAAATTTACTTTGAATGACTTTTTGATATTTTTTGATTACATTATGGTATTGATGAATAGTAAAATCACACTAAATGTTAATTGAAAACAACTGTTTTCATTAAATTTATTTGAATGCATAAATTATATTATTAATTGCTTTAATGAATAATTATAATATATTTTTATTTTTAAATATTATTTATGTTGATAGAATTAAAATTAACACTGAATTTTATTGTAAAATTTTTTCAATTTTTTGCAATGTTTTAACTTATAAAACACCATTTTAATTCTGAAAATGGTATTAATTTTAAATTAATTACTGGAACTTTTTTGTTTTAAATTTTTAAAAATTAATTCAATTTTTTTGATCAGTATGTCCAAATTTGGTAAATATAATTTTTTTAGAATTATGAATAGTAACATCAGTGAATTTTTATTAATACGATAAAAACGTAAATTAGGTTATTTTGGGTAAATATTATATTATAAAATTACGTAAAAACATGTCCTAAAATGATTGGATTAGTTATTTTAGACACTAAACATTCTTGGGTCGAAATGATACTCTTTTTGAGACACTTGGATGATATTGGGACATTTAATATATTTTATTTAATGGAAAGTTAAATATTTCTTACTCAAATTTTATTAACTAAACCATTTTTAATATAAAGTTATACAGAAGATAAATTTGATTATAAAAAATCATTTGAAAGAATTTTTATATCATGCTAATTTATTTTTAATTTTATGGAAATAAATAATGACTTTAAATGTTTATATATTGGTGATGTAGAAATTATTTAATTGTTGAAAAATCAATTAACTAATTTTTATTAAGATGATAATAATAATTAAAAGACAAAAACACGTGATTAAATCTTATTTTAAGGTTTTGTGTTGACCATAATCATGTAATGGTAGAGTTATTGACCATTTGGACCCTTTTAGTTGAAATTATAACACTTATATTATTTTATATAAAGTGATGTTAAACTGGTCACATTCATGTTTTTATAAGTATAACATTTTTAATGATGAATTTTATAGAATATATATTCGACTACATGTATTATTATGAACTATAGTATATTTATCTTCATCATAGTATTTTATTTTTAATATTAACCCAACAAATAATTTTATTAAATAATTATAGAAAACTAATGTTTTAAATATTTTATTAATTGAAATATTAAGCAAATGTTATTAAAAATAGGAAAATAAATAAAATTTTAGATAAATAATATATAAAATGAATTTTTTACATTACCTTAACCTCATAAGAATATAATAAAATTATTTTTTTGAAGTTAAATTGTTGTATTAAATTTTTTAAAAAACAATAAATAGAATAGTATCAAAATTCACACTATTGATTCTTTATCAATAATTTATCTTTAAATTATGTAAAAATAATTTGACAATGTTAAAAATATATTTAATAATTATTATATGGTGTAAAATGTAATAATTTATTCATTTATGAACTGATTTACATCAAATATGTAAAAATTGTGCAATTTTATTATTGAACGATTTGTTACCCTAGTTAAAATTAAAAGAGAACAATTATGGGTAAAACGAAATGATATGGTTCAAAATTAAATAAATACTTGTATAAATTTTTTGTGTGATGATATTATAACCATATATAATATAATATTATAAATATAAACGTTTTTTATGTTTTTTTGATGTTGTTCAAGTTTATTATAAATTAATATTTTTTGAGAATCCAAAAGTACCCATCACCTCAATTATAAAAGGGAACCTCCTACCTCACCCCTTCAATTCAATTTTATCATTAAATATCATACATAACCTTTCCATTTCCATTATTAAATTTTATAGTTACAATATAGAGGTTATGGGATTCTCAAAATACCAACTCTAGTTCCATTATGAGGAGATATAAATGGAGCATGTCGAAGAAGAGGTAATCTCCTCTACTGATTCTTTGAAACATATTTCATCTTCTACAAACTATTCATAAATAATGTATAACTTAATAACTGATACATTATTATTATTATTATACAACAATATTCTACCTTCAATCCATCCTATGAAAAATGAAATCACCATGCATGCATACGTACGCCTTAACGTCTCCATGATGTGGTGTAATATGTTTTTTACCACCAACTTACATGGATGGGTATAATGATTTAAATAATAACAATATATGATTATTACATGATATGGATTATAGAAAAAAAATATCATCAAACTTCTATACCATTTCACAATTTGGAAAATGATATCTTCGCTCGTGCGTTTTTACGACCTACCGTGTCTACGATGTGATGTGATTCATTCTACATGATATTGATTAAAGAATTATTATTTAAATGTACCAAATGAATAAATGTGATAAATATTATACTAATATTTTTTTTAATTTATAAAACTTTAACCTAATAAGGATAACAAGAACTTATTTTATAAAACAAGCATAAGAACCATAAGCAGATAATACCCAAATAATGAGTAATAATGAAATGTTACATACAAGCGAATGATAATATGATCATATATGATATCATGAAATGACTATGATTATGGAATAAATCAATGAAATTATTTAATCATTATTTAGAATGTTCAGTTACATACAAATAATATTAGACCTATGTTATGGGATTATTTTGTTTCACTTTTATTTATATGGGACATATGCAATATGCACTACCTATTTCATTTGAGTGGTGTTTATGCTACCCATAAATGGTTTTATGGTTATTATTATAAAGTTTAGTATATGAATATAATTTTATTTATTTTATTAGGCATACTGTTTGACATATTATAATATGGTATGAAATAATTTCCTGATGTCATTATTATATGAGATTGTTTATATATAAGAATTTATTGGGGTATATTTATCATCCAATTCCATGTTTCATAAATATATATTAAAAAATATTCATTCTATATTTAATTTTTTTAATGTCAATTTTTTCCATTGGTAAATTTTTATTAAATTGAATGAAAGAATTTTTTTTTAATTTATGATACAATGTACATTTTGACTTTCTGAAAAAAGTAAAATAAGAATGTTTTCAATTAACTTATATAATATTAACACATTCTTATATTTTTATAACTCCTAATTTCCATGAATAGTTTTTTGAAATATGTAATGTATATTTTCAAATAAATTTTTTTTCTTTTAAAATTTCATGACCTTTTGAGAAAATAAATTATTTTTTAAGAAGAAAAGAGATTTTCCTCAAGATTTACTTTCAACTATTTTACCAAAATTATTTTCGATATAAGATGACATTATTTAAGAAGGAATTTTTTCAAGAATTCTATCCCTATTAATCTTATTGTTTGATTTTGTTTTTCATTGAATGTATTTTATGAAATCCATTTGTTTATTAGGTAATATGTTTTGATGGAATATTGTTTAAGAAACCCATTTTATCACTTGGGTTATGATATGATGAATGATTTATGTTTCTGTGGCACATGTAAGAATGACTTAATTATGAGATATGTGGGACCAATATCTCCCTTTAATGAATTGGGTAAATATTTATATCTCATGATATAGATAGGGATAGAATAGGTAAAGATATTTTTTAGTAATACAT
Source organism: Viscum album (assembly GCA_963277665.1). Lineage (NCBI taxonomy): Eukaryota > Viridiplantae > Streptophyta > Magnoliopsida > Santalales > Viscaceae > Viscum > Viscum album. Next base: position 351,409,133 of record OY728121.1, on the reverse strand, counting down.
GGATGGAATGGGGAGTGAGCTCAGTTTAGTAATTTAAATTATTCGCTATGATGGTCTTGGAAATGAATATTGACTAATAGGAAATGATTTTATATTTTTATGTATTTGAAATACAATTTCACATATATTTTTTAATTATGGGATTACATTAATTGATTATTATAAACTTTTATGATTTATCACATGGCATGATATCACGATCATTCATATACATGATAAGATTTTCAAATGTTATGTTCTTATGTGTTATAATAATGATATGACAAATATATTCCTATTGACCCTTACTGATAATATGAACTCACATTTTTTTATTTCTTTTCCCCAGGTCACGAAGAAAGGTATTAAGTAAGATATGTAAAAAATAGGTCTAGTTATTACGGAATATGCGGGAGACAATTTAGATGTTTTATAAACCAAGTGTTTATGTTTCCCAATTTTTAATGTCATTATACCTATATAGTCCTATCATGGATTCGATTTTTTTTAATGAATATTATTCAATTTTGAATTAATATTTATGTATATATTGTATGGGTCTTTATAGTTGGTATTAGAGGAAAGGTATAGTTAACCATGGAAACTAGGATGTGATAAATCTATTTATATCCATAGAGATATTTCTAAGGATGTGTCTTGGGATGTCTTAAGAATAATCCAATGCATAAGTTAAAATCGTATTTTTTTTATAATCATGAATAACCTTTTATTAAACCTAACATATAATAGATTTACATATTATAAGTAATTTACATTAATTATGTGTCTTTAATATCTGATATGTATTTGTCAAACTTTTTTTAAGGTATTTTCCAATATGCGGAACAAGATGAAACATAGTTATCATTGAATGTTTCCAATATGGAATGTATGGGAATTATGAAAACTGATTTACAATGTGGAAATATCGTAGATATAATCATTAAGGTGGTATGGTTATTGGTTATACTGCTGTGGATAAAGAGATTGTAAATGGCACGTGAAAGGTATAGGATGTTCTAGAATTATTGATTACATTAAATGTAAGAATCTTTGTTAGATTCAGGATTAAGAACCATAAGACATGATTCATATTTTAAGAAAGACTATGATGATGGATCCTGATAATTGTTTTAAGAATAATGATGGATGATTGAGGTGTATATGTTTCAAAATTCAAATATTATGTCATACGAATCATGAAATATATATTTATTTACAGTATATTTTTTTCATTAAGGATTAAAAAGGATATGTTTAACAGAGATGATGAAATATAAAAGTTATTTAAGGGTAAGGTGATATATGTTGAGAACACATGATTAAGGGAAATATAACACTTAATATGCCCCTTATGTTATGAAAATGATTCTTGGATAATGATATGCAGGATATGAGTAAGTAAATTTAATGATACTAGTAACATGGGAACTAATTATTGATTTTTTGTCAAGAGTGTTTATATATCAATAATGAAGTATAACTATTTGGGACTTAAGGAATGTGTCCAATAATCGTTGGAATAAATAAACATGCATGTTTTCAATTAGGATATATGGTAATTCAGGTTATTAACATGACATAAGATAATTCATGATGAAGGTGTTCACTTGTTTGGAATGTAACCAATACTAAATACCTTATGAAATATGGGGGATAAAAGTTAAGTCTATTTAGTGTACCATATATCTAATGTTTTGGATTTTATTTTTTTGGAAGGGTTGCAAGGTCATCCATTTATGGATAGTATATGTTAAACACTGGATAAATTTTAAATTATCTCACTATAGGTGGAATTATCCATATTCGATAACTTGTGTTAAATTTTTTATTGTGATAAGGGTAGATAGAATGACATATCATTATATTAATAAATCACATGATATTTAATTTATTAAGGAAAGAGCATTAAAATTAATTTATTTGAATAAGAGATGATGTGGAAATTATTCAATGCACAACCAATTATGAGAGTTTACTGATATCATGTATGTATATATTCTCGTGAAAATTATTCAACATTTAGAAAAGGGATCATGATGTAAAAGAGTGTCTTATTATCAGCATTTTTATGATATCAATGAACTCTTTATTCCTTCTTTATTTTACTATTTTTTTATTATAAACATTATAGTGATCAATCTCTTTCTTGTGATTATTGATCTTTATCAATCTCTTTGATTATTTAATCTTTTCATCCATGCCCATACCTTCACCTATGTTCTCTTATGTAGAGACCTAGTTACGATTTACATTGTGTAAATGTTACTCTCTAGCTATTAGTTTTTAAAATTAATGGTTAGTATTTGTTTTTAAATTATTGGTTTCTATGATGTAAAATTTCAATTATTAATACTTTTTAAACCAAGATGAATTTCAACCGGGAAATTCATTTTAAGGATGGTAATATCTAAAACGACAATATTTTTTATGAGATCGATTTTATTTTTTAAAATTTATTTGATTTATTTAGTTATATGATACACCAAGATACTATTGGTATATACTCATCACTATATTAGCTTGCGGTATACACAAAACTATGCTTTGTGTGTGTTATACACAATTCCAATTTATTTTGATATAATTAATTTCACACAAAACTATGTTTAAGAGAAAACTAAATATTATAACGAAGGGATTATCATGGAGAGTATGAAAAAAATTAAATGAAATATGAAATTATAATTTACATAGATATATTTAATTAATTATTTTTTGAGAAATTAATTATAAATGAATGTTAAACCCTTTTTTAATAAAAGGAAATATATTTCTGATAAACTAATTAAATGAAAAAATGATTTTATAAAATAATTAAATTAGTCTCGATGGACTTTATTAATGAAATATCTATTTAAAATATTCAATATAATGTTTAAGATTCATCTTATATATTTTCTTTCCATGATATAATATGAAATTCAATTTTTCAGATAATGGAAGTATCTTTTAAAAAGTACAGTTTTTCACCTTTGGATGGAGTACCAATTTTAAATATAGTTTTTGGAACTTTTTTATATTCTATTTATCAAAATAAACATCTTTATTAGAAATGGTACACAAAAAATTTACTTTTAAGAATTTTTTGATATTTTTTTGATAACTTTCATGTTTTGATGAATAGTAAATTACACTAAATTTAATTTGAAAATTTTTATTCATTGAAATAAATTATATGGATATGTTATATTATTAAATAATTTGAAAATATAAATATAATATATTTTTATCATTCAATATATTTCTTGTCATTTCCATTAATATTACCAGGAATTTTAATGTACAAACATTTCAATCTTTTATAATGTTTTAACTTTTAAAAACCTATTTTTCATTTCCACAATGACATTAATTTTAAATTCACTACTAACACTTATGTGTTTTGAATTTTTAAAAATGGACTCCATATTTAGAATCACTGGGTCCAAATTTTGTAAATAACATTATTTTTTCTCGCATTATGAATAGTTACATCACATATTTTTATTAATATGATAAAAATTTAAATCAGGAAATTAAGGTAAAATATAATATCATAAAATTACCATAAAACCTGTCTTAATATTATTGGATGAGTTCTTTTCTACCTACACCATACATTAGTTGAAACAATACCTTTTTTAATCTACTTGGATGAGATTGGGACATTTAATTTATTATATTTAATGAAATGTAAAATATATCTTAATCAAATTTTATTAAATAAATCATTTTTAATATAATAGTATATTGAAGATAAATTTAATTATTAATAATGATTTGAATGCAATTTTTTTTTAATTTTTCTTGGTATTTTTTAAATTTTTTAAAAATAAATCATTACATTAAGGGTTTATATGTTGATGACACAGAAATTATTTAGATGATGAAAAATCAATAAAATAATATTTATTAAAATGATAATAACCATTAAAATATTCAAACAGTTGAAAAAAAAATATTTATCGATAATATATATAAAATAATAATTCAAGGGCCAAGTTATGAACCATTTGGATCCTTATAGAAGAAATTATGGCAGTTATATTATTTTAACTAAAGTGATATTAATCTTTTCACATTCATATTTTAATAAGTTTGCATTTTTAATGATGTATTTTCTTGAAGAAATATTCGACTACAAGTATTATTATAAAATATAGTAGATTTATCTTCATCATAATATTTTATTTTTAATTTTTACCAATAAAAAAAGTATGATGAATAATTATAGCAAACAAGAGTTGTAATTATGTTTTTAATGGAAATTTCAAATTAATGTTATTAAATTTTTTAAATAAATATTATTTTGATTAATTAATATTTACATTGAATTTTATAGATCACCTTTCCCTCATATAAATTTAATAAAATATTTGTTAATAAGTAACTTGTTATCATAATATTTTATTAAATAAATAAATTGAATAGTGTCAAAATTGAATGTATTGATTGTTTACCAAAATATGGAATTTTTAAACATATATAAACATATTATTATTATATATATATATATAATAATTATTATATAGTATAAAATTTTAAAAATTATTCATCTAGGTTCTAATTGAAATTAAATAACTAAAAATTACATTATTTTAATTTTGAACAATATATTACCTTAGTTTAAATTAAAAGATAATAATTATGGGTAAAACAAAATGATAAGGTTTAAAATGAAATAAAAACATGTATAATTTTTTTGAGGATATTATTAGCTTATCTCATATCATATTCAAAATAAGTATAGTTTGGAAGTTTTTGGATGTTGTTTTAATTTATTATAAATTATTTTTTTTTCTGATTCTAGAAGTGCCCCTCACCTCAATTATTAAACGGTACATCCTCCCACACCTTTTCACTTCATATTGAGACATCAAGATCGCCCATACCCTGAAAATTTACCTTAAAAATTTTTCTATGTACATTATATTGGTTATGGTATTCTCAAAAGACCAAATCTTGTACCTTTAAGATGAGGTCTAGAGGGAGCACATAGAAGAAGAGGTAATATCCTCTATCAATTCATTCAAATTTCATTATTCTTCTATGACATATTCATAAATTGTTTCAATATAAATAAATAACTCTACAATGAATTATACACTGAGATTTCATTACAACTATGAAACCACCATAGTCCATTTACTATCCATCCTATGAAAAATGAAATCACCACGCATACGTACGCCCAGCTTACAGTCACCACGTCATGGTGAAATCTATTTTTAAAAACCACCATACATGGATGTGTATAATAATTGAAATAATAACTACATATGATTATTATAAGAGGATATATACTATAGAAAAAAATTTATCATCCACTTCTATACCACTTCACAATTAAGGGAGTGGTATCGTCGCTCCTTCATATGTACAACCTACTGTCTACATGATGTGATGTGATTCATTCTACATGATATTCATTAAATCATGATAATATAAATTAATTGAATGAATAAAAAATATATATATTAAAAAAACATTATTTTTAAATGATATAAATATAACCTAATATGTATAACCAGGTCTTATTCGAAAAAACATACATAAGAATATAAACAGATAATACATGAATAATGAGTAAGAAAGAAATGTTACTAACAAATGGATGATAATATTATCATATATGATAACATAAAGGAGAATATTATTCCATAATAAATCAATTAAAATGTTTAAATCATTATACATGGGGCTCAAATACATACAGAATATATCAGACCTAAGTTAAGGGATTATTTTGTTTCGCTTTTCATTCTGTTGGCCATAAGACTTTTACACAACTAATGTCTTTTGAGAAGTAAATTTGATTCCCATGAATGTTTTTATGATTTTTATTATTAAGGTTATGAAATGAATCTAATTTTTTTTAATAATACAATTTGACTGATTCTAATTTGGTAAGGGATAAATTCATTGTCTCATTATTAACAAGGATTGTTTATATGTATGTCTTTACTGGGGTATATTTATCATCCACATCCATGTTTTAGTAAATATTTATTAAAATATTTTCTTTCTATATTTCTAAAAAAATTTATAGTCAATTTTACTTATTGGTAAATATTTATTAAATGGTATTAAAGTAATATTCTATCATTTTTGATACGATTTACTTCTTGAATTTCTGACCAAAGTATGGAAAAATGTTCTATTATAACTTATACAACATGAATGGATTATTACAATTTCATAACACCTTATTTCAACTAATCATACATTAAAATTTTCATCTATATTTCCAAATAAATTTATTTCATTTAAAATTGTGTAGAATTTCGAGAAAAGAAAATTTTTTCGAAGAAAAATGATATTTTCCTCAAGAATTAATTTTAAGTGTTTTATCAAAATTAAATTCCATATAAGATGAAAATATTAAATAAGGATAATATTGTATTATACTATCCCTATTATTATTACGATTTGATTTTGTTTTTTATGGAATGTCTTTTATTAAATCCTTTTGTTTTTCATGGATTATGTTATGATGGAATGCTGTTTAAGAAAACCCATATTATTCCTTATGTGTTTCTATGAGTAATGAATTATGTTTTTATTACATGTAATAATTATTTCATTATGATATTTTAGGGACCTATACATCACTCTAATTAATTGTTTAAAGATTTATATCTCATGAGATAGACTGGTCTGGAATGATAAATGATCTTGGGTCAGTAATACAAGGCTCAAACAAGGTGTGAGCTTGGTTCAGTAATGGAAATTGTTAGCTTTGAATTTCATTTAAATGAGCCTTGACTAATATGAAATGATTTCATATTACTATGTGTTTGCAAAAAATATTCATGTCTTATGTTATGACATTTGGGATTACATTCATTGATTCTTATGAACTTTTATGATTTAACCGATGGCATGATATCACGATCATTTAAATCCAAGATAATATTTTCAAATGTTATGTTAAAATGTGTTATGATTATGATATGATTAATATCTCCATATTTACCCTTACCAAGTATCTGAACTCATTTTTTGTTTCTTTTCCCTGGGTCATGAAGAAGGGTGTTGAGTAAGATATTTTATAAATAGGTTTAGTTATGAAGGAATAAGCTAGAGATAATGTAGATGCCTTATAGAACAATTATTTTTGTTTCCCAGTTTTTAATGACACTATTCTTATACTTTCCTATCATGGATTTGATATATTTGTCATTGAATATTTTTGAAATTTGAAGTAATATCTATGTTTGTAAATTATGGGTTGTTATAGTAGTGAAATATACTTTATTGATAAGTTTTATTTCATTATTTAGTCAAATTATACTATATTATCATATTTTCTCAAATTGATGTGTTCTTTTAAACTATTAAATCCATTAATGAGTATCCAATTAACATCAAAGAGATAACTCATCAAAGAAATTTGTCACCTAACATAGGAATTTATAGGCTTCATTATATGTTATCAAGGATATATTTGTGATCAAATACCCATATAATCATTTTTATCCCTATATAATGGTTTGTAATAAGCTAATGAATACACCAAATAATATTCCCTATGAGTTTCAAAACATATTCACAGTAAGGCCCGTTGTTGTGTACTAGGTTTCCCTAGGTCACGCTTGGGACACCATGTCGGTTTTTCTACCCCTAGGTACATCTATACCAGAACCACATCCACTTGTAGTATACAGACCTGGATATATTTACTTGATACACCACTTACTACATACTTAAAAAACATTATGGTTGTTTTATTATAATTAGACTTATACCTAAGGCTTTTTATGGAGTTTTCTAATCATAATCCCCCGAATAACCAATCTTTTCCTTTGATACCATCTATAATAATCCTACTTTTATATCACATTAATACAGGATTGATTACACAATAATACAATAAATAAAACCTAGATGATTGAGAAATAAATTTTCTTTGGTAATTATGTACATTACATAATGACATAAAATTGGTAACGACATCTTCATTGAAAAATACATTAACATGCTCAAAATAACCTTTCAAACATAAAACTACATGTGATAACCATAGGAAATACATAATAAAGGGGCGAGATAAAAATAACAGTATGGGAATAAACATTAAAAAGTGATACATGATAGAAAACTGGCATATCAATGAATAATAAAAGTAACATTAATAATAACGTATGATATAACATGATAATCAAAACATGGGAAATATGGAAACAACTTAGAACACAGAATCATAAACATATTTCAAGGATAACCATGAAAAGACATAATGGTAGAGATATACCCCTAATTTAATTTAGTTCACTGCCTATTCCTTTATGATTTATCATGAAACTAAACATTATCGAATGTATTTGAGCACTATCTGGGTGCACCCATCATATTTATTTCATTCAAATGCTTAAGTGTGCCACATATATCATATAACATGGATTAATTCACCATCAAAATTTATTCCATGATCATGTAATGTGAGAAAAATACATGTAATACCAAATTAAATAATTATATGCCCATAAATGTGAATAAATTTGATAAACAAATGTGTATGGTATTCACTACACAATTTTTTTTGGCATGGAAAATCACAGTGAAATTTCAGCAGCATAAAAGCGTTAAGTAAAAATTCATAAAATTTATTAATGATATTGAAAGTGGTATATCATCATTTGAACATAAATTTTATAGTTTTTGGGATATTTAATAACATATCCCATTATATGAAAATTAATATAAAAGACCTAAGGTAAATAAGATACTTAAATAAAGAGGAGGAAAGAAAATATCTATTACAAAAGTTTTCAAAGGTAACAGCTGTAAATAAAGGATTATAGGTGGATTAATGTGAATTAAAGGGAGATAAAACAATTTATAAATTAAATTTAAAGTAATGGGATTATGGAAGAATATATACTAATAAAATAAAGTTGAATTTAACATAAAAAACATAAAAGGATTTCTAGATTGGAAATCAGAAGGGAAAAATACCTTCCAAAATTTCAGCATTGTAACGGCTTACGTGATGGTTAAATTGAGAAAAAATAAATTAAACCTAATTAAAATAATATAAATTCGATACTTGGGGTTTTTAAAAATAAACTATATCATAAAAAAATTGTAAATAAGAAGTTAAATTTTAAATAAGGTGCTTGAATTGTTAGGAGAGGAAGGTACCATACTTGAGTGTGTGACTTCAAAAGCTTGGGGAGGGCTTTTTGAGAGCTTGGGAGAAACTTGGGATGGCTATAATCAGTGGATTGAATATTATTGTAATCTTCCAATGAGTTTTGGAGAATATTATTGCGATATTGTTAGGGTTTATTTAGGAAAATAGGGAAATTTTATTTTTTTATGTTTTGGACTCAACATAATAAAATATCCAAAACCACTGACCATACCATGAATATGTCTATTGTTTCTTCAAAATGGGAGTTATTTTCATTATTTCATAATTCAAAGGGATTGATTTAATTAAATAATTATCTTCCTTATGTGGAGGTGATTTATACTCTTAAAGAATGAATTTTAAAACATTAATATATATTACTTGTATTGGAGGATTCATAATGGATTTAGAAAATAATTAACATAAACTCAAAATAAAATTATTTTAAATGGAAAACATATATTTGGTTGTGGATCCCATTTATTGTTTTTATTACATCACGTTCTGGTCATTATGATTCCATAATACCCAATGTATATTTATTTGGTACTTAATTGTTACCCCAAAATTCAACTATATTAGAAAATTCTGAAAAATAAACCATTGGATAATTTTGATATTTTAATTTCCAACGTAATATTAATTTTATATAAATAATTTTCTTAATATGTAAATTTTTACATGGAAAATAATAACTGGCAATTATTGAAAGTACTAGATTTTTTGATAATTAATGTTTTCAAGTCATTATTAAAATTACATTTGACTTCTTAAAATTTTTATGACTATTTATATATAATAAAATTATTTTATAATAACATTTTATTAAAATATTATTTTTTTTAAAAATAAATAAATTAATCTAAATGAACATCTTAATTGAATTTTTTATTACATAAAAATTTAATTTGTGTTTTATCTTATCAAAATATAGTTTTATCAATAAAATTACATAATCATTTATAATGTCAAAACAAGAAGGAATAAATATAATATTAATTTAATTAAAAGGGAAAATAAATAGTCACTATATTATGGTTACATTGTTTCTAGTCTTTGTTAAATAATTTTTACCCTTAATTATCATATTTTCATTTTACCGTGGTATTTAATATTTTTAATCATTACTATTCATATTTTACAAAAGTCAAGTTCAAATTATAAGCAAATATTAATTATGAAGATTTTTAATATGGAATTTTTTTATTAAAATAAATTCATATAGGTCGAATAATTTAATTTAATACAAACCCTATGATAATGATGGAAAATATTTTTCTGAAAAAATTTATTTTTAAGAGAAAGATAATTTTAAATTAACTATTTAATTTCTAATATAAATAATATGAATTTAAATAATAAAAGATAGGTAATCTAAAAAGTTCATTTAAATAATTTCTCATTATGGTTTATTTTTATTTAATATAATGGAGAAAAATTATGCATTTTAAAACCGTTATTAAAAATATATGTTATTTAATCCTAAAAATAAAATTATATTAAAGACTTGTTTAAATTTCATTACATCAATTAAATATATCTAAATAATAATTATTTTATATTTTAAAAAAAATAAAAAAATAATTGTGTTTCTAATTAAGTCATTTACCCAAAGAAATGACCATTTTACATAAAAACTATATTTTCATTATTCACAAAAAAATCTATATTTTCCATGAAAATACAAAATTGTCACCCTATGTTATTTTTGGTAAGATTATATTAATAACAGAGTTAATTTTATCAATGTTTTTAAAATTTTCTATAAATAATTATAATATAAAAATCATTTTTTAAGAAAAAATATTTGGAAGAATAAAATGGAATTAATAAAATATGATTTATTATTTACTAAGAATTTATCAATATATTTAGGAAATATATATATATATATATCATAAATTATTTAATAAAATTCATATCAATATTTTCATGTCTAGGTAAAAAAACATATATTATATAATAATTATTTGATTGGGTTCTGTGTTGTGTAACACATACACTATCAAACATAAAATTCCTTTTAAAAAAATTGGGTGTTACATTTTATCTTTTTGTATAGCATACTATATATTCTTGTTTCCCTATATCCTTTTTATTTTCCTTTTTGTATCGTATCATTAAATTATCATCATAATTTATATGTTACTTGTAACTTTATCTGGATAATTAAATTCTTATTTACCTGATTCATATTATTACAATGCTTATGCTGTTTTATCTTTTATTCACTGTTGTGCTCTCGTCTGACTATAGGAAATATCCTCCCTAAAAAAACCTTCACCCTTTATGATATCTATCAGTTTTTGGAATATATGGAGACATTATTCAGGCCATGTGTATAACAAAATTCAGTTACATAGAAGTGAACTGGGTCTGAGATGCTACATCGACTGATGCCACGTTATCCTATTTGAGTGAACATTTCTACACATCATCTGTTTGATACGAACTAATGGGAAATAATTGTTTGGTATAAAACTATATGATTCATATCATCAATTTCTTTAATAAACATTGTATAATTTCTGCACATCAGTTAACCTTTTCACATGTTAACTATGTACCATTGGTGTTTATGAACACCCCCTTTATATAGTACGACTTGAAGTAGAACTGGTGGGAACTCTAATTTATTTTCATGATTAATGAAAAACAAATTTGAAATATACCTATGAAATTAATTTTTCAAATACTTTTAAATCATTCTAGAGTATTCTTTATGTTTCTTGAAAGATCAAAACTGGTGACTATACGTAAACGTCTTTAACCTCCATGTTAAGGAAGTACATAATATTTTATTAACACAAAGAAAGAACCATGATCTTCCATTTACTAGTCCAGTAAATATTTGTGGCCACATTTCCATTTGATAAGACTAATTATAATGTTACTTCACAACATCATAATAAAATCTCAGTAGTCTTCCCCAAACACTTCCATCATCCATTAAATAGCATTAAAACACCCTATCTGTTTCCTTCAAGCACTATCCTTTGACCAATGAACATTATTAAGAAACATCCATTTTTTGACATGGAGACTTATGTCTTATATTCCTATAAAAACATATATTCTTAAAACTAAAAATTTCCATGGGATAGATATTATATAAAAAGGTTCATCTCATAGACTGGTAAAAATGATATTAAAATAGATTCTCTAATTGTATTTATCTGATTAGACTTCATCTTATGAAATTATTCAAAATCTTCCATATAAACATTGAAAACATTTCTATTTCCATAAAACGTCAAAATTATTAAACACAACCTTCTAGAGTAAAATTTAAACTAATGTATCATTTGATAATTGTGTGTTACTCTTACACATCATTCTCACCTACCCTTATGAAACACATCAAAAAAATAAAAAAAACCTTCTTCTCTAAACCATTGTGTTAATAACTTATTCATAACTTCATATTATGATCTTTTAACAAAAAAACAATTTTCCCCCTTCCTATTTACACTTGGATCATGATATATTTAATTTAATGGGATATTGAAAACAATTATAATATAAAATAATTACTAGATTAATTTATAAAAAAATCTATAATATTGAACTTGCAAGCATAGTATGATAAACATTTAGTAAATTTATCATAAAAATAAACCTTCATATTGTAACATTTATTTGATGGAATTGGTTTGGAAAATTTTCAAAGCATCTCAATATGATAAAAATTGTTAGAATTATAAAAAATTTAATGTGATATTATGTTCAAAAAAATATTATATTTTTCTAACAAAAAACATCCATCATTTTCAAAATACCTTCAATCAATTTGGTCTAAAATATCTAACCCTTTAGATTTTGTATTAAAAAAAGAAATATAAAACACTAAAAACGTTATTACACATGTATTGTATTATTTATAAAAAAATCCTAAGCATGTATAAGAGAAATTAGGGTGGGAAAAATAATCAATAAAAAATACCATATTGTCCATGTATAGTTATTTTAGAATATTTCTAATAAAAAAAATTCTTCAGAAACAAGATACATTCATTATAGAAACAAATTCATCCGACAAGAAAAAAATTTCTTGAAACCACTTCAAAAAATTTCTAAAATAGTTCACTCATTATAAAATCACTACCCATCAATTTTATGTACATCCCACAAATACATGTTTTCCATCCAAATGTAAAACACATACCAATGGATATATTTATGTGAAAATATTTATTCCCCATTGAAAAAACTGTACAAAGAAAATATGGAGATGGGGAAGATATACATACCTTAGCCTTGACGTGGGGGATTTTGAACATCAATTATCAAAATCGGATTATTAATATTTTCCTTCAACAATTCATTTGTGAAGATATCAACCACTTTCTCCATTTTAGTGAAAAATATAACATCAGTTAATTCTTCTCAACATTCTATTTAATGAAGTGATATTTGATATCAATGTTCATATAATGAGAATGGTTCTATAGATTTTATGTAATATTTATAAAACCATGATTATCACAACTCAAGATAAGGAGAAACTTCACATCAATAAATAAATATTCCAGCTGTGTCTTCATATACATAAGTTTTGTTGTAGCCTGAGTTGGGTAAATGTACTATAAATTTTATATAGTAATATTCACTAATGTTTGTTTCATTTTAGTCCATATAACTACTCGTTCTACAAAGAAAAAAACTCCATTAGATGTGGAATTTATTTCATCTATACCTCTTTCCCAATCTACATCTGTGAAACCATATATATCAATCATTCATTTTATCTCATATTGTATCCCAAATTCGATTTTTCCTTTAATATATCTAAGATTTGATTTTCTATAAATGAGATTATATTATTTTGGTTTACTTTGATACTAAGAATAAATTGTAACAACATACATTATATATATCCATGAATCCATTAGATATAATAGTCATCTAAAAAAATTCCTAAACCCATTTGGATCAACATCATTACCATATTTTTCTTTTAAAATCATTGTTCCTAATATAATTAGAGTAGAAACATGATTTGAATTTTACATTAAAAACTTCTTCAAAAGTTCCTAAGAATAGTCTTATTAAGATATAAAAATATTATTATTCTAATGTGAGATTTTTAATCTAAGAAAGTATTTAATTTCTCATAGCATGGATATTTTAAATAACTTCTTCATCCCCGTATTAAACTTTTGAAAAAACATTTCATCACACCCTTTGAATATGAAATCATTAACATAAATAATCATAATGAGTGAAACCATATTATTTACTTTTATATATAGGTTACAATAAAATCTTACTTTATTGAAGATAAAATTCCTTGTGAATGTATAAAATTTTGAACACCAAGCTATTTGAGCTAACTTCATCCCATACAAAGCCTTTTTCAACTTTTAAACTTAACATTCATTTTTTCTATGCATAAATCCACAATTATATTCAATATAAACTTCTTCATTGGGTTCTCCATTAAGAAAATATGACATGAGATCCATGTAGAAAAATTTATATCCATGTTTTTCAATGATATAAAGAAATATATAGATCATTTCTAGTCATACATCTTGATTAAAGGTCCTTACAGAGAAAATGACTTCAATTAGAGAGTAACCTTTACAATCAAGTCATTATTTATTTCTTTTAACTTCAAAAGATTCATTTAACTTGTTTTTTAACACCTATTATGTACTAATCACAATCATATTGTTTTTTTGAGTAAGAGTTCCCAAGTATAATTTTCCTAAATTTGACCATTTTTATTCATATAATCAATATAATCATGATTCTCTCAATATTTATTAACATATTATGGATCAACATATAATATAAGTATGTATGTGATACTAACCTAGATTTTTTTTTGTTTAAATTTGTTTTCCTTGATCTTCAATTATATTATGACCTTCAACTTTCTTTATCAACCTAGGATGAGATGAAAAAAATTGTGCATCATCACTTGGGATAGATAAGTAAAAATAATCATCTTTAGAAGTCTCAACATTGTTACTACCATTACAAATATTATCATGTTGCTCAAATAAAACCACATAATTTTCCCTTTCTTCCATGTCTATAAATATTTTTCAAACCATTTTATTAGAAATATCATGAATATTAACATATTATGGGTAAACAAATTTACCATTTAATTATGAGAACACATGTATCCTCTACCATTATGAGGGTATCCAAGAAATATTCCATCAACTAAAAGAAATAGTTTGGGATATGCCTAAAATTAGGGGGAGATAATTTTTGGGGAATTTATAATCCAATTAACTCTTTTTATCCCTTTACCCCCTTTAAACAATTTGGATCTTGAATCTATTATTCTCCATTCCTAGTCACAAGAAAGTATATGAAAGTATTAAAGAGGTAACATGATATTTTTTTCAAGGTTCAATACTCAATAAGAGTAGCTAGTCTTTATCGTGGTCTAAAAATGATTCTGAAAAAAAACTAGAAATTAATCCTTTCAATGTGGATATAACAAGCAGTATATACTCCATCACATGAAATGTACTATGGTAAATTGATAGTGCATGTTTTACAACACAAGGATGGATATTTATACTACTTTTGAATACATTCTCTACATTTTTTATAAGGTTCATTGTAACAAAGAGAAATTATTACACCTATTGATATTACTATTGGATTTCACAGAGCTTCTTAGTTATATTACTACCTTCTTCTTCACAGAGATATTTCAATAGCCACTGGAAAGAAACACCTCTTACTTCTTCCCATCATAAATCTGAAAGCTACAATTTATTATTCTTCTATCAGTCACACTAATATAAATATTGTGTGGATGGATAATCAAAAAATTATTATTTGATCCAATTGATGATTAACTGATATCAATTTGGTCACCATCTATTATACTCTTCTTCTTGATTTCTTCTTTAGTGAAATATATACTCCACTAAAAATTCTCATACTTGTTAATTGAATCACAAACATAATTGTGATTATTATAACACTAAAGATCATATCAATATAAAATCATCATAATTATTATTTATTTGAAACACAATATTAACAATCGTTAATGTATAAGATCATATATATTCCTATTTGTGTAGTTAATATTTTTTCTAATGGATTGAACCAAAAATTATGCATTCATTCATGAAATAATGATCTTGTATAAACATCATACATTTATAACTCTAATAAAAATTATTCATATATTCTACCCACCTTTAGTCTTAAGAATGATTCCCACTACTTTTTCAATGAATATTTCATGATATCTTTTTAATCTTCATGGATTTGTTGCATGGAATTTTAATTTAAAATTTATCACATATAAATATATATATAAGATTTCATTCTCATTCTATTATGTATGTTCATGAAAGAATTCATACATTATTTAGGTTTTATTTTTTTCCTTACACACATTATTCATTCTCTTCACCCACTAAGATATTCACACACACATCCCTTTTGTATGTTTACTTCTTTGTGAAAACATGTTGTTCTATTCTTCTCCTTTCACAATGTAGATGATGAAAAAAAACTACTTATTCTTGTATTATGAAATGTTTTATACATGTTACTCCTTCTAAATCTATAAAACTCAATTATTAAGGGATATTATGACTATCATGTATCAATAGTTTAAACGAGAAGTTTTCTATCTGCATAATATAGTGGGGGAGTAATACCTGAGAACTGGTTTACATAACACTATTTATCCATGAAGCACATTAAGGGTGTGTTTACACATACCAAATGTTCTTGGCTCATCATCAAAAAATATATTCATGAATCATCTTCACATAATCTAATATCTCACAGAACACCCATCTAATAGAACCAAATAAATTTTACAGAACAATTATTTCCCTTCAAGTAAATTTAATTTTGGAGATTATATGTTTCATAGGGTAAAATAGAACAATCAAAGAACACGAGCGACATCAACCTATTAATAATTTGGTCCCCTCTTTTTATAGGGGATAATACACTAAATTTCATCACCCAAAGACTGAATTAAATCCCAAAACTAATGTCGTGTATGTCACTAGTTTTGAATGGTCGAATATATTGGCATTTAATTCAACATACCATAGGTAACATGATGTAGAAAAAACCTAGTGTTTTTTCTTTTGCGATGAGTATGTCATTTGAATGAAAAAATAATCACATGCATTACCATTAAATGATTCTATGAACATCCATTAATATCGGATGCATGAACCACAACTACAAAACATTCTTTTAACCATGATTACCTTTATTAGTTCTTTTCTTTAGTGATGATAAGAGGTACCCAATATCAGTACTTTTTTTTAGGGATGATAAAGGGTATCCACTATCATCACATTATTTTGAGCATGGATAAATGAATACTTTATATGTTTTTTTTACATTGATAAAGGTCTCTAATAAAATAAAATAAATAGATAAATAAAAAATACAGAAAATTTTATTATAAAAAATATTAATTAAATATTAATTAAATTATTATTGATAAAATGAATAAATTTAGTATACTATATACAGATTATAAATACAAATAAAAATTATAAATTAAATATTTATATATATTTAAAATAAATATTAAAAATATGTAAATTACAAAATATATTAAAATTTTTATTAATTAAATAAATAGATATAATATTAAAAAATAGTATGTATGAAATATATAGATATATATATATATTAATGTATTTAAATATGATTTTTATAATACAAAATATTTTTTCTTATATTAAATAGTTATATATTTAATGAAGAACGATATATAATTTAAAAATACAATAATATAAAAAGGCTCGGGAATTGCATCGAGTAATGGATATACTTAAATATTGATTTTTTAATTTAACATATATCAAATGTGTCTCATATTTATTTCACATACATGTATTTAATTAATGATTTTTTGTATAAAATTCACTGAAAATTTAGCACATACCTTTGGTGGTTTCCAATAGGGATTTAGTCTCACACCATGTTTGGGTCATGCTTTTGGGCCAAAACTGATTATATCATAGCAGGTGTTGATCAGGGAAAGAACCCTGCTACAAGTAATTGATGTGATGCTTAGGAGCCTAATAGCATGGGATAGATCCATGTTTTACAATTCTTCCTATTCTGTTTTGTTTCTTTTTTTGGTTTTGAGACATATATTGTGTATTATAGTAGAGAACTTGTTTTGAATCTTTCCTAGAACATGGGACATGCTACATCATCTTATATATTGAATAATTGTTGCTTATTTTTCTTATCATTAATCCCCTTTTTATTTCAATTTTTTGTTGTTTTCTACTTCTTCTAATGTATATTATTATTTTTATATGTTACATTATGCCAAATAGGGAATAGTTTCCCCACTATCACACTATAGGCCCTCACTGCTAGTCGGTAGCCTCTACAATATGAGGAAATGCACTTGAGTCCATGTGGCCAACTAGGTACAGGGAACCAGTTTAGTGGAACCCGGATCCATGATGTTACATAGTGGTATCAATGGATTTATTTCCGGATTTTATTTATTATTTGGAGACGATATAAAGGAAATAGAATTTTTTAATTAACTATGCCTGGGATTATCTAACGCGTGTATAGGGAAAATCCAAATTACCTCAAATGAAATAGAATTTTTGGAATTTTGAGCTATTAAAGTTGATTTGATTTCACCGTTGGGAGACACACTTGTTTTTTATTGTTATCATTGTGGTTCAATTTTGTTGATACTCGATGATATGAGGGTATGAAATCTCATGAATCATGTATGTACTTGTTAGAAATAACATTCCTTTCATTTTTCTCTATTCTATTTAGAGATCATTTATAATGGGATGCTATTGTGATTGATTTCATGCTAGATATGCTTGATGTTGTCACAGGTACCATGATAGATATGCATGTGGTTCTGATAGGTGTCTTGGTAAGTGTTAGAGTTTAATTGTATGGATTCCAAAATTTGTTTCTTGAGGATTATGGGCCCTCTTAGATTGGAATTTGGTGGATCGTTTTTTTGATATGGGATATAAATTGTCTTGATATGTGTTATATGTGGTTTTCATGGTTTGATTCATATAGAGTATGACCCCCCACTGATAAATATTTGGAACACTGTTGCATTATTTTTTAAAAACCTGGGTTACATGGATGTTTTTAAGGTTTAATTTCTAGAAAACCAGGCATTGTGGAGTGTGGTCCTATGAACACATGCAATTTTTTCTTCAATTCAGGAAGAGATAAGTTTTCGTATGTACACACCGTGTACCCCCATTACATTTCCTATAATTTTCGATCAGGTCACTAGCCATGTGATAGAAAACATGGGTTGTTGAATTTTGAACAGAACATGTTGTATACCTTCTGTACACCCTGTGTAGTTTTTCATAGGCATAACCAGGTGAATCTGGACATGTAAATGTACATGGCCAAGAGGGAATACATGAGTACATTCCATGTGGCCTCCTAACATGCCGTGTACCTAAGTTGTTTACAAGTACAAGGAATATAGAGTTACAATCCCATGTGAGTGTTTAAGGGGACATGCTGTCTATTTTCCCGACATGCCATGTACCTCAGGTGCTTACACGCCTAGGCCAGTGTGAGTACACGACCATGTAAGAGCTTCAGTGTACACACCATGTATCATTCCTACACACTATTTTTGTCATCCTCTATGATCTTTAGAGGATTTTATTCTCCTATTTATTTACTTCACTCTTCAACTACGTACATTGATAAATATTCTTGTACTAAGGTATGTGTGCTGGAAATTATAGAGAAATGACACTATGGAAACGTATAGTACTATGAAAGGACAATGTAAATGATCATACCCAAAATGTGGTTGGATTCAGGCTACTAGTGGATCCTCCAGATGTTCTAGTCGCATCAACATTTTTTATACTAGGAACAGGTGTGGATGCACAGTTAAGTGAATGATTTATAGGGTTTATGCCGACCGTCTAGAAATTCATCATCCTACCATGTCTATGGAAGAGCTTACTTGAGTATTAGAACAACCACATCCACCTATAATTTCAGGGTATGGTATACCACAAGCTGTAGAGTAATGGATATAGTTCATGTTTATAATCGTAGAGCATCTAGAGACTCCTCCTAAGATGAGGTTCATGCTCACAATATTTAGGCTGAATGATTCGGCCAAGAGGTGGTGGGATGTTATCACTCAGACAGAGCATCATATGTACATATCATCGAAAGATTTTCATATGGTGGTCAATTAATACTATTCTCCCAAGACACTGAGGTCTAATAGATCCTAGGATTTCATTCATCTTGAGTAGGGTGATATATCAGTGATGGACTACTATGCCTATTTCACTGTTCTTATGAGGATCACACCTATTATGATGGGTGATGAGATATTGAGGTCAGAAAAATTACATGATGTTCTTAGGTATGACATCCGATCACAGGTGAAATTTTTTAGGTTTCCTTTTATATATTCTATCATGAACCAGGCTCTAATTTTCTCACATAATCTGTGGGAAGCTTGATGTGTGAAGCAGAGTGGTTTGGCACCGATATCTGGTACTACCTCTACTAAGAGAAATAGGCATTATATAGTGATTTCTCGTGGGGAAATGAGTAGTCATAATGATTCTTCTATTATCTAGGTGAGGTGATTATGGGGTGGAAAATCATGGCATATGATAATGTAGTGCCTGATGGGCCCAATTGTGTTTCGAGCATGTAGTAGGATAGTCCATCCACAATGCTTCAGTAGGGTGTTTCCACCAAAATCCAGTGAAAAGGGTTCTGCACTAACTCTACATTTAGGAGCAGGGTCATCATCTTCTCACATGTTAGGAAATTATATTATTCCAGTGCATTCAGGTCGAGGTGGTGGTCGTGGTCAGGGTAGCTAGACCCCATGATCTCAACAACAGCAGCGTGGGTCAGCTCCAGGTATCCAGGATGTGTCTCAGGGCTTCAGTATATGTCAAAAATTTGAAATGCAATATACCTAGTAAAATCAGGATACCAAAACTTCTACTAGCAGAGGTACTATTATATTCCACTATATTTTATCTTTTTCACCATTAGATATTGAGTCTTTATATTGTTTTACATATTTTCCCATTATAGAGTATCTTCTCTTCTCTATTTTTCCTTATGATGATGTTATGATACTAGATAATCTATTGGGAATAATGATGTAAGGTGTGCGTTAGTGTATGGAGTGCCCATTGAGGTTGGTGGGTGTCACTACTTTTGGGATACCTATGTCATAGAGATGATAGGATATGATTTGATACTCATAATGGCATGGTTAGTCTCCTTCCATTCCTTTGTCGATTTCTATTGCCTTCTATTGCCAAATGGAGAGTTTTATGTCACCAAAAGTTGGATCGTTTCTATACAAGGGGAGTGGGATGTCTAGGAAAGCCGAGATAGACCCGAGAACTGTCAGTTGAGTGGGATGATAGCTCAGATACCTATTTTATATATGGGAAAATAGGGAGCACGTCAGATATATTTTCCTCCAATGGTTGATTATTTCAGGTAAGTTTTCCTTGATGGATTTTCAAGGTTACCTTTGATGAGAGAGTTGGAATTCATAATCGATCAAGTTCTAAGAGATGCACTAGTATCCATTCCTCTTTACCGGATGACTACAACATAGTTGAATGAGATCAAGAGGATTCTAAAGGACTTTGAGGAAGAGAGGTTTATTTTACCTAGTACATATCTGAGGGGTTCACTGGTACTTTTTGTGAGAAAGAAGGGTGGTACCCTCAGGCTATGTGTGGACTATCAAAAACTAAACCATTTGATAGGTAAAAATTGATATATCTTTCCCCAGAAAGGTGACCTATTATTTCATCTTTGAGGATCTCAAGTATTATCTAATATTGATATGATATCAGGTTATTATCAATTGCACATTAGATCATCAGAAAAAACCTCTCAGAGCTATCTAAAGTAGTTACAATCTGTACGAGTGTGTGGTTATACCATTCAGTATCACAAATGCTCCAATAGTCTTTATGGAAATGAAGAACTAAGCATTCCAACATAATCATGATTATTTTTTGTGTGTTTCATGGATTATATCTTGCTGTATTCCTATAATTGAAACAACCATTCCGCACATCTTGAGGTTGTTTTGAGTACACTGATAGAACATTTTTAATATGGTATTCTCTCAAAGTGGCACTTTTGGATGGATCATATTCACTTCTTGGGTCATGTCATCTCAAAAAAAGAAGTATAAGTGGACCCATATAATGCGAGATAAGTAGTTTCCTAGTAGATGTCCAATAACATCATTGAGGGGAATATTTTTATAGGGTTGTTCGGTTACTACAGGTGTGTCATACAATACTTCCCAGGCTTAGTAGCACTAATTTTGTTCTTGAAAAGGATGGGTGTGAAGTAAGTTTGGTCGGATTCTTGAGAGACGACCTTTCATGAGATGAAAGGGAGATTAACTTTAGCCCAGAAACATATTTTGCAAGATTAGGGCAGGAATTATACTGTGTACCTCGATACATTAGGTATTTGGTAGGGATCAATGCTTAGGCAGGGGGATTGCATCATTTCATATGGGTATCGCCAGTTGAGGCCACATGAGAGTAACTACTAGAAACACGATCTCATGTTATCCATAGTTGTTCATTCCTTATGTTTTTGGAGACATTACATATTGGTAGATTGTTTTGTGGTGTCCATAGACCAAAAAAGTCTCATGTAAATATTTACTCAGTGTTATCTAAATTTGTGGCAGTGAAGGTGGGAAAAATATGTTGACTCTTTCGAATTTGATATTTCCTAAACGCCTGGAAAAGGTAATTTAGTGGATAATTAATTGAGGAGGAGACCTCAGATTCAAGAAGAGTTGGAGTCCAACATCAAGTGGCAGCTTATAGCGTTGTTCTCTGAGATGAATTTGGATGTGCACGATAGTCAAGGATAGACAATCTTTTATTCATTAGTTATGACTTATTCCCTACTAGAAAGAGTAAAATTAGACAACTACAATATCATAAGGGCCTAGTCTTGTAGGGAGGTTAGTATTGGAGGAGCCACCTCCTGGTTGGAAAGTAGGTGATGATGAGATCTTACAGATCCATGGATGTTTGTGGGTTCCAATGGACATATGTGAGGAGTTGAAGTAGGAGTTTCATGATTCATCTTGGAAAGTTCATGTTGAAGTTACCAGGATTTTTTATGAACTCGGAAGTCAGTACTAGTGGCTATATATGAAGATAGAGGTGGTTGGTTTTGTTACGAGGTGTTTCACCTATTTGTAGGTGAAGGGGGAAAATCAGTGGTCAGCAATGATTTTATAGTAGTTACTTGTTCCAAAGTGTAAAAGGGTTGATTTCATGATGTATTTCGTGATGATTATATTGAGGTTTCTCCATGTTAAAGATGTAGTGTGGGTGGTGGTTGATAGTAATATGAATTTCACTCAAATCTTGTCAATCCAAGAGAATTTTAGTGTAGATGAGCTTAGGTTGTTGATTATTCGTTATGTAGCATGACTTCATGGGGTCCCTCATTATATCATTTAAAATAGGGAATCCATCTTTATATCTTGTTTCTAGAAGAGTTTTCAAAGGGTACTAGGTACACAGGTGCTTTTGAGCATATCATAGCACCCTCATACTGATGGCCAGTCAGCCCGTATGATACAGGTGCTGGAGAACATGTTGTGAGCCTGTGTCCTAGACTTTATAGGCTCTTGTAAGAAACATATTCCCCTGTAAGAGTTTTCCTAAAATAATAGTATCCATGGGAAAATATTAATTGAAATTTATGAGGCATTGTAACGACCCACACTTTACATACATTGTTAATACTTCAAAATTGAATCACACTTATTACAACATATGACAAAACCACAAAGGACCGTATAGGTATAGTGTCTTTAGAAACTGGGAAACATAAACAACTGGTTCATAAATCTTCTACAGTGTCTCCCATTTATTTCATCATATCTAGGGTCCCTTTTATCATATTCTACTTAATATCCATCTTCCTGGCCTGGGGAAAAGAAAACATAAAAGGGTGAGCTCAAATGCTCAGCAAGGGCAAATAAAGGAAATAAAAATCATATCATATCTTTTTGAAAATTAAAACCTGCAAAAGAGATCATAATATCTTGACATGGAATAAATCATAGAAGTGAAAATGAGATCCCCATAATCATAACATAAAACTTGAATCTTTGTGGCATGCACACATAATCATGGAAAATCATTTCTTGTTAGTCATGACTCATTGCCAAGACTATCTTAGTGGACAAAGTCCCTTTCTGAACCGAGTTCACTCCTCGTTTCAGTCCTGTATCACTGAACCGAAATAACCTTCCGTTCCAGCCATGTTTATCTCATGAGATATAAAATCATTACCCAATGCATTGGAGGGAGATATAGGTCCCACCCATCTTATAATGAATCCTTTCTTATGTGTTCCACATAATCATAAAACATACATCATCGCATAACACATATAACAAAAATGGGATTCTTGAAACATCATGACATCATAAATCAATTCATATATGATAAAGGAATTCATAAACATAATTCCATCACAATATAGTCAAACCAATGTAAAAATATGGATAGAAACAGAACCCTTTATTATCTTAGATGGAAAATAATTTTGATAAAACACTTGAATTGAATTCTTGAGGAAAATATCCTTTCTTCTTCAAAAACATTTTTCCTTTCATAACATGTCATAAAACTTTAAAATAAAAGAAGTTGATTAAAAATAAACTTGAAAACTTGTAAAGGAAGCTTCTTTGAAGTAATGTTTTAAAAATCCATTCATGTCGTATAAGTTAAAAAAAACATTCTTCGTACTTTTGTCGGAAAAGTCAAAAAGTACCTCGTACGGAAAAACGACAAAAGATTCCTTTCATATTCTTTACTAAAAACTCACCTAAGGGTAAAATTGGATTTAAACTATTTCAAGTGGATGGAAACAATATTACCTATTGAGGGAACATGGATGTGGATGATAAAATACACCCCAGTAAATACTTACGAATAAACAATCTCGGATAAAAATGAGATTGTGATATTTCCCTTACCTTAGGTCCGATTTGCTTTGTTCGTGTCCGAAGCTCCTGTATAATGGTTTAAATAATGTTATTTACTTATTCCAGAATCATACATATTGATATGAGATCATATATGGTCATATTATTAGCTTCTTGTTAGTAATATTTCATTGTTACTTGTTACTCGGGTCTTTATAACTTTTTGTTCTTATGCGTGTTTTGTCGAATAAATTCTTATTCTTATCTTTAGGTTATAGATAATTCATTTCCAGAATGGTATTAGTGTAGTATATACCATATTCATTCATTCAATTCATTTATATAATCATTATGAAATGAAGATCATGTAGAACGAGTCGCATCACATCGTGGAGACGGTATTCCGTACGTACGCACGAGTGATGATATCGTTCCTATGATCGTGGAATTGTATTGGAGTATATATATATATTATTTCAGTATCAATATTACTTAATAATAATCATATATAGTTACTGATTACACCATTATACCCATCCTTGTAAGGTGATGGTGGAAAATAGATTACACCACGGCGTGGAGACGGTATTCCGTACGTACGCACGCGCGGTGATTTCATTTTTCCGTAGGATGGATAGAAGGTGAATTAGGGATGTTTCATATTTATAATAACATATCAGTATGTAAGTAATACTTATGTTATTACTTTATCATGAAACAACTAAATAAGAAGAAGTTGAAGACGAAAGAAATTGAAAAGATCGGTAATGGATATTACCTCTTCTTTGGAACGCCTCTTTGAATCCTCCACATAGGGAACTAAGAGTGGTCTTTGGAGAAGACCAGGACCTCTAGGACTATTCTAGGGAAGTGGAGAGGGGAAAATGGCAGGGGTTGGCCGAGCTTGAGTGCTCAATTTGGTGTGAGGAGGAGGGGGAGGAGGTGCCCTTTTATAAGGGAGGAGAGGGGCACCTTAGGAATATCTCAAAATATTATTTTATATTAAAGTCAAAATTGGTTTATAATGGTTCCAAAGGGTCTTATTTCGAAGCTAAAGTGGGGATGGGTCGAAATCCTATCAACCAATAGGATTTAGACAAGTTTAGGGTATTATGTTAACCTTATCAATTAGATTTAACTCTAAGTTAATTAATTTAACTTTTACCGTGTCTTTTTGTTTTCTTTCACTATATGGTTAATACACTTACTATAACATGCCAAACGAACCCCAAATTGTTTATTATTAATATATATATCCTTATCTAAGTCATTTGGCCGAACCTTAGATTTTTAGGAATAAAATAACAATTAATAATATAATATTTGATTTAAAAACTATTTTGTGTCAATTTTGACACTATTTGATATATGATTTTTTTCAAAGTCATAACAGAATTATATGTTCGAACCAAGTTGATTAAATCAATAATAATATATCATAGTAACCTAGAAAATTAGTCGAATTCATAAAAAGTCTCAAATTACATTTATTCTGGTATTTAAATTATCAATTTTGTCAATATTTCATTAATAAGATAATTACTGCATCATCTTTGTGTCATAAATAAATTAAATTATTTGATGTCTAAAAATTACAAATAAAATACCATCATGTAGGAAATATTTTTATCTTTCTAATGAATATTTACAATCGAATTTATCTTATGTATAACCCTATATTAAAAATGATTTACTTATTAAACTTTGATTTTAACTATTTTAACCCTTCTTTAAATAAATTAATAATAAATGTCCTAATCTAATCCAAGTGGGCCTAAATGGTCATATTTTATTCCTAAGTTTGTTCTTGGTCGAATTACACTTGTCCAATAGAATTAGGACATGTGTTAGGGTAATATTAATATCATATTTACCCTTAGTTACCCTATTTACTATTAACCAAAAAATTATTTTCATCTCATTGAACCACATTTTAGTCCTTGATATTAACCGTGTCTCTCGGATTTTTGAAATTCCATTCACAGAAGCGGTAAAATTAAGTTTTATGCAAAATTCAGTTTTTAACCTACCACTTAGTGGTTTCACTATTCATCAAAAATTAAATGTTTTCAGAAAAATACCAAAATTTCACCCTAGGCTAATTTCGATATTCTGAGTCCAAAAATGAAGTCCATTTTGAAAAATAAAATTTATAAAATTTCAAAAAGTGGTTATTACTATTCATAACGGCTAGTTTTAATAGCATATTGTTGTTTAGTAAAACTCGGTATTGCGTACGACGCAAGCTATCGAGGAAGGTCGCGATTGCGTGTAAAGCAAGCCAAGAAAGTGTTGTGTAGAAAAAGATTCCTTTGATGATTTATATAACATAAAAGTCTCGGGTGTTACATTCTACCCCCCTTAAAAAGAATTTCGCCCTCGAAATTTGTCACTTTGCAACAAACAAATGAGGATACTTCTCCCTCATCATATCCTCAATCTCCCATGTAGCTTCTTCAAGTTGGTGGTTTCTCCATAAAACTTTCACCAAGCGAGTGGTCTTGTTTCGTAGGACTTTTTCGCTACGATCCAGAATCTCTATCGGCTGTTCTTCATAAGAAAGATCTTGCTCCAGCGGTACAACTTCTGAGCTGAGTACATGTGAAGGATCTGGTATGTACTTTCTCAGGAGAGATACATGGAACACATCGTGAACTTGAGAGAGATTCGGTGGAAGCGCCAATCGGTAAGCTACCTTCCCAACACGATCCAGTATTTCAAAAGGACCGATATATCTAGGGCTCAACTTCCCCTTCTTTCCAAATCTCATAACCCTCTTCCAGGGAGATATTCGTAAGAACACTTTATCACCCACTTCAAACTCTAGGTCTTTTCTTCGGTTGTCGGCATAACTTTTCTGTCGACTCTGAGCTGCTCTTATGTGTTGTTGAATAGATCTGACCTTTTCTGCCATTTCATCAACGAGATCAGGTCCTAATAGCTTTCTTTCCCCAACTTCATCCCAGCAAGTTGGAGTCCTGCATTTCTTTCCATAGAGAGCTTCATAAGGAGCCATCTGAATACTGGAGTGAAAGCTATTATTATAAGAAAATTCCACCAAAGGTAGGTGTTGATCCCAACCTCCTTTGAAATCCATAGAGCAAGCTCTCAACATATCTTCTAGGGTTTGAATTGTTCTCTCAGACTGACCGTCTGTCTGGGGATGATAAGCAGTGCTGAAACTCAACTCTGTATCTAGAGTATGCTGAAGACTTCGCCAAAACTTCGAGGTAAATCTCGGATCTCGATCAGATATAATAGAAAGTGGTACTCCATGCAATCTTACCACTTCCTTTACATATATCCTGGCAAGCTGATCTAGAGAGAAATCCTCTCTAATAGCAATGAAGTGTGCGGACTTTGTAAGACGATCAACTATGACCCAGATAGCATTATTGCCTTTGGATGTTTTAGGAAGTCCTGTGACAAAGTCCATAGTGATGTTTTCCCATTTCCATTCGGGTATGGGTAATGGTTGTAACATCCCCTTAGACTTCTGTCTCTCAGCTTTAACTTGTTGACAAACCAAGCATCGAGAGACATATTCAGCAACATCTCTTTTCATGCCATCCCACCAGAAGTACTCTTTCAGGTCCCTATACATCTTCGTGCTTCCAGGATGAATAGAGAATGAAGAACTATGAGCCTCATCCAGTAGCTCTTTCTTTAATTCGGGGATGGGAGGA
Organism: Viscum album; assembly: GCA_963277665.1. Classification (NCBI taxonomy): domain Eukaryota; kingdom Viridiplantae; phylum Streptophyta; class Magnoliopsida; order Santalales; family Viscaceae; genus Viscum; species Viscum album. Next base: position 351,380,374 of record OY728121.1, on the reverse strand, counting down.
ACACAAACCCGATTCCTGAACTTTATTATCCCATCACAATCAAGGTTGAATTCAGGAACATTTCTCACCTTCTTTTGTAACTCGACATCTTCTTTCTGTGCCTCTTTAATCTTCACATGTATAGATGGTTGAACATTCATTTGAGAAAGATAAGATTTTTCCCCTTCCATTATAATTCCAAGATCCATCCTTTGTAAATCCATAAATATTGGATCTTTTGTGATCCTCATCATGGATAAACTAGCATGGTCTTGTCGACTTAATGCATCTGCCACCTTGTTTGCTTTCCCAGGGTGGTAATGGATTGAGCAGTCATAATCCTTAATCAGCTCCAACCATCTTCTTTGGCGCATATTCAACTCCTTTTGTGTGAAAATATACTTTAAACTTTTATGATCAGTATAAATATCACACCTTTCACCATAAAGGTAATGCCTCCAAATCTTTAATGCAAAGATTACCGCAGCCAACTCCAAATCATGTGTTGGGTAATTTTGCTCATGGATTTTCAACTGTCGTGAGGCATAAGCTATCACCATATCATTTTGCATAAGAACACACCCCAATCCTTTCTTGGATGCATCACTGTAGATCACAAACCTTTCTCCACTACAAGGCAGTGTGAGCACAGGTGCACTGGATAACCTTCTTTTCAACTCCTTGAAATTCTCTTCACATTCCTCTGTCCAGACAAACTTAACTCCTTTCCGAGTCAACTTGGTGATTGGATTAGATAACCGTGAAAAATCTTTTACAAAACGTCGATAATATCCAGCCAAACCAAGAAAACTTCGGATCTCAGTTACTGTTGTTGGTCTTGACCATCTTTCGATAACCTCTGTTTTTGCTGGATCCACAGATATCCCCTCTTTTGAGATTATATGACCCAAAAATGCAACTTTTTGAAGCCAAAATTCACACTTGGTAAATTTGGCATAAAGCTTCTCTTTTCTCAGGGTCTTCAATATAATTCTCAAGTGATCTTCATGCTCTTCCTTGCTCTTTGAATAGACAAGAATATCGTCAATAAAGACTACCACAAATTGATCAAGATAGTCTCTAAAGACTCTATTCATTAGATCCATGAAGATAGCAGGGGCATTAGTAAGACCAAATGGCATCACTATAAATTCATAGTGTCCATACCTTGTACGGAAAGCCGTCTTTGGTATATCCTCCCTTTTGACCCTTAATTGATGATACCCTGAACGAAGATCAATCTTGGAAAAGTATTGAGCTCCACGTAGTTGGTCAAATAAGTCATCAATGCGTGGGAGAGGATATTTGTTCTTGATAGTGATCTTGTTAAGTTCCCGATAATCAATGCAGAGTCTCATTAATCCATCTTTCTTCTTAACAAATAGAACAGGTGCTCCCCAAGGTGACGCACTAGGGCGTATGAATCCCTTATCAAGATTCTCTTGGAGTTGCTTCTTCAATTCCTGCAACTCAATTGGGGCCATTCTATAAGGTGTCTTTGAAATAGGCAAAGCACCCGGTACGAGTTCTATTGAAAACTCAACTTCACGATTTGGTGGAAGACCCGGCAATTCCTCCGGGAAGACATCATCAAACTCCCGTACAATGGGCATATTCTTAATCGTGAGTTTCTCACCAACCATTTGAGATAAATAACCTTCATTTAGTGGAATCAATACCCATAAGATGGAAGAAATTTCCACTGGAAGGTTATGTTCATCCTTGCATTGATAGACGATCGTAGGTTGATCTGGAATATGAAATGTGACTTCCCTTCTTTGGCAATTGATATGAGCTCCATGTAGAGAAAGCCAATCCATGCCAAGAATTACATCAAATTCCACTAAAGGAAGGATCACAAGATTTGCAGGAAGCACTTTCCCACAAACTTCGATCGGAGAAGAATTATAAACTTCTGATGCGATTGATGTGCCATTAGGTGTTGTCACAGCTAACTCAACATCTAATTGTTGAGGTAATACGGTGATACCCTTAGAAAATTTTTCAGAAATAAAAGAGTGGGTGGATCCAGAATCAAATAAAACATTTGCTACTTTAGAGTGGATGGTAAGTGTACCTTTCACCACATCGTTATCGTACTCCACATCGCTGATAGAAATTGCATGTGACTTTCCTTTGTCTTTAGCCTTAAGAGTTTGTTGACGTCGACCATCATCATCAACCCTTGGATTTGGGCATTGATTGGCATAATGCCCCATCTCCTTGCACTTGAAACATTGAAGTGTAGCAGGTTCATTCTGTGTATCCCTTCCTTTGTTTGCATCATTATACATCTTCTTCCCATTATCACGGCATTCAAATGCCCGATGACCTTCCTTTCCACATTTAAAACATTTACTTGTCCCTTTAAGACAACTCCCTCCATGTTTCTTTCCACACTTTGAGCATAAGGTAAAGTTCATCTTCTTTTCCGTGTGCTCTTTAGATTTTTCTTTGAATTCCATCTTCCTCTTCTTATCAAACCCATGTGACTGATGGGTTACTCCAATCTCCATCTCGACTTTGAGAGCACATCGAACGATTTCCTCGTAGCTATTGAAGTCCCTTATGGCTAACGCCCTTCGAAGACTTGGTTTTAAGCCACTAAAGAATCGATCGATCTTACTCTCAGGTTGGATAATAATACCAGAAGCGTACCTTGCAAGTCTGGTAAAATTTGCTTCATAGGTACCAACAGATTCATCATCCCTTTGCTTCAGTTCAAGGAACTCTTTCTCCATCTTTGTTCGGAGAATACGAGGGAAGTACTTATTGAAAAATAAGTTCTTGAACTCGTCCCATTCCATAGACTCAATTTCATCCCTTTGCCTTGTATTCTTAACAAGATTCCACCATTGATCAGCATCTCCTTCCAAACGATACACTGCTAGGATGACTTTATCATGTTCAGAACATTGAAGAACTGAAAATATCTTTTCAGTAGTACTAATCCATTGTTCAGCAACTAATGGATCAGTAGACCCGCTGAAAGATGGTGGACGCTGCCTCATGAAGGATTCAACAGAATGTTGCTCCCTCCCTTGTTCGTTTGGAAATCCTGCATGATTCATAGCTTGAGAAAGTTGTGTGAGCATGGCTACAAGATTTTGCATTCCAGCTCCCATATCGTTTGGTTGCTCAGGGGGCAATCATTGCATTGCCCATCGCATTCCGCATTAACACGGTTCCTTCGGGTTCCAGCCATTGACTAAAACCAAGAAGAATAGTGTGAGCAACACTAATTATAATAGGAAACCACATAATTCAAGAATAAAATTTTCATGCTTAAGGTCTTATCCTAGGTTATTCAAGGCCATTTCTAAAATTTTGTTCTATGCTTAGACTTATCCTTAGGGTTCTTACTAAGGCTTTCACATCCTAGTTTCCAAAGGTTGACTATACCTTTCCTCTGATACCAACTGTAACGACCCACACTTTACATACATTGTTAATACTTCAAAATTGAATCACACTTATTGCAACATATGACAAAACCACAAAGGACCGTATAGGTATAGTGTCTTTAGAAACTGGGAAACATAAACAACTGGTTCATAAATCTTCTACAGTGTCTCCCATTTATTTCATCATATCTAGGGTCCCTTTTAGCATATTCTACTTAATATCCATCTTCCTGGCCTGGGGAAAAGAAAACATAAAAGGGTGAGCTCAAATGCTCAGCAAGGGCAAATAAAGGAAATAAAAATCATATCATATCTTTTTGAAAATTAAAACCTGCAAAAGAGATCATAATATCTTAACATGGAATAAATCATAGAAGTGAAAATGAGATCCCCATAATCATAACATAAAACTTGAATCTTTGTGGCATGCACACATAATCATGGAAAATCATTTCTTGTTAGTCATGACTCATTGCCAAGACTATCTTAGTGGACAAAGTCCCTTTCTGAACCGAGTTCACTCCTCGTTTCAGTCCTGTATCACTGAACCGAAATAACCTTCCGTTCCAGCCATGTTTATCTCATGAGATATAAAATCATTACCCAATGCATTGGAGGGAGATATAGGTCCCACCCATCTTATAATGAATCCTTTCTTATGTGTTCCACATAATCATAAAACATACATCATCGCATAACACATATAACAAAAATGGGATTCTTGAAACATCATGACATCATAAATCAATTCATATATGATAAAGGAATTCATAAACATAATTCCATCACAATATAGTCAAACCAATGTAAAAATATGGATAGAAACAGAACCCTTTATTATCTTAGATGGAAAATAATTTTGATAAAACACTTGAATTGAATTCTTGAGGAAAATATCCTTTCTTCTTCAAAAACATTTTTCCTTTCATAACATGTCATACAACTTTAAAATAAAAGAAGTTGATTAAAAATAAACTTGAAAACTTGTAAAGGAAGCTTCTTTGAAGTAATGTTTTAAAAATCCATTCATGCCGTATAAGTTAAAAAAAACATTCTTCGTACTTTTGTCGGAAAAGTCAAAAAGTACCTCGTACGGAAAAACGACAAAAGATTCCTTTCATATTCTTTACTAAAAACTCACCTAAAGGTAAAATTGGATTTAAACTATTTCAAGTGGATGGAAACAATATTACCTATTGAGGGAACATGGATGTGGATGATAAAATACACCCCAGTAAATACTTACGAATAAACAATCTCGGATAAAAATGAGATTGTGATATTTCCCTTACCTTAGGTCCGATTTGCTTTGTTCGTGTCCGAAGCTCCTGTATAATGGTTTAAATAATGTTATTTACTTATTCCAGAATCATACATATTGATATGAGATCATATATGGTCATATTATTAGCTTCTTGTTAGTAATATTTCATTGTTACTTGTTACTCGGGTCTTTATAACTTTTTGTTCTTATGCGTGTTTTGTCGAATAAATTCTTATTCTTATCTTTAGGTTATAGATAATTCATTTCCAGAATGGTATTAGTGTAGTATATACCATATTCATTCATTCAATTCATTTATATAATCATTATGAAATGAAGATCATGTAGAACGAGTCGCATCACATCGTGGAGACGGTATTCCGTACGTACGCACGAGTGATGATATCGTTCCTATGATCGTGGAATTGTATTGGAGTATATATATATATATTATTTCAGTATCAATATTACTTAATAATAATCATATATAGTTACTGATTACACCATTATACCCATCCTTGTAAGGTGATGGTGGAAAATAGATTACACCACAGCGTGGAGACGGTATTCCGTACGTACGCACGCGCGGTGATTTCATTTTTCCGTAGGATGGATAGAAGGTGAATTAGGGATGTTTCATATTTATAATAACATATCAGTATGTAAGTAATACTGATGTTATTACTTTATCATGAAACAACTAAATAAGAAGAAGTTGAAGACGAAAGAAATTGAAAAGATCGGTAATGGATATTACCTCTTCTTTGGAACGCCTCTTTGAATTCTCCACTTAGGGAACTAAGAGTGGTCTTTGGAGAAGACCAGGACCTCTAGGACTATTCTAGGGAAGTGGAGAGGGGAAAATGGCAGGGGTTGGCCGAGCTTGAGTGCTCAATTTGGTGTGAGGAGGAGGGGGAGGAGGTGCCCTTTTATAAGGGAGGAGAGGGGCACCTTAGGAATATCTCAAAATATTATTTTATATTAAAGTCAAAATTGGTTTATAATGGTTCCAAAGGGTCTTATTTCGAAGCTAAAGTGGGGATGGGTCGAAATCCTATCAACCAATAGGATTTAGACAAGTTTAGGGTATTATGTTAACCTTATCAATTAGATTTAACTCTAAGTTAATTAATTTAACTTTTACCGTGTCTTTTTGTTTTCTTTCACTATATGGTTAATACACTTACTATAACATGCCAAACGAACCCCAAATTGTTTTTTATTAACATATATATCCTTATCTAAGTCATTTGGCCGAACCTTAGATTTTTAGGAATAAAATAACAATTAATAATATAATATTTGATTTAAAAACTATTTTGTGTCAATTTTGACACTATTTGATATATGATTTTTTTCAAAGTCATAACAGAATTATATGTTCGAACCAAGTTGATTAAATCAATAATAATATATCATAGTAACCTAGAAAATTAGTCGAATTCATAAAAAGTCTCAAATTACATTTATTCTGGTATTTAAATTATCAATTTTGTCAATATTTCATTAATAAGATAATTACTGCATCATCTTTGTGTCATAAATAAATTAAATTATTTGATGTCTAAAAATTACAAATAAAATACCATCATGTAGGAAATATTTTTAGCTTTCTAATGAATATTTACAATCGAATTTATCTTATGTATAACCCTATATTAAAAATGATTTACTTATTAAACTTTGATTTTAACTATTTTAACCCTTCTTTAAATAAATTAATAATAAATGTCCTAATCTAATCCAAGTGGGCCTAAATGGTCATATTTTATTCCTAAGTTTGTTCTTGGTCGAATTACACTTGTCCAATAGAATTAGGACATGTGTTAGGGTAATATTAATATCATATTTACCCTTAGTTACCCTATTTACTATTAACCAAAAAATTATTTTCATCTCATTGAACCACATTTTAGTCCTTGATATTAACCGTGTCTCTCGGATTTTTGAAATTCCATTCACAGAAGCGGTAAAATTAAGTTTTATGCAAAATTCAGTTTTTAACCTACCACTTAGTGGTTTCACTATTCATCAAAAATTAAAAGTTTTCAGAAAAATACCAAAATTTCACCCTAGGCTAATTTCGATATTCTGAGTCCAAAAATGAAGTCCATTTTGAAAAATAAAATTTATAAAATTTCAAAAAGTGGTTATTACTATTCATAACGGCTAGTTTTAATAGCATATTGTTGTTTAGTGAAACTCGGTATTGCGTACGACGCAAGCTATCGAGGAAGGTCGCGATTGCGTGTAAAGCAAGCCAAGAAAGTGTTGTGTAGAAAAAGATTCCTTTGATGATTTATATAACATAAAAGTCTCGGGTGTTACAGGCATTGTACATAAATCCATGATAATCACCCATTTACTGGCTAGAGGTGGGTGATGAAGCTTTAATGTGACCACGTCTCGTGAAGGAGACTTCTAATAAGGTCCAGTTGTTTCAAAAGCAAATTTCTACCACACAGTCTCATCATAAATCATAGGCCTATCATTAGAGAAGAACTTTAGAGTTCAAGTTTTGGGATTGAGTTTTCTTGCATGTTACACTGAGGTTGGGACACAAGAGAATCAGGAGACCAGGTAAACTTTCATCGAGATACGTCAGTCTGTTTGATATTATAGAGATCGTCGGGCTGGTTTCTAATTTCTTGTATTTATGTCATAGGTATGGGTATATGTACACCCTCTTATAGGTTTCTCAGTTATGACATAACTTTTTGGACATGCCTCACACATTTAAGCCTGAGGAATTGGAGTTGTAGGAAGATGTATCCTTTGAGGAGCATCCCATTCGTATTGTGGATCATAGCATAGTGGTTCTACATGTCCTGTTTTTTTTTATTTTGTATGAGTTCTTTGGCAGTATAGGCATGTGAAGGAAGAGACATGGGAGAGGGTGGCTGACGTACGATCTCAGTGGCCTGAGTTTTTCTCTTACATTTATCTATCAACCTTGGAATGGAAATTTGAGGACGAATTTCTTTTAGGGGAAAATTTGAAAGAAACCTGTTTTCCGTTGAGGTACAGATCCTTCATTTTTAGTTTATACTTACGAAAATGGATGAAAATAGGTCATGTTCTGGATGATTTCCTATTATACAATGTGACTGAGGACTATATGCAGTATAGTTTTTGTACACTCCATGTAAGAAGGGCTAAATTCCTTGCAATCCCAGTACACGACCATGTAATGGTATAACCAAGAAATTATACGAACATGATGTGTAGTCTTATTTACAAACCATGTAGTTTTTTAAATTGATTTAATCGAGTAGCACACTATTTTTTCCAAAATGTACATAAACGAACACCATTTGATGAGTTTCACACCCAAGAGATTTGAACGAGATTTTTCCTACCATTTCATCAAATAAACTCCATTTCAATCACTATGAGATGCATTGGTTTCCCCTCAGTGATCTCTTAATTCTATTTGATTCCTTCCTCCTAATTTATTTTCTATACCTATTTATTGAGAGTTGACCATTTATCATAATTTTATAGATCTTCTAAATTTTAGGTTTATTCAAATCCCAAAACAGGATGCGGAGGGTCGTACGAGTACGAGGTAGGCGGTATTGTGCTTTTTGTTGATTTTATTGATGTTTATATATGACAGATTATTATGTGCCTAATTTTAGGGTGTCTCTTGGTTGAATAATAAAACTTGTTATTTATTATTGATAATTGTGTAATTAATTTGATTATTGAACACATGTTTATGGTAGTAAAACTTTATTTAGGGACACCCCATGGGTGTGTTTTCCTTGGATGGCTGATTGGTCAAGATTTTGTATGAGGCTTGGCTTGAATTCCCATTTATGTGTTTTAAAACTGTATTTCTCTTTATATAAATTTTATTGATGAGATACCTGTTATATTAAGCCTTATAAATTATTAAATTGAAAAATAGGCATGTGGTGTGTTTTTCCCATGTGAGTTATCCTTGTTTGGAAATTTAATTGTTTAATCTACGTGTGTTGGTTATTAGGTAAATTGTTCCCACATGACTTGATTTTGTTAAAGCAATGTGATAGTATAATTCACATGTCTTTATTTTGGTATTGAATGTGTAGTTTAATTAAATGATAAAAAGAGGTAATTAGAAATGGGTGAGCCACAATATCAGTTAAAAGAAAAGTTTGGGATCATGTGACTAATTGCACCATATACACCTTGGGTGAACCATTGTATCGGTTCAATGATAATGTACATGATCAAGAGGATTATTATGTAAAGTACATTAGCAGGCCAATGTTAGGGTGGTTGGGCTCATTGAGTATTATTTAAAATTAGAAGAAAACCTAGGATACATTGTGGGATACATAGGCAGATCTCCATTTGAAATTGATTAAATGATTATTATGTCATGAGATGAAGATAACTTTTATACGGGGGGGGGGGGGGGGGTCGTCGGGCCTATGTCAGACCTCGAGACATAAAATAATTAATGTAACTTGAATAATGAAATGGATGACTTATGTCGAATTTTCCAAGCCAAAGAAAAATCATGTATTCAGCCTTTACTTATACATATTTTCATCATCTTCTAAGACATGTATTGTGACTTATTTTGAGTACTCATAATTTACTACATCCACTTGTGTACACATCCTTTTACATATAGTCAATGAAAAATTGGCACCGAAATTTGGCAGTTTCACTATTAGTATTTATTCTAACACCCTGTTTGAGTCATTCTTTTGGGCCCAAACAGATTATATATTTGTTGGTATTGATAAGGGAAAGCACCCGTCTACAAGTACTTAATGTGATTCTTAGGATTCGGGGAGCATGGAACCAAGTTGAGGATTTTGATTATTTCTAGTCTCTTTTGATTCTATTGTTATTTTGAGACATATATTATGTATTACTAAAATTTACTTGTTTGGATTATTTCCATGAACATGTAAAATATTGCATCATCTTTTGTATTGAATGATGCTTGGTTATTTTTCTTATTAGTCATCCAATGTTTATTTCAGTTTCATGTTGTTTACTAATTCCACTCTTTTATATTATTATTCCGCTATTTTACACTCTTCCAATGATAGAATTGTTTCCCCACTATCACACCTAAGGACCTCACTGCTAGTCAGCAACCTATGGCATTTTAGGAATTCCCTTGAGACCACGTGGCCAACCGGGTATGGGGAAATAGTTGAGTGTCACTCGGATCCAGGACGTTGCACCATGCATCCCATATCAAACTCCTATATAGTTTATCTACATTGAATAATAAATATCTTCCCTGCTTCAGCTTTGAGCCGACACTGTGGTCGACACCCAAATAACACTACACCCACCCTTCCAACACTGGCTGTGACACATACTGTCCATGGGATTCCCTATGAGATTCTTGCCCAATATATGTGAAAACTCATCCATGCACTACACAATATTTATACACATTCCTATATGGTTCATAGGGAAACTATTTGTGACCATATATACCTACTATCATGATTAGTGGCTTGAGTTGTCCTCACATGGGCATGGTTAACCCTTAGGTCTCATATAATCCTTATTTGAGGATGTCTTGGCTACTATGTGTGGTTGGCCATATTTTTTAATAAAATACTCCCATATAAATACTTAGAAAAAATCTGTGTAAACAATGGAATTCAAAAAATTCATGGCCACCTCTTCTAAAATCTTCAAAAAAACTCATACAGTTATAATAATATTTGAGTGTCATGATTCACCTTAATGAACAATATTATTCTTCATGATCTCCTTCAATTTATTCCTCATGAAAATTAATATTTTCATTCAGGGTCTTATTCATTAAAATAAATATTATCATGATCTTTAAATAAAATCCTCCAATTCATATTATTTAGTTTTTAGAATATCAATTCCAATGATCTTATTTGACATCAAAAAAACTTTCATATTTGTTTCAAATAATTTATCAAAATTGATATATGCATTTAAACTTAATATTACTTCTTTAATAATTAAAATTAATTTGAGAATTATTCATTCATGACATCCAATGTCATCTAAAAAATCCATAACTATTATCTAGGTGTCACCATGGAACTCAAAGTCATTAATATATGTTTCTTGGAATATTAACACCTAAGGAATTCATCCAATACCTATTATCATTTGAACTAAATGATCATATTAACATCAAAGAAATATTCATATTTCATTGATCAACATTTTCTAACAATGGAAATCATTGAAATAATATAAAACCCACAAAAAATGTGGGATCTTTATCAACACCTTGGTTATCAAACTTATGGATATTCTCACAATTTAATTTTATAATGTAAGGAATGTTGAATACCCTTAGTTGTTTCAAAAACTGGGATTCTTTATAATATATCTCGTAATATTTCATATCATAGTTCATTATATAGAATCATAGATTCTGAACATAAATATTGGCTCTGATAACATGGATCTTGAAATATCAAGGATTGCAATGTTTGATCAAAATTTTTCATTCCATTTCCATTAAACTTTTATTTATTATTTTAGAAATGCAATTTCACCGTGGTTTGTATGGTTCACTGAAACTATAAATAATTACATGTTACCAAGATAATACCTAAAATTACCAATTTTATATTCACCTCTATTATTAATATGAATTTTCATCCAAGCATATCCAAAATATTTTTCTACACTTCTCATAATACTATTAATCATTTTTAAATCCTATTATTTATGTCAAAAATATAATACCTGAAATACAACTAATGTAGTCAATAAAAGAAATAGATTACATTTATCTCTATGTTTATGTTCTTTCTCATAGGCCCATAAATATAAGAATGTATCATCTCCAAGGGATGAGTTAACTGTATATCAACATTATTATGTACTAGATCTACAATCATCCATTTTTATAAAATAGAATAACACCAATAAATTTTCCCTACCATGTTTTTAATATCATCCATAATTTCTCTCATTATTTTCTGGATCATATTACTCTAATAGATATTCCAATCCATTTTATTCCATAGATTATATTCATCTATTAAGCACAACTAACATGAACATTGTGAATCACCAACATGAAACAAGTTTCCCTTTATTCATTGGCCTCCTGTTTTAATGTTCCCATATTATATCCTCTAAATAGAAATACCATATTTTCTGTTTGTTTTTAACATCATTAGAATTTTGTAAACACTTAACATGTCTTGTTTGAGCCCATAAAAAAAATTCTCTTCTGGATTTCAACTTTTATTCCCCAATGATATCAAAACTAATGCCTTTGATTATGACTGACTCATTATTTACAAAACCCAACATACCATCCTAATAATATTTTATATTCTTTAACAGCTTCAAATATATGTGAAGTACAAAGATTATCTAATATCCAAATTTCTTCCATTTATATGTTTGAGAGTAGTTTATTCCCCTAAGGAATTTTATTTCCTTTTATCTACATTCCTATATGGATTTTGGGCTTTTAAATTTACTTTTTTATGCAGGTAACATAGAAATACATCTATTTTCATGATTTCCATGTTGATAAAATATTTCATAAACAATTTCCAATGGTTGGAATATTTTTTCAATCTTAAAAATTGACTTTCCCAGGCTTCTATCGTTGAGTGGGATGAATCCCCCTCAGACGTTTCCTCTAGTTTATTCTAGATTCATCTTATTATATTTATTAAACCAAAATATTTTCACCGTATTTCAAAATCCTCCACAATACAAAAAATAACCATAGAATGTATATTTCCTCTAAAACATTGATACATACTGAAGTTTTGTCTCTTCTTGTAATAATATTTTTCAATTTTGAATGTGTTATTCATTATGAAATAATGTTTTGGCTTCCTCCTAAAATTTTCCTCTTATCCTCAATAAAATATTCGATTTTAGATTATTTGTGTATGGAATTTAAAACCATAAAAACTTTAGGTATTTTCAATAATGGAAGTTTTGGATTGAAAAATAGTCTTATTAGCTTGATTTTTGTTCTATACATTATCTTCTTTTTTACAAATCGTTAAGGAATTTTTTTTGTTGATCCTCCTAGGGTTCGTACTTCTTAGAGATTTCAAAAACATTGGTAACTAAATTCTGGAACTCTTTAATTTAGTAAACATCTTTATCAATATTTTTATAAATTTAATCAAAATTATCTTCCTTCAATTTCGAAATTTCTTCAATATTGATATTGAAATTGTCCTTTTCATTATGAAACATTTTAGGTAATGAACTTATTTCAACAACATGAATTTTTTTAGAAGAATATTCTTGATTATTTTCTGAAAGTTTTTCCTTCTTAAAATTCATATTTTACATTTCAAATATTATTATCATTATAATACATTATTTAAATTCTATCCTAAGCATAAACTCAATTTGAGCCTCTTATTATTTTTTGAGAGATAATACTTTCATCACCACTGAAATTATCATAATTTACTTTTACAATAAAATGTTTTTTAGTAGCATCTTCACTCGAGTTGTCATCTTTATATTCACTATTTTAATCATCATTAGGCATAAAAAACACTTTATCCTTCTATATTTAAGGAAATTCATATACATTCCCTTATAATTGGAGTTGAATTTTATTCCTTATTTTTAAGGGATATAATTAACTTTATATTAACTTCATCAAAATCATTATCTTCTTTATATGTTAGACAATTTTTATCAAAATATCTAACATCACTTCATCTAAAAACTTTCAAATATAAAATTCCTTTGTAGTTTCTTATGAATATTTTCACATTATAACAAAAAAGGAAATAAATTCATCAAAAATTATTACAAACCTTATCTTACATTCATGATTACCATGTTTCTTTTAGTAGAACATTACTAAACATGTCTTAATTGACAACTTTGAATGAAATTTTCTGATCATCCTTTTATTTGTACTTCATAAAATTTTCTTTTCTCATTTCATATATTTTGAGAGTTCTATATAGATTATATATACATATATTTTTAGGGTCTTTTCCTTCCAATGATGAAACTTTTACATAACATTTATCATGAATAATTAGTAGTATATTTTCAACAACGTTCTAATATTTAATCTTCTCACCATGAAACCTTATAGTGTTTAAAATTTTATTCTCCATTGTAATGAAATCCCCAAAAGATTCATAATCACCCATTTTAAGATGTTTATACTTCAAATTGTATTTTATAAATTTTATTTATTTCAATCCATATTTACTTCATATATTTTATTTAACTTTTCCCAAATTCCTTTATCTATTCCAAATCCAATATCTCTAAGAATCTCTCTTTTAGAGAGTGAGTAAATTATATCATTTATAGATCTCCCAGCATTCTCACGATTCTTTATACCAGTAGATATAATGTAAAGAACCTTAGTATGAGGACAAAATCAATATGTAATATCTTTATGAACATCATAACTAAGGGAAGTAAAGGTAGCGTTATATATTTCTAAATTTTATAATTTATTCTATCACTAATAAGAATCATATTAAATTTAATATAATTATGATCATAAGAAACATATCTTTTCATTAATGTTCTCTATAGTTTCATTGAAAGAAACATTCGGTTTGATTGCAATTTAATGGACTAATCGAGATCTATGTGATCACTGAGAGGGGGATGATCGAATAATTCTTTTTTTCTTTTTATTTTTTTATTTCTTAAAAAAAATTCATATCCTTTTAAAGTGATATGTCTTTTCTAAAAACAATCCAAAAAGTAAACCCATGGGAATTTAAGTATTTACAAGGTTCAGTACTCATTAGGAGTAGCTTTTCCCAACAACTATTTGTAAAATATTTAGTTCAGTTTCATTGTGTACACTAAAACATTAGTACCCACAGTTCATCTGGTCACACGTTCATTTTTTCTATATGATAATATTGATATAGAATCTATATCAGTTATCCTATAACTATTTCCACTTCCATAATTCATCTTATTCCACATTAACCTATTTGACTGATCATTTATTCACATCATCAGTCTGATAGTAATTGATTGTTAATATCTATTCAGTATATGTGTTTCTAATATACCATGAAAAAATATATATTATTAACTTTACAATTTTTTTCACCTTTTATAACCTCTAATTGCATGAATAATGTTACTCTTGTTCATAAAAACAACTCCACTATATAGTAGTTTTTATAGTTGAACATGTTGGAAATCCAATATATTTTATTAGTTAATAAAAAATTCAATTTTAAATTTACCACTCAAATAAATTTCACTATATTCTTATCAATACTTTTAGATTATTATTTAATATTATTTAAAAATTGATGCCAATGAATTTATTCAATATTTTTTAACATATGTGTAATGAAACAGCATCAAACCATATTAATAATTTGTAATAATCGTGAACTACCTTTCAGTTGTCTGATAAAACATTATGAAATCCATTCCATCTGATGAGATTCCATATCATGTACCTTTACAACATTATAGTAACATCTTAGTAGTTTTCCCACTAGACATCCTTCATCCAATGAATTTCATCGGAACTCTTTTTTTTGGTACATTAGGATTCCATCATCTAACCAATGATCTTTACTCATAAATTGTCATCTATTACCTCAAGGAATTTTACGAGATCCTTCTATAACATATTATCTTTTTAACTTCATACATGTTCATGTCATAGAAATTATAGAAAAATGATCATCTAATAGGCTCAAAATGGAGATATAAAAAGATATTACATGATGGTCATCCTTTAGTCATACATAATCTAATAACATTACTCAACAATATAACATTAAACATAAAATTTTTTTCTATTTATAAGACATTAAAAAACAGAAAACACAATATTCTAGCATTTCATGTAGCCATAAACATCATTTCGTAGTTGGGTTTTACCCTAACATACCATGCTCATATACATTTATGCAACAATTCAAAAATGTTTTAGAAAACCTTCTTCACCAAGAGTCATTATAAAATCATATGTTTGATGAAAATATTTATAATTTCATGGTATTAAATTTATAATGAAATGAATTTACTTCCCTTTATAATTATGGTTGGATCATGATATCTTCCATTACTCATGATGTTAGAAACAATTAGAGCAGAACAAGACTACCTGATTTATTTAATGAATAATAAGTTTGATAAAACATGTAATCATGGTAAGATAAAGATTTAGAATATTTTACATAACAAGAATCCTTTACCCCATAACCTTAATCTGCTGGACTTGGTCCAGTAAATCTTCCAACAATCTCTACCTGACTACCTTTATTGGAATTAATGACTATGTAAGGTGATATTATGTTAGATAACAGTATAAAATACTTTCCTAAAAAAATTCCATAATATTCGAAAACACTTCTATAAACATGGTCATGAGAGAAATTTTAATGGAATAACTAAATAGAATATCACGATTTTTGAAAAAAGACCTATATTGAGTAATTTTCATTAGAAAATATCATTCTAGATGAATCTTACTGACTTGTGAGTGGAGTTGAGTTTATAACACTATATTTACCACATCCTCAAATACACACATTAGATAGAGCATAATAGATTATTTGTTAATGAAAATTTAAACCATTGTGATTGTATTATAAACAAAACTCATATTATATTCATTATTCTAAAGACTGATCCTTAAAAAGTGATCATAGATCATCATGGGGGAACTATTCATCTAAAATCTTGATGTGACTAGAATATTACTCATAGGTAAGGTGAATATATTTAAGATAATTAAATATTGTAAAAAGGTTGTAGTGAAGATGAGTCATGTGTTCCTCATACACATTATGGGGAATGTTTTATTAGGGAAAGAAAATGGTCCAAAACATGACTGGTATTTTATCATCACCTAGTTATCTCCCCATGATAATGAGGTGTTCGTCATTATCCCTAAGTATTTATTCATCATTTTCAAATGAATATAGTTGTTTACATATAATTTTATCAATAGTAGTGTGAGTATTTTGAATATTTCCACAAATGTTAATGTTTTACTAATATTTGGGAGGCATCGATGATGATGAAAACCTTAGGTTTTCCATTAACTGGGATAAAACACAATTAGTTAATAGTTGAGTTCATGGAATAATTGGAATTTTCTTTTCTAGTACCAAGGATATAAAAGAATAGTTTTTTCATAGGAAGTACCATCATTCTGAGGAGCGTTATCATAATGAGGAGGACCTCCATAATTGTTAGTCTTGGATTTTTATACATGGGGATAAATACAACATTATATATTTTCGTCATCACCATGTGGAGGAATTCAATGGTTTCTTGTTAATATTTATCACCTTGGGGAGAAAATTTATAGTTACATGTTTTTTATTTTTATATAGTGAGGACCACTAATTTAGTTTGATATTGTTTTCATGTGGAAGTTATCTATGACATACTCCCTAGTGAGGACCTATAGAGTTTTTGTGTTAGTATCCATATGGATGGCCTCTTTGGTTATTGTTTTTTTATTATCATTGTGGAGAGGACCTATACATCAGTAAGATATTTTATCAATGGGAATAACTATATCAAATATTCTCTCAGGACATCCTCCAATGTTTTAAGCTTGATTTCCATGGAGAGAGAATCTATGGTAGCTGAATTATTGATCACGTTCATGGGGAGGTCATCAACTTGGTAAATTCACTTTATCATGGGGAAAAAATCCTAAATATGTGCCTTGGTTAGGGCCTCCATATCTATTTGGTTGACTAATAATGTAATTTCCACCTTTTCAGTTGATCACTACACTATGAGGATGTCCTTTTATGACATCTATATGATGTTTCAAAATGGGAAGGACCTCCCTAAAAATATTTATTTTCCTATAAGGAAGATCATCACAACATAGACTCTAGATTTTAAATATAGAGTGATGTACTTTTAATTGTATATAGGTTGATATTTTTTGGTTTTTTTCTCTTACTAATGAGGGGTCAACCAAATTAAACCTCAATGATTTCTAGAATGAGGATTGAGGCTTCTTATCCATGATAATATTTAACCACCCTCTTATAACCATCAATATTTATTGGCAAGAAGAAAGTTTATTATAATTATCATGCATGTAAACATACCAATGGGTCTCAAAATATGGATACCTTCTATTCAATCTCCTTGGGGACCTAGATTGAGTGGTTGGGGATAGATCATCAATATCATCTTCTAGATTGATTATGGTAATAGGCTGGCCTTGATATTGGTTAGTATGTGCCTTTTTATAAAAAATTATATGTTTATATTTATGTATTACCAAAGAAATACCCACTCTTGAGTACCATATTATGAATAATTGGGGCCAGGGCCTTAATCGAATATTCCATAGTGGTTTTATAAGAGACTAAAGTAGATAAATGATGCAACTGACCACAGTTGATATGAAGTTCCTAGTAAACTCTAGAAAAACTATCATGGTATGAGAGACATCTTAATAAAACTATGTAAGATAAGGATGTTTTATCTTATTATTGGGATGGGATCTTGAAATGGATTGATTTATAAATATAGGATTCCTTCATTATAATATCCCATTTATATGGCATGGATTATAAGGCACAATCTCCTCAGGGATTTCAACTTCCAACTACAATATGGTAATGTAGGTATTTATATTGTACTACAAAACCATGGCATTACCACTTAGTGGGTGATAATATCTTTAACGGTTGGGGGGATAAATAGTTATAAAAAATAGAATATTCCCAGGGAAATTTTTTCTTATGATATATAGAAACCTGGGTTACACATAATTTAACCCATCGTAGACCATAAATTTAACACTTAATGATGAATTGATTAATCAGGCCATTTTTATATGATAGAGAGATAATTAAGAGATAAAAATAAAGAACCCATTAGTTCTGTATCAAAATTGAGTGCATTGATTATCAATATCTCTCATAGGTAAATGATTCATATTTGGTTCACTATTTCTATTTATAACATGTTGACATCCCCTTTTTTAATCATTTGTAGATATGATTTCCAAAAGTACGAGACCATTAGTATAAAATATTTAATCATCTAGTTTCACAAAAAAAAAATCAAGAGGATAGAAGGATGACTTATCCATTATAGTATTTATTTTTTATTTTGGGACTCTCCTATTGATTTATGAAAATTTATTTATATCACTCCCAATAAACATATTAATCACCATTACTATGTTAGTCATCAATTAATACCATGTATCAATGAGGATTCATTATGTATGTGAGGTTCTCAAACATTACATTTACTGTATTATTAATTGAACAATACATTAAAACCATATAGTTGGTGACACTGTACTTTTTCAACATCCAAGGACATGATCAGTAGTTCGGAGTTTGGATTTTTCTTAAGAAAATGGATTCCAATGTCTCTTTATAAAATTAACAAAAACCCATCTTATTTAGTGTTGTTTAATTATTCATGTTGTAAACTTTTTGGTCACGTGAAAAGGACCATAAACATTCATTTTAGGTTATTGTGTCAATGTTTAGAAAAGAGACTTAGAATATTATGAATTTGGGGCCTACAGTGTACCTATTATGTTCATGATTTCCTAACCTTGGTGTACATTTAATTAGGGTCGTCAAACTGGGACTGATTTTAAAAAACTCAGACTCTTGAAAAATGGAATTCTAGGCCCATGTGGTTAGAAATTATTGGTGTAGGAAAAATGGATGAGGTATAGTTTCTAGTTTAACATGAAATATGAGTTAGGTGAAGTTGGGTTTGGGATTAAACCAGGTTGTAGGCCCATTTAGTTTTCCTCTTTAAAATTAATAACAAGATATTAAAGGATGAAAAGACATACAAATAATATGAACTAGGGAATGAAGTTTGGGTGTTAAACTAGATTAGTGGTATATTTGGTTTTTTGTATCTCACTCAATGAATTAATGGAGATGATTGATTGTTGATGAGCTCTAAGTTCCAATTCAACCTATCTTCAATAATTTTCACGATCCAAAAATAATTTCATCATTTTTTAGAAGTTAAAGCCCCAAATAACCATGGTAATACATGATTGATTCTGTCCTAAAGATTTTGATATTTATAGAGGAAATACTAGAGGATCTCATTATCAAGGGAATATATTATTGAAGGGAACGAAAAATAGTGGATATTGACCCATTCCTGTAAATTTGGTGGTTTGGGTTGAGGCCTTTTTATTGTAGGATTATTAAGTTTTCAACCTAAGAAATGATATTCTATTAATTTCTTTTAGTCCATTAATTCAAAAGACATAAATTTATCCATTGGGAGAAACCAAGGTGAATGAAATATCCATGAAATATTTTCAATGTCGGAGAAGAATCCATTTTGAAGAAGCTGATGAACCATTTTACTTATCTATGAAAATAATATTATGTGGATGGGGTTACCCTTATTCAAATATTTGGTGAAGAAAATCCATTTAAAAGAATAAAACACAAACTTTATGAAGCCCTTGTTCTATATAAGATTATATTTATAAAAAAGGTTTGGGTTCATAAGAAAGGATAGATATTTAAAGCTATCCCCTATGTTAATTTTACATGGTGGGCTCCAATCATTAAAATTCAATGTGGGTAAGACTATACTCGAAAATAATTATGGGTTGGTCTATGAACAATTATTTGGCCCATATAATAATGTGTTTTATGTACCAAAGAACCTAATTATTTTATGAAGTAGATAAATTTACATACAAATATTATACATCGGTTCTTCTATCTCTTAGTACTTGTATTGGGAGTCTACTTGTTGTCATTTTCTTCCAAAAAATATCAATCAACAAAATCACTCACTAAAGATGTGTTTTTTATTGAATCCCATGACCATAATATTCTAATTGTCTAGAAACAATTTCATGTGTTCATATTTGTAGAATGAATTTCTAATTTGTAGTCTCAAGACATCAAGAACCTCCAACAAAAAAAAAACTATTCGTAACTGCATAAGATTACCTCTTACACACCATAGGTGAGAAAGTGAATACCAAGAGTATTTATGACTATTTGAAGATACTACCTCTATTTTGAAAATTTAATGGTGTCAAAAAACAATGATTCATCGCCAAGAACACCCATAACAATTGGAAAGGATTGAATCCCTTTTGTAAATTCTGTGAACCCTAGCATGAATCTTATTTTCACCATAAAATCTTTAGAAATTTTTATCTTTTTCATGTGTAATAATATATATTAGCATGTTTTTATTCCATTATTAAAAGAAAAGTGTTTATCATGGTTTCACGCACCATGAATCATACCATGTGTATGCTTTAATAAAGGAGTTGACGAACCATCTTGGTAGAGTACTCTTCGATAATATATGTGAACCAGATATATAGTGTTTCTTCATGAAAGAATCAATATTCCAATAATATGGGAATGTAATTTTCTTAAATTTGGGTTTTCAATTATTTACTTAAAAATATATTTAGTAAAATAATTGTTCAGCATCATTCATAAGTGTTTGGTGTACTTTGTAAGACTTACTAATTTAGATTTTATAAAAATAATTTATAAAATCAATGGTCATGGGTTGTTATCATTATGTAAAGTCATTATGGT
Organism: Viscum album; assembly: GCA_963277665.1. NCBI lineage: Eukaryota > Viridiplantae > Streptophyta > Magnoliopsida > Santalales > Viscaceae > Viscum > Viscum album. Next base: position 351,359,219 of record OY728121.1, on the reverse strand, counting down.
TCATGTATTTTATGTTGATATAAATTAGTTTTAATAAATATACATTAAAAATGTTTTTCGAGTGGTATTCAAGACCGTTTTCATTGATAAGGTTGAACATTTGTCACTTTTCCAACAGTCCTTTGGTATTATGGAATTATTATCTCATTTTTTAATGTTTCCCCTATATGGATAAAAATAATTTATCCCAATGTAAATGAGAAATTCACTTTTTAGAGTGTAATCATTATACCATTTTTTCTATTAATAACTATTATTTCACTACTTATTCATCCCCAAGTGTGTATATCTTATTTTTTATTACAATTCCCATTTATTTATTATATAACTTCCTTAATGGTTTTACCTTCTACATGTATGTAATATAGGTAATAGATCTATGTTTTTTGCATAATACAAGTTTTGTATTAGTGAAGGAATAACCAACTTATGGACCAACTATATAACTTTCCTTGGCTAACAGATAGTACTGTATACAGTTGTATTATTAAACAGATTATCCACACATGAAATTTTGATAACTCACGTTTATCTGATTGGGTTTAAATTTTAATATCATAGGGGTTATGAGTGTTTGTGGGTTGTAATCAAGGTTTAATTTCATTTTTTCCATATATATAGGGGGAATGATAGCTACATATACCTATGAACTATCACTTGTCATTGGTTGGTTCGTACAATGGATGAAATTTTAATTATTGTAGGAATTTAGGGTAAACATTTCCTGAATATTTATATAGTTATTTTGGTGAAGGTTATTTCAATGGGTCAAAAATTCTTTGAAAGAGGTCCAAAAGAATCATTTTACTACCCAAATCATTTATTCTTATTATTATTTGGGAAATCCTTTATGAATCTCTTTATTTTTTACTTTCTAACAAATAGATATCATTACTGCCCAAAATACGTGTTATTTCCATGCTGCAAAGGTACTTTTCATATTTAATAGTATATAGTTAATTCAATTATATCTATTCTTCTATCTCAATTCACATTTAAAAAATTCATCTTTAAATTATTATATTATTCAATATATTTATTATATATTCTATTATTACTGAAGTTATAATTATGTCAACAATCTATTTGAATATGGGAACACTAGAAATAAAGGATCTGGAAGAAGAATAATTCATGAGAGACCTACTCATTCATCTCACTGTTATTCTTTTTCATGTTCTTAAAAATCTTATTCAACTCATTTTTTATTATTTCCCAATGATTTTTGATCTTATTCAGGAATTTTATACCCAAATGATAGGAAAAAATCTTATTATACTTTGATATAATAACACATGAATAAAAATAATAGGTTCTACTAAATAATAATCCATTTGATGTTACCCATTTCCAAGAGTTGTTATCCATGAGGGAGAACATTGAAGAAGAACTATAATCCACTTTGACATATCAAAACAAAGACTAGTTTTTTCTAATATTATAAATAAAATGAAGATAAATCCTCATATAATAAATCTTCTTATGAAATAGACCATAAATATATTCATAAATAATATTTTGGATATTATATGTTAAAAGAGAACATGTAGACTATGGTATGGGTTGAATCAAATATTAATAAATCATACATACTTATAATGTATGGAATTATAAAACATGGTAAGCCTCCAAAACCACCAAATTTGTAACAATCATAAATATCCTTTATCAATGATAAAGAGGTTTCTACTATGAGAATTGACACTACCTATGTCTCTAATATAACCAGAATTGATCCTATTGTGTAAGAAGAAAAAATTCAAAAGTTAAAAGATCTATAAACTCCAGAGTTTTCATTATTTCATTAATGAGATAAAAAATGGTGATATATCAAATGAAAATATATTTTTTAAATTAAAAAATTCCAACAAATATTTTGAAATTTGAGAAAAACATGGAAGTAATGGATCATCATATCCCAAAAAATAATTTATCTATATAACATTGTGAATCAGATAACGATTCAACTCTTGATATCCAATTTTTGAATAAGTTTAGGGATGTGTGGAAATATATTGTTGACCAAAAAATGATTTGGAAAATTTAGTTTTGATAAATTATTCTTATCATTATATATTTATCAATATTTGATGAAAACTAAAAGACAATATAATTTTATATTCTACTAACTCTATTTTTTCCTTCGCAGATATAATATTTATATCTTGTTGAATAAATAATTTGTCCCCTAAAAAAATGAGTAGATAAAATTTATGATCAAATAATTTTATGATCATGATAGGAGTTATGTTTAATACATCTTTGAAATATCATACGTGAGAATGATTAGAGAGTTATTGGAGTATTATATATGGTGGGACATCATTACATATCGATTGAATAGGGATATAATAACTTTGGAGGAGAATCATGTGATGTATATACTTTTATAAAGTAGAAATTGAAGCATTGTGTCCGAGAAATATTTAATAAATCATATTGAACAGTTTAGTGGTGGAGAATCATGTAAAAATTAAAATGAGGACCAAATAAGGAATTTAATATGTGTAAAATTATTCTTATGTATAACTTTATAAAATTATACTTAGTAAAGTTACATGGTACACCATTAGAGGAAGATGTATGGTGTGTATTATTTTCTTTATTAATATATATTTTATAAAGATAAATTATTAAATAATTTTTATATTTTATTATTATTTATTAGATGAGATATCATGGTAAAAACCAACTACATAGTTGTAATATTGGTATTGGTTACATTATTTTAGTGTCAAACTAATAAAATGTCACTAATGTTTTATCCTTCATTTAGCCTATTTATATCCCTATCATTTGTCAATGAAGAGTATTCTTAATATTTAACTCTTTATAAGTATCCTATGCCTCAAAAATCATGAGAATAGAAGTAATTATTTCTAGGTTTCTCATATGGGTTCTTTATGAGTAGTGATAATATTTTTTCTAGGTTGTATGATGGGGTTAATGTTTGACACTACCTAAATCTATAAATAGTATTTTCCAAACAAGGTTAGCTTAGTAAGCATATAAATTTTTAAAAAAGTTCTTTAAATGAGAGTTTTTCATTATAGTACAATTATTTTCATTATTCTCTATGTAACCCTTTGTGAATATCATTCATAATTTAATTCAAAATATAGATATTATATATTTAATTTTGGTTTAATAATACTGAATGGGAAAGATATTTTATACCATCGATAAAAAATTTGTCATGCCTTAATCTAGTTTTTAATATTCCTCTTTAAAACTCATCATTAGAGATATATAAACTTTATAAGGTAGATTATATCTAATATAAAAAATTATAATTAAATTTTTTCATTGTGTAAATATTTAACATATTCTTGATAGAAATTACAATATTCTTAATTTCCACTTGCCCAAAAAAATCTTCATAATTTAAGATCCTTTATAATTATTTCCAAATATGGTTTTGTATTTTTATCACAACTCACATTTATTCTCAATTTTTTTAATAAATAGGTGAGAAATAATGGTTCTAGAAGTTGTTGTGAAAGTGTTTTTATGGTGTTCATATAGGAAGTTAGAATCCTATAATTTGTTTAGGAAATTTTATTACAAAATCATATGATTCTATGAAATTTCAATCCTAGTGTTTGTACAAAGACAATGTTTGATCCACTGATCGATTTTTTTTCAGATAGATATTTTGTTGTGAATTTTGAAAGATGCATCATCATGTAAAAGGTTATTATGAAAAAATTTAATAATGGGAGAGAAACAAAAAAAATTCCCCTTATAAGATTTTCAATATGATCTTTTCCAAATACATATTTTATTGAAATTGTAACCACTAAAGTTTTTACCAAATGACTGGAGGTAAAAGAGAAGAATTTTTTTACAAGAAGACACCCATGGAGATGCTAGTTTGGGAGCACCGAAAAAACATTCTTGCTAAAGAAATGTAGTAATTCATAAAATATTAGTACTTTATAGAGAAGAAAAAAAATTAGGAAATGAAAAAATCATTAAAATGAAGTGAAAATTTGGAAAAACTAGAAAATATGATAAGTTTGATTATTAGTACGATCATAATAAAGGACTACTCAAAATTATTATAGGAAATAAAAATAGGGAACTAAATAAAGAATTTTTCTTGCGACTGATGACATTAGAAGATGAAAAAATATATTTAACAATCATCAATAGGTCAAGAGAAATGGATTTAGGTGGGAGATTTTTTTAAAATTTTTTTTTTATATTGTTTCATTTGGTAAAGTGTTTTTATAAATGAATTATAAAGTTCAAACCTAAAATGTTATGAATTTGTTTGCTTAATTAAAGAAATTTTATGGCGATCCATCAAATATACATATATTGTATAGATGAGAAGAGGATGAATAACCAAATTTTCCTTGGATGAACTTTTTCAAAGAAGTTTTTTTCTAGTAAATTTCAAATTGAGAGGGGATGATCTGATCGAGTAAGATGGTCAAACATAAGTGGATAAGTTGAGTTTTTATATATATAAGTTTTTATTAAATATTTTACCATACTAATATTTCATCTAATAGATGAGTTTCGATTAAAGTCATCAAATTTAATTTTTCCTAATAATGTTTTTAGGTGATTTATAGAAAGATTTGTAAGTCCATTTTTAAGGATAATGATGTAGTAACATTTTTTATGTTTTTTTATATACCTAAATTCATGTATGTTGGATGAGTTATTAAACATTTTTTTCTAAATAACATTGAAGAATGTGAAATAACTAGATAAATAACGAATCCTCAAGAATGTTCTTGAATATTATAGAACTGTTAAGATATGTTCAATAGATTTAATTTTAGTAGGAAAAAATTATTTTGGATTTTCAATGAGTGTAAGAATAAAATAGGTTTCCCACCTTTTATTATTTGGAAGCACCTATAGAAATGGATATAATTAAAGTATGCCTTTTTTAAAATTTAATTACCATATACAAAAATCTAAAACATTGAAGACTTTTTGACAGACTAAGTTTCCAAAAAAGGTTTCTTTTCAGGTTTAAGAGAATAATTAGACTAATAATTTCAATTAGAAGCATCAATTAGAGTATTTATTTAATAAAAACTAGAAAAATAAAAACATAATGAGTTTTGTAATAGAAGATTCTGGTATAGTGGATTTGATAAACAAATGGATCTCATGTTAAAAATATAGAATTGTTTCAGTGAGTCTCATTGAATGGAATATCATCAGAATTAGAAAAGGGGGATCTATATGAACACTTTCATATGGATAAAAACTAGAAATTTATTTTCCGATGGAACATATGAAAGGTGGATTACAAAGGTTCAAATATTTTATTATGGATAATTTATCTAATAAAAATGTTTATAAACTATTCAGAGTCAATATTATCATATATATCATGAGATAAAAGGAGTTTAACGGGAGTTAGCTTAATTTTTTTCACTTATTTATAATAGTGAATTTTTATGCATCGACAATTGTTGTTATGGTAAGGATATAGGTTTTCACACTGAGTCCAAACCTTGTAAATCTTGAATTCATTTTATTTACATTCATATAATTAAATTATTTTTATATTATTATAATATATGGTATGGAAAATAACTCTATCGCGTTTTAGGGGTTAAATTTAAAATTTTTGAAATTTTTAGAAAGATAACAACTTATTAAAACCCCATTGGTCATTGGTTTAATGATTCTAATAAACTTCTAGAATTCTCATAGGGGAGGTTAACATGTTGTATTCTTATGATAGAAAATTTAATTCATTTAACTGTAGATGTATTCATATATTTGATGGAAAAATTATAATGATTAGAAAAATAGAATGATATCTTATATTATGTCACATGTACTAGTGTTTATTAATTTAGAGAGAATTGGGTTTCTACCCAGTAAGAAAAATGTTAATATTATTTTTGATGATAATATAAACATAGAGGTTAATGAGAAATAAAGAAACTGTATTCATTTTTATTTTATAGAAAATGATTTTATGAAGTTGTTGGGCCTCAAAATATCTAAGTAATCTTGGAAAAAGATCAAATTTATCTTTCAGGGAAATACCAAATCAATGGAAGAAAAATTTATAAATCCAGTGTATAATGTTTGAATAGTGTGGAATATAATATTAGGAAACTGTTGATTAATACTTCAAAATACTTAATAATGATGTCTCTAGTATCAAAGGATTCAAATATGGCTTATAATATTCTACCATTAGTAGGAAACTCATGAGAAAATCCCATGAAAAGTTTTATTCCAAATTCTCAACTATTGAAGATAAATTTTATTTATATCAAGATAAATACATAAATGTTTTGTCAAATATGAGATTAGGAGGGACCAAATATTTAGAAATAATATTACGGATGAAATTTATTTTTATTCATTGAGAATTTTATTGACAATAAATTACATGATTTCTAACCATAATGATTTAGATGATAATTAAGATAGTAAAATAGATGAAAAGATTATATCTCTTATATCAAACATTTACCAAAGAGGTAGAGGAATGTATGATGGAAACTTATACTCATGTTTTTTATTATGGAGGAATTTTGAAATTTATTTTTTATTTCCCCAAGAATAAATTTAGTGAATATGATGATCATTCTAAAGAAAAATACTCAGTGAATGAAGTGTAACAGTAGATATAAAAAAGAAAATATGTATATTTGTGGTAAAAAAAACATTCTAAAAACAAAAGAAGTATATTTGGTATGAAATATGAATCTAACTCTATAGAAAAACATTCTTCATAGGATTAATGGTCAGAGAAATTCAAAGACTACTTTACAAATGGTGAGAGAAAGGAAAATTCTACAAATAATGAAAATGATGGGGGTGAAGAAACATATAGATAATATCATCTCAGATCATAACTTGTGAAATGTCTTGAAAATAATAAATAAATAAATCGTAATGATGAATTATAAATTTGAAATTATAGTGAAGGAAGGAAATATGTAGTTATATATGAATATGAGTATATCTAAGACATCATAAACCTCAAAATAAAATATGATGAACACAAAAATATGGTGAAATATCTTTGTAAGAAAAATACAACTATGTATGATGAGGTTTACAAAACCCAATCAAAACTTCTTGAGGTTGAAGTTATCTTGACAATAGATAAAATAAAATTTCAACAAGGTTCTAGAAGTAAAATATAAATAATATCAATCAGTAGATGATCATTCCATGAACGAGGTGAAATATTCACACAGTAAATGATAATGTTCATTTTATTTTACTAATAATAAATAAATTATAAAAAACATTTTGAAATCTTATATTGAAAGGGAATTTGTGAAATCTACCACATCAATTTTTTTGACATAATCCCTCTAATAATGCTTCCCCAGGTTAGGAGGAAAAAAATAGAAAGGCATTATGAACCTCAACAATCCAATTTGAGAAAAAGATCATATTTCTATATGATACATAGGTTCAATTGATATTGTTATTAATATGGTATATTAGGGTATAAATTATAATATTTATTTCACAACATGTCACTCCCTAGATGTTTTCATGAATCGAGGGGGAGAAATAGTGGATAAAATTGAGTTTCTTTCTTAATCAAAAAGAAGAGAGAAATGAAAAATCACAAGATGTTATAAGGTTTCAAATGAATAATCAGTTTAGCTACCTAGTATAGATATTAGAGAATATTTTACCAATTAGGTCATTTTACTATTAAATGTTTAAAAAACCATCTAGAAACAATTTCTTATGATAGAAATGAAATGGTGGCTTAAAATAAGAAAATTGATGAAAGGGAATTTATTATAGAGACAACACTAAAGGAATAAAAAAATAAAAAAACCACGGTTTCTTGATATTGACCTTTCCTCACATGTGATAAGTGATATGAAAATATTGAAAAATGTAGAAAAACATGAAGGGGGGGGTAGTTACTTTCAAAAATGATAGTTTATAATAATCTATGGAATAAGAACTACTCATATTGAAGCTTGGAAATTAAAATGCAAGGAATTATTATATTCTAAAGGGATCAAACTCGTCCTAATTAGAGTGATATAACATTTATATGTTATCATGTAAGTTATCTTCCGGAATTAATCTTGTATCATCCTAATTTTTGAATATGGAAAAGTTTTAAACAAAAGAGAAAGAACCAATGGAAATATATTTCCAATGGAAAACATTATAAGTCATTATATTTGAGTGATGATACAATTTTTTTGTAATAATAGGATTTTTAATCATATCCAAACAATTATGAAAAAAATTCCAATGTAGATGCTATAATAAAAACACACCATTTCACAGATAATATATGATCTTTTTAAACCATGTTAAATATTGAAGACGATTATTAAAGTCCATATGAATAAAGAAATTAAATATACAAGACCTCTTAAGATTATTCAGTCATATCTATGTGGGATAGTAAGACATCAATAAATGAATGATTCTTTTTTTCACATTATCAATTTTATTGATTATTTATATTTGATGAAAAACATTATGGTTATGAAGCTAAACATAGTGGTCGGGAAAATGTTCTAATTTTTCAGAAGAGAAGCTGATAGAGAGTTGGGTGTTTATAAAAAAAATGTAATGGAGTATACATGTAATTATGTTGGGTCCTACAAGAATAAAAATGGAATTATACATTAATATATTTCTTTATACACCCCTAAAATAATGAAGTAATAGAAATGAAAAACATAAGTTTAGTCGAAATGAGAAGATGTATGTTGTTTAGTATTATATTTAAATGTTTTTTAAGAGAGATGATTTTAGTACAAACATATAACTAAAAATTTTTTTTTGGAAAGAATCCAACATAACATACCACAAAATGATTTATAACATAAAAACATTAGTGAAATATTTCCAAAAAAATTGAAGTCTCGTCATGCTAAAGATCAAGAATTCAGATCATGGAAAATTTTGTGAAGAGTAAAAATGTCTATATAAGTAAATATGGTTTCATATATTTCAAAAGATAAATCAAACACTTTTATTAAAAATAAAATTATGAATGTGATTCAAATAAGGTGACTATATATTTAGAAGAATCACGTGAAGAGTAAAGGAAAATAGTGAGAAAATATCAAAAAATAAATTCCCTAGAGAATTATTTTCAATATGAAAACATTATTTTGAGTAAAAACAATTTATTTTAGTCTAGAATATCGTTTTGATTTGAAAATTTAATTTAATTTATCGAATAAGTTAAACTAGAATCAGTTTCAAATATAGTGGAATATAAATAATGGGTTGATTCGAGGAATGATGATATAGATGAGAGAAAGAAAAAAACTCTTAGGAACTTATTATATAACGAATAAAAAGTAATAATTTTTTTTAAAAAAATGGGTGTTCAAAAAAAATGTTGAGTGGAAATGGATAAGGTTCAAGAAATAAAGCATGAATTTTCTATAATTTTTGTCCATAAGTGGAAGGTGTGGATTTTGTAATTTTTTTTCTTCTATTACAATATTGTAAACTATAGGAATATTCATTATACTGGATGTAAATAATTGTTAAAAAATTTATCATATGGATGTAAGTAAATATTTTTTTAAAAATATATTGAGATGAATTTTATATTAATAAAACATATGGGATCTTACTTAAAAAATATGGAACCAACTATTTAATTTTATGAAATCATTATATGGGTTGAAAAAATCTCCTCGTGCATCGTACTAAATTTGTTTTCTTGAAATAATTAATTTTTTCATAAGGGAATGTTGAAAGAAAAGTATATGTGAATGGGATGAACATAGGTACCCTAATTTTTGTTGTTTATGTTGATGAAATAATTTATTTAGGTGGATAGATAAAATTCTTGTAAATATTTTTCTAGGGAAATGAAGAAAAACTTTTAAATACCAATGTATGGAGAGTTATCTTTATTAATGGGTTTAAATGTTCAAAAAAAGGATAGATACATTTTTCAATATCAAGAAAAGTATTCTATAGAATTATTAAATAAATTGGTTTGTAAAATTCCAAATAAATTTATATTAATATACCAGTTGGCATAAATTTGAGAAATGATGAATCTGGGAGATGTTTGAAAAATAATGATACTTGAATGTTAGCAGAACTTTTTCTCTGCCTTATAGAATAAATGGTCATACATTGTTTATTTTATTACTTTTTGTACAAGATATTATAATGATAGAAATGAGTGTCATGTGTTGGGAGAAAAAAAATCATATATGTTAAATGAAAATCCACTTATATTATATTATATAAAATAATTTATGATACAACCATTATTTGATATACTGACGTTGAAGGGGATAGATACTTTAACGATGGATGTTAAATATAATGAGGAACAATTTTCTCAGGAAAATGTTTTGTGAGTTTACATTGTAATAAATAGAGTCCTATAATCTTAAGAAAAATATAATAAAAATATGTGACCACCACACAATCTTTTACTCACATGATTTTGATGAAAGTTCAGATGGAAGACTTTAGGGTGAATGTCACTTCACCACTGTAGATTATTTATGATAATAAAAATTCCATTTATAATTCAAAAAATATTGTACAAAATTTGAGATCAAAACACATTTATATAAGTATCATTTCATTAAGGAGATATGTGATCATTAGATATTATGCTAGATTATATTTCATAAAAATATAAATTTATGGATTTTAATTCCAAATATATTCCAAAAATTATATTTTTGTAATTGAGGATAAAACACATATTTATTCTCTATAAAAGTCTTCCAAATGTCCTTATAGAATTACCCCACCATTCTTATGATTAGTAAAAAATGGTGGAGAGAATGTACAAATTTTACCTAAATATATAAGATTATGTACCACTCTTTCAAAAATTAATTTGATGTTGACGTTGTTATAAAATGGGAGAGTGAATGTAAAAAAATGAATGAAAAAATGTGAGTTTTTTCTTCTCATAACCAAACAAAATTCAACCATGGAAGAAATTCTTTCAAAATCATTAATTTAACTAGTTGGGTGGTTTTAGAATATTTTCAATGTTAATGGTTATTCTTTGATTAATGTTTTTAAAATTTGAGATGTGAAAATTTTGAATGGTTTAAATTTTTATGTGTTCGAATTCGTTATGTTTCTGAAAAATCCACAAGAGGGATTGAATAACCTTTGTAAATTTTTACAATGTTTTTTTATTTTTTAAATGATACACTAATTAAAGGAAATTTTGATAAAAAAGTGAGAACAAATGGTGATAGGAATTTGTTTCTAAAGTGTTTTTAATTTGTTTTTGGAGGAATTATTATTGTTAGAATGTATTGTTTAGAAATTTTATTAACAAATCATTTGATTCTAAACTATTCCAATCCCAATGTTTGTAAAATGAGAGTGGCTATGCCACTATAAAATGTTTTCATGACCTTGATTTTTGTATAATGTTTATATGATACATCACAGGGTAGAAGTTCATCAGTTGAAGAATTTTTAAAGGGATATCATAACAATTTATTTCACATGGAATTTTTTTTGCACGAAATTATTCGGATGGATATTTAATTGAAATTTTTAATACTAATGATTGAAAAAAATGTTTTCAGGTAAAATATAATAAAATTTTGATAATAAAATAGATTTGGAGGTACGAAAAAGGGAATATAAAACAAAAATTATGGATAATGAAATGTAATAATTAAAAATTCATTAGATTTTTACAAAGGAGAAAAAAAGGAAAATTTTAAACTCTATTGATGGAAGTGAAAATTGTTTAAAAACTAGAAGATATGTTAGGTAAATTTTTAGTATAATTAAAAATGGTTAGAACTCAAAATTCATAAAGGAAATCCAAGTAGGGAAATTGAAGAAATAATTTTTCATGTATCTGAATTCATTGAAAGTTACAACAATTTAGTTAAAAAAATTAAGTTGGTTGAGAGTAATATATATAGGAAGATGATGTTTTCTATATAGAAATTTTTTATATCGTTTGATTTGGAAATTGTTTTTGATAAATTCTATATAAAATTATATTACAAATGTTATAAAGTGAGTTTCATAAATAAGGTCATCAAATGGTGACCAATCAAATTAATATCAATCAAATTAATAAGATATTGATGAAAAATATTCGTATCATCAAATGATATTTTTAGAAAATTTTATTTGTAAAATTTTTTTCTGTGAAAGGATGACCAGAAAGTGTCATCTAGGCAAAGTAATGTTAAAAATTGGATATTTTATTTTATAAATTTTTTTAATGAAATATATTATAAAAAAGATCCACTAGACAGAGGATATTCTAAATAATTTATATGATAAAATTATATTAGATGGAGTTTTTAGGTTCGTTAATTAAATCATATTGAATCCCTATTTAAAAAGATGATGTTCTATTGTTTTTCATGTGGTGGTTATCATTCCATGTTCAAGAATGTTTTAATGAGTTACTTAATGTATTATTTTAAGGAAATTTTAATGAAGTGTTATAATTAGGGAAATTATTGTGTATCATTAATGTTATTTAGTATTCTAGAATACATGATATGTGTCTAATGAATTACATTTAAGTGGAAATATCTAATCTTTAATATTTAGTAGGAGGGAAAGAAAAATTAGTTTCGTGAAATTTCTACTTTGGGTGTGCGTATAATAGGGGATTAAAATACAGTATTAAATATTATTTATAACACTCTCCAAATGTGTAAAAAATTAACACATTATAGAAATTTTGATAGAATAAGATTCCAACCAATGTTTAATTTCAGGTTAAAGACAAGTACTAGATGGATAATTTTGATCAAAAGTAATGGATATATTTGTTGGTATAGAGAAACAAAACATAGAGGAACATATATATTTTCAAAGATAAAGTTTGAGGTGTGGTAGTATAGAAAATTCGACAAATGTCATGTAATAAATTAGGAATTTTTTTTAGTGATAATAACCAGAGAGAATGTCATTGGATGTTGAAAAGGGGGTACCAGATGGAGAAAAATAGGATAGATACTTTTGGATGAATATTATTCTGTATACATTATCATGTTTCATTTTTTTTTATTCTGTAAGATAAACTTTATAAATTTATCTGATTCAATATAATTATACCTTTCAGGAGATAGTGTGTGTCTTATGATATTTTTTATCAAATTTTTATTCACATTTTTTTAATAGTTAATTTCTGTAGAATGATGAGAGTCTCCATGAAAATTATATATGTCCTCACACTAAGGTTTACCATTATAAATCATTCATTCCTTGTTTTATTAGTTATCATTTAAATCTTGTGACAATTTTATAAAAATTTATATAAAAAATAACTCTAAAAAGTCATAGCGGTTAAATTTCAAATTTTTTGAAAATTTTAAAATGACAACCACAAATTTCACCACCTATTAATGGTTCATGATTCTAATAAACTTTAAAAATTTGAAATATGTTAAATATTACATTTTATTAACTCTTTAAAGTGTTGTCTCATTAGAAAAAATAGATGAAAAAATGATTTCTCTACTTCTTAAGGTATCATATATTAATATTTATAGATATTTAGGATATAATCATCTTCATTATTGATCTATCAAAATTTATCATATATATGATGGATATAAGGGAGTACTTATTGTTTCAAGGGTATCATTAAATTATATTCACTATAAACTGTATGATCCTTCCTATTTATTTGAAATTCAAATTACAGTTAATAATGGTGTGATTTTTATCATTCTCCACCCTGATGATAATCTATTACAAGTATATAATTTTTTTTGTATAATCTAGATGTTAAATTTCAAATAATTGGAGATACCTTAAGTAAAAAAACCAATATTTATACCATAAATCATTAAATGGAGTTCAAATTTAAAAATCACATGCTATTTCTCTATGTTACAAAGAAGATCGAAGATGATTTTCATCTTTAATTTAGTGTGAATAAAATAAAGATGCACACATATATTCAAAAAAATCCAACGCATGAGTTAAAAAATATTTTTTAAAAATATCGGTTATCCCTATATGAGGGGTCTGGAGAAGTTAGTATGTAAATTCATTTAAAATAAACTTATTTCTTATGAAATAAAGATTAAATCCATAAAATAAATTTTTATGAAGGCCTGTATGGGTCACTCAAATCCCTATATTATATCAATATCATTGAAGATAGTCTAAATCCTCTTCACCTCTCCACTCCTACAGTACCAATAATTCATTTTGATGAAATTATAAATCTATTCTATTTTTTGAAGTTAAATAATGTACTTTATTTAATGTATATTCATGTAAATATTTTATTAGATCATTAAAAAATGAATAACCTACAAGATGAATAAAATCTATCGGGATTTCATATCAATAGGTTCTTGAAGATAGAAGTAGAGTTTTCTAATCAATATTATGGAATCCTAGTGAACACATGGGTAATAAATTTAGGTATCATGTTTTTTATTTTGGAGATATAGGGTTGACAAAAAAATCAATTCTCCAAATAAACATATTATTACCAATTATTTTCCATAAGAAAACATTTGAAATTCAAGATTATATTTATTCTGGGAATAAAAATACCCCAATTACGAAAAAACTATATCAGTGAACCCATTCTCATACAGTAGTAGAAAAAAATAATAGGTTGTTAGAAAATGTTTTACGTTATAAGAAAATTATGATAAATATTATTAAAATCTAGGTTAATTTTCTCAAAGGCATGATTTTTTTTTCAGAATGTTACCTTTTGAGAGAATAACTAATGTGAAAATTGACTTCCTTATAACCTGTGTTCATCCATATTATGAAATCAATAGATTTTTAAAACATAATACATTATATCATATTAGTAGATATTAATCACCTTAAATGATAACTCTACTATCTCTAGAGTCAATCCTTGAAAACCCAATATATGTAACCACTACCATCATACCCAATGATCTTTCCCAAATATTCATAACCACTACAAAAACTATCCTTAAATTAACAGAACTATTTTAATAATGTTTTCTTTTTATGAACAATAGAGTAATGTCCAGAGACAACCATATAATATATAAAAGGGAATAATCAAAGATACTACATATCTCATTCCCATCAATGAATATAATATCCCAGATCACTTTCACCACCACCACCTTTTTATAGGGTTTATTTTCCCCCATAATATACAATTTAAAATTCCATTTTGATTATTTTTCTTTAGTATACTCAGAAAAAATATATAATATAAAATTATAACAAAACAACCAAACATATCCTTATGTGTTCAATATTTTAACAATGATGTTGAAGTATTTTATATTATTTAATTTAAGACTATAGAATATTAAATATAAGTAAATGTTGTTATTATAGAGTTTTTTCTTGATATAATGTTCATAGAAAATATCATTTAACTATTCAAAATGATAAATACTAATCCTAATATAGTTTTTAATTTTTATTAATTCAGTATCAAATCTTCTAAAATATATGTGCTAAAAATGATGTTTTTTTACCACCTTATTCATGTTAACATAAGGAATATCTCAATATATATTTTGGGATTAGTAACACTGGGGTAATGACCCTCCATGCCACCAAATTCATCTTCTCAGTTATTTCGGTTCTCTGTATAACACACATTATTATAACCATGGTAAAAATTATGATTCTAATTAGTGGTTAATGAGGTATCCCTTGATTGATCAAGTGGAATATCACATTATTGTGAAAATCCCATTTCATCATATATAGAATTTATGTGTTCAATGTAATGAAAATATTATGTCTATAAAAAGAATATTCAATACTAGAGTAAGATATGTGTTGGACCATCATCGTATGTGGATGGACCAAACATGGAATCTTTATGGAGATGCAATGTATCAAGTTCTAGAATTAATAAATTTAGTTGCACATCATTATGTCAGTGTTATATTTAATAAAGCATGTGGACTAGGATGGAAGTGTAGAGTCATGTTAGAATTAACATGTGGAACACATAGGGAATCTACATTATATAACATTATGGGTTTTGTTATCTTTATAAAAGTATCATTAAAAAATATAAATGGGTCATAATTAGGGATAGGTATAAATTATGTCTTGTAATATTTATGATATTATATTTTATAACGATACTTTATTATCGTAGTGTTCGAGAGTGGTCTTATTTAATCAAATTAATGTTTGTGTAATGATATAAGTTTTGGGACACCTGTCACTATTCCATTGGTCCTCTATGATTACCAATTTATCAGTTTATTTTTTATAATTGGCCCTGTATAGATATAAATGATATGGCCTAAGAAAATATGAACTCTAACATTTGGAAAGGAATCCTTCTACCTCTTTCTATTAATAAAAAATTTTATTTGTTGTTTCATTTTTCTATGTTCATGTCTATATTTTTTTACCTTATATTTGTAACATAAAAAAAATATATGGTTATACCTACTATGTGGTTTCAATTTCAAGTTATATGTTTGTGAAATTATTTTTTGATAGTGGAAATTATGTAGACCGTGACATGTAAATATTATATGTGTGAAAACAATAGTAATTTCTTAGAAGGACACATGTGGAGTTCCATCATTATATGAGGATAGTATAAATACACAATATTTATGTTGGAGTATTTTTTTCAAGTTTTGGATTTAAGAGCGGTGAAACTTTTTATGGCCGTCATTAATAACGCATGTGGTATTGTAGTACCTAAAATAAATCTAGAGCCAAAATCTAGAATCTCTAATACCAAAAAAGATTATGGATTTTTAGAAACCAAAATGGAACTGTGACTAAGTGTATTTCAACTAAATAGATACACAACATATTCTTGTATAAAATCCATATATATAAACCCCCATGTTACTCCCAAAACATATCTAAAAAATTTATAATTAAATAATCAAAATAGAACACCATGAATTAACATGGTTTGGGACAAGTCCTTTGTAGGAATCACTAATAATTTAATATTGTAGAAATGGAAAGTATCACTGTGTTTCATGTTCCCAAACAATTATAACACTTAAAAGGATAAATATAATAGTAAAATCAATCCAATGTAATTTTTTAATAACCATATTTTGATAAATGGACATAAGATTATTATTTATATGAAATATCTGTAATATCCAGTTTGTTATATCAGTTTAAGCACTTTCTAATCATAATTATCATATATTTATTAATCAAGGAAACCACTAATGTCCCACTAAGAACCCTAAATTCGCCCAAATAATTTGGTTATTTGTTTCACATTTGGGGGACACATTTTCACACATCTAAACTTACAATATGTGTTGTCTCTACCTTTATCTTGATATTGATTCTACATGTGAAATAAATTTTTTATAATAGTATTTTTCAGAAATCATTTCATCTAGAATTTCATATAATTATCTATAAAATATTTTTCACATGAATCATAATAATACCCCAATTTAGAATTTATTTTTATAGTTCCCCTGAGTCCAGGAAGGCACTTCTCAACACCCCTTGTTCTTTTCCATCATCTATAACATTTGTGATATTTTTACCACTAATCATTCACCACTAAGGTGGAACACTAATCTTACACATATCAAACTATTACATTAGTAATCATTTCTATATGATTTTGACTCACAATAACCTTTTATATCCCCAACACCCCATCCTCGATAATATTTTCGGTAAATTGATAACTCATATAAATTTGTTTTTTTCTTAAAGTTAAATGCAAAATTCTATGTTATATTAACCATTGTACTACTTTCAAAAAATAAGATTTTATTTTTTGGACTAGGGTAAAATGGCATGGGGTGAATTGATAATTATAAAAACATATGAATAAATTAAATTCCTTAAAAATAAAAACTTATTATTGAAGGATTGAATTGAACTAAAACATTTTAATGAATTTAATGAGAATAATTAAAAAAGTAAAACCATGTTTTATGCACAATAATATTATATAAGGAAAAAAATAAATGATTTATTGATTTTTAAAATGAAAAATCATATTTATGGAGTAAATGATTGATGAATTGGATGAAATAACGTGATAAATAAATAATGATGTAGAATTTAAATAAGGCATACAATTTGGAAAGTATGTTTGGTAATATTTTTAGAAGACTCAATATAACTGCCACCTCAATGTCTTAAGTATTTAATGTACCTATCTCTTGGATTTAATGGTATCCATGATACCAAAAATTCAATGATTTTAATGTTATAATAAAAAATAAGAGTACAACAATGCCTTGATCTTTAATATGTATAGCTAAAAACACAATGAGAAATAGTTCCTTTATTTTTAGTAATTATAGTAAGAAAGCCTTGGTATATCACTTTAAAGGTAGGGAGAATTGATGAACTAATGAGAAATAAGGAAAACATTTCTAAAATTAATTATTGTTTAAGAATTTTCGTGATTATTCCAAAATAATGGTAAGAGAAACTAAGAGGGAATGATGTGAAGTGGGAAAAAATTTATAAAAATTACTCACTCTTGATATTATGAGAGATAACTTTAGAGAATGAGAGATATTGAGAGAAAATTATTGATCCTAGTATTCTATAATTGGATAACTATTGATATGTTATTTTTCCCAGGCCACAGAGAGGTATATTTATAGCCTTCACGAGTGATAATGAATTTTTTGGTCAATATAGAACATTAAAGATCCATGATAATATTTTTTGACCAATATTTAATGATCCTCTGAATTGTTTGGATCACAACCTCTTATAGCATGCTTAAATAATCTATGATGTAGAGGTGGTACGAGTGGGGTATGGCTCAGAGCTATGGTATGAAGTATTATATGATAATTTTGAATTTTTATATTAATTCAAGCAATATATTGTGTAGACATTAATTTGTGTCATGGAAGACTCCTCAAAAAGGATCTACGGTTGTAAAATTTAACTTTCGCAAAGAGTATCCTAGATTTCTAGGATTTGAGATTTTACTATAGTTTTAATGAATTATTTTCATCATAGATATCATAGAATATGTTTGAAAAAGCATAAATATGGTATTTTCCTTCTTACTGTGTCTTTATACATCTTCCAAAACTGTTTGTGATGTGGTGTGGAGTATTGAATCGTGTTGATGATGTGAAGCTCAAAGGCCTACTATTTGTCTATAAAATTCACTCAATGAGGTCACTATGTCCATTAAGACTTAATAAAGGATACTTATGTAATAGTATTACTCAAATAACATATATCTAGTGATTAATTTATCAAATATTTATAAGAAATAAGGTATTTCACAACAAATGATCGACCAGTCTATCTATCTTGGTAGACTAGATATAGGAAATCTTTATATATTAATTTTCAAATTTAAAATCATATCATTAGAAACATTATTATATTGTTTATATTATTCAATATATCATTAATAATTTCATAGGATAATGAAAATAAATATAGGGTGATCTTAGATGCTCGGTTATGGTTATGTACAAAAAAAGTATCATGAGAAAATAAGGAATAATTAATATGGAAGAGTGGATAATCAAAACACATGTCATTTGATACAGAACTTGAGCTCGATGAACATACATGTATAATATGAACATATAAAACACAAATATAATGAAAAAATTATTTTGAATAATTCAAATGAATAATTCGTTACATTAATGATCAATGCCTCTCAACCAAGATATCATGAATCTAACCATTATTGACTCTCAACCAAGAAATCATTCATAATAAATGGATAGGAATAAACCATATACCAATATAATATGAATATAATACTATTTTATCTCATTATACTTTTTGTTATATCTTGGTACTCTTTATAATTGGGCCCCACCCATAACTTTCATGTCCTATGCAATCCTCATTTTATATTGATCAAAAACATTCATTCGTAAAATGCCTTATAATATTAAAATTACCTATATCTAATCAAGTATTTGAAAAACAATATATCATCATAAAAATTATAAATAATCAATAGGAATAATAAAATGGTATCATTGGATCATATACTTTGTAATATCATTAGGGTTTTCTATAAATGATAATACTATTAAAAGTGCACTTGAACATTTCTTGGGTGAAATGACCATTTTTGTTGAAATCACATATTAAGAATATAAAAATTCATAAAATATTATAGAAAATTTACAAAAAATTATCATGGATCAATATAAAATAATTTTCAATAAGAATATTATTCTTGGAAAACTGAAATGTCATTTAGGCGGAGTATGCTAAAAAAATATTACATTTACACCTTTGGTAAAAAGTAAATCTTTTAGAAAATGATAAGATGGTTTCTATTAATTTCGGTAAAAAATATGTTTTTTTAAAAAATAATTTCATAAATAATTTAATAATACTAAAAAATTTTATGAAATCATTTTTGATAAAATATTTATTTTTAAGAAAAATAGTTGGACGGAAAACATTAAAATATGATGTTTAAAGGATAAACCCTTACATAAAGCATACATGTTGATTTTTTACCCAAAAAGAGATGAAATGGAATATAAATATGTAAAAAACATAACTAAAAAATAAGAATAAATATTGATTTTATGATATTACAGTAATATGATTTTGAGAAAGGAAATGTGAACATAAAAAAAAACAAAATTATATTATAATAGAAACCCCTTACCCCAAGTTTTACTTGCCTAATAAGTGATTTTAACCTCATGTATAATAAATTTAAATATAATGTTATTATTTTTAAAAATATTCATTTTTATAATATCATATATATTTTAGTTGTAACATTACAAAACAAATTTATTAAAAATTACTTATTAAATTTTGTTTTTCTAAGTGTTAACAGTTTTTTTTATCATGTATGCTTTGTCTTGAAAGTTTTATCCATTTCATCATGATCATTATTCCATCACATAAATAATATTAATCATGATATAAATATCATATCTATTAATTTTATAAATATTAATAATAATATATGAATGGTGGACATGAAAAAATGATCACATGGGTTTGTGGATGTGGTATTCCTCACAAATGCAAGGGAAACCTCATCATTTTTTAAGAGGTCAAAGAAAAATAAAATAAATGACCTATTATATTTATATAATAATAATTATGTTATAGATATCATATATAAATAATATATTTATCCTAATAACCATCCATGAATAGTGGTGATGAAAAATTAAATACATCTCTCCGTGAGGTAGTAGTCCGCACATACAAACAAATGATGATTTTGTTTCTCATTTGATGAAGGATATGGATAAATGTTAGTTCAATAACATAATATAACCTCATTATATGGGATATGTTGATGTTATTATATCACCTTATTTATCATATTATTTAAGTAAGTATAATAAGATATTAAATGAAAATACTCAATTAATAGCTATACCTATTCTTTGTAAAACCCCATTTAACTTACATCTTAAGACTTCTATGGTTATATTTTTAAACAAAGTGGAATATTAGATAATGGGAACAGATCTTAAGAATTTATATGGGTATGTATTGTATAATATAGAAATTATATAAAGTGTTTATAGGAAAGGATAAGTGGTTTCCTTTTACAAGTGAGGAAGATGACACACTTGACTTTTTCCAAAATACTAAAATATATTAATGAAATAACTAATAAAAATGGTTCCAAAATTATTCATATTAGATTTTTATAAGGTCAATGTCGTAATATATCCAATAACATGATTTTATGAAAGAGATTTGTGATTTGTTAAAGCTTTATCCCTATATTTTAAACCCCATTAACCCATTTTAACCTTAACTGGGGTGTCAATTTTTTATAATGGTCACTATTCATTATGACTAATAACTAAGATGAAATTATTATATAATATTATTTAAGAGAATTAAAAACATGGAATGAATTTTATATGATTCAAATTATATAATAAAAAAATAATTTTAATATATTTTCAGAAAATCCAATGAATACTATTTTCTAGAAAACATTATTTTCATAAATATGATTTTATATAAAAATAATTAATAATATTTGTAAAAATAGAATTAATTTGATTATATTAAATGAATTTATAGTTATTTCTTTCATACTAGACAAAAATTTAAATTTTCCTTGTAAATAATTTATTAAAAGAATAGAATTGAAAATATTTGTTCTGAAAAAAAACAATACTTAAATTTCCAAAAATGATTATAATATATTTATATATTAAAATTTATATCCCTATATGAATTATATTACTTATATAATATATATTTATTCTAGAAATTTTTTTCATAATACATTAATTTTTTAATTAAATCATTATAAATTCAAAAAACTAATAGCATTGTAAAATCATTATTTTCACTATTCAATTAAAAATACAATAATTATATAAAATCTATAAAATCCAACCTATAATAATTTTTATATGATGAATTAATAAACTAATTAAATTTAATAATATTTAATTTATAAAAATTATAGTTTTGGTTTTAATCGCATTATTTAATATAATTAGGTTCATTATGTTATTCTTTCTTTCGAAATAAAATCATACTTACTATAGTTTAATCATGATTGTTACATTGTTCCAACCATCAAAAAATTTCATCCTTGAAATTTATATAACTCCAACAAATGAAATTATTTGTTTAGTTATTCACCATAATTTCTTCAGGTTCCAAATTTTATTATTCTATTTAATAATTTTTCTATAGTACCATCCCCAATGAAGTCATGGATTTATGAAACACATATTCTTTACTGGTAAGAATATGGATTGGAACATCCCAATAAGATAAATCATATTCAAATTTTATATCCTCAGATTTGAGAACATGTTTCGGATTAATATCCTACTTCGTTTATAAGGAAATATTCAAAATATAATGAAATTTATAGAGTTTAGGTGCTGTTTCAAAATATTAAGCTACAATTAAGTTTTTTTACAGAATTTCAAAATTGTCGATGTATCATGGAATTTTTTTAGCTTTATTTTTGAAACTTATAAAACCCTTCTATGGATATACCCTCATGAAAACATGATCACCCACTTTAAATTCCAAAAACCATACTTCACTTATTCACATTTAACTTTTTGTTCTTTGAAAATCCTTGATATGAATCTAAATAGTTCTCACTTTCACCGTTGTGTCCTTAATAAGTTATTGGCCTAAAAGTACCATATAAAAAACATCATCCCAACATGATCATGTAAAAAATAATTTACGATAAAATTATTTATATCCTATCATTTGAATGCTTGAATAGTAGATATTATTATATGAAAATTCCACCAGATGTAAATAATGATTCCACATACGTTGATATTAAATTTAGAAAGACCCAAACATGACTTATAATGTCTAAATATTCCTTTTAGACTATCTATATATCAGAATATGTCATGAAAAATCCCATAGGGACCCATTCCATGACTATCCAAAGCCCACCTCTAATATGCCAGGGGTTGGTTACTAGCACTCAGTAGGCATATCCCACAAATTGGAGGCATTAACCTACCTACCTGTACACATTCACACATATCAAAGCAAAAAAAAATGATGAAATGTAAAAAACACTAAGTAAAAAATGCATACATACCACTAATATCATACAATAGAGTATGACCATAAAAAAATTGTAATATAAATATGGCCAAGTATAATCCCATGATAAAGAGTCTATAACACAAGTGCAACCTTGAAGTAATGGTTCTGGGACTGATTTATTAGATCAGTAGGGACACACTTTAACCCCCTGAGATTTCATGAAAAATATTCTTTTAATTTAATTAATGTCTTGTGTTGTATACTACACCAAGATTACCTTGCGCTATACGCAACACCGTATTAGCTTGCAGTATACGCAACACTATTCTTGGATCATGTTACACAAAATTTTGATAATAGTTATTCTATGCAACATTGAGTATATAAATATATATATTCAATTTATAAATGAAATAGGGTTTATTATGATATATGAAACAACAAAGGATTCTTGCACAGCACGCAACCCTGACTTGGATTGCATTACACGCAATCACAACCTTCGTCGATAGTGTGTGTTGTACGCAATAACGGGTTTTAATAAACAACGATATATTATTATAATATTATTATTAACTAGAAATTATGAATAGTATTAACTAAATTTTGAATCTTATAACATTATTATTCATCTTACACATTTTCTAAAACATGGTATAAGAACAAAATAAATTTTTCGGGTAAAATAAGTATTTTCCAAAAAAATGCAGTTTTGCCACCTTTTGATGGCGCACCCACATTAAATCTAGTTTCTGACATGTTTATAAGTTCAATTTGACAAAATAAAATTCTTCTTTGGAATCATGAAATAAAAATTTACTTTGGATAAATTTTCATAACATTCTGGTAACTTTCATATTTTGATGAATAGTAAAAACACGCTATATTTTAATTAAAAACAACATTTTAAATCCAAATAATTAATAGTGATAAATTTTTAATTTGAGTGGTTTTAAAGTATATTTATAATATATTTTTACAATTTAATACAATGTTGGTCATTGGAGGTAATTTCACATTTAAACCAGACATAAACAAGTGTCAATATTTTGATAGTTATTATCTCTTAAGAACACGCTATTTGTATTGACGACGGGAATTAATTTTTAAATTAATTAATACAACTGATATATTTTGAATTTGGTAAAATAGAAATCATTTTTCAGTTCATATTATCAAATGTATCTTAGGCCTAATTTTTGGTATTTTTCTGGAAACTTTCATTTTTTGAAGAATAGTGAAACCACTAAGTGGTAGTTAAAAAAATGATTATTTCATAAAACATAATTTTACCACTTCTGTGAGTGGAATTTCAAAAATCCTAGAGACACAGTTGATGTAAGTAAGTAAAATTTGGTTCAATGAGATGAAAATAATTTTTTGGTGAATAGTAACTTTTTACTTTTATTTACCACCGTTAAAAGTAAATAGGGTAATTAAGGGTAAAAATGATATTATTATTACCCTAACACATATCCTAATTCTATTGGACAAATTTAATTCGACCAAAACAACCGTAGTAATAAAATATGACCATTGACGCCCACTTGGATTAGATTAGGACATTTATTATTAATTTATTTAAAGAATGGTTAAAAGAGTTAAAATCAAAGTATATTTACTAAAACATTTTTAATATAGGGTTATACATAATATAAATACGATTGTAAAAATTCATTAGAAAGATAATAATATTTCCTACATAATGATATTTTATTTGTAAATTTTAGTCATTAAATAATTTTATTTATTTAGGACACAATGATGATGTAGTAATTACCATAATAGTGAAAAATTAGAATAATTGATATTATAAATACCCAAATAAGTGTAATTTGACACTTTTTATGAATTCCACTAATTTTATAGGTTAATATGACATGTAAATATAGATTTAATTAACTTTCTTCTAACTAATCATTCTTTTATGATTTTCAAAAAAAACAATTACTAAATATTGTCAAAATTGACATAATATAGTTTTTAAAAGAAATGTTATATTATTAATTTTTTTTTATTCCTAAAAATCTAAGATTCAGACAAATGACTTAGATAAGGTTATATATATTAATAATAAACAACTTGGGGTTCTTTTGTATTGTTATAGTAAGTTTATTAAACTTATAGTGTAAGAACACAAGAAGACACGGTAAAAGTAAAATTATTTAACTTAATGTTAAATCTAAATGATAAGGTTAAAATAGGAACCTAAACTTGTCTGAATTATATTGGATGAGAGTATTTAGACCCATCCCAACCTTATCATAGAAATAAATCTATTTGGAGCTATTTAAAACCGAATTTGACTTTATAATAAAATAATAGTTTTAGTTATTCCAAAGGTGCCCCTCTCCACCCTTATAAAAGGACACCTCCTCCCCCTCTTCCTCACACCACATTGAGCCTTCACGCTCAGAAAAACCCTGCCAATTTCTTCTCACCACTTCCCTATAAACATTCTAGAGGTTCTGGTAATCTTCAAAGACCTATTTTAGTTCCCTAAAATGAGGTCTCAAAGAAGCACTTCAAAGAAGAGGTAATGTCTGTTACCGATTCTTTCATCTTTATTTATTCTTTCACTACTTCTTCTTAGGTTTCTTCATTATGAAGTAATAACATCAGTATAACATATATACTGATATGTTATTATAATTATTAAACAACCTTATTTCACCATCTATCCATCCTACGGAAAACGAAATCACCACGCGTGCGTACATACGGAATACCGTCTCCACACCGTGGTGTAATATATTTTCCACCACCACCATACTTGGATGGGTATAATGGTGTAAATAATAACTATATATGATTATTTTAAAGTGATATTGATTCTGAAATAGTATACATACACTCCAATACAATTCCACGATCATGAGAACGATATCATCGCTCGTGCGTACGTATGGACTACCGTCTCCACGGCGCGATGAGATTCATTCTCCACGTTAACCATTCATGAATGATTATAAAGTATATATAATAAGTAATAATGAAATATATGACATAATAATGATTCTGGATTTATGTGTATATATATGTATGTCATCTACTTAATTCCATTCAACTCAATAAGGAAAAGAAAATAGCGTTCATGCGTACGTACGGTCTACCGTCTCCATGAACGGTGTATTTCTTTCCATTTACTGATCTATTATATATTATATATAAATCATGTTTTATATTTTGGAATTAATTAATCATGATCTATGTAATCATATGAATAATTAAAAGTCAAAACACGGACGACAAATGAAACGATTTTACCCAAAAAGCTCTTTAACATGGAATTTATAAAAGAACGGGTAATATAAAGCCATAAATGAACCATATATCATATCATAACAATGAGTATGATTCTGTAATAAGTCAATGACATTATTTAAATAATTATACAGGAGTTTCAGACACATACGAAGAAAATCGGACCTAAGGTAAGGGAAATATCACAATCTCATTTTTATCCGAGATTGTTTATACTTTGGCATTTACTGGGGTGTATTTTATCATCCACATCCATGTTTTCTCAATATGTAATATTATTTCCATCCACCTAAAATTTTTTAAATCCAATTTTACCCTTCGGTAAGTTTTTAGTAAAAGATATGAAAGGAATCTTTTGTCATTTTTCATTTGAGGTACTTTTTGACTTTTCTGACAAAAGTACAAAGAATGTTTTTTTAACTTATACGGCATGAATGGATTTTTAAAACATTATTTCCAAGAAGCTTAATTTACAAGTTTTCAAGTTTATTTTTAATCAACTTCTTTTAGTTTAAAATTTTATGACATGTTAAGAAAGGAAAAATATTTTTGAAGTAGAAAGGATATTTTCCTCAAGAATGGAGTTCAAGTGTTTTATCAAAATTATTTTCCATATCAGATAATAAAGGGTTGTGTTTTATCCCTATTATTACATTTATTTGATTATGTTGTGATGGAATTATTTTTATGAATTCCTTTATCTTATATTAATTGTTTTATGATGTCATGATATTTAAGATTCCCATTTTTATTACATGGGTTATGCAATGATGTATGATTTATGATTTTGTGGCACACATAAGAATGGTATCATTATGAGATGGGTGGGACCTATATCTCCCTCCAATGCATTGGGTAATGATTTTATATCTCATGAGATAGACAAGGCTGGAACGGTAGGTTATTCCAGTTCAGTGAGACAGGACTGAAACGAGGAGTGAACTCGGTTCAGAAATGGACTTTGTCCACTAAGATAGTCTTGGAAATGAGTCTTGACTAATAAGAAATGATTCTATATGATTATGTGTGTATTCCACAAAGTTTCATGTTTTAATTTATGATTATCGGTATTACATTTCACTACTATGATTTATCCCATGTTATGAAATTATGATCTCTTTTGCAGGTTAAGATTTCCAAAAGATATGTTCTTATGAATATGATGTGATTGATATTTCTTTTGTTTACCCTTACTAAGAATTTGATCTCACCCTTTGATGTTTTCTTTTCCCCAGGATATAAAGAAAGGTTTTAGGTAAAAAAAGAATATCTTTATGGGAGACGTTGAAGATATTTCACCACAATTAGAAGAATATATTCCGAGTTTCCAAAGACACTAAACTATTATGATCCTTATGTGTGTGTTTTTGTTATGTACTAAGTATTCCGCAAATGTAATGTAATGTCCATGCACGTCAAGCTTCGGGTCTCTACACACACCTCTTTCTGTCAAGTCACATTAATCCCCATCTGGTCCTGGTCCTCCCAGGAATCCATCAAAAGGTTGATTGTCTACACAATACATGAAACATGTGGGGAAAACCCATGCGGGGTTGAGAATAAAAATACTCAGTAGGACACCCTGAAACCACAAAGTCATACCAAAAAGGAATACCAAAAAATAATACCAAAAAAGGAATAAAATAGTGGAATACCATAGTTAACTCTATATAGGTATATTTTTTCAAGACATATAATAAGTATATCCAGATGTACTCATGAGAAATACTGCACCATCGGGTGGTGACAACCAACTATCAGCCACATGATTCTACTCGAATCATGATCGTTCTGGGAGAACAAACTCATCAAGACATGATATCATCAGAGACACTCACAAATATTTCTAGATCATCTGGGAATATCCAATGTGATAACACAACACTCAAGTAATACTATGATACACAGAGATGGTGTCATGCCCAGAACTGATCGGGGGAGACCACGGATCACGCCTAAACACACTAGGGATACCACATACCCAATATGGATCTAATATCTATGTAGGGGGTCACAACCAGAACTGATTGGGGGATGCCATAGACCCTACCGATGCATCACTCAAGATGGAGGATCAATTCCCTACTGAAAGAGGTTACCTGATTCCATAAACTCCACTAGGGGTGATTAATGATCAAACACCAGTATCAGAGAGGAATATAATAGTCTATCTGGGACTCAACCTCTAGAGGGGAATACAATCTAGTGTTTCGGATGTAATACCATACTGATCCCTGAAGGAATGGACCATGGGAATTTTCTAAACCTATATTGGTCCCAAGTAAAAACACACCACTTTTCTAAAATGACTGTCTCAACATCAACATCTCAACAACATGGACGACTTGTCGATTGAATGATCCATTTAAGTGATATGCATGTTTAATAATAATGGAATATAGGACTTCTTGGGCCTACAGATATGCAATTGTGGTAGTTCCAACCTACCGTTTTTTTTACTGTTGTGGTTAGTCAACTTTCCAGGCAGACCGACTCCACAGTCACAACACATGTGGGTGATCGTTATGGTAAACTGTCACGGTCAACCGTTGTAGTTAGTGCGCCCATGATAGATTAGGCTATCAAATCCCTATAGTCGACCATCATGTTCGACCGTCCTAGTTGACCACAACCAGTCTCTAACATGATCATCCCAGATCCAACCCAGATTTGACCCGGGCCAGCTTCATTCATCCTCGCCCACCAGCCTTACACATCCCACTGGTCGAACCCGGCCTAGACTAGTCTGTTCCGTCACTTCCATGTCTCACATGGCTAGCCACAACATCTCCTCCACTAGCCCCACTAGAATCTACACTTCCATCGACTATGAAACTCCACTATCCCTATGTTCCCAAGGCCTCCGCATCCCGGTCACTGTCAACATCTCACACAACTGCCGCTAGTCGCACCCACTGCACGTAGCTTTATAGCCTTGCATCATCACCACTGCTTCTGGTGAATGGTGTCTTGCCGATGGTATATTCCTTATACCATTTCCCCTCCATTGATGCCCAAAAATAAAAATGGGTTTTTTTGATGTCTTTGGTCCATATCTACATAAATCTGGCCTCGATCGTCCATTCTCCTTGAATCTTGGGGTCTAATATTGGTCAAAACCTCCCGGTAATGTCAATCCATGATCCACAGGGTTCTAATGGAGAATAATGTGAAGAACCGAGGGAGAAAATAACTATTAAAATGGATTAACCTCATTTTCCAAGAATTCATGGACATTTATTAGAATTCTGGTATTTGGGTTTTAAAAACATATTAAATAAATCCCAATAACCCGCAAACAAAATCAACCTATAAATACGAATAAACTATGGATCAATCTATTTGTTTATTTGACAACATTCATCGTGGAATTAATGATTGGGGAAGGAAAGTAAAGATAACAAGACCTACATTGGATTTGAAGGAACTTTCCTATGATAATGACATGATGACCATTCTACGTTATAGAGTGATCCGAATCGATGTAGGGATTTTTTCCATGATTTTATTTCCCCTTTAATTTCATGATGAAATCAGGAAAATCAATAAACATAGTGTTCAATGGTTTAGTCATATTTTGTGGATGGTTTTGTTTTTATATTATTAGGACTGATTTAATCAATTTTTCTATCCCAAATTTCTTGATTTTAATTATTGTCTTATAATTAATAGGAAAATATTTTAAACAATATTTATTATTCTTTACTACCCATGTTCTTCATGTTCTTAAATGTAAGAACCCTGTGGTCCATGGATCGATGTTTTCGGGTGGTTCCAAGAATGATTGGACCCTTGGATTAAATGAAAATAGAAATCTACGGTCATATCTGGGTAGATCATAACCCTTGCAGATCAGATCTATGATTATTTTGATTTTCAAGAATCAGAGGAGGAGTGGTGGTTCATAGATGAGCCACCATCATGGAACCTATTAAAAGAATCATCTTGTAATAATGGAGAGACATGTGGCATGTAGTAGCCCCCATTCGAGATAGTGACAACGATGGGAATGCGGAGGCGGTGACGACAACAGTGTCTCATAGGTGGAAGATTCCAAGACACTGATGGGGATTTCAGATGCGGACATGGTTGTAAGGTGCATGAGACACAGTTCTAATGGAATTGGCCCGTCCGGTCCAGTTGAAGTGGACCTAAGTTGAATCTGATTCTAAATCAGATCACATATGAGGTAATTTGGGCAGAGAACAGTGGCAGTTGACCATGGGGCAATAACAACTCTTGCTTCCATAGGCACACCGACTATAATGGTGGAAAGTGACGATCGATAGTGAGTGCAGTGACCGGCAGCTGGTCCACAAAGTATGTTGATTGACCACTGTAGTCGGCCGCGATTGTAGGTTGGACCGACCATGATGGTAGGTCTATCGGCCCAGGAAGCCTGCAAAACGGTTTCCATAAACAAGAATATATCTTAAATGTACCATCCCATCAATGATCCATCTATGGTATTGAGACCTTGAAAGGGTGGAAATGATTTTTGGAAAAGTTGTGAGTTTTTAGTTTGGACTAATATAGGCTAAGAGAATTCCCTTTGTTATTTCCTTGAGGGATCAGTTTGGAATTACATCCACATCACCGGATTGTAATCCCCACTAGAGATCAATTCCTAGGTAGAGTATGGTATCCCTCCTGGTGACTTGAATGAGATCATATATCACCCATAGTGGATTTTGTGGAATCACATAACCTCCTTACGTAATTTGCAGATCCTCCATCTAGCAGGCTGCATCGATAGGGAATGTGGCTTCCCCCAATCAGTTCTGCGTGTGATCCCCTACATAGAGGGTTGATCCAGATCAGTTATGTGGTATCCCCCAGTATGTCTAGGTGCAATCTATGGTTCCCCCCCAGTTAGTTTTGGGCCTGACCCCCTCTATGTTTATCATATTGTTCTTTGAGTAATGCATTCTCATTTAGGCTCAGCCCAAATGATATAGTCCTCTTCATGATTTTCTTCGATGATATCATGGCTCTAGGAGTGTGTTCTCCTAGAATGAGTGTGCATCATATAGAATCACGTGGCTAGTAGTTTGTTAAGACCTCCCTATGATGTGGTGTTCCTCATGAGTATATTGTGATATTACTATTATATAAAATATAAACATATACCTATGTAGAGATGACTATAATTTACATTGTGGT
Organism: Viscum album; assembly: GCA_963277665.1. Classification (NCBI taxonomy): domain Eukaryota; kingdom Viridiplantae; phylum Streptophyta; class Magnoliopsida; order Santalales; family Viscaceae; genus Viscum; species Viscum album. Next base: position 351,327,404 of record OY728121.1, on the reverse strand, counting down.
ATTTTGTTTTTGGTTATGTGGTGTCCTATTGAGTTTTCTTATACTCAAAGATGCACATGATTTTCCCACACATGTCATGTGTTCTACAGATGAATAACCTTTTGATAGTGTCATAGGTAGACCAAAACTAGATGGTTATTAGTGAGACCAGATAGACTGAGGTGTGTGCCTGCGGCTTTAAAATATCAGTCCCAGTACATTTACTTCCACGTTGGACATGTGATATAGACTCTTGGTGGTGGGATTTAATTTGGCCTCATTCACTTTCCAATACATTTATTATCATACTATAAAATGAGATATTAGTGGTTTCAAGGCATTATTTAATTAGAGGTTCTTACATTTTATCATTTTATGGCATGCAGATGTGTGTGTGTGTGTGTGTGTGTGTATGTATTCTGGATAATGCCTCCCATTTGTGGGATATGCATACTCGGTGCCAGTAACCAATCCCTGGATTATTGGAGGTGGGATTGGGGGTAGTCACAACATTGTCCCCATTAGGACAAGTTGTGATAGAGTGGTATCAAAGGAGGTAGTTTCTATTTTAGGACTCAGAGTCTTTGAGGTTGATTTATGGAAATGGTGTTATGTGTTTCAGGTTCCTCTATCAGGATAAGGACCCAATAATTGGTATAGAAGTTGATGTATCCATACACCATGACTCTAATTATCAATATTTCAACTCGATACATTGAAAAATTTGTTTTAGGGAAAAAATGGTATATTGTCATATATTAATAGTTGTGTTTTCCATTCCTTATTGAGACAACTCTCAAGATATGGACTATTGACCATGGTACCACTTTTTTATTTCAAGATTCCTCCACATAGGTTGCCATTCCTGATTCCATTACATGATCACAAAGATTATCCTCCTAGTTATGATGCATCGGTACAGGGGGCTATACTAGATATAAAACCTATAGTTTGTTTACCTACTATACTAAAACCCTTCGAGAAGAAGCTACAACTAACACTACCATCTTATGATGCACGTAGGATGAGTGCCTTTCACAATTTCTAGAGGTAGCGACCTCCCATTTTTGGGGGTGACCTAGACCCCATGATGGATGAGGAATGGCTGGAGTCAGTCACACATGTTTTCCTCCTTGTGTGGATACCTTCTAACCATATGGTATTCCTCTCTCTGGACCTTTTTAAGGCTCCACTGGGTGATGGTGGAGCTGGGTGATCAGTCGCATGAGTTTAAGAAGTTTACAGATATTTTATGGTACCCCATGTATAGGGTTCATGAAAAATTCCTCTGTTCATGGACCTTATATTTTGGATTATGTAGGGAAATAAGGGAATCAATTTTATACCATAACATTATTATCTATTCTAGGATACGAGAGAGAGAATTTCTAGTGGAGAGTTTTCTGGAAGATAAGGCATCTGTAGTGGGAGCTAGCAATGGGAACTGGGTAGTTGAGACCTCAACATCAGATAACTGATGGTAGTCATAGATATTCAAGTGGGTCAGGTGCTTCAGTTTATGATCCTAGGACTCAGGTTCAGTGGTGCAAGGCTCCCAGGGCATCTCAAGTCATCCCATGGATATATGGTGTTACTCATGCAGTGGTCGGGGACATTTGGAATAGGATTTTCTGACCCATCAAACAAAAGATCTGAAGTTAGTTGAGGTACCACCATAGAAGAAACAAAGATTGGACTAAGGTGGTATTTAGGGTGAAAAATGTGGAAGAGGGGCATGTGGGAAAGTAATAGGTTGTCGGAGGATCGACCTATTACCACTGCCACCCCTAGGTGGTCCATGCATGGATCAGGGAGCTGGGAGAAAGGACGAGGCTAACTACAGGTGATGGAGTATTTTGATCATGGCGATATGGGGATGATACAAGGTAAAATCTATGTATTTTACACCTTACCTGTAGTTTTGATAGAAACTGGTGCTACTCCTTCCTTTCATATCACAAACCATGTTTGAGACTCAGAGATTCATGTTGAAACATTGACTCAACTCTTATTCTTGGAGACTCCAATGGGAGGAGATTTTATGTTCACTCACTGATATTGATAGTGTGATATGACTCATGGAGGTGAGAGTTCTTGTTTGGGTCACTTGGTTGCGGCGTTGAGGCCTTAAGAAACCATTGTTGGTATAGTCTGGTTATCCATAGTTCATACTCAAATTGAGTATTATGAGAATAGATTGTGGTGTGTTTATAGTGATGAAACCACATTTTCCTTTTTCTGTGAAAAGGAAATAAAGTCATCAAAGGTTGTAATCACTCGTAGGAGGGTATAATCTATTACTCATTAGTTATCTAACCTCACCCTTGGTGTAGTGGATGATATAAGCCCTCAATTTCCTATAGTGGTGGAAATGTATGAGGAGGTATTCTCCAAAGATGTTCTAGGTTTACCTCCCAATTTCTAGATATGAATCTATATTGATCTACACCCTGATATGGAACTGATATATACACCTGCATATCGGATGGCTCCCAGAGAGCTTCATGAGATAAGGGTAGAATTGGAGGAATTGCAGAGGAAGGGTTTCATGAGACCCAATGTTTCACAATGGGATACACAATTTTTGATTTTTTAGAAGGTATAATAGAGATCGAGGTATGGTGTAGATTACTAGTTCTTAAACCAGGTGACTAAGAAGAACTTGTATCCACTTACATTAATCGACAACCTCTTGTATAATTTGAAAGGGGCATGGGGGATCATGAAAATTTAACTCAGAGTTGGGAATCACTATCTATTCTTACAGGATTAGAACATACCAAATATGGACTTCATATGTCATTATATAAATATGAGTACTTGGTGATTCCATTTGGAATGATTAATTCCATAGTGGTGTCCATGGGACTCATGAACCTGGTCTTTTAGCTTTATGTGGACAAGTTCACGGTGGTATTCATTGATGAAATCATAGGGTACTCAGTGTCAAAGGAGGATCCTGAAAGACAATTGATGATGGTACTGGACATACTGTGAGATAAAAAACATTATGGGAAGCACTCAAAGGTTATGTTTTGGATACTAGAGTTCCATTTTATATGACATATCTTTATAGAGGTTAAATTTGTAGCAGATTCACTGAAGGTTGAGGAATTGCTTTCATGGGATCCACATAAGATTGTTACCAAGGAGTGAAGTTTCCTTGGATTTTCAAGGCACTATCAAAGGTTTTTATCTATCTTCTCTAGGGTGGAAGCTCCCTTGATTGTTTTGAAATGAAAAGTAAAGTCTTTGGTGTGAATAGAAAAGTTACAATAGTGCTTTCAAGAGCTGAGGAAGAGGTTGAAGTGAAATCCCATCATGAAGTTACTAGAGGATGGTTTGAGTACGTGGTGTTCTGTGATGCATCAGGTTCTAGGATTGGTTGTTTCCTGATGCAGAGGAAAGAGGTGATTGCCTATGGTTTATTCCAATGGAGACAACACAACTAGAACTGTGTTAACCACGATCTTGAGATAATTGTATTAAATTTTACATTGAATATGTGGTGACACTACCTGAGGGGAGATAAGTTTATCACCAAATATGATCCCAAGAGTCTGAAATATATTTTCTCTCAGAAGTATTTGAACTTCAGATAGTGGAGACAGATAGAGTTCCTCCATGTCTACGACTATGAGATTTTCAACACTCTTGGGAATTGGAATGTGGTGGAAGAAACTCTTAGTAGGATATCCAGTTCATGGCTACTGAATGTGGCATCCGAGTTGTTTTCCTCATTACAGTTATCCTTTATAGATGGAGATTGAGTTTCTTACATGAAGTCAATGTTTTTCGCCCCTCCACTCATATAGAGAGTTAGTGAGTCACAACTTGGGGATACCAACTTTGAGATCGTACATTCTCATCTGTCCATAGGGTGTACTACTAATGGATATTGCAAAGGTGTGGAACATGTAAATCTTTTCAGAGGATTTATAGTATTACCAATGTTGTTACAAGATGAGGTTCAAAGGGAATTTAAAAAATCCCCTTTGGAAGTTCATCATGGTGTGGTGAATATATATTAGGACCTATGATGTTAGTTTCAGTGTGCATGGATGAAGAAATGTGTTACAAATATTGTTTATCGGTGCCTCACTTGTTTGTAGGTGAAGTATGAGCATTAGGTTCCAATGGGTTTAGATCTACCTATTCAGGTTCTATAATGGAAGAGGGATGTGATATAGATAGACATAATGATGTTTTTACCACGTATTTATAGTGGACATGGTTTCCTATGGGTGATCACTGACAAACTCACCAAGTCGGCTCACTTCCTAGTTATCTGAGAGCATAGTTCACTAGAGGAAATGGGATGTCTCTATGTGCTAGATTTAGTTGGACTACATGGAGTTCCATCAACAATTTTTTCAGATATTAATGATTTATTTATTTTTTTGTAGTTGAAGGGATTATAGGGGGTTCTTGGGACCTAGTTATGCTTGAGAATTGTGTTTCACTGATAGATGAATGACAATATTGGGAGGACCATTCAGGTTCTTGAGGACTAGTTGTGAGCCATCATGTTAGTGATTGTTCATAGTAGGGTGATCACCTACCACTGGTAGATTTATCATAAAACAACAACTAAAATTCAACCACTGGTATAGCACCATCTGAGGCTTTGTGCGGGAAACTCAGTATGTCACATATTTAATAGAATAACCCAAGAGATTCAACAATCATGGGCCCAGAGTTTGTGCATGATACTACTGAGAATGTGTAGATCATCTAAGAGTGGATGAAGACTTCAAAAATCCATCTGAAGTCATATGAAGATAGGCGGCATAGGCCTCTGGAGGTTGAGTAAGGAGACCATCTGTTCATTCTAGGTTTAACTTGATGTGGATTATTACGATTTGGATAGGGTTGCAACTAATATCCAAGGTTCATCGGCCCTTTCCAGATTGTTCATAGAGTTATAGAGGTGGTGAAATGAATGGCTCTACCACTACAGCTAGACTAGGTACATGACAACATCCATGTGTCGCAAATGAGAAGGTACATGCATCACCGATCACAGCTCATTTACTAGGGTCAAATCGACATCGTGGATGGAGAGACTTTTGCTAAGTACCTGAATGAGATCGAGGAATGACATGAGGGGATCTTTCATGTGTGGTCAATTCCATTATTGTGTGTATGGTGGAAGAATGGGAATATCTAATAGATAATGTGATATTAGGAGGCCCATATCCATGATAATTACCTCCATCTATTTGTGTAGGCCTAGTTTTGGCTATCATGGACATAAAGCCCCAAGGTGGGGAGAATGTAATGTCGTAGATTTTCCACGTTATATTTATTGATATTATATGGTATGATATCAATACCATGTGAAGAGAATGCATGTGGTTCCACGGACTTGTGTTCCTAGAAGAAATTTTAGGAAATATTAATCCTTTTAATATTTTTTAAACATTTATTTCAAGCACATCGGGCCTCAGAATCACACTTCATATCAGTAGCTGGTCCCAAAATCATTCCATATATTATTCAAAAATAGTGAACGAAAAATCAAAGATGTTATAGAATATGAAAATTATCTCTCAAATATAGGCCAGTTTTGAGAGCCTTATTGATACTTTTCGAGAATCTTAATGTAAAACATGGGTCAAATTAAGATACAATTGAAATATTTTCTCTATAAAGTCACAAAATTTCGTTAATAAATACCATTTTTGGGGTTCTATGAGATTCATCAAATATTTATCATTTTATCTTAAGATTGGATGAAACACATTATCTATTTAAAAATTTCAATATACCATATTCATAGTTGAATTGTACCATCTTTCCATCATTCATGGATTACATTTTCTTTTTAATATTTCTATCATCATGATGGGAACATTTTATATTCTCAAATAAGGATATTTTGGAAATCATTAGCAATAGATATTTTGTATCTAATTCCATAATGTTCAACACCATTTTTGAAAATATGAATTTCAAAATTTTATGATCCATATATATTTTGAATCATCAATATATAGTTAATTATTCTATATCTTCAACGAAAATATTATGGATTCCAACTCTATATCATGGCTTGGATAATTTACTTAATTGATCTTAAAAAACCATAAAAAATAAAAAATATCATTATCTTCAACATACAGACACATCTATATCCATTATTGTTTACATAATTTTATATAACAAATTCATCACTTTCCAAAGGTAATGTTAATACAGGTTCATTGACCAATAGACTCATTAATTATTCAAAAAATTCTTTCAATTATTGTAAATATATAAACATAACACCTTTATGTGAAATTTTAGTTAACATGTTATGTAATCCAGAAATATTTTGAACAAATCATAGATACTAACCTACTAATCTAAGTAAACTATGAACCTTGGTAATATATTTTGGATTTGTACATTCCATCATTACATCTTTGTTTGACATTTCAACTAATATTCCATCCTTATGGACAATTTGGATAATAATGGAAACCTAAAGAAGGAAGAATTTACATTTTATTAATTTTATATATAAATCCATTTTTTAATAGTTTTATTGAGTATTATAAATTTTTATGCTCATCAAAGATTTTAGAATATATTAATATATAGTCAATAAATACCACAAAAAAAATTATGAAGATAACATTGTAATAAAATATTCACTATATCTATAAAACCCTAGGAGAAATATTGAATCCATAGAGAATAAAATACATATATATGTTCCATACCTCATTATAAATTGATCACTAGAATATCATCCTTATTTACTCATAATTGATGATACTGATAATGAAGTTCAATATTTGAAAAATATTCACCTCCTTTAAGTTGATCGAACATGTCATCAATATAGGGATATGGATAATTGATAATTATTATAATAGAATTGATTTTCCTATATAATATATATAACTTAAGAGACCCATATTATTTTTAATCAAAAATATTGAAGGCTCCCCATAGTGATACATTATGGAATATAAAACCCTTATCACAAAAATCATACAATTGTTTATTTAATTCCACTAATGACATGGTGTTAATTCTATTAAGATTATTAGATATATGCACTTTATTGGGGATGTGATTAATAAAAAATTTAACTTCATGTTCAGATTAAGGTTTAAGTAGTTATTAAGAAAACAAATCAATGTATTCTTACAGAATAGTTATATCCTCCATTCAATGTATACCATTAATATTCCTAGGTTGTTTCTACTTTTATTCACTAAGAATTTTAATATGTATAGATACTTGAGGTGGATCCAGATGTGATTTATATAACATATTATTATCTCTCAAGATAATTAATTCCAAATATTTATTGTGAATATTAATATTTTTCTCTTTGAAATAATTTTTTTTTAATTTTAATTTGAAATTCAATCCATACAATGTATTCTGTCATATTAAAGCATATGAATAACTATAAATTTTTCAAATAGGTATTTCTATGTGTCAAAATTGGGAATGTAATAACAAATACTTATTGCAATGAGATTTCCACTATGATACTTTATTGAAAACTCCCTTCTTAAGGTGATAGGGAAACATCTAATTTTCATAGAAAACATGGAAGATATAGTTGACAGTGAATATCTAAAATCAAATAATACATTTTGTAAATTTTAGGTTTTGATCAAATTACATGTAATTGTATCTTTGGTAACATCAACCTCAGATGTAGTAATCATATATTTTTGGCCTTTTCCTTTCAGCCTCTACTTGATAAATTCCCATAATGGTTGGGGAATTGGTTTGAATGATTCCCATTCAATATATAGTTAAAAAATTTAATAATAATTTCTATTTTATTTTCATTGAATATAACATCCTTATGACCCCATTATCCACAATTGAAATAATGGATCCTACCCATTATGTAATAACTTTAGTGTTTCCTTTCACAATTATCACATGTGGGAAATACCATCCCCAATTTATTCTTCTTTTACACGTTTTTTCTTGGTGATCAGCTAAATTATTCTTTTTATTAAATTCCCTTGAATATATATGTCCTAGTTAATTGTTTCCCATTCTTGATGTAACTAGATATTATATCATAATATAATTAAAATGTCTAAGAAACCAATTGCATTTGGAGACTCAACTTAAGTAAAACAACCTAAGATTTTATAGTATATTTATTTTTAATAAACTTAATATCTTCAATACCAGGAAGAACATGAAACCCCAAGATTTTAAAATAGAAACATTGTGTTCTATAGCATATACCACACACAACACCGAGCATAAACGACCCGCGAAATATGGTATATAAATATGGAATTTATAACATAGACATTAAATTGGCATGTAAGAATTATATTAAATACTTTTTAATATATATATATATATATAAATATTTATTTATTGATAAACTCTACCAAATAGTCACTCAAATTTTTCTAAATATATTTTATTATATAAAAAAAGTATTCTTTAAAAAAGTTTTTTAAACTTTTTTGCGAGACAATATTATAATAATTTATTAGATATTTTAGAAATTTTATTTACTAAAATAAAAATAATTTTTTAAATCATAATATCTATATTTAATTAGTGAGATTATAATTATTATTCTAAAAGGTTTATTTTTTCAATGAATAGTGAAAATACCAGTTTTTGTAAAACTTCAATTTCTTTTCGATAAATTAAATAATTTAAAATTATCATTAATATTTGAAATTTATTTCAAAGAAACAAAATTATTATTCAGTTATATTAATAATAATTAATTAAATTTTATCAACTTCATATCATATTATTGTATGTGTTTACTTCAAAGTCATTTTTTTCTTCTAAAAACAAATTTTAAAGAATAAGGTTCCTCAATTATAATTAATTAAAATAACCACTAATAAGGATTGATTTAGATGATATTTAAATATTATATAACTATATATATTAATATAAATAAATTTAATAATTATCACTAGTCATATAGTTAATGTAAGGTCATATTATGCTTAGAAGATGCATTTCTTGAAAAAATGTTTTTGACACGATATGAGGGTTTATTATTACATTATACTCAAAAAATTATTTTAATTTAATATCATACAATGTATTAAATATTTTTAATGAGAATAATTAATATACATATAATAATTTCAACTTAATTTTGGGTCATAATTAATAGTAAATAAAATAAAATATATGTAACACCCAAGCTTTTTATGAGAAATATTTTGTTTCTATGTCATATAAATCATCAAAGTAATATTTCACTACACATAACACTATCTTGGCTTGCTTTACACGCAACGGCGGCCTTCCTCAATAGCTTGCGTTGTACGCAATACCGAGTTTCACTAAACAACGATATGCTATTAAAATATTATTAAAACTAGCCGTTATGAATAGTAATACCCACTTTTTTAATTTTTTTAAATTTTATCATTCAAAATGGACTTCATTTTTGGATTCAAAATATCGAAATTAACCTAGTGTGAAATTTTGGTTTTTTTTTCTGAAAACTTTCAATTTTTGATGAATAGTGAAAACACTGGGTTACTATTTAAAAACCGACTTTTTATTTAAATATTTATTTATTTTATTTAAATTTATTTCAGGTAAAAATTGATACATAATACCTATATAAGTTCAATGAAATTCATTGGAGTCATTTTATAATAATTTTAGATATATAAAAATTTTATTGAACATTTCACCGTCTCTTACCCACCTCCTAGGAGAATTTGGAAATTTACATAAAACATAATTTTACCGCTTATGTGAGTGGAAGTTCAAAAATCCGAGAGACATGGTTGATGTTAGTAAGTAAAATGTTGTTCAATGAGATGAAAATAATTTTTTTGTGAATAGTAACTTTTTACTTTTTTTACCATGGTTAAAAGTAAATAGGGTAATTAAGGGTAAAATTGATATTATCATTACCCTAACACATGTTCTAATTCTATTGGATAAGTGTAATTCGACCAAAAACAAACTTAGGAATAAAATATGACCATTTAGGCCCACTTGGTTTAGATTAGGAAATTTATTATTAATTTATTTAAAGAGGGGTTAAAATAGTTAAAATCAACGTTTAATAAATAAATAATTTTTAATATAGGGTTATACATAAGATAAATTCGACTATAAATATTCATTAGAAAGATAAAAATATTTCATACATAATGGTATTTTAATTTTATTTTTTATAAAATAAATAATTTAATTTATTTATGACACAATGATGATATAGTAATTATATTATTAATGAGATATTGACATAATTGATGTTATAAAAACCCAAATAAATTCAATTTGAGACTTTTTATGAATTAAAATAATTTTATAGGATAATATTACATATTATTACAGATTTAATTAACTTTTTTTGAACTAATCATTCAGTTATGATTTTCACAAAAATAATTACAAAATAGTGTCAAAATTGACATTAAATAGTTTTTAAAACACATATTATATTATTATTTGTTATTTTATTCTTAAAAATCTAATTTTCAGCCAAATGACTTAGATAAGGTTATATATATTAATAATAAACAACTTGGGGTTCTTTTTCCTTGTTATAGTAATTTTATTAACCTTATAGTGTAAGAAAACAAGAAGACACGGTAAAAGTTAAATTATCTATCTTAAAGTAAAATCTAAATGATAAGGTTAAAATAGAAACCTAAACTTGTCAAAATTATATTATATGAGTGGGTTTCGACCTATCCTCACCTTCGCTTCTAAATAAATCAATATAGAGCCATTAAAAACCGAATATGACTTTATAATAAAATAATATTTTATGTTTTCCTAAGGTGCCACTCTCCCCCCTTATAAAAGGGCAACTCCTCCCTCTCTTCATCACACCACTTTGAGCCTTCAATCTTGGAAAACCAATACCAAATTCACTTCTCCACTTCAGTAGAAAAATTTTAGAGGTCCTGGTCTTCTTCAAAGGACAATTTTAGTGCCCTAAAAGGAGGTCTCAAAGAGGCGTTTCAAAGAAGAGGTAATGCCCGTTACCAATTCGTTCAACTTTATTTCTTCTTCCACTTCTACTTATTTAGTTTTTTCATTATGAAGTAATAACATCATTATCAATCATATAATGATATGTTATTATAAGTATGAAACAACCCTATTTCACCATCTATCCATCCTACGGAAAACGAAAGCACCACGCGTGCGTATGTATGGAATACCGTCTCCACGCCATGGTGTAATCTATTTTCCCCAAACAATTTACTTGGATGGGTATAATGGTATAAATAATGACTATATATGATTATTTTAAATTCATATTGATTCTGAAATAGTATACATACACTCCAATACAATTCCACAATCATGGGAACGATCTCATCGCTCGTGCGTACGTACGGAAAATCGTCTCCAAGATGTGATGCGACTCGTTCTACATGATCTTCATTGAATAATGATTATATAAATGAATTTAATGAATAAATATGATATATATTACAATAATACCATTCTATAAATGAGGTCTCTATAACCTAAAAAGTGGAATAAGAATATATTCAACAAAACACACATAGGAACAGAAAGAAATAAACACCCGAAAAACAAGTAGCAATGAAATATTAATAATAAGAAGCTAAGAATGTGACCATATAGGATATCATAAAAAAAATTATGATTCTGGAATAAGTCGATGACATTATTTAAATCATTATACAGGAGGTTCGGACACTTACGAAGAAAATCAGAGCTAAGGTAAGGGAAAATCTCGCAATCTCAATTTTTATCCAAGATTGTTTATATTTCAGAATTTATTGGGGAATATTTATCATCCACATCCATGTTTCCTCAATATGTAATATTATTTATATCTTCCTACAATTTTTTAAATCCAATTTTACCATTCGGTGAGTTTTTAGTAAATGATATGAAAGGAATATTTTTTTGTTTTTCATACGAGGTATTTTTGACTTTTCTGACAAAAGTACGAGAAGAATGTTTTTTTAACTTATACGGCATGAATGGATTTTTAAAAAATTATTTACAAGAATATTCCTTTACAAATTTTCATGTTTATGTTTAATCAACTTCTTTTAGTTTAAAATTTTATGACATGTTAAGAAAGGAAAAATGTTTTTGAAGTAGAAAGGATATTTTCCTCAAGAATGGAGTTCAAGTGTTTTACCAAAATTATTTTCCATCTAAGATAATATAGGGTTATTTTTTATCCCTATTATTACATTGATTTGATTATGTTTTGATGGAATTATTTTTATGAATTCCTTTATCTTATATGAATTGTTTTATGATGTCATGTTGTTTAAGATTCCCATCTTTATTACATGGGTTATGCAATGATGTATGATTTATGATTTTGTGGAACACATAATAATGGTATCATTATGAGATGGGTGGAACCTATATATCCCTCAAATGAATTGGTAAAAGATTTATATATCATGAGATAGACATTGCTGGAACGTCAGGTTAAACCGGTTCAGTGAAACAAGACTGAAATGAGGAGTGAACTCGGTTCAGAAATGGACTTTGTCCGCTAAGATTGTCTTGGAAATGAGTCTTGACTACTATGAAATGATTTTCTATGATTATGTGTGTATTACACAAAGCTTCATGTTTTACGTTATGATTATTGGAATTATATTTCACTTCTATGATTTATCCCATGTTATGATCTCTTTTGCAGGATACTATTTTCAAAATGTTATGTTCTTATGAAAATGATATGACTGATATTTCTTTTGATTACCCTTACTGAGCATTTGAGCTCACCCTTTTGTATGTTTTCTTTTCCCTAGGTCAGGAATAAGGATATTAAGTAGGATATGCCAAAAAGGGACTCTAGATATGATGAAATAAACAGGATACAATGTAGTTCATTTTATGAACCAGTTGTTTGTGTTTCCCAATTTCTAAAGACACTATACCTATAAGGTCCTTTCATGGTCTTGTAATATGTTGTAATAAGTGTACTTCAATTTTTACATAATAACCATGTATGTAAATTATGGTTCATTATAGTTGGTATCCGAGGAAAGGTATAGTCAACCATTGGAAACTAGGATGTGAATGCCTTAGTAAGAACCCTAAGGAAATGTCTAAGCATAGAACACAATCGTAGTGTTTTAGAAATGGTCATTAACAACCTATGATAAGACCTTAAGTGTGATATTTTATTCATGACTATGTGGTTTTCCTATTATAATTAGTGTTTCTCACACTATTCTTCCTAGTTTTTGTCAATGGCTGGAACCTCAAGGAACTGTGTTAATGTGGAAGGCGACAAGCAATGCAATGATTGTCCCCCTGAGCAATGAAACGTTATGGGAGATGGAATGCAAAATCTTGTAGCCATGCTCACAAAACTTTCTCAAGCTATGAATCATGCCGGACTTCTAAATGAGAAAATGAAGGAGAAAGATTCTGTTGAATCCTTCATGAGGTAGCTTCCACCTTCATTCAGTGGGTCTTCTGATCCATTAGTGTCTGAACAATAGATTAGTACCATTGAAAAGATATTTTCAGTTCTTCAATGTTCTGAACATGATAAAGTCATCATAGCAGTGTATCGTTTGGAGGGTGATGCTGATCAATGTTGGAATATTATAAAGAATACAAGGAAAAGGGATGAAATTGAGTCCATGGAATGGGACGAGTTCAAGAAATTATTTTTCAATAAGTATTTCCCTTGTATTCTTTGAACAAAGATGGAGAAGGAGATTCTTGAACTGAAGAAAAAAGATGATGAATCCATTGGTACCTACGAAGAAAATTTTACAAGACATGCAAGGTACGCTTCCGTAATTATTATCCAACCTGAGAGTAATATCGATCGATTCTTTATTGTCTTATAACCATGTCTTCGAAGGGCGTTAGACATAAGGGACTTCAATAGATACGAGGAAATTGTTCGATTTGCACTCAAGGTTGAGATAGAGATTGGTGTAACCCATCAGTCACATGGGTTTGATAAGAAGAGGAAAATGGAATTCAAAGGAAAATCTAAAGACCACACTAAAAGGAAGATGAGTTTTCCCTCATGATCAATGTTTGGAAAGAAACATGGATGAAATTTTCTTAAGGGGAAAAGAAAACTTTATAAGTGTGGAAAATAAGGTCATTGGGAAATTGAATGTCGAAATAATGGGAAGAAGATGTCGAATGATAGAAACAAAGGAAGGGATACACAGAATTAACCTACTACACATCAATGTTTCAAGTTCATGGAGATGGTGCGTTATGACAATCTATGCCCAAATCCAAGGGTTGATGATGATGATTGACGTCAAAAAACTCATAATGACAAAGACAAATTTAAGTCACATGCAATTTCTATCAACGATGTGGAGTACGATAACGAAGTGGTGAAAGGTACACTTACCATCCACTCTAAAGTAGAAAATGTTTTATTTGATTCTGGATCCACCCACTCTTATATTTCTGAAAAATTTTATAAGGGTATCGCCATTTTACCTCAACAATTAGATGATGAGTTAGCTGTGACAACTCATAATGGCACAACAGTCGCATCAAAAGTTTATAATTCTTATCCTATTAAAGTTTGTGGGAAAGTGCTTCCAGAAAATCTTTTGATCCATCCTATAGTGGAATTTGATGTGATTTTTGGCATGGATTGGATTTCTTTATTTGGAGCTCATATCAATTGACAATGAAGGGAAGTCACATTTCATATTCCAGATCAATCTACGATCGTCTATCGATGCAAGGATGAACATAACCTTCCAGTGGAAATTTCTTCCATCTTATGGGTCTTGATTCCACTAAATGAAGGTTATTTATCTCAAATGGTTGGAGACAAAATCACGATTAAGAATATTCCCATTGTACTGGAGTTTGACGATGTCTTTCTGGAGGAATTTCCGGGTCTTCCACCAAGTCATGAAGTAGAGTTTTCAATAGAACTAGTACCGAGTGCTTTACCTATTTCAAAGACACCTTATAGAATGGCCCCAATTGAGTTATAGGAATTGAAGAAGCGAATCCTAGAAAATCTTGATAATGGATTCATACGCTGTAGTGCGTCACCTTGGGGAGCACCTATTCTGTTTGTTAAGAAGAATGATGGATCAATGAGACTCTGCATTGATTATCAAGAACTTAACAAGATCACTATCAAGAACAAATATCCTCTCCCACGCATTGATGACTTATTTGACCAATAACACAGAGCTCAATACTTGTCCAAGATTGATCTTCGTTTAGGGTATCATCAACTAAGGTTCAAAAGGGAGGATATACCAAAGACGGATTTCCGTAAAAGGTATGGACACTATGAATTTATTGTGATGCCATTTGGTCTTACTAATGCCCCTGCTATCTTCATGGATCTGATGAATAGAGTCTTTAGAGACTATCTTGATCAGTTTGTGGTAGTCTTTATAGACGATATTCTTGTCTATTCAAAGAGAAAGGCAGAACATGAAGATCACTTGATAATTATATTGAAGATCCTAAGAAATGAGAAGCTTTATGCCAAATTTACCAAGTGTGAATTTTGGCTTCAAAAAATGCATTTTTGGGTCACATAATCTCAAAAGAGGGGATATCTATGGATCCAGAAAAAACAGAGGTTATCGAAAGATGGTCGAGACCAACAACAGTAACCGAGATCTGAAGATTTCTTGGTTTGGATGGTTATTATCTACGTTTTGTGAAATATTTTTCATGATTATCTAATCCACTCACAAGGTTGACTTGAAAAGGAGTTAAGTTCGTACGGACGAAGGAATGTGAAGAAATTTTCAAGGAGTTGAAAATAAGGTTATCCAGTACACATGTACTCACACTTCCTTGTAGTGTAGAAAAGTTTGTGATCTATAGTGATGCATCCAAGAAGGGGATAGGGTGTGTTCATATGCAAAATGATATGGTGATAGCATATTCCTCATGACAGATGAAAATCCATGAGAAAAATTACCCAACTCATGAGTTGGATTTAGCTGCGGTAATATTTGTATTAAAGATTTGAAGGCATTATCTTTATGGAGAAAGGTGTGATATTTATACTGATCATAAAAGTTTAAAGTATATTTTCACAAAAAAGGATCTGAATATGTGCCAAAGAATATGGTTAGAGCTAATTAAGGATTACGACTGCTAAATTCATTACCACCCCGGGAAAGGAAACAAGGTGGAAGGCACATTAACTCGACAAGACCATGCCAATTTATCCATGATGAGGATAAAAAAGATCCAATATTTATGGATTTACAAAGGATGGATCTTCGAATTAAAATGGAAGGGGAAAAATCGTATCTTTCTAAATTGAATATTCAACCATCTATACATGTGAAGATTAAAGAGGCACAGAAAGAAGATGTAGAGTTACAAAAGAAGGTGAGAAATATTCCTGAATTCAACCTTGATTGTGATGGGATAATAAAGTTTAGGAATTGGGTTTGGGTTCCTCCCATCCTATAATTAAAGAAGGAGCTGTTGGATGAGGCTCATAGTTCTTCATTCTTTATTCATCCTGGAAGCACAAAGATGTATAGGGACCTGAAATAGTACTTCTGGTGGGATGACATGAAAAGAGATTTTGCTGAATATATCTCTCGATGATTGGTTTGTTAGCAATTTAAAGCTGAGAGACAGAAGTGTAAGGGGATGTTACAACCATTACCCATACCTAAATGGAAATGGGAAAACATCACCATGGACTTTATCACCGGACTTCTTAAAATATCCAAAGGCAATAATGCTATCTGGGTCATAGTTGATCGTCTTACAAAGTCTACACACTTGATTGCTATTAGAAAGGATTTATTTCTGGATCAGCTTGTTAGGATATATGTAAAGGAAGTGGTAAGATTTCATGGAGTACCAATTTACAATATATATGATCGAGATCCGAGGTTTACCTCAAAGTTTTTGTGAAGTCATTAGCATACTCTGGATACAGAGTTGAGTTTCAGCACTGCTTATCATCCTCAGACAGACGGTCAGTCTGAGAGGACAATTCAAACTCTAGAAGATTTGTTGAGAGCTTTCTCTATATATTTCAAAGGTGGTTGGGATCAACACATACCTTTGGTGGAATTTTCTTATAATAATAGCTTTCACTCCAGTATTAAAATGGCTCCTTATGAATCTCTCTATGGAAAGAAATGCAGGACTCCAACTTGCTGGGATGAAGTTGGGGAAAAAATCTACTAGGACATGATCTTGTTGATGAGATAGAAAAAAAGATCTGATCTATTCAACAACACATAAGAGAAGCTCAGATTCGACAAAAAAGTTATGCTTACAATATAAGAAAAGACCTAGAGTTTGAAGTGGG
Source organism: Viscum album (assembly GCA_963277665.1). Lineage (NCBI taxonomy): Eukaryota > Viridiplantae > Streptophyta > Magnoliopsida > Santalales > Viscaceae > Viscum > Viscum album. The sequence continues at coordinate 351,310,183 of OY728121.1, read as the reverse complement.
TGATAAAGTATTCTTATGAATATCTCCTTGGAAGAGAGTAATGAGATTTGGAATGAATGGAAAGCTGAGCCCTAGGTATATCGGTCCTTTTGAAATATTGGATCATGTTGGGAAGGTAGCTTACCAATTGGCTCTTCCACTGAATCTCTCTCAAGTTCACGATGTGTTCCATGTATCTCTCTTGAGAAAGTACATACCTGATCCTTCACATGTACTCAGCTCAGAAGTTGTACTGCTGGAGCAAGATCTTTCTTATGAAGAACAACTGATAGAGATTCTGGATCGTAGCAAAAAAGTCCTACGGAACAAGACCACTCGCTTAGTGAAATTTTTATGGAGGAACCACCAATTAGAAGAAGCTACATGGAAGCTTGAGGCTATGATGAGGGAGAGGTATCCTCATCTGTTTGTTACAAAGTGATGAATTTCGAGGGAGAAATTCATTTTAAGGGGGTAGAATGTAACACCCAAAATTTTTATGAGAAATATTTTGTTTTTATGTTATATAAATCATCAAAGGAATCTTTCACTACACACAACACTAGATTGGCTTGCTTTTCACGCAACCGCGGCCTTCCTCGATAGCTTGTGCTGTACGCAATACCGAGTTTCACTAAACAATGATATGCTATTAAAATATTATTAAAACTAGCCATTATGAATAGTAATACTCACTTTTTGAAAATTTTTAAATTTTATCTTTCAAAATGGAATTCATTTGCGGGTTCGGAATATTGAAATTAGCCTAGGGTGAAATTTTTGTTTTTTTCTTAAACCTTTCAATTTTTGATGAATAGTGAAAACACTGGGTTACGATTTAAAAACATCCTTTTTATTTAAATAAATATTTATTTTATTTAAATTTATTTTAGGTCAAAATTGATACATAATACCTATATAAGTTCAATTCAATTCCTTGGAGTCATTTTATAACAATTTTAGATATATAAAAAGTTTATTGAACTTTTCACCGTCTTTTACCCACCTCCTAGGAGAATTTGGAAATTTACATAAAACATAAATTTACCGCTTCTGTGAGTGGAATTTCAAAAATTCGAGAGACATGGTTGATGTCAGTAAGTAAAATGTGGTTCAATAAGATGAAAGTAATTTTTCGTGAATATTAACTTTTTCCTTTTTTTCACAGTTAAAAGTAAACAGGGTAATTAAGGGTAAAAATGATATTATTATTACCCTAAAACATCTCCTAATTCTATTGGATAAGTGTAATTCGACAAAAAATAATCGTAGGAAAAAAAGATGACCATTTAGGCCCACTTGGATTAGATTAGGAGATTTATTATTAATTTATTTAAAGAAGGGTTTAAATTGTTAAAATCAAAGTTTAATAACTAAATAATTGTTAGTATATTGTTATACATAAGTTATATTCGACTATAAATATTAATTAGAAATATAAAAATATTTCCTACATAATTTTATTTTATTTGTAATTTTTAGAGAATAAATAATTTAATTTATTTATGACTCAATGAGGATGCAGTAATTATCTTATTAATGAAATATTGACATAATTGATGTTATAAATACCCAAATAAATTTAATTTGAGTCTTTTTATGAATTAAAAAATTTTCAAGCTTAGGATTACATATTAGTACTGATTTAATTAACTTTGTTCAAACTAATATTTCTGTTATGAATTTCAAAAAAATTAATTACCAAATATTGTCAAAAATGACATTAAATAGTTTTTTAAACATATATTATATTATTAATTGTTATTTTATTCCTAAAAATATAATGTTCGGACAAATGATGTAGATAAGGTTATATATATTAATAATAAACAACTTGGGGTTCTTTTGGCTTGTTATAGTAAGTTTATTAACCATATAGTGTAAGAAAACAAGAAGAAAGAGTAAAAGTTAAATCAAAATGATAAGGTTAAAATAAAAACCTAAACATTTCTAAATTATATTTTATGAGATTATTTCTACCCATAACCACCTTATATTCGAAATAAATCAATTTGGAGCTATTAAAAACTGAATATAAATTTATAATAAAAGAATATTTTATGTTTTTTTAACGTGCCCCTCTCCTCCCATATAAAAGGGAACCTCCTCCCTCTCTTCCTCACACCACTTTGAGCCTTCAAGCTCGGCCAAACCCTGAAATATTCTCTTCTCCACTTCCCTAGAAACATTTTAAAGGTCTTGTTATTATTCAAAGTCCAATTTTAGTGCCCTAAAAGGAGGTCTCAAAGTGGCGCTTCAAAGAAGAGGTAATGTCCGTTACCGATTCTTTCAACTTTATTTCTTCTTCCACTTATTCTTCTTTAGTTGTTTCATTATGAAGTAATAAAATAAGTATCATTCATATACTGATATGTTATTATAAATATGAAACAACCCTATTTCACCGTCTATCCATCCTACGGAATACGAAAGCACCGCGCGTGCATACGTACGGAATACCATCTCCATGCCGTGGTGTAATCTATTTTCCACCACCACCTTACTTGGATGGGAATAATGGTGTAAATAATGACTATATATGATTATTGTAAAGTGATATTGATTCTGAAATAGTATACATACAATCCATTACAATTCCATAATCATGGGAAGGATATCTTCGCTCGTGAGTATGTACGGAATACCGTCTCCACGATGTGATGTGACTCGTTTTATGTGATCTTCATTGCATAATGATTATATAAATGAATTTAATGAATAAATATGATATATATTAAACTAATACCATTCTATAAATGAGGTGTATATAACCTAAAAATAGGAATAAGAATTTATTCAACAAAACACAGATACGAACATAAATCAATAAACACCTGAATAACAAGTAGCAATGAAATATTACTAATAAGAAGCTATGAATATGACCATATATGATATAATAAAAATAAGTATGATTTTTGAATAATTCAATGACATTATTTAAATCATTATATAGGAGGTTCAGACACTTACGAAGCAAATCAGACCTAATGTAAGGGAAAATCTCGCAATCTCAATTTTTATACGAGATTTTTTATACTTCAGAATTTACTGGGGAATATTTATCATCCACATCCATGTTTCCTCAATATGTAATATTATTTATATCTTCCTACAATTATTTAAATCCAATTTTACCCTTCGGTGAGTTTTTAATAAAAGATATGAAATGAATCTTTTTTCGTTTTTCATATGTGGTACTTTTTGACTTTTCCAACAAAAGTACGAGGAGAATGTTTTTTTAACTTATACGACATAAATGGATTTTTAAAACATTATTTCCAAGAAGCTTCCTTTACAGGTTTTCAAGTTTATTTTTAATCAACTTCTTATAGCTTAAAATGGTATGACATGTTAAGAAAGTAAAAATGTTTTTGAAGTATAAAGGATATTTTCCTCAAGAATGGAGTTCAAGTGTTTTATAAAAATTATTTTCCATCTAAGATAATATAGGGTTCTGTTTATATCCCTATTATTAAATTGATTTGATTATGTTGTGATGGAATTACTTTTATGAATTCCTTTATCTTATATGAATTGTTTTATGTTGTCACGATGTTTAATAATCCCATTTTTATTACATGGGTTATGCAATGATGTATGATTTATGATTTTGTGGCACACATAATAATGGTATAATTATGAGATGGGTGGGAAATATATCTCCCTCCAATGCATTGGGTAAAGATTTATATCTCATGAGATAGACATGGCTAGAACGGAAGGTTGAACCGGTTCAGTGAAACATGACTGAAACGAGGAGTGAAGTCGGTTCAGAAATGGACTTTGTCCACTAAGATAGTCTTGGAAATGAGTCTTGACTACTATGAAATGATTTTCTATGATTATGTGTATATTCCAAAAATCTTCATGTTTTAAGTTATTATTATTGGAATTACATTTCACTTATATGATTTATCCCATGTTATAATCTCTTTTGCAAGATAAGATTTTCAAAATGTTATGTTCTTATGAATATGATATAACTGATATTTATTTTGTTTACCCTTACTGAGAATTTGAGCTCACCCTTTTTCATGTTTTCTTTTCCCCAGGATAGGAAGAAGGATATTAAGTAGGATATTCCAAAAATGGACTCTAGATATGATGAAATAAATAGGAGACAATGTAGTTAATTTAATGAACCCGTTGTTTATGTTTCCCAGTTTCTAAAGAAACTATACCTATACGGTCCTTTCATGGTTTTGTTATATGTTGTAATAATTATACTTCAATTTTGAAGTAATAACCATGTATGTAAATTATGGGTCGTTATAATATATTTACCGCGAATATGGATAAAATGAGGTTTTGTTAATTATTTTTTATTGTGTTAATATTAATTTTCCTCACAAATGAAATTATTATTTGATCATTTTATTTTATATTAAAAATAATTTGGTCTATATGATATGATATTTTTTATTTTATTTTATTTTTAATGGATAAATTATAAAGGTTAAAAAACTAATTTTCATGGTGAAAAATAAAATGGAAAATGTAAGTAAACATAGATGATAATGAATAAAATGATTAAAATGTTTTTCTTTCTTATGTTTATGGTGTGGATAAACATTAAATTACTTAAAATCTATTATGTATCAATTTATTAGTTACTTGGGTTGATATTTACTTCCTAATATTTAATAGTTTTGGGTATTCACAAAAAAATCCTTCCTCATCAGTTATAAAATTGAACTCCATCTCCTTGCTTTTTCAGACCTCTCAAGCCATTTTTCTCGACCAACCCCTTCCAAATGGATGGTATGTTTGTATTTATAAATTTATAATTAGAGTAATAAGATTAAAATGAAAAAACTTGTGGTATTTTACCTAGTAATGATGAATATTATATTTTAGGCTAAATAGTTTATTATATGAACAGAAACAGACCCAAAGAAATCATGGATTCTAAAACTCGACACATACATAAAGTGGATGAATTTTTAAAAGGGATGAGTGGATAAAAAATCTCATAATTAATGATTATAATGATTTATCTCTCATTTTTTTAGTCTATTTAAATGGAATCATATTTTCTAGGAATGATAAAGAGTTATGTGAGATGTTTACAAAGGAAATAAAGGATTTATTTGAAATTTCAATGATTAGAGAGATTATTTACACTATTGGTTTACAAATATATCAATATAATGATCAAATTTTATTTCTAAATAGTATTATTCAATGTAACTCTTCAAAATATTTTTTATAGATGATTCAAAATCTATTTCAACGCCAATTTTAGTGGAAAAAAGATATCAAAAAATGATCAGGGAAAACAAGTTAATTAAATAGAGTTTATATTTTTGATTGGTGTTTTTTATACTTTAAAATATAAATAAAATATATTATATTTGGTCACTATTGGGATATAAATAAATTTCCCCCAAAATAATGTCATTTTTATATATGGAAAACGATTCTTATGTATAAAAATGGAAAAATATATTTTGGATTGAAACACGATAGAAAAGAAAATTTTGATTTGTTTAGTTATGCTAATGCAGATTGGTCAGGTTGTAATAAGGATTGAAAATCGAAATATGGTGGATTTTATTTCTTAAAAATATATGTGTGTGATGGAAAAAAAGAATAAACATTATATATATTTTATAAATAGTGTGGAAAAATATATTGCTGGTACTTATGATATAATTTAGTTGATATAGATGAAAATGTAGTTAAAAGATTTAAAGGTGGGTGTAAATATTCCACTTCTTCTTGGATGTGAAAATAAGATTAATGTCATTCTATCAATTAATATTTTTCAACATTCCGCGATAAAAAAATTAATATTAAATATCACCTCATTAAGGAGCTTATGAAAAGAAATGAATTTAATTTTGAGTTTGGTCTAATAAAATAAAGTATAACTGACATGATCACTAATGAACTATCTAAAGATGAATTAAATAATATGAGGTAAAATTTGGGTGTTTATACTAACCCTATATAAGGCTAATGTATATATGTTCTATCCTCTATCTTATTTTCATTAGATTTTGATTTCAAAGGGGGAAAAATGATAACATAATCATTCTATTCCCCCCCCAAAGGGACCATAGGCCTTATTTATATTTTATTATGAATAATCCCCCTTTTAAGGGTTGGAGGGGAACCCATACATGACCCTCAGGCCCAAGGCACAAGGCCCGATTGACCCGCAATACATGACCCGAAGGCCCAGAGGTATACCATTCCCATTACATGACCCATAGGCCCAATCCAATAGAACTGCCCCTCCCCAAATTCTTAGTCATTGATAACCTAGCTCCCCACCTTGCATTGCTGATAACCTAGCATTGCCCCATACAAAGCTGTATGGTTCCTGGTCCTGATGGCGGCTACCATACCCTGTCATTATTCGAATCCAGTAAGCTGTACTTGTGGTGGCTGCTACTCTTGTTTCTATGATCCTCTTATGGGCCCTGTTCTGTGTGAAAAGGGCTACTCTATGGTCGAGGTGGCCTGAAGGACATCTAGCCTGAAGGCCGTTGATAAAATGAAGGCCCTTGAGACCCATAGGCCCACACTGGTGGCTTGAAGTCACAATCGGGTGAATAGTTCCCGCTGCTTCAGTACCAAATAGTATTTTCTAGAGTAACTCCTAAAATGATGCTATAGTGACTGCAACAATACCCTGGAAATTCGCCTCAACTCGGTATTGATCATGGGTCTCTTCGATTCCAAGCTAGAGTACTTACCACTCGGGTACAAGCTCATTGGATCACTCATTCTATTGATATGTGATTTACCACATTAATGAGATTATATATTTATGGTGGATTTAAATAGGGATAAGTTTGGATTTTAAAATGTGTTAACTATTTTAATAGTTTATTAAAGTGGATGTATACACTATTTATATAGATTGATGTGTGTCTCTTTTTTATGGTGTTTTAAAGAAATTATATTTATAAATCACTATTATATGGATATTATGTCACTTTTTTCTAATTATTATTATCTCTTTTATTGAGTATGCCCATGTACGATTGGAGTATTTTTATATGGATCCATTTTTTAATTTCATAACTTCAGTGATATATATTCCATGGATGAAAAAAAGTACAAATCCGAGAATATTGAGACCAATATGACATGTATTACTTGTTGAGGTGAATAAGATGATAAGAAGGATATGTTTTTGGTTACATTGATGGATTTTTCATTAACACTTCTGATGTGAACATCAGTTGTATTTTATTTTTAAGCTACTAGGAATTAAAACATTCGATGTGATGTGAATTTATCATCATGTGATTAAAAATCTTGATCAAAATAAACAAAATTATTATAAAGTATTATTGAATGGTTTTTGAATGATGAAAGAAAGAATATACAAGGGGAATATGATTTTCAAAAATTATGGTGTAAATTACTGAATGGTCCTGTAGATAATTCACATATCTGATGTATCCACATTACTAATTATTAGAGTTGAATGGTCATATAGATGATTCAGGTATCCAATTAATCCATGGAACTAATTCACATAACTGAATGGCCATGTAGAATATTATTATAGCCAATTTATTCACATAACTGAATTTATATATTTAAATATACTATATATAAAAATGATCAATATATCTATTTTTATTGATGTTGTTTTTTGATTCATGTATTTCAATATTTCACATTGGATATTACTACTGTACGGGTAATCAGACATTACCAATATTGGTGGTAGTTGGATTTTATGTTGAAGGATTCCAAGATTGAAGTCCACATGATCATTTATTAATATCATGTATGAATTGATATATATTTGTTTTTTAATATTCAATAAACATTGGTTTAAAGAAGACAGAAGAGGCTATGTTATTAATGAATAACCTGATGCAATTGAAAATAGTTACAGAAGAATAAATCCTAGTGATGCTTTTATACGAAATGTTTATGATGAATAATTATATGATATTAAATGCCAAATAATATTTAGAATCAATGAAATGTTAGTTCCAGTTTTTAGTATGATCAAATTAAAATGAATAATAATTATGTTTTGGTCATTTGAAATTATGAAGAAGAGATCATGGAGGAAAATATAGAATATATTTACCATGGAAGTTTATTTATGATGATGTCCAATTTTTCTAGAAGTTTTAATTCGAATATATTTACATTGTATTGTAAATATTTGAATTAATAATAAAGAAAAAAGGGTTAACCTCACAGATCATTAAATATTCATTATATGTTTTCATATTGTCATGATTGAATGGGAAAATAGGTAGATGAAGATGCGTCGTTGAAGAAGTTGTGGTCGCATAAAATGGTGCGCATTAAAATTGATGCGATTCATTTCTAGAGAAATAATTGAAGAATGAGAAGTAGATTTGATCAAACTAGATTACAATAATTTTTACTATGGGGGGGATATCTATTAAATTATTATTATTTGAATATTTATTATTGTGTGATTCATATGATGTGTGGGATGCCAAAAATAGTCAGGATACATATAATTGGGATCTATGTTTTTTCCTTACCCACTGTGGTTCTATTTTACTAATGGATCATATAATCAATGGTTTTACCATATCATACAAGGTAATAATAACTCAAATTGAGTTCTGAACATTGTAAATTTTATTTTATCTCTATGTGTGTGCTTGTGTTTGTCTTGTCATTAAAATTCACTCTAACAAGTGGATAAGTTTTCTTTAAAAAATTAAAAATAATAAATTTAATAATCGCTAATTCACCACACTCTTAGTGATTCCATGATCATAAGTTACTAAAAAAGGTACCTTTTAAATACATTATTAAATTAATAGGTCTAAAAATAGTTTTATTTTGAACAAAAACATTAATTAGATTCCCAAGGTGTTATGAATATATTTCTTTGTATAGTACTATACTATTATAACTATTATATTACTTATTTAATATATATTTTGTGAGTAAAAAATTTTTCATAACCCTTCATGTCATTATTATAAAATTATGATATCATAAAAGTGATAGTGTTGTAAAATAGGTGTCGCTCAATATCCAGCTATAAGTCAATTAAATATAAAAAATATAAAAAATCCATGCTAATATAATTTTAATATAATGATGTAAAAAATAAAATTACTTTCTTAAAATTATATTTAAAAAAATTGGGAAAAAAATAATCACCTTCTGAAATAAATAAATGTTTATTCTGTTATTTTTTCTTTATAAAGAATATCATAATTACTATAATTAAATATCAGGTGTCACATTATTTAAAACTTCAACAAATTTTCTCCAAAAAATTTCTAGAATTCCATAACATGAACATATGTGGGTATTTATTCATCATTAATTATTTAGGTTCCCAAATGTACTCTTTTAGTTTATTATTTATCAAAGGTTCATAAACAAATTTAATTATCTGATTCAGAAACACATGCCCTCTAGTATCAATAATCTTTATAGATTCATTAAAATATGATAAATCATGTTCCAATTCTATTTACTCAAAGTGGGGAACAATTTTCAGTCTTGGCATTAATTTTATTAATTAATAGATATGGAAAAAATCATGAAATTTAGATAGTCATGGTGTCATTTCCAAATTTTAATATATAGCTCTAATTTTCTCCCAAAATTACAAAAGGCCCGATGTAATGACCCAAACTATTATCGATGAAATCTATCACTCATTGTAGTAATATCAGAATCACATAAAATCACATTAGGAAATGCAATAAAACATCAAGATCAAATGAACTACTATGTGTCCTTTAAACATAAATTTTGTACTTATGTGTTTTGAATTTAAAAAATCGGACATATAGGGTTGCGATCAGGAATATGTTAGGAGTCTGATAGAATAAACATAATTTTCAATGAATTGTAACATACCCAAATGATTAGTAATGTTACCCTTATCAATATTAATATTACTCTTATTAATATTAAATCAGACCAGTGAATAGGAACCTTTCCAATGAAATTATAATTATAATTTTTCTATCATATAAGTGACAATATGATATAATTACATTATAGAGTTGGTATATTTATAAATTATGAATATTTAAGGATTAATTTAGTAATTTAGAAGGAAATTTATTTTTGTAAAATTTATTCCTAAACTAGTATATATATTTCTTATGATTATATGATAATTTTATGATACCTTAATTAATTTTTCAATGTGTTACCAAAGCAGTTTTTTTTATTTTAAAATTTCATATTTTTCAAGTAAATTTTAATTTTGAATAAAATTTAAATTAATCATTTATAAAAAACTATTTTCATAAAATGGTGTTAATTTTTTAATTTTACACATTAAAAAATGTTTTGGGTGAATTTTTGGGTTTTTTCTAAAATACTTGAATTTTTTGTTGAATAATGAAATTTGGTAATTTACCAAATATTTTAAATAAATGATTTTTTTCATCATTATTAAGTCATGGATGATGTAAATGGATATGGGTTCTAACTCAAAAGAACTTATTATTAATTTTAGTCACAATAGTCCTCATTATTTCTTATCATGGGAAGAAATAACAAATTAATTAATATAATATTCAGAAAACCCTCTCCCCTCCACTACAAACACCATCCCTCTAAACCTATTTTCCTCACACCTCTTAAGCCTTTTTCATACTAAAAATTCTTCTCAAATAACTTCCCATGATCCTCCCCCACATCCAACAACCCTTCTTCTCATAAAAATACCAAAACCACTCCCCTTAATTGGCTCTCAAAGATGATATATTCAAGAGGTAATTTGTCTCTATCGTTTATATCACATTACAATTAAATTTCATTTAATTTCTTATATTTTCCTCAAATTATATTATAAAAATTTCTCGATAACTATACTATTATTGATATACTACTATTATATCATGTTAATAAAAGATTATTCACTATTTACCTCCCTCCCTCACTTTATTTTATAAAACTAAAATTGTTGCCCATGTGGTGTAAATTTACCTACATCAAGGGCGAAGAACATACATTTTCCATAAAATCCATAAAATTTGTAAATAAAACCATTAAATGGTTGAAAAAATATTTTAATATTTATTTTTTTACCGATTTTATATTATGGAAAAAACTTTTATGCCAAAAACTATATGATAAAACAAAACATGTTCGTTGTGATCCAAAAACTACCCAAATTAACCTCAAATGATAATAATTAAATTTAAACTAATGATTCATCCACATGTTGTATAAAAAAAATTAATTAAAAGATAATTTAAAATACTAGAATATCATTAATAATACGTAATATCAGTTCTTTATGTTTATCCATGTTCTACACCAACTTCTATTCATTTGTACAAGTGAATCTTTCATGAAAACTAAGAAAAAGAAGGTTCAAAAAATGTATTTTAACTCTATAACTCATCCAAAGGCCTACAATAGAACATAATAAAAACATAATGAATAATGTTCTTGTATAAATGACTTTATAATTTTTAAATAATTAATATTATATCATTATATATGACATTAAAGTGAAGCATGTGTTCGGACACAAGGTTATCAGAATTATTAAACGCAACATTCTTTCTTTGGGTTTTCCCACATCCACCCCATTTTCATTATGTGTATTCCTTAAAAATTAATTTATTAAACATCATATAACATTTACAAGTTTATACATGTTTTCCACTAGATCTTATTTCAGGCATAAGTTTTTCCAAAATAACTCTTCTTCCAAAAACACACATTTTACCTCTCACTCAAGGTTGATGGTTCATGGTAAAGAATGTTATTTCCACTTTATTTTCAGGACTTAATTTTTATGAATTTATGATTTATTAAATAATACCCATTTTATTTACATGGGTTATTTATTTCAAAGATTGATATATGTTCTATGTTGAATTCATGATAATGATGATGTTATGATGTGATGGTTTCACGTGTAATTATACAGCACGATGTAAATGTAATGATGTGACAGGTGTTCTTGGAATTATATATAGATCCAATGAATTGGGTTCAATGACTAATATCATTATTTAATGTGAATTATGAAGGACTCTTGGACACCTTGAGAGGGGAGGGGTGAATCAGGGTGAAAAAATTTTCTTTTAATGTGATGGATCTTGTTCCCACGTTGGTAGGAACTTTTTGAACCTGTAAGATGAATATGATCAGAAAGAAAACATTCACATGCACAGAGAAGACACAACTTTTTTTTAGTTGGTTCACCACTAAGGACTATGTCCAAGAAGCATACGCCAAGAAGTTGGCGGCCATACCTAATTCCACTAATCTTCACTAGCTGTGGATTACAAATGTTCGAGCACAGTCACTCAGTCCCAAGCTCACTGCCTCTACAAAGGTTCAGGGATAGCTCATTGTTTCCCTCGATTCACTCCCATTGACTCCCCCTGGCACACTGCCCTTAGGTGAAGTCCCACTCAGTTTATAGACGTGAAGGTCTCTTCATAATTGCATTAGAATTCATCCTCTATCATATGTAGATGCTCTGTTGATGTCTAACTCTTACCAAAAGACTAATCTCACTTCGTGCTAGGGGTCTTGGGAGATCTTTCAGCTTTAGTGCAACTTCAGAAGGACATATGAACTTTAACAACCCTGGCGCGCTGATCCAAGCCCGGCGCGCAAGTTTCAATCCTTCCGTGCAAGTCACTTGCATGGTACAAATTTGGAGCACAGGTCACACCAAAACTAATTGAGCGACACTACCTCCTTCAACACCAAACTTGCGTGACGTTGCGCCTTTAACTCCCCAACTACCTTGGTCACGCAGCCAACAATCGGCGTGCAACCTCTACTTGCACGACCCAACAACCACTTGCATGACTCAACCACGTGCGTGACGAGAGATCAAAAAATCTCTAAGTCTTGAACTTCATTACAAATGAGGAGGGGGGGGGGTCCTCTATTTATAGGCAAAATGGACCCCCTCTGT